>OX422223.1:411903617-413121580 GCA_949130495.1 Sambucus nigra
TAACAAAGTATAACATTTTCATGGCTCGAGTATAATATAACATTTTCATGCGCCAAATATGAAAAAATGATACAAAAATAGGTACATGTAGCTGTATTCATATAAACTAGAAGGCATTCTAGCGTTTGGAAAGCAAAAAAAAAAATGTTTTCCACAAAAGAAAGATGAAAGGACATGCTACTAATTTTACGTTTTTACCCTTGGTTGGATAATGTTTATGGTTCGCGCAATTCTCTATAAATGGGATAGGACCTAGGAGACCAAGTTCAGCACAACATATAATCACAATAGATATATAAAAGAGAGATACAGAAAGTGAGCAAGAAAAGGAAATGAAGAAGGTTGTTTTGATGATGTTGCTGGCTGTGGTGTTTATTGCCACCATTTCCCCCTCAACTGCCAGTTCGATTGCTAATAGTCGAAAAATGTTGGACTCAGACATTCTCATCCAGTTTGTTGGTTCACTTGGCCTTTGCCCAGGTTCCTACTGCCTAAGCCTCAGAAATTGCGCTGTTGGCTGTAAATGCGTTGATCATGTTTGCACTGGGAAGTGTTGTTGGGTACACTAGATGATGGGGATGGAGCCATGTTCTATATACAAATATGTATGACTATGTATGTATGTTTGCGTAAAATAAGCTCAATCCAGTGTTCCACTATGTATGCTACGTTTTTTCAAAAAGAAACTATGCATGTGTTTACCCTACTTAACCTTGCTTTTATCATTGGCAACACATTAGATATCATAGAAAATTTGGTTCTGGGTTTTTTTTTCTGGCTTCATCGTCAGGAAACACATGGTATTTGCAACAATCATTTAATCTTCATATTGGATCGAGGTTGGTAAAATTCAATTTTTTTTTTCTGATCCAACAGTTTGAGGTATATTCTGTTAGAGTAAAATTTAATATATGGGCTTATATATAAAATAAATATGTATTATAATAGACTATCAAATAAAAGTATGCTAAAGTGATTAATTTAAGTTTTGGGACCTTACTAATGTATTCTTAAAGCGTGGGTTTTATTGTGTAGAGAGAAGCATAATTTTTATTTTTATGATGGATTAAAATAGAAATATACGAAATATGAAAAGACACGATTGTGTTATAAATAGGGATCATGGTTCCCAGATCATACAACATCAATCTTCTGATTCCCATTGTCAGTGAGAAATTTAGAGAGGAAATAAAAGTGTTGATCTGGAAAAGCATAAGACCTCAGACTCAAATATTTTAACTTTCTGTCATGGATTCAGGTATTCTCCCGCAAAATCAATATTTATATCTTGATAATTCAATATGAATGTTCCTGTTTGTGTGATAGTTTTCACAAAATAGAAATTAATCCATCATGTGGTATCAGAGCTATTTCATGTTGAATTGTTGAGAATATATTAGGAAGGTATTGATATTTGATATGCCCGAAGTGTAACCTCGGCCTAGAGACACCAATCTCGGCCGATATTATGGCCAACATTGGGCATGTCTTGGACATGCGATATCATCCCTCGGCCAGACCAAGGTCGGCCCAGGCCGACACTACCATGAGCCTCTCCAAGGGACCTCATAAGGATCAACAGCACTCGCATATGACTTGAAATAGCAACCTCGGCCATACATAAGCCGAGCCTGCAGGATGCCACCAGATCAACCTCATATGAGGCAGACCCTGTCCATTGTCTCGGCTAGGATCAGGCCGAGACCTCCATGGAGCACTCGGACTGAACAGGTATCAAGACTCACCAACCTCGGCCTCACCAAGGCCGATGTCATATACCTGGCGCGATGGCCGAGCACCTGCTGGCATCCAGATAAGGACACGTTGACACAAATCAGTTATAACAAGATTATTCCCCACGCGCGGGGAGAATATTGCATCATCATTCTCTACATGTGATAGTGACATATGGCACTCCCACATTGGTGAGGTTACCACACACATGCTCATTACATGCATGGGGGGTACATTACACCCCCTAGGTACTATATATAGGGGTCATCCCCTACCTTGCAAAAGGATCCAGTTATTCAACCCTAGCTGAAACTCTATCTAGATCCATAGTAGAGAGAGAAAGCTTGAGAGATTGTATCCATGGCCATTAGTGCCTTCATTCAGTGATATTACTCACACACACTCACAGTGGACGTAGGCCAGATTGGCTGAACCACTTATATACTGGTGTACTCTCCTCTTCTCCTCACCTCATTCTCTTATCTCTTTACATAGCTGTGCTGCCATTATTGTTCTTAGATAGAGCTTGAAAACACCTTACCTGGTGGTGTTGATCCCAGCATCATCATTTTGGCGCCGTATGTGGGAACGAGAAGCTATCTCTTCCTCTTTTTCTGCTTAACCTCACCGGAGACTCTGGTGGTGAACCAGGCCTCCCCCTAGCGCGGAGCTGTTTCACCATTGAAAGAGGTCCTGTGAGGTACTAAGCTCATCTGCTACTCCAGCTCTATAGTGTTAACATATGGCACCAGACTTACCACCACCTCTTCCGCCGTCTGGGGGTGGAGGGCCTAGTTCCAGTCAGGCGCCCCCCAGTCCGAAATGGCGGAGGTAGCAGCAGCCTTGAGATCTCTAGCTGCAACACAACAAGCCATGCAGGAGCAATTTTCTCAGCTCAGTCAAACTATGATGAGGCCACCTGGAGTCTCACCAGATATGATCACTCTGGCGGCAGTTCAGCCTCATCCTGACGCCAAGGTACCACCCCAGGCGCCGATGAAGGGCCAACCTGCACCCCAGCGGAGAAGGGACGTTGCTGACCCTAGGCGCTTGCGCCTGGGGAGGCAGGGAAACCCTTACCCAGAGGACAGGTATGATGACCTAGAAGCTGAAGAAGCCCCAGAAGACTGTTGGGAGCTGTATGAGGTGTCAAATAACACTATACGACCTCTTAGGCAAAGTCAAGGATGTGTCGGCCGAAAAGGTGAAGAGGCCCAACAAAGAGGGTCGTCCTTTGATAGGTTGAGCAGAGGGTCGGCCTTCGAGAGACTAGGCTCGGTGAATGACCTAAGACAGAGATTGTCGAGGTCAAGGAGCGTAGTAGGCTCTCAGATATGAAACAGGCAGGGTCGGCCAGACTAAGGCCGACCCTGTGAAAGAAGAGGCAGGGAACAGGAAGAGGTTAACAGCCAACGTGTCGTGGCAGGGGAACCCTCTGTCCATCGCAGGGAGGTGGCAGGGGATAACCTCGGCCAAGTTGATGACAGAAGACCCTGGAATGATTATATTCAACGCCTTGAGGAGAAGATAGGAGACCTCATTAAAAGCACGGACCCATTACAAAGGGGTTACTCAGAGGGCTCCCCATTTGTGGCTAGGATAGTGGGGTTCCCAACCCCAGCTAAGTTCAAGCCTCCTACAGTGTCTCCCAAGTATGATGGCAGCACTAACCCTGTACATCATATCGGGATGTACCAGTCAGCAGCAGACATTTAATAGATACCTGATGAGATGAAGTGTAGGGCCTTCTCAGGGACCTTGACAGGGGCTGCGCACAGTTGGTTCACCTACCTTTCGAAGAACTCGATTGAGAACTTCAAAGGCTTGGCTGAGCAATTCATCCACAACTCCTGCTTTGGGGTAAGACCTCAAAAGAAGACTACCCACATGTTGTATGTCAAGCAGGCCAAGGGTGATAAGAGACTACATAGCAAGGTTCAACAAAGATAAATTGGAGGTGGAAGATTATGAAGAGAGCATATCCATGACCGCCCTTATAGGAGGCCTCCAGAAGGGGAAGCTATTGTGGAAACTGGCGGAAGACCCCCTAGGTCTATGGTGGAGCTGCTGGCAACCGCAGGGAAAGTAATGAATGCGGAAGAGGCAATGGCCGCCAAGTATGAGGATGAGAACCGCGGTGGCACTAGGAGGTCCTAGGGAAAGAAAGAGGGGAAGAAGAGGTCAGGAGATGACAAGTTCGCTCACTATACTCCTCTGACTGTGAGCTGCGAGCACATCCTCAATGAGATTAAGACTGGCCGGACTCTGAGATGGCCAGAGAAATTGAAGGCCCCACCACATAAAAGGAACAAAAACCTATGGTGCGAGTTCCATCAGGATCATGGCCATGTCACGGATATATGCTTCGCTTTAAAAGATGAGATTGAGAAGATGTTGAAATCTGGAAAGCTGAGGAAGTATGTGGATGGTAAGGCTCCAAAGGGTGGAAGAGATGACCCTAAGAAAAGAAGAAATGACAGGTGCTGTGGAAATGTCCCGGCCAGAAGAGACGATGATTCGGAAGGAGATGACGATGATGATTCGGATCTCCCGCCAAAAGATGATAACACCCTGGTGAAGAGGGTCGGCACGATCTCCTTTGGTGTTATTACCATATGTGGGGGATTTGAAGGGGGTGGCTCTGAGGTAGCCGATAGGAAGGCTCATGTAGCAGAGGTCAGGTCAGTGGCCAAGACTGAGGTTGTGAATCTAACGTCTTCCAATGCAGTGCAGAAGAGGAAGAAGGTAGACATGGACACCCTCATAGTGGGGTTCTCCAGACTCGACTTCAAGGGTATCTTAGCCCCCCATGATGACCCTTTGGTCATAACAACAAGGGTGCATGGGTGCGAGGTACGGAGGATCCTCATAGACGGGGGGAGCTCAGCAGACGTGATGTTCTGGCCTTGCTTCAAGAGCCTAGGTCTTAGAAGGGCAAGGCTGGTGCCCTACCATCACCCATTGATAGGATTCAGTGGAGAAAAGGTCCACCCCTTGGGCATGTATGAGATGGACGTACGGATGGGTGATGAATGGCCTAAGAGGCTGACCAAGAAGATAAACTTTTTTGTTATGGACGAAAACGTTTTCTCGGCCTACAACCTCATCATAGGAAGGGTGGCCCTTAAAGAGTTTGAAGTTGTGTCGTCGACGGTCCATCAGATGCTAAAATTCCCGACTCCTTATGAAGTAGGGGAAGTGCAATGGGACCAGACCACGGCGCGAGAGTGTTACTTCAACTCGTCCGAAGAGAGAGAAGCCCATAAGAGGGTAACCACCACTTACAGCATTGACACTCTTGACCCAAGAGACGAAACAAAATTAAAGAAGGGAGAGGTCGCGAAAGAGGTAGAATCCATCGTCCTCAATGAGGACGAGCCGGAAAAAACCGTTCAGGTCGGTAAGGCCCTAGAGCCAGGAATCAAGGAAGAGCTCATAAACTTCCTCAGGAGGAGACAGAGTGTCTTCGCATGAAGTCACGCGGACATGCCTGGCATCGACCCTAAGGTGATGAGCCACAAGCTCAACGTGACCAGAGATGCCAAGCCGATCAAGCAGAGACGAAGAGTCTACTCCAGGGAGAAATACGATGTCATTCGGGAAGAAGTCAAAAAGTTAGAAGAGGCCGAGTTCAAAAGAGAGGTTACCTATCCGGAGTGGCTCTCAAATGCAGTCATCGTGCCTAAGGCCAATGGAAAGTGGCGAATGTGTGTGGATTTCACTGACCTGAACAGGTCTTGCCCAAAGACAGCTATCCCTTACCTCAGATAGACCATATGGTGGACGCGACGGCGGGGCACGAGCTCATGAGCTTCATGGATGCTTATTCAGGCTATAACCAAATCTTCATGGATGCTAAAGACTCTGAGAAGACAGCCTTCATTACTGACAAAGGGACGTACTGCTACAAAGTGATGCCCTTCGGTCTAAAAAATGCAGGGGCAACGTATCAACGTCTTATCAATAAGATGTTCGAAGAGCAAATAAGTAAGATCATGGAGGTATATGTAGACGATATGCTAACGAAGAGCTTGAAAGCATGTACTCACGTAGCGGACCTTGAGAAGACCTTCGATGTCATGGACTCGTACAGAATGAAACTCAACCCAGCAAAGTGTGTCTTCAGAGTAGGAGCTGGGAAGTTCCTAAGATTCATCGTTAATCAGAGGGGAATTGAAGCGAACCCTGAGAAAATTAAGGCATTACTCGACATGAAGACTCCTAGGAGTATCAAGGATGTCCAGAGACTCACGGGAAGAGTGGCTGCCCTTAACAGGTTTGTTTCTAGGGCAACGGACAAGTGTCTTCCATTCTTTAAAGTTCTAAGAAAGGCCTTCCAATGGGACGAAGAGTGTGAAAAATCCTTCAACCAACTCAAGTCCTACTTAGGGTCTCCCTTATTGCTGTCTCGGCCCATCACAGGGGAAAGGCTGTTAGTGTATCTGGCAGTCTCTGAATCAGCCATCAGCGCGGCCATCATACGGGAAGAGGATGGGATCCAAAGGCATGTGTACTTCAACAGTAAGGCCCTTCAAGGGTCTGAATAAAATTATCCCCGAATGGATATGTTGGCTTATGCCCTAATACATGCCTCAAGAAAAATGAAGCCTTACTTCCAAGCTCACTCCATGGTAGTCCTCACTAACTCCCTACTAAGGCAGGTTCTGCACAAACCTGAGAAGTCTAGAAGATTGATGACCTGGGCCATCGAACTAGGATAATATGATCTTACCTACCAGCCTGGGACAGCCATCAAGGGGCAGGCCCTCGCAGACTTTGTCGCATAATTCACATGGGAAGAGGCCGATAGAAGTTCAGAAGAGGCCAATACAGAGAAAGGCTTAGATGACGACGAAGAGACGAACCGTAGTGTCTTCCAAAATTCAGAAGAGACGGCACCAAACGTCTTCCGAGATCGGGAAGAGGTCATCTCAGGCAAAACCCAGAGCAGAATAGAAGAGAACGAAGAGGATCGATACCTCTTCAAGAAAGGGGTTATGACAGAAGGGGTCTTCTCATCAGATACAGACGTCTGGAGCCTCTTCGTTGATGGCTCTTCCTGTGATAGTGGAAGCGGTGCGGGGATAATACTCTCGGCTCTAGATGGTGCCAACATTGAATACGCCTTGAGATTCAACTTCCAGGCCTCAAACAACGAGTCCGAGTATGAGGCCATGATAGCAGGTCTCTTATTGGCAACAACTCTTCGAGTAAAGCGACTCCTACTCCATAGCGACTCAAGGTTGGTTGTCAATCAAGTATTGGGGATATACGAGGCCAAAGACGAAAGTATGGCCAAGTACTTAAAGAAGGTAAGAAGGTTATTAGAATATTTTGAAGAAGCAAAATTGAAAAGAGTGCCTCGACTAAGCAACAATCACGCTGATGCATTGGCAAGGCTGGCCTCGGCAATGAAGATAAATATGGGAAGGACCATTCCAATCGAGGTCTTAGGAAAGGCAACCATCGAGGAGGACGAGGTATGTAGCCCTTGTCACAATGTGAACCTAGGGGACTCATGGATCGACCCGCTCGTCAGATACCTAAGAGAGGGAGAGCTGCCTGAGTCCAAGCTAGAAAGGATAAAGTTGAGATACAGGGCTGCCAAGTTCTCAATGGTAGGAGACGTCTTGTACAAAAAGGGGTTTCTATTGCCTCTCCTCAGATGTGTGCATCCCATGGAAGTACCCCGGGTCTTACAGGAGGTTCATGAGGGCTCTTGCTCTAGCCACATAGGGGGAAGGCCCTTAGCCAAGAGGATCATCACTCAGGGATACTGGTGGCCTACCTTGTCTAAGGACGCTACAGACTATGTGAAGAGGTGCGACAAATGTCAAAGGTTCGCCACTATCCCTCATCAACCCCATCAGCCTATGACGTCAATCTCTTCTCCATGGCCATTTACGATATGGGGAATTGACTTGGTAGGACCTTTTCCAAGAACTGTCAACAACTATAGATTCTTGATAGTTGCCATTGACTACTTTTCAAAGTGGGTGGAGGCAGAACCGATGATAATAATCACAGAGCAGAAGACCTTACAGTTCATTTGGAAAAACATCATATGCAGATATGGCCTCCCAAACACTCTCATCTCGAATAATGGAACCCAGTTCAAGAACTCCTCCTTAGAAAAGTATTGCCTAAGAGTGGGGATTAAATAGTTCTTCTCATATCCTGGTTGACCTCAGGAAAATGGTCAGACCGAGGTCACAAACAGAACTATCTTGGACGGAATCAAGAAGAGGTTAGAAGATGAGAAGGGGAGATGGACAGAAGAGGTCTACGCTATGTTATGGGCCTACAGAACCACGGCAAGGACACCAACAGGAGAAACCACATTCATGCTGGCACATGGCTCAGAGGCCGTCATACCAACGGAAGTAGGACTCCCAACTCATCTGATTCAGACCTACGACCATGACAACAATGGGGAAGAGAAGAGGCTAGACCTGGATCTTATCGAAGGAAGAAGAGAAGACGCAGAGGTCAGAAAAGTAGCCTACCAGTAGAGGGCAGCGAAATTCTAAAACCAGAGGGTGAAGTCAAAACCCATTGCAGTGGGAGACCTAGTGCTAAAGAAGACCCTACAGAAATCAAATAAGCTACACCCAAACTGGCATGGCCCCTATAAAGTAAC
Organism: Sambucus nigra; assembly: GCA_949130495.1. Lineage (NCBI taxonomy): Eukaryota > Viridiplantae > Streptophyta > Magnoliopsida > Dipsacales > Adoxaceae > Sambucus > Sambucus nigra. The sequence goes on from OX422223.1 coordinate 411,911,992, forward strand.
AGAAGAGGTTGTGCCTGGCACTTACAGGCTAGAAAACCTAGAAGGAGAACCTTTCACTAACCCATTGAATGTTGACCACCTAAAGAGATATTACATATGATGTTGCATAGAATTTTATGTAAATGTACCATCTTATTGAGAAGAGGTTATTAATAAAGATCAGTTTCCATGACAGTTCTTGCTTCATTCTTAGATCAGAGATATATAATGGGGATAACATCTTAGGTGATGACCTCAGACCCTCATAACACCATTCAGTGGTGACGAGGTCTGAGCTCAGACATCATAATGAGATGACCTCAGACCCTTAACATCATTAATTTGGTGAAATTTATTATGGGGATAACATCTTAGGTGATGACCTCAGACCCTCATAACACCATTCAGTGGTGACGAGGTCTGAGCTCAGACACCATAATGAGATGACCCCAGACCTTTAACATCATTAATTTGGTGAAATTTATTATGGGGATAACATCTTAGGTGATGATCGCAGACCCTCATAACACCATTCAGTGGTGATGAGGTCTGAGCTCAGACACCATAATGAGATGACCCCAGACCTTTAACATCATTAATTTGGTGAAATTTATTATGAGGATAACATCTTAGGTGATGACCTCAGACCCTCATAACACCATTCAGTGGTGACGAGATCTGAGCTCAGACACCATAATGAGATGACCCCAGACCTTTAACATCATTAATTTGGTGAAATTTACTATGAGGATAACATCTTAGGTGATGACCTCAGACCTGTAATACCCCGTATTTTCGTGATATTTATTTTATGGGATTAATTAAATTAAATGTGTATTAATTAGAAATTAATCCGGATTAAAATACTAACGAGATGCGAGTTGGTATTTGATTATAATGAGTATATATGATTATATATGAATAGTGAATTATGAAATTTGTCGTGAGATTGAAATACGGCAATTTGGAAATTTTGTTGGGACGCATTTGACCGCCGCGTCATGGAATATAATTATGATAATTAAAAAAGTGAATTTTATTTCTATAAACCGTATGGCCATTTTGAGTGCGCCAACGCGTCCAGAAGGGTCGAAATAGTCAGAAAACACTAGCCGGGGGTTTGGTTTGGGTCCCGGGGTATTTTTAGGCCATACCGGCAACCAATAAGGGCAGTTTGGTAATTTTAGAATTTTGGGATTTTGGATGAACGAATTTTAGGAGTTTTAAATGGAAAATTAAAACACCCACTAACCCATTACCAGCCATTTACTAATTAGAGGGCTACGGGGGTTATTAGAATTAGCCCCAAAAGTTCCTAAGATAAAAACCCTAGCCCCCATTGCTACCATTAGAGAAGAAAGCTTGTAGAGGGAGAGATAGAAGGATTCTGCAAGGAGGGAGAGAACCATTCATCAAATTCATCATCAAATCAGAGATACATATAAGGCAAGTGGTTTAATTCCAATTAATTTCAGAGAATGCTTCTTCCATGTGTAGGAATTTATAAAAATCTTATTGTTCTTGGGAGTTTGATAAAAACCCATTAATTTGGAATTTGGAACTTGTATTGTGATGAGGATTTGCATGTAGAACTATATGTAGGTGAATAATCTGATGTTAATACGTTTTGGATGAAACAAAAACGGATCTATTTAGACTCTTTGATGATTTATAAATTTTAGGGTTCATGTTCTTGAAATTGGGGATAAATGAATGGATTTGAGATTTGGATGATGTTTATAATGATTTAATCCCCACAAAATGTTAGTAGGTAACCTATGTATGTTTAGAGACAATTAGGAACCTTGAAAAATTGTTGGGATAATGTTTAGATGAGATTACATGTGAAGAAAAGATGGAAAAACGAAATAAGGATTTCTGGGCTCGAAACTGGCCACTTGTTAGAAGACCTGCCCAGGTCGTTCGAACGAGCTCGTTCGAACGAGTTTCTAATGATTTGACCTTTGACTTCTAATGAGGGTGAAGTTCGTTTGATGTTCTCGTTCGAACGAGACCTCGTTAGAAAGCCCACTTCGTTCGAACGAACTCTCGTTTGAACAGCCTCGTTCGAACGAGACTTCGAACGAGTTGACAGTTTAGGCTTCTTAGCCTGTTTTGATCCCGAGTGTCCCGTAACCTTGTGTATATGTAGAGATGACCTTCCCTTAATGATTAATTGTGATATTTGGGATGTTTGGGATATAATGAGGAATCAAACCTAGAAGGGTAGTTTGAACCTAAGGGTAAATATGAAGTAGGACGTGAGTGTCTATTACGATGTGAGAATTATTGACGGCCTAATTTATTATATTAACCGGGAAGATATAAATTGTGTAGTATTATATGTCGGTACGAGAATGAGAAGTGTACCACCAATATATTATGGTGATTACTAAGATGTGTAAGTACTTAGTATATGTATTGATTTTATGTGTATGACATACCTACCATACTTGCTATCACGGGAGGTTTACGTTCGCTTAGGGCCCTCTAATCCTTGTGTTGCCCGGATTTAGACTGGTTACCTCGATGAACATAGGTCAGAGAAGGACTTATTGGGATGTTAATAAGTCTGCTGATCGTGGGAGCGCAGGTATGTGCGTGACCCATGTGATGTGACTGTGTTCGCCTCCATTATTTGTGATGTTGTTATCTGAGAACTATTCCTGAGAGATTCGGAATATGTGATCCTTATGTACCGGGATGGATAGCAGAGTATGTGTGCACCGCAGCTAGTTCTCGGGGTGCCTGTATTGTATATTTATGATGTGAATAATATACACTTAATTAATGGGAACTTTCATATTGGTATTGTGAATATAAGTTCGGTAATGTTTTGAGAAAACATAACGGGTTAAAAGATAGTGAATTGTATTACTAATCAAAAATCTGAGTTTAAGTAAAGCCCTCTATTTAATTGATAATGCTAGGATGTAATATGGGAATCGAGTAGTAAGAGGTAGAACTCATTACGGGTTGGTTAGATATGTATGTCTTTTAGATGGGTACGGTACGTTAGGAGTGCACATGTAGTCGAGAGGTGAGAATTTCATGTGAGCGCACGTCCTAACATGTATTTTCCATTTAATGTTTTAATGTTATTAAAACACTTGATGTTTTTAAAAATGATTTCCACTTTCGGGCTCTGGCCCATTTGCTTTCAAATCTATTTTTATAAAAACCATTTTAGGTGCCCAGCCACAAGGACACCATGCTTAGGATTCTCATACAGGTGACGAGCTGTAGCTGTTTGTGGAAGTTACAGGACCTTGCTTGTAGACGCTTCATCTACCTTGACTCCATATTCAGTATTTTATCAGTTGTAGGGCATGTCACCCATTCCTTTTAGAGACATTTCATTTATTTCAGTTATTCAGACTTTTGGCATGTAAATTATTCAGGATTCAGACTTGTCGTATTATTTCTCAGTTATGGGATTGTTGTGAGGAGTTTTCCTCCAGACTTCTATTTACTTTGTTGGTTATTCTTTACTTCATTATGGTGAATGGTTGTTATTCTTTCATTATTCTTTTACTGCATGTTAATCAGACTTAACTTAAAATTTGGCACATACTTTTTAAATACTAGGTGGTTAGTAATTGTTAAAATGTTTTCGACAGTGATGCTATTAACTGAACCAACTTGACATTTTGAATTAATTTAATAAAGGAGTAGCTACCCGGTATTTAATTAGTCGGGGTGTCACAGGTGGTATCAGAGCATCAGGTTCTAGTGTCCTTTAGGATCTGAACGGCTTATTATGTTTCCGCTTAGCTTTCTTTGATATAGAGCCCTATATTTTAGGACTGTTGTATTCTTTTATATATCCTACGTTCTTCAGCTATTTTGAGTTTATAACTGCGAACTTATAAACTTCATTCTTATTTCAGATGCCTCCACGATGTGCACAACGAGTTCCCAGGGATGCAACGCCAGAACCCCAGCCCGCACCAGTTCAGGGCACTATGAATGCCGCCGAGGTTGCAGCCATTGTGGCCCAGGCGGTAAATGCCGTACTAGCAGTAGTTCAGCAGGCACCACCTCAGGCACCGATAGCCGCGCTAGTTCAGGCCCATGCATTCTCGTCTGCTTGGGAACGTGTACGTGATGCTTTTCAGAAAGCACACCCTCTGGAGTTCGCAGGTAGCTCCGATGTGGTAGTTTCGAGTCAGTGGAGGAAGGACATCCAACGACACCTGAGGATGTATGAGTGCATAGATGTCCAGAAGCAGATTCTAGCTACCTTTAAGCTAGTGGGGTCTTCACTGCAGTGGTGGGAGTCTATTACCACCGTGGAGGAGAGAGATACTCTCACTATTCAGGAGTTTTGGGTGCGGTTCGATCGCAAATACTTTTCGTCAGTTGTTCACACGGAGATGAGGAGGAAGTTGATGAGCCTCAAGCAGGAGGGTAAGACTGTGGCCGAGTATGAGGCCGAATTCACTGATCTTCTGAATATTGTTCCGGATAAAATATCTACGGAAGAGAAAAAGATACAGAAATTTACTGACGGGTTGACTTGGAGGATTCGTCAGCACTTGTTAGGTAACCTCTCGTTAGCCACCTATTCTGATGTGGTTAATGCTGCACTGTTACACTGCCAGGATCATCGCTTTCACATGACTGAAGGCAAGAGGTCAGGAGAGTCCATCCATCAGGGCTGGACTGGGGGAAATGGTGCCAGTGGGGCACAATCTGTTCAGGGGCAGAGACAGGGTGATCAGGGCTCCCAGCAGGAGGATCACAAGAGGTTCAGGTCTGGAAATTTCAAGCACGGACAGGGAGGTTTTCGGCAGGGCCATCAGGGTTCCAACGGCCATCAGAACCAGCAGGGTCAGGATGGCCAGCAGCAGTTTCAGCAGGGCCAGTGGAGGAACGGTAACGGCCACCAGGGCCGGGGACAGCACGGACAGAGAGGGGGGAACTTCCCGGGGAAGTGTTTCGTTTGTGGCAAGACTGGCCATAAATGCCAGGACTGTCCTGATAGGGGCAGGGCCCCGCAGCAGCAGCAGGGTGCTCGACATGAGCCACAGAGGCCACTTTTTCCACCAGCCCTCCCAGCTCCAGCCCAGGTGCCAGCTCTTCCAGCGATTCCAGCAGTTCCTGTGCAGCAGGGGCAGCTACAGTATGGAAATGTCTATAACGTCCACCAGGCAGCAGCTCCACAGGCACCACCCGTGATTGAGGGTATGTTTCCTATCAATGGTACTATGGGTCGGGTTTTGTTTGATACGGGGGCAACGCATTGTTTTATAGCTACACATTTTGCGAAAGCCTTAGGGTTGTTAGCTACGGCAGAGAGCACAGTGACATGTGTAGACTCACCATTGGGGAGTGGGTCACTTATTTTCTTTATATGCCGGGGAGTGGGGGTAGAGATTGGTAGTTTGGTATTACCTGTAGACATGCTGGTATTAGATATGCATGTTCACGATGTGATTATCGGTATGGATTGGCTTGCTGATTATATAGCCATGATTGATTGCTTCGGTGGGAGCATTGTTTTTGCCATTCCGGGGCAAGAGATGTTTGTAGTGGAGATGCCTCGCCCAGAGGGAGGCTCGACCGCTCATTTGTATTACATAGAGGAGGATACCTCTAAGGAGGTTGTGATTCCTTTAGATTCGATCCCAGTTGTCAGGGAGTATTCCTATGTGTTTCAGGAGATAGCAGGCCTACCCCCCAGTCAAGAAATAGACTTTGTCATAGACTTATTACCAGATACGAGACCTATAGCACGCGCACCGTACCGTATGGCTCCAGCTGAGATGAGGGAGTTACGGGATCAGATTGAGCAGTTGTTGGGTCAGGGGTTTATTCGGAGGAGTACTTCGCCGTGGGGTGCCCCTGTGTTGTTCGTGAAGAAGAGAGATGGTTCACTAATATTGTGTGTGGACTACTGGGAGTTGAACAAAGTCACGATACGGAATAAGTATCCGTTGCCTCGAATCGATGACTTATTCGACCAGTTAAGAGGAGCTTCCTTCTTCTCTAAGATTGATTTGAGATCGGGATACCATCAGTTGCGTATCAGGGAGGAGGACGTCTCGAAGACTGCGTTCTTATCTAGATATGGTTCTTACAAGTTTCGGGTTATGCCTTTTGGTTTGACCAATGCTCCAGCCATGTTTATGGATTTGATGAACAGGGTATTCAGAGATTTCCTAGATCAGTTTGCCATTGTATTCATCGATGAATTCTGGTTTACTCCCAGACAGAGGAGGAACACGCCGAGCATTTGAGGCAAGTTTTGCAGACGCTACGTTAGAACGAGTTGTATGCAAAATATGAGAAGTGCGGGTTTTGGCTGAAGGAGGTCCAGTTTTTGGGACACATTATTTCCGACCGGGGAATATCCGTTGATCCGGGGAAGGTATCCGCGGTGAGGGAGTGGGGACAGCCCACGACACCGACAGAGATCCATAGCTTCTTGGGCTTAGCAGGTTACTACAGGAGGTTCATTCGGGGATTTTCGAAGATAGCAGATCCTTTGACACATCTGACTCGTAAGGGTGTGCCATTCATCTGGAGTAATGCCTGTCAGTTGGCATTCGATGAGTTGAAGGATAAGTTGACCTCAGCACCTGTGTTAGCATTGCCGAGACTGGGAGTTGAGTATTTAGTTTACACCGATGCGTCCTTACAAGGACTGGGAGGTGTATTGCAGCAGGAGAGTCAGGCCATAGCTTATGCTTCCCGTAAGCTGAAGCCTCACGAGAAGAATTACCCCACTCATGACTTGGAGTTGGCGGCAGTTTTATTTGCCCTTCGGATATGGAGACATTACCTTTTGGGAGAGAAATTTCGATTATTCACAGACCACAAGTCCTTACAGTACTTATTCACGCAAAAAGAGTTGAATATGCGGCAGCGAAGGTGGCTTGAGTTTGTAAAGGACTGTCAGTTTGATATCCAGTACCACCCGGGAAAGGCTAACGTGGTAGCAGACGTGTTGAGCCGTAGGCCAGCAGATGAAGTGGCAGAGGTGTGGAAGGCCAAGTGGAAGGAATTGGGACACCAGGATACAGTGGCCCGATCGTTCATGTCTGTGATGACCGTTACACCGCAGATTGTCATGAAGGTAGTAAGGGCAAAGGCAAATGACTCCTTTTGTCAGGAGAAGATAGTTCGATTATTAGCAGAGGGAGCCGAGTCCTATACCGTTAGCTCAGACGGGTGATTACGCTTCAATGGGAGATTGGTAGTTCCGGAAGGGGAGGAATTGCGGCACGAGGTGATGGCAGAGTCGCACGGCTCACGGTTCGCGGTACATCCCGGTGGGGACAAAATGTACCAAGACATGAGACGACAGTATTGGTGGAGCGGGATGAAGAGAGATATTGCCAAGTTTGTTTCGAAATGCGCCACTTGTCAGCTAGTAAAAGTGGATCAGAAGAGACCGGCAGGACTTCTACAACCATTGGAGGTCCCGATGTGGATGTGGGAGAGCATATCCATGGACTTTATCACGGGGTTGCCTACGTCACAGAAAGGTCACGACTCCATTTGGGTAATCATGGATAGGTTGACCAAAGTCGCTCATTTTCTACCCGTAAGGACGGACTACACTGCGGGACAGTATGCCCAGCTCTTTATTTCAGAGATAGTGAGACTTCACGGTGTGCCCCTAAATATCGTGTCTGACTGAGACAAGATATTTGTTTCACGGTTTTGGGAGAGTTTTCAGGAGGCCATGGGCACGAAATTGCGGTTGAGTACGGCGTATCACCCGCAGACCGATGGGCAAACTGAGCGTACAAATCAGATGTTGGAGGACATGCTACGGATGAGTATCATTGATTTTGGGGGTAGATGGGAGCAGTATCTTCCACTGGTGGAGTTTGCTTACAACAACTCCTACCAGTTCACCATTGGCATGGCTCCAATTGAGGCGTTGTACGGTAGACCTTGTCGTTCCCCAACATGTTGGTTGGAGGTGGGGGACAACAAACTACTTGGGCCGGAAGTGATTCAGGATACTTCAGCAAGGATAGAATTGATTCGGAGTCGCATTCGGGTAGCTCAGGATCGGCAGAAGAGCTATGTTGATGCGAAGAGGTTCTTCAGGGAGTTTCAAGTGGGGGACCAGGTTTTTCTCAGAGTATCTCCTATGAAGGGGATTATGAGTTTCGGGAAGAAAGGGAAGTTGGCACCAAGATATGTAGGACCATTTCCTATTATTGAGCGGATTGGACCGGTTGCGTATAGGCTTGGGTTACCGGAGCATTTGCATCGGATTCACGATGTGTTTCATATTTCCTCGCTAAGGAAATATCTTAGAGACAATTTAGCTCGTTCTCACATTGCTTTGGAGGACATCGATCTCCAGCCGGATAGCTCCTACGAGGAGGGGCCGATTGCTATTTTGGACCAAAGTGAGCGGAAACTGCGGTCAAAGATAGTTCCGTTAGTGCGTGTTCAGTGGCGACATCATAATGTCGAGGAGTCCACCTGGGAGCGCGAGGATGAGATGCGCGAACGTTATCCAGAGTTATTCTTACCAGGTACTTTCTAGTTCCGAATTTCGGGACGAAATTCAGTTATCAGGGGGGAAGTATGTAATACCCCGTATTTTCGTGATATTTATTTTATGGGATTAATTAAATTAAATGTGTTTTAATTAGAAATTAATCCAGATTAAAATACTAACGAGATGCGAGTTGGTATTTGATTATAATGGGTATATATGATTATATATGAATAGTGAATTATGAAATTTGTCGTGAGATTGAAATACGGCAATTTGGAAATTTTGTTGGGACGCGTGTGACCGCCGCGTCATAGAATATAATTATGATAATTAAAAAAGTGAATTTTATTTCTATAAACCGTATGGCCATTTTGAGTGCGCCAACGCGTCCGGAAGGGTCGAAATAGTCAGAAAACACTAGCCGGGGGGTTGGTTTGGGTCCCGGGGTATTTTTAGGCCATACCGACAACCAATAAGGGCAGTTTGGTAATTTTAGAATTTTGGGATTTTTGATGAACGAATTTTAGGAGTTTTAAATGGAAAATTAAAACACCCACTAACCCATTACCAACCATTTACTAATTAGAGGGCTACGGGGGTTATTAGAATTAGCCCCAAAAGTTCCTAAGACAAAAACCCTAGCCCCCATTGCTACCATTAGAGAAGAAAGCTTGTAGAGGGAGAGATAGAAGGATTCTGCAGAGAGGGAGAGAACCATTAATCAAATTCGTCATCAAATCAGAGATACATATAAGGCAAGTGGTTTAATTCCAATTACTTTCAGAGAAAGTTTCTTCCATGTGTAGGAATTTATAAAAATCTTATTGTTCTTGGGAGTTTGATAAAAACCCATTAATTTGGAATTTGGAACTTGTATTGTAATGAGGATTTGCATGTAGAACTATATGTAGGTGAATAATCTGATGTTAATACGTTTTGGATGAAACAAAAACGGATCTATTTAGACTCTTTGATGATTTATAAATTTTAGGGTTCATGTTCTTGAAATTGGGGATAAATGAATGGATTTGAGATTTGGATGATGTTTATAATGATTTAATCCACACAAAAACTTTAGTAGGTGACCTATGTATGTTTAGAGACAATTAGGAACCTTGAAAAAATGTTGGGATAATGTTTAGATGAGATTAGAAGTGAAGAAAAGATGGAAAAACGAAATAAGGATTTCTGGGCTCGAAACTGGCCACTCGTTAGAAGACCTGCCCAGGTCGTTCGAACGAGCTCGTTCGAACGAGCTTCTAACGAGTTGACCTTTGACTTCTAACAAGGGTGAAGTTCGTTCGATGTTCTCGTTCGAACGAGACCTCGTTAGAAAGCCCACTTCGTTCGAACGAACTCTCGTTCGAACAACCTCGTTCGAACGAGACTTCGAACGAGTTGACAGTTTAGGCTTCTTAGCCTGTTTTGATCCCGAGTGTCCCGTAACCTTGTGTATATGTAGATATGACCTTCCCTTAATGATTAATTGTGATATTTGGGATGTTTGGGATATAATGAGGAATCAAACCTAGAAGGGTAGTTTGAACCTAAGGGTAAATATGAAGTAGGACGTGAGTGTCTATTACGATGTGAGAATTATTGACGGCCTAATTTATTATATTAACCGGGAACATATAAATTATGTAGTATTATATGTCGGTACGAGAATGAGAAGTGTACCACCAATATATATTATGGTGATTACTAAGATGTGTAAATACTTAGTATATGTATTGATTTTATGTGTATGACATACCTACCATACTTGCTATCACGGGAGGTTTACGTTCACTTAGGGCCCTCTAATCCTTGTGTTTCCCGGATTTAGACTGGTTACCTCGATGAACATAGGTCAGAGAAGGACTTATTGGGATGTTAATAAGTCTACTGATCGTGGGAGCGCAGGTATGTGCGTGACCCATGTGATGTGACTATGTTCGCCTCCATTATTTGTGATGTTGTTATCTGAGAACTATTCCTGAGAGATTCGGAATATGTGATCCTTATGTACGTGATGTACCGGGATGGATAGCAGAGTATGTGTGCACCGCAGCTAGTTCTCGGGGTGCTTGTATTGTATATTTATGACGTGAATAATATACACTTAATTAATGGGAACTTTCATATTGGTATTGTGAATATAAGTTCGGTAATGTTTTGAGAAAACATAACGGGTTAAAAGATAGTGAATTGTATTACTAATCGAAAATCTGAGTTTAAGTAAAGCCCTCTATTTAATTGATAATGCTAGGATGTAATATGGGAATCGAGTAGTAAGAGGTAGAACTCATTACGGGTTGGTTAGATATGTATGTCTTTTAGATGGGTACGGTACGTTAGGAGTGCACATGTAGTCGAGAGGTGAGAATTTCCTGTGAGTGCACGTCCTAACATGTATTTTGCATTTAATGTTTTAATGTTATTAAAACACTTGCTGTTTTTAAAAATGATTTCCACTTTCGGGCTCTGACCCATTTGCTTTCAAATCTATTTTTGTAAAAGCCATTTTAGGTGCCCAGCCACAAGGACACCGTGCTTAGGATTCTCATACAGGTGACGAGCTGTAGCTGTTTGTGGAAGTTACAGGACCTTTCTTGTAGACGCTTCATCTACCTTGACTCCATATTCAGTATTTTATCAGTTGTAGGGCATGTCGCCCATTCCTTTTAGAGGCATTTCATTTATTTCAGTTATTCAGACTTTTGGCATGTAAATTATTCAGGATTCAGACTTGTCGTATTATTTCTCAGTTATGGGATTGTTGTGAGGAGTTTTCCTCCGGACTTCGATTTACTTTGTTGGTTATTCTTTACTTCATTATGGTGAATGGTTGTTATTCTTTTATTATTCTTTTACTGCATGTTAATCAGACTTAACTTAAAATTTGGCACTTACTTTTTAAATACTAGGTGGTTAGTAATTATTAAAATGTTTTCGACAGTGATGCTATTAACTGAACCAACTTGACATTTTGAATTAATTTAATAAAGGAGTAGTTACCCGGTATTTAATTAGTCGGGGTGTCACAAGACCCTCATAACACCATTCAGTGGTGACGAGGTCTGAGCTCAGACACCATAATGAGATGACCCCAAACCTTTAACATCATTAATTTGGTGAAATTTATTATGAGGATAACATCTTAGGTGATGAACTCAGACCCTCATAACACCATTCAGTGGTGACAAGGTCTGAGCTCAGACACTTTAATGATATGACCTCAGACCCTTAACATCATTAATTTGGTGAAATTTACTATGAGGATAACATCTTAGGTGATGACCTCAGACCCTCATAACACCATTCAGTGGTGACGAGGTATGAGCTCAGACACCATAATGAGATGACCTCAGACCCTTAACATCATTAATTTGGTGAAATTTATTATGAGGCTAACATCTTAGGTGATGACCTCAGACCCTCATAATACCATTCAGTGGTGACGAGGTCTGAGCTCAGACACCATAATGGGATGACCTCAGACCTTTAACATCATTAATTTGGTGAAATTCGTTATGAGGATAACCTCTTAGCTAATGAACTCAGACCTGCATAACATCATGTGTTGGTGACAAGGTCTGAGATCAGGATTTAAACAAGACCATTGCAAAGACAATCTTAGAAAGAGGGCTTCAGAGGTTGAAGCTCATTGCAAATTTATTTCTGGCAGACACCATAACAATGGAACTAAGAATGAAAAGCATCACGTGTCATTCAATGAAAGGAAATTGAAGAGGGTCCTCATCAGAGGTTGATATATATATTCAGAAATTTGATGTTCAATTATTACAGACAAAAGTTCCACAATACAGATAAATTACAAACAGAAATAAAAATATCCTAAGAGTCTGAGGGGGGAACGTTGACACCCTCGGCTTGGTTAGAGACCTCGGCTGCATCATCACAAGGGTCTGCTCCTCCAACCTCGGTGACCTCCAGAGTAGCAGTCTCGGCAGGAGCAGCAGCCTCTTCCTCAACCTCTTGAAGAGCTTGGTCAAATTGTGGATCAGTAAAGCCGAGACCCACGAAGTCAGAGGCCTTCAGAGTGCCGGCCTCTCTCTCTCTCTGATGTCATCCCATTTAGTAGTGGCTTTGATACCTCTTTAAAAGTATTCAAAGCCAAACCCCATGAACTCATCAGAGGATTTGTAGTCAGCAATGATCTTCTCATAGGCATCCTCAATAGCGGCCCTGACAGCCGAGTTGACCTTTTGCTGAAGAACGTCGTCTTTAGCCTTCAGTGCAGCATCATGGTCCTTACCGAGCTGAGAGATGTCCCTCTCCAACCCCTTCACCTTTTCCTCAGAGCCCTTCAGCTCAGACTTGAGGCGCTCTATCTCTGCATTCAGAGCACCCTGGACTTTCTCGGCCTCTTGCCCATTTTGGATTGAGAGGCAACTTCCTCAGAGTCCAGTTTGATAGATGGTGCATAGCGGTCAAGCCCTGCATGTTTAGTGATCATGAGTAAAGTTGAAGAAGAGTCAGATGTTACACTTAGAAGAATTTTTGAAGGAAAAAATCATACCTGAATGGCTCTATGAAGGCCGAACTGAACCAGCAGGGAGGTGTCCATAGCCCTGTAGAAGCGTTTGTCAGCCTCGATCATTACAGAGCCGATGGCATCCACGGCCTGCATGTTGTGGCCGACCACACTTTCGATTAACTTCAACTGATCTAGATGAGCCGTCAGGATGTCGGCCGAAGAGATAGGGATAGCAGCTCCACTGGTCTTCTTCTTCGGCCTCTGATCCTTAGGGGCGTGATCTTCAGGAGCCCTCTTCTTTTTGGCCGGGGGCTTAGAGGCCGAGGGAGCTGGGGGAGGAGCATTAAGCCCTGCTCTCTTGGCAAGTCTTATCAAGCTCGGTGCAACCATATCCCATAACTCGTCAGGAATATCCCTTGGTCGCTCTGTAAAAAAATTAATAGACCTGAGTTAGATAAACAGATATGAATAAACTCAGAGGTTAAACTTGCAAAACAAAAATGCTTACCAAGCTCGGCAAGGGGACTTCGACCCAGACCTGTCCCAGAAAGGAAGTGGGGAGTCATTAGATGTTCAAACCTGACAAACATACCATTTACCCCCTGGTCTTGAAGGGCTTTCACCTTCTGGAGGTTTTGAAGACTTAGGCCAGGGTCGGCCCTGGCAGACATGGTGACCTTACCCCACCTCAGGGGCATCCTCTGCTCCAGATGGGACGAGGGAACACATGGGCCAAACTCCCATGGCCCTGAGGCAAAGAAGTACCGAGGCTTCCAGTTATGGTTGGAAGTCTGGGTCACCTGAAGCAACTTCTTCTCAGGCCTCCGAGCAATAAAATGGTAGTAGCTCGGATGATTTTTGGCCGAGGAGGGGACATAACAACCCACAAACACTTGAACTGGAAGGTCTGAATGGTGGATGGCCTTCCATAACACTATGGACCCTATTAGGATTCTCCATGCATTAGGAGAGAGCTGGGAGGGGGCTAAATTAATGTAAAAGAGGATGGATCTGATGATGGGGTGAATGGGCAGACGAAAACCCAACTTGAACATCTGCTCGTACAAGCAGATCTCCCCATCTCGGCCATGATAAGCCCTCTATTCCCTCAGAGGTCTCCCAAGTTTAATGGAGGGGCTAATAGAATACAAATATCTGAAGCAGAGAAGGTCTACCTCAGTGATTGTACTTTCGATCTCGGCCGCCTCAGAGACGTCGACATCGCTTTCAACCTCATCATCATCCAGCTCAACGTCGGCCGTAGCAGATGTTGATGGGTTACTCGGGAACCTCTGAGCAAACTCTTCGCCGGTGACAGCCAACATAGGGATGGCGTCAATTGGTGGTGGTATGGCCACACTAGGCTCAAGGATCTCAACCTCTGAGGACGACCCTGAGGTTCTTGAGTGATTATGGGACGAGGCTCGGCTGGAGACCTCGGCCTGATCAGGCCTAGGTGTGAAGTCCATGGCCTCTTGAAAGGAGTCCACAGACATGGGGTCTGAGGTAGAAGATTCAGACTCAGACATAGGTATGGGATCAGCAGGAACCCCTGTCTGATAGAAGTTCTCCGGGGGGTCGGGAGATATCACCCTCAGAGGTGGTGGAAACAAGGGAAACTCTTGTGACCTACGAGCCTCCTCCTGAGCTCTCTCTATTTGCCTAATATTTTCTAAAGTATTCTCTCTAAGAGAAGGGAATTCCTCAAGAAGCTGATATAAAGGTCTGAGCATCAGAGGACGACACTACACTTGGGGATTTTCCTAAACTCCAAAAGTTACAAATAAGACTAGCTAGTAAGCAAAGGAATTTAAAGATCAAACTGCTTAAATTTGGCAAGAAAAACTCACCTGAAACTATGGTGGTGACGCCGGAAAACTAAGAAGGTCACCGAAAAGTACGAAAATAAGGGTGCTTGCAGGTAAAATGAAGGAAAAGTGTAGAAAGCCTTACCTGAGGAGGAAATCGTAAGGAAGTGAGGAGAAAACGCGAGAGATCACCACCCAAAAGCCTTGAATTAAATTTTTTCTAGAGAGAGAGAATTGCAGAAACGCTGGCGGAAGAAATGGAAGAAATGGAGAAGAAAGAGAGAAAGAAGGGTTCAAAACCCTTATATACTCAGGCACAACTCCCAAGGCCCATCATTGCCTTGGGAGCCCCAAAGGACGGCTGACAGCACACGCCTACCAAGTAAGCATGTTCTAGCATTGGACAGGTGTTAGGCAGGTATTGGCTTGGAACAGACAGGCCTCGGAGGTATAGTAATCCCCTAGCCACTTTCTCTCACATATGACTAAGGGCTAGGGGTGATTGATATGCCCGAAGAGTAACCTCGGCCTAGAGACACCAACCTCGGCCTAGAGACACCAACCTCGACCGATATATGGCCGACATTGGGCATGTCTTGGACACGCGATATCATCCCTCGGCCAGACCAAGGTCGGCCCAGGCCGACACTACCATGAGCCTCTCCAAGGGACCTCATAAGGATCAACAGCACTCGCATATGACTTGAAATGGCAACATCGGCCATACATAAGCCGAGCCTGCAGGATGCCACCAGATCAACCTCATATCAGGCAGACCTTGTCCATTGTCTCGGTTAGGATCAGGCCGAGACCTCCATGGAGCACTCGGACTGAACAGGTATCAAGACTCACCAACCTCGGCCTCACCAAGGCCGAGGTCATATACCTGGTGCGATGGACGAGCACCTGCTGGCATCTAGATAAGGACACGTTGACACAAATCAGTTGTAACAAGATTATTCCCCACGCGTGGGAAGATTATTGCATCATCATTCTCTACATGTGACAGTGACAGATGGCACTCCCACATTGGTGAGGTTACCACACACATGCTCATTACATTCATGGGGGGTACATTACACCCCCTAGGTACTATATATAGCGGTCATCCCCTACCTTCCAAAAGGATACAGTTATTCAACCCTAGCTGAAACTTTGTCTAGATCCACAGTAGAGAGAGAAAGCTTGAGAGATTGTATCCATGGCCATTAGTGCCTTCATTCAGTGATATTACTCACACACACTCACAATGGACGTAGGCCAGATTGGCTGAACCACTTATATACTGGTGTACTCTCCTCTTCTCCTCACCTCATTCTCGTATCTCTTTACATAGCTGTGTTGCCATTATTGTTCTTAGATAGAGCTTGAAAACATCTTACCTGGTGGTGTTGATCCCAGCATCATCAGTAGAGAGAGAAAGCTTGAGAGATTTATATCTTGATAATTCAATATGAATGTTCATGTTTGTGTGATAGTTTTCACAAAATAGAAATTAATCCATCATGTGGTATCAGAGCTATTTCATGTTGAATTGTTGAGAATATATTAGGAAGGTATTGATATTAATTTTCGGCTGTAAATATTTTTTCAAAAAAGGTTTAATATTTCAGAAAAAAAATTGGATTCAGAAATATTCTCATTTCATTACGATTCTAATGATATAAAATTCATGAAATTTGGACTAGCGGTTGATTTTATATGAAATGTTGATTTGATGGTAGTGAAAGGTTAAAGGTTCGACTCTTGGTGTTTCATATTTAAGCCTCTTAAATGATGAAAATTATGAAGGATCTCAAGAGGTTTTGAACTCATGACCTTTCAAGTCTGGAGCCAAAGGGGTTTTGAACCCATGACCTTTGAAGTTGAATTTTACTTTCATGCTTGTAATACCATACAAATTTAAATTCAAAATTTGGTATATTTCTATATATATTTGGAGATAAATTAATTTAAATAATATGTCACCAAAGTGACCTCTTTTGTTCAAAAATTAATTTTATTTCGAAATATAAAAAAGAATTACGTGCATGTAATTTATGTGAATATTAATCGGCCCAAAGGAAGATTATTTTTTAACAAAATTACATGAGCCACTTTAATAATAAGCACGTGATAATTATTTAGTTTTACATATGAATAATAAATCGGCCCAAAGGAAGAATTATTATTCAATATTTTCTCATTATCAGTGTTTGATTATTACGGCAAGATATCACTTACAAGTTAATATTTTTTCCAAAGATCAAATATTAATAGAGTGTCCGATATCTTAAAATGAGATTTGTCCTTTATTTGAATTTATTTTTGATTTAATACTTATATGAGCTAGTTTTATTTGTTTATTGTTCTCTGATTCAGCTATCAGTTCTGCTTCCAACATTACTGCCAGTATTAATTCTATTCCCATGCTTAATGGCACAAACTTTAAGTCATGGCAAGAGAACCTTCATATAGTTCTCGGTGTCATGGATCTGGACCTTGCATTAAGGGTTCCTTCTCCTGCATCTCTTACGGATAAAAGTTCC
Organism: Sambucus nigra; assembly: GCA_949130495.1. Classification (NCBI taxonomy): domain Eukaryota; kingdom Viridiplantae; phylum Streptophyta; class Magnoliopsida; order Dipsacales; family Adoxaceae; genus Sambucus; species Sambucus nigra. The sequence goes on from OX422223.1 coordinate 411,929,260, forward strand.
TCTGATGACAAAAAGGACTTTGAAATGTGAGAGAAGTCAAATCGCATGTGTTTGATGATCATAAAGAAGGCCATTCTAGAAGCATTCAGGGGCATAATATCGAAAACGATAAAGACAACCAAAGAGTTCCTAGAAGAAATTAAGAACATATTTGCCAAAAATAAAAAGACTGAAACAAGTACACTTTTGGCAAGTCTCATCTCAATGAAATATAAAGGTAATGGGAACAATAGGGAGTACATTATGGAAATATCTCGTCTCGCTTCAAAGTTAAGAGCACTTAAGCTTGATCTCTCTGAGGATTTGCTTGTGCATTTGGTTGTGATATCTCTTCCCACACAATTCAGTCAATTTAAGGTGAGCTACAACTACCAAAAGGAGACTTGGTCTCTTAATGAGCCCATCTCACATTGTGTGAAAGAAGAGGAAAGACTGAAGCAAGATAAGACAGAAAGTATTCATTTGGCTAGTACTTCCAAGGACAAGGGGAAGAAAAGAAAAAAGGATAAAGAAGCTGCAGTGGTTCCATATCCAAAGAAACAACATAAAAAAAATTGTTGATGGTTGTTTCTTCTGTGGAGCTGCGGGACATAGGAAGAAGCAATGTACCAACTATCATGCTTGGCGTGTCAAGAAAGGTACACTTCTTAACCTAGTTTGTTCTGAGCTTAATTTGACTTCGTTACCTAAACACACTTGGTGGATAGATTCTGGTGCAACCACTCACATCAGTGTGTCTAGGCAGGGTTGCCCGAGTTGCCGAAAACCAAATGATGGTGAAAGATACATTTTTGTGGGCGATGGCAATAAGGTTGAAGTTGAATCAATTGGGATATTTAGGTTATTATTGAAGTCTAGTACTTATTTGGATTTGAATGAGACATTTATCGTACCGCAATTTAGACGGAATTTGGTTTCTATTTCTATATTGGACAAATTTGGTTATACTTGTTCCTTTGGAAATAATAAATTTAGTCTTCTTCATATTTCAATTTTGTTGGTACTAGTTCTTTATCTTATGTAGATAACCTTTATATGCTTGATACTATTGCTTCATATCATGAAACCTTGCAATTAAGTACTCGAGGTATTAAAAGAAAATTAACCAATGAGAATTCTGCATCATTATGGCATAAGAGACTAGGTCACATCTCCCAAAGGAGAATTGAAAGACTTGTGTCAGATGGAATTTTAGATTGCCTTGATTTTTCAGATTTTAAAATTTACATAAAGGGAAAACAGACAAACATAAGGAGATCTGGTGCTAATAGGGCTACAGACGTCTTAGAACTGATACATACAGATATTTGTGGGCCATTCCCTACGGTTTCATGGAACGATCAACAATTAGAAGAGATTTTTTCTTCTAATTATTTTTTAAAAAAGGGTTATGGAAAAAAAAATTTGCTTAACTAGTTCTTAGTTCTTGGTTCTTAGTGGAGAACTCATCGTGTTCATAGGGATATCATTTTGATATTTTGTTGGCAATAACTTTTAGGGGTAACATTGGCGCTAGAGCTGTATTTCGATCGGATCGAAAAATGATCTTTCGAAAAAAAATTCATTTTTTTCGGAAATAAAATATTTGTTCCAATTTTCTATCCAATTTTTTTGGAAAATAAAAAAAGTTCCCGAATTCGGAAAAATCGAAAAAAAATCGGAAAAATTGGGAAATTCAAAAAATATACTAAAAATTCAGAAATTTTGGAAATTCCAAAATTTCAAAAAAATTAATATAGGATTTTCAATTATTCGAAATTCTCATTTTAAAGAAATCGAAAAAAAGATTTAACCCAACATGTAAATATGTAAGGATTTAACCATTTTTTTTATTTGTGCAGAGGATATAGGGATATTTTCATTTTATAGATGACTTCTTTGGGCCTCTCTTCCTCTCCTAGTAGATGTGGGACTCATGAGAATGTTTTAAAAAATTAGAAAAATTGGTAATCGAAAAATATTTTGAAAAAAATCGAAAATAATTCGGAAAAATCGGATCAGTATAGTTTTGGAAAAATCGAAAATTCAGAATTATTTTCAATTTTCGATCCGGTTTTTTTCGAAAAAAATCGAAAATCGGAGACCTTATATACGTTCGAAAATCAAAAAATATCGGATCGGATATTGAAAAAATCGGAATGTTCGGAAAAAAAACGCAGCCCTAATTGGGGCTACTTCTTTTGGGTACTTTTTTTTGTTATGTGTCGTACCTTGTTTTATCTTTTATGTTTTGGGGGGATTCATACAAGTAAAGAAAAAACAAAGTAGTAACAAAAAGGGATAGCTTACTATTATCCAACTTTTAGTGCAATTTTTATATGTTTCTGTGATATAAGTTGAGCAATATAGAGCATCTTTCTTTTATCATTTTTTTTTTCTATAAAAAGAGTCTCCATACATAAAAACTCATACTATACTAATACTAAATTGTCATTTCAACAACACACTCAAATAATTTTAAACTGTTTTTCTTTATTAAAATTGAAACAATTTTTTTTATAAATGAAAAAAGTATGTTTACGGTTAAAAATGTTGTTTATAATTTTAGAAACTGTTTTATATCTTTTTTTAATTAAAAAAGCTTATTTATCTAAAAAATATTTTTTTATAATAAAAGATTTTTTTTTCTGCATTGAACATGCCACATAAGGGAGATATTGTTGAGTTGGACATGCCACATATGTATTAATTTTTTTAAATGATAATTTTTTTTGTGAAAATATTTTTTGACTTACTGCGGCATACAAATTCGACTCATTTTGTGTTACGCACTGTCGCGTTGAGTCTGTATTGTTTTATTTTTGGGCCCTGGTGGGAAACACACCATATGACCCTCAAAACGAATCAATGTAGACACGACGTGTTAGTAAGTCGTACAAAATGAGTCGCGTTCGTTAGTCCCCCTAGAATTACTGTTTTTTTATCCCACACGACATAATTAAGACGTGACACTATATAACACAAAATTCCATTTTTTTTTTGTCAAACGCGAGCACGACCGATAAAAAAAATGCGACACTAATTGATCGTATTTTCATTTTTTTATATACCAAATCCAAAATAACCCAATTAAATATTAATTTAATATAAATTTATTTAACTTTAAAATAATTGGGGCATATACCAAAAGTCACTCGAACATTTTTTTAATACACGTTCAGTGCAAGCGTTTTATTTTGTTAAAAACGTCCCTCACCACGTAAAACATTAAAAAAAAAAAAAAAAAAAAAAGGCGCTCGAGTGAGGGTCGTCGGAGTTCCGACAATGGGGGGTGAGGCGGGAGTGCCGTTGGCGCGGACCTTTAAAAATTAGAGAATATTGATTAAATTGGTGTTCGAGAGACTTTTTGAAACAAAATAAAGAGTTGAACTAAATGTGTATAAAAAACGTTTGTATGACTTTTTGATAATTGATCTTAAAATAAATCATAACTATAATTATTTATCAATTTAAAATAAATTTTCAAGAAATTAGGAGAATGTTTTTTAGTTTTGTTTTGGCACTTTATTAATTGACATAATGCATTGCGTTTTAAAAAGAGATTAAGGGTTAGGATTGTTTTCGATATGAGATTAAGGGTTATGATGGTTTTGGGTATGAAATAGGTAAATTTGATTCTAGAAGTATATTATTATTCAAAAGTTAATATCAATTTTTCACATGATATAAAATATCACTTTATATAGTGGGTACAACTTGCATCCATGTCCAATGTCGATTTCCCTATCTTTTAGAAATGGAAATTTCACAAAATAATCAACTAACAAGTATGGGTTTAACAAATATTTGGGATGATTAATGTTTAGCCCTTAGGAATTTTATGAGATGAGATACTTTTGAAACAAAATAAGAAATTTAAAGTAAATATTAATTACAATTGTAGATAAACATTTTGTATAATGAACCCTAAACAAATCTTTTCGTTAATCCCATTTGTTTTGGGGGTTAAACGATCAGATTTCATAATTCAATCGACTATTGGGATTATTGGTTTCAATTTTCAACGCAAATCCATCTTTCATTTCATGACTTGTTGGGTTTATAAACTTTTCAACGCGAATCCATCCGAGGTTCATACCTTTCATTGGACCACTTCTAGTGTGTCATATATGATAATTCAGATGAGTAGTGATATGGATTTAAGATTTAACCTTATTGTTGGAGTATTGAATCTCATATTGAAAACATGGAATTAAAATGAAAAGAAGAAGGACTTAAAGGGAAGAGTTAGTGAATTAGTTATTTTAGTTTTATGAAAGGAGAAGTCAGTTATTTTCGTTGAGTTTGTTATTATACTGTGATGTATTATAAATAGGGCTTAAGTCTGTTGTAATTTCATTCAATTTCATTCAATATTACAGAGTTCATTCTACTTCTCTGTTTTCTCCTCAGCTTTCTATATTTTCATTTCTCGAACCTCACATTCATTACTTCATATGATTCTCAACATGGTATCAGATTGAAACATTCAAACTCTTTCGCAACACAATTTATTTCCAATTTCCTTCTATCCTTTGCGAAAAATTCTTCAGTGGAATTTTTTTTGCAACCTAAACCCTAAAATCGATCGAGTCCTCAATTTTTCATCGCAAAATTCTTGAATTCTGCTCTGGAATTCTCTTTCAATTTTGTTTTGGAAATTTCACATCGATTTCTTGAATCTTTTCTTACATTCTTGAACACATTCTTCAAATGAGTTCTAGCGATTATTCACTTGTGAATCCTCCTCGTCTTAATCCCCCCGTCAATCCTTCAGATGACTCCTCAAGTCCATACTATATACATCCAAGCGATAATCCTAGTGCTTTACTTGTGTCTGAGATCTTCAATGGAGAAAATTATGTCGCATGGAGCTGCTCGGTCATCATCGCATTGACAGTGAAGAACAAGGTACGGTTTATAGATGGTTTAATTATTGCCCCTACTAATGATCAAATAGTCAAACATACAGCATGGTTGAGAGCCAATAATCTTGTTCTTTCCTAGTTGATGAATTCTATGTCAAAGGAAATATGAAACAACTTGTTATTTGTGGCATATGTTGTTGATCTTTGGAATGAGCTTAAATCTAGGTATCTCAGGAGTGATGGACCTAGGGTTTTCCATCTTGAGAAATCTTTGATGCGTATGTGGAAAGATGGCTTCATGTACTTGTGAGCATATTAGTTTTTTTACAAATTCGACAGCAGTCTGATTATGTTCTTAAATTCTTGGTTGGGCTGAATGATTCTTATGCACCTATTAGAAGCCAATTACTGTTAATGGTTCCATTACCAAGCATGTCCAAGGTTTTTTCTTTACTCCTTCAAGAAGAAAGTTAGAGAGGACTCACAAATTCTTCTATATACAATGAATCACGTGTTTTGATGGTAAAGTACTCTCCTCAGCAGAATTACCATCCAAAATCTTTCAAGGATAAACGAAAGAAGTCTTCCCTACACTGTACTCATTCTGGCTACAATGGTCATACAGTGGACAAGTTCTTTCAACGTTATGGTTATCCCCCTGGCTGGAATAGACCAAAGGGAAAAATAAGTGCGACTTCTACTCATGCTAACATTATAACTCCATAGATCTACAATCAAAATAGTAACGAGCAACAAAAGTTTCGTTTCACTCCATAGGAATTCAATAAACTAATAGCTCTTGCAAATTCAGCACAACCAAACTCTTCCAACCAGAGTAATTCATAGCCAACTGTAAATGTTGTCACCACCTCTTATTTTTCTGGTAAAATGCAATCTAGACCAGATTTACCTTCTTGTAATTCTGTTTCTTCCATATCTAATCTATATTGGATTCTTGACGCAGGTGCAACAGATCATATAAACTATTCACTACTTTTATATCATTCTACACCTAAACGAATCAACATTACTATAAGCCTCCCTAATGTAATTACAGCTCTAGCTACACACATTGGCACCGTATGTATTTCATATACATTGCTTTTGTATAATGTCTTGTGTGATCCTACCTTTTCTTCTAGTTTATTCCAAATTAACCAAACAATCTAATCTTTCTCTTACTTTTACTACCTCACATTTCCTTTTACAGGACCAATCAATGATGAAGATGATTGGGATTGTTCTTAAGAGAGGAGGAATTTACAAATTTTCTCAAGCTTCATCAAGTTTAATTTTATACCCTTTACTTTAGCTTCTACTCATGAATAATTACATAAATGGCATTATAGGTTAGGATATGTATCTAGTTCACGATTACATTCCCTCAAACAACTTGATTCTACTATCACTTTTGATTGTACAAATGTTTGTGAAATTTGCCATTTAGCAAAGTAAAGAAGGCTTCCTTTATCTGTATAAAAAAGTTACTTAAATTTGCCAAAAGGTTGGGGTCCTTTTGGCACCATTTCTTATTCTAGTTTTAAGTATTTATTGACTATAGTCGATGACTTCACAAGGTGAACTTGGGTATACATGCTTAAATCCAAATCAGAAGTGTTATCTGTAATCAAAACCTTCTGTAAAATGGTTGTCAACAAGTTTTCCTCTTTTGTCAAGATCATAAGGTCTGATAATTGACCAAAATTCTTTCTTACAAAGTTCTATCATAAACACGACATCTTACATCAGAGAAATTGTGTAGAAACTCCACAACAAAATGGTGTTGTGGAGAGAAAACATCAACATCTCCTAAGAACTACTGGAGCCTTGATGTTCCAAGCAAAACTACCATTAATTTTCTGGAGTGATTGTGTGCTTACTGCAGGATACATAATCAACAAAATTCTAACTCCCATTCTTCAAAATAACACTCAATTTGAAAAGATCTTCAATAAAACACCAAACCTTTCCCATTTAAAAGTTTTCGGCTGTCTTTGCTTTTCATCTATATTAACTAGTCACAGATAGAAATTTGATTCCCGAGTCACAAAGTACATCTTCCTAGGGTATCCCTTTGATGTTAAAGGTTTCAAGCTCATGGATCTAAACACCAATAAAATCCTTGTTTCTCAAAATGTTGTATTCCATGAAATAATTTTTCCTTTCAAAGCTTTACTAAAAAATCCTGAAACTCATTCTTTTTTGTTTCCTGCTTGATTTTTTTTTCTAGATACACCTTCTAATAGCTCTTATCAAAATGTGGATTTTACATCACCACAAAACAATTCTATTCCTCTATCAGAATCTTCTGTTCTAATTGAATCAGATCCACATATATCTTCCTCTCTTTCTCATATCAATTCATTATATGATCCACCCCAACCACAAGCCTTACTGCGCAGAAAATCAACCAGAATTAAACAAAAACCCTCATATCTGCAGGACTATTATTGTGGTAATGTCTATTCACATCAAAAGGTAATTCCATCATCTCTTTCAACTGACTGTTCTCCTACTAAAGGTAATTTCTATTATATTCATCATTTTCTTTATACCAATCGACTATCTACACCTCATAAGGCTTTTTCAACCTCTATCACAATTTTTTCATAACCCAAAACATACAAACAAGCTTCTAAATTACCTGAATGGCAAGCTACCATGAAAAATGAAATTAATGCTTTGGAATTAAACAAAACTTGGAATCTTGTTACTCTTACTAAAAATAAAAGACCATTGGTTGTAAATGGGTATTCAAAGTGAAATATAAATATGATGGAACTATAGAGAGGCATAAAGCTAGATTGGTAGCAAAAGGGTATACCCAACAAGAAGGCCTAAATTTCTTTGATACTTTCTCTCTTGTGGCTAAGATTACCTCCATTCAATTGATACTTACCGTAGCTACAATCAAAAAATGGCTTCTACCTCAACTAGATGTCAATAATGCATTTTTGCATGGAGATTTGCATGAAGAGGTATACAAGGAATTACCCCAGGATTGGTTGTCCAAGGAGAACAAAAAGTGTGTCGATTGTTAAAGAGCTTCTATGGCTTCAAATAGGACTCTAGGAGATGGTTTTACAAGCTATCTAATGCCCTACTTGCCTATTATTTTATTCAAGGTAGTTCTGACTGTTCTTTGTTAATGGTTTTATTCAAGGTAGTTCTGATGATCGGGTGGTGTGTAATCCCAAGTTTAGAAGAGGATGGATTATGGGACTGGGAGCTCGAGGAGGCTTAAGCTTTTTTTGATATTTTGGAGGCGTCCCCACGACCAATGAGGGCGCTGATGAGTTAAGATAGTAGGCAGGCGAGAGGGAATTGGGTCTTCTCAGTGAGTGGATACTATTCCATCTTGAGAGGCAATGGGAACCTAAGGGATTATTTCTCATGGACGCAAATATGGAAGGCAAAGGTGCCCCCGAAAGTTAAGTTCTTTGTCTCGACTGTGGCGAAACATGCCATATCGACGATTGAGGGCATGCAGAAAAAAGACGGTTAATGGCTAGTCGTTGCTTGGTGTCCAAGGAGGCATAGGAGAAGACCAATCATATTCTTTTGCATTGTAGGGTGACGAGAGAACTTTGGGTGGTTTCCATATCCCTTATTCAAATCTCGTGGGTAATGCCTAAGATGGTGAGGGCATTACTAGAGGTTTGTCAACCTCCTAAGGGGAGGAAGGGGGATTGCAAAGTGTGGCGACTGGTCCCACACTATATTTTTAGACTATTTGACATGAGAAAAATTTGAGATGCTTTGAAGGTTTGGACATGAAGCCGTCTAGAATTCAGTACACTTTTATGAGTTACTTAATTTGTTTAAGGCGAAATACGTTGCAACTCTTCCTAACTTTTTAGAGTTTGTGAAGGATTTGCATAGTGGCTTGTAGTTCTGGTTGGTTTTGTTTGTGGCCCATTTGTGGGTCGCTTTTTTCGAATTTAATGTATACTACATTTATACGGGTTCCGTCACTTTGCGGTTATTATTTTTATACAATATTTGTTTATGAAAAATGACTTAAACATTAAATACTAATGTTCAAAGTGATGCACCACAATGAGCACATTTTTTTGCCCGATAATGAAATTAAATAGATTCGATAATTTGGCAATCTCAAATATTATTAGGTCAATTAATTTTTTCTCTCGATAATCTATATCTATTTTTTAGTTTTTTTCATATTTTTTATGTTTTATTCTTTGACCATATTTCTAAAGTCATTACATGATGGAAATCAATCATATTTTAAGTCAATGACAAATAATCACTGAAAGATACTAATGAAAACACTAAGATGATTGTGCCAAAACAAAAGTAAGGCAAATATAAATATAAATTGGGTATCACTACACTGACCCACTTTAGTACCCACTTTTATACCCGTCTAATAAGATAAGTCAACAAAAAGGGTTATTATATATAGGTCCCACAAAGTTTACCTAAGTCCTATTAACTTTTCAACCATTAAATATGTCACATTCCTAAATTTTTGGAACATTTTTTTCAAAATTTTGCCTTTCTAAAATCAACCATCAATAACTTCCTAGGAGAAGTTACATAAGTGGTTGAACTTTTTTTTTTTTAATTTTCAAATAATCATAACTTCTGATTGACAAATCCGTTTTTGGCAAAATTACTACTTTTGAAATCTCCTCGTCGAGATCTATCAAACAAGATCCATGAAGCTTATAAAATTTTAAAGAAAAAAAAATACACAAACAATAAACTTTACTGTATACACCAGAAAATGAAATAGTTTTATATTTGTGACATTTTCACAAACACTAAAATTTTTTGTGTTATTGTGACACAAGCAGTAAAATTTACTATGTTCATAAGAAAATTTTATTCATATATTTATCAAACAAGATCCACGGAGTATATACGATTTCAATGAAAGAAATTACACAGACAGTAATATTTATTGTGCACACCTTTAAAATAGAATTAATTAATGGTTGAATAGTCAAAGGGACTTAATTAAAGAAAATCTCAAAATAGGAATTACATATAATAATACATATTAACTGGTTTGTCAAATTTGTTGTTATTATTAAATAATAATACAAATAAATTGGTCAAATAAATGGGTCATATAATCTATAAACCTATATATATATATATATATATATATATATATATATATATATATATATATATATATATACTGAAAAAAGACACATATTTTTTGTTTAACCCATTTAGTCGCTCAAACACCCATTTATCAAATATTTTCTTATTTTTAAAAGTCGGCGCCAGCGGCACCCAATGTCACCCCTACTCTTCCCTATAAGGACATAGTCCGTTACAATTAATGATGTCGTATACCGCTACAAATTGTCGAAGGATTGAGGAAGCTAACATCTATAAAAGACGGATCCGAATTTCAAGTGGACTTCAACATTCATGCCCAACAAGTTGATTTTGGTAAAATCATGTTTAAGCTCCATTTACATTTCATATTAAAAGTGTTGGGATTTTTTTATGAAAATTTTATAATGGTTTTTATAAAAATATTTGCTTATAAAAGGTTTTTTTATATAGAAGTTTTCTAATCCCGTATCAAGTTTTACTTTTTGAGGTTTACAACTATTTTCAAAGTCTTGAGTTTTTTGGGATCAGTGCCACTGTCGTTCAAACGACGACGCATCTCGTTTGAACGAGATGTTGTCTCACTCAAACGACTTCGTATCTCGTTTGAACGACAAGAGTTTTAGGCTGACATGTCACCGCCTCAATTTTGCTATATATTGGGTGTGAGACTACTTATTTTTGGCGTGGAGAAAAACTGATTTTGGCATAATAGATTTCTCTAGTGTTCTCCAACCATTTAAGGGTTCAAAGCTTTTGTTTTACAATTCATAATCCCAATTGCTTTTGTGTGAGTTGTTTTGTGGAACCCAAGACATATCTTTGCTGATATTTTATGTTGTTGAACTAGGTGCCTTGAAAGGTACTGGGATGACAATAGGTGGCACTTGCGGGAGGTACCTGGCAGATCGAATGCGTGTCATAGGGAGTGATGCAGTGTTCCTGTGCTGACGACAATGAACAGACACCTACGGGTATTTCATTTGTGAATTGTATTTTCATTATAATCCGTGTAAATCGACTTATACAAATTTTAGTGGAAATAAAAAGGTTTTTACCCTTAGGGATTTTTTTTCTGAAATTTGTGTTTGCCAGCTTAATCATCGTGTGGTTTAATTTATTGATTTGATTTGACACATAGATGCATGTTTAGGGGCTTAATAAAATTGGCATTTGATTTGAGCAAATTTAAACATCCAATTAAATAAGTTTGATTTGGAAATTTGCGAAACCATTTGAATGAGTATCACACATGGCATAGGTATATTACAAATTGGTATTATAGCGGGTTACGCTAATTTATCGTGTTTGATACTATTTTTTCGCAAAATTTTATGTGATATTGATTTCTGTTGAAAAATTTATTTTGTGAAAAGTAGCAATTAATAGATGTTATGTGATATTGATTTCTATTGGATAAATAGATGTTTGAGCAACTAAATGGGTTCAACTAAAAATTGGTGTCTTATATATATATATATATATATATATATATATATATATATATATATATATATATATATATATATAGAGAGAGAGAGAGAGAGAGAGAGAGGAAGGCTCACCTACATCATGCCCTATACATCACACCGTACATCACAACTAATTCTAGGCCCTTGAAAACTTTTTTTTCAAATTTTATATTTTTTCCTTGAAATTAACCTTCCAATAAACCCATATGCAAAAAATTAGGTCAAAATACATTTTGTAGCTATTTTTAAAAAATTCACAAAAAACTGCTGGCGCAGACCCTTAAAAATAAGCTATTTTTAGCAGGTTTTTGTGGATTTTTTAAAAATAGCTACAAAATGTATTTTGACCTAATTTTTTGCATATGGGTTGATTGGAAGGTTAATTTCAAGGGAAAAATATAAATTTGAAAAAAAAAGTTTTTTAGGGCCTAGAATTAGGCGTGATGCATGGGTGATGTATAGAGCATGATGTAAGTGAGCCTTCTCCTATATATATATATATGTGTGTGTGTGTGTGTGTGTGTGTGTGATTGTTTATTAATAATAACAAATGTGACAACCCCATTAATATGTATTCTTATATTTAATTCTTATTTTGGGATTTTTTTTTAATTAATTCATGTTAACTATTCAACCATTAATTAATTCCATTTTAAATGTGTACACAGTAAATATCACTGTCTATGTAATTTTTTCCATTAAAATATTATGTACCCCATGGATCTTGTTTGATTAATATATGGATAAAATTTACCTGAGAACACAGTAAATTTTACTGCCTTTACAATATTAATGTAGTAAATATTACTGTTTGTGAAAATGTCATAGATATAAAATTATTTCATTTTTAGTGCATACGGTAAAGTTTACTGTTTGTGTAATTTTTTTTCTTTGAAATTTTATAGGCTCCATGGATCTTGTTTGATAGATCTCGACTAGGAAATTGCAAACATAGTAATTTTACAAAAAACGAATTTGTCAATCAAAAGTTATAATCAATTGAAAATTAAATACAGAATGAAAAAAAAAAGTTTCACGAGTTATATAACTTGTACCATGAAGTTACGGATGGTTATTTTCAAACGGGTAAAATGAAGAAAAAAAATTCAAAAAATTAGAAATATGACATATTTAATGATTGAAAAATTAATAGGACTTAATTAGAAATTTTTTGTTCATATATACTCTAAATATAATAAATCTTAAAAAAATATACTTTTTGTCTTGATGGAATAAAAAGGTTACAAAAATAAGTGTGGGTAGCTTTCTCCATATAAATTAGATGGCTTTTGGAAAAAAAAAAAGTTTTCCACAAAAAGAAAGATGAAAGGACATGCTACTAAGTTTAGGCTTTTACCCTTGGTTGGATAATGTTTAGAATAATGTTTGGCTACCCAGGTGTTAACCCCGGGCTAGCACAGGATGCCCTTTTCTTTCTTTCTTTTTTTTTTTTTTTTTTTTTTTTTGATTTTTCATGTAAAAAGAGTTAAAAATAATTATAAAAAATATTTTTTTTATTAGAATAGTTTATTTGTTTTTTTCAATTATTTTTTTGAAAACTCATTTTATCCCTCACACACTCATTTACTTAATATTATTTTATTTTTAAAGGTCCGCGCTAGCGGCACCTGTTATTTTTAATTTTTTTTTTATTTTACAACATTTGAAATAATTTTTGTATTTCTGCATTAAAAAACTAATCTAATAATTTTTTTAACTCATTTAGTCCCTCAAACACCCATTTACCCAATATTCTCTTATTTTTAAAGGGCCGCGCTAGCGGCACTCGTTATTTTTAATTTTTTTTTTAAATTTTACAACATTTAAAATAATTATTGTATTTTTGCATTAAAAAACAAATCTAATAAAAAAATTATGTTTTTAATTATTTTCAACCTATTTAGTCCCCCAAACACCCATTACCCAATATTCTCTTATTTTTAAAGGTCCGCGCCAGCGGCACTCGTTATTTTTAACCTTTTTTTTAAAATTTTACAACATTTAAAATAATTGTTGTATTTTTGCATTAAAAAACTAATCTAGTAAAAAATTATGTTTTTAATTATTTTCAACCTATTTAGTCTCTCAAACACCCATTTACCCAATATTCTCTTATTTTTAAAGGTCCGCGCCAGCAGCACTCGTTATTTTTAACCTTTTTTTAAAATTTTACAACATTTAAAATAATTTTTGTATTTTTGCATTAAAAAACTAATCTAATAAAAAATTGTGTTTTTAATTATTTTCAACCTATTTAGTCCCTCAAACACCCATTTACCCAATATTCTCTTATTTTTAAAGGTCCGCGCCAGCGGCACTCGTTATTTTTAACCTTTTTTTAAAATTTTACAACATTTAAAATAATTTTTGTATTTTTGCATTAAAAAACTAATCTAATAAAAAATTATATTTTTAATTATTTTCATCCTATTTAGTCCCTCAAACACCCATTTACCCAATATTCTCTTATTTTTAAAGGTCCGCGCCAGCGGCACTCGTTATTTTTAACCTTTTTTTTTTTTAATTTTACAGCATTCAAAATAATTTTTGTATTTTTGCATTAAAAAACTAATCTAATAAAAAATTATGTTTTTAAATATTTTCAACCTATTTAGTCCCTCAAACACCCATTTACCCAATATTCTCTCATTTTTAAAGGTCCGCGCCAGCGGCACTCGTTATTTTTTAACTTTTTTTTTAATTTTACAACATTTAAAATAATTTTTGTATTTCTTAAAACGGTTTCAAAATGCAAAAAAAAAATATTTATATTAAACAACTTTTCTTTTTGGAAACAGTTTTTTCCAGAAAAAAAAATCTTTTTATATTAAAATAGTGTTTTTTAACAATACATTTTTTTTTAGTTTATAAAAAATATTATTTTTTAATAAAACAGTTTTTTTTAAATAAAAAAAAAGTCAAATAATACTAATAAATCACATAAAAAAACAAAAAAAAAAAAAAAAATTCTCTCCATGTACTAACCCGGGGTTAACACCCGGGTAGTATATCATTACTCTAATGTTTATGGTTCGCACAATTCTCTATAAATGGGATAGGACCAAGTTCAGCACAACATATAATCAAAAGAGAGATATAAAAGAGAGAGACAGAAAGTGAGGAAGAAAAGGAAATGAAGAAGGTTGTTTTGATGATGTTGCTGGCTGTGGTGTTTATTGCCACCATTGCCCCCTCAACTGCCAGTTCGATTGCTAACAGTCGCAAAATGTTGGACTCAGACATTCTCATCCAGTATGTTGGTTCACTTGGCCTTTGCCCAGGTACCTACTGCCTAAGCCTCAGAAATTGCGCTGTTGGCTGTACATGCCTTAATCATGTATGCACTGGGAAGTGTTGCTAGGTACACTAGATGATGGGGATGGAGCAATGATCTATACACAAATATGTATGACTATGTATGTAGGTATGTTTGTGTAAAATAAGCTCAATCCAGTGTTCCACTATGTATGCTACGTTTTTTATAAAAGAAACTATGCATGCGGTTATCCTACTTAACCTTGCTTTTATCATTGGCAACACATTAGATATCATAGAAAAATATGGCTCAGATCTTTTTTTTTTTTTTTGGCTTCATCGTCAGGAAGCACATGGTATTTGCAACAATCATTTAAACTTCATATTGGATCGAGGTTGTTAAGATCCAATTTTGTTTTTCTGATCCAGCAGTTTGAGATATATTCTTGGTCGTTGAATTCCCAAGAAGATTTCATCACAAATTTGGTTTTACATCAAATTTTGTTTTACTATCTGTTCTGTGTGTAACTTTTTAGTCTACAAGATAGAGATCACACACAGGTGGATTTCATGCAATTGGTCTCAAAAGATGGTTCATATTGTATGGATCATTCATTTTTATCGATTAATTTCTCTTTCCTTGGAGCAACATCATGACATGGACTTTCATCCAATTTTTCTTAATTGATCCGAGAATTTAGATAGATTTTGTGGCTTATTGGATTCAGATGTACCAGCAGGCGTCCATTTTGGTTATTCATTAATCATCGTGGATGTATTAGAATCTATAATGGTCGATTCCAAATATTGGGATGGCACATGGATTTAGATCCAATGCTTTGGATCTTGTTTCTTCTTCTTTTTTTTTTTTTTGGTTTTGAACAGAATAAAGGGCATAGCCCAAACATTCTTTTGGATCTTGTTTCATTCTACAATCTCTTCTTGAAAGGGATGCAAGTGGGTGGCAAATGGGTTTAGATCTGTTTTGATAGTGACCAATATGTTGGTTGTTGGAAGATAGTCTTAACTATTTGAGTTCACACCAAGACTGACGAGGACTGTTTCTCAGTGTACTTTTGCAACGTGTTGCTATGGAGTGGACTGACTACTGTGGTTCTCATCGCATGGTTCTTACTCCTTCACGCGACAATATTAAAGTTTCAACAATTTTCAATCAAGATGAGATGGTTGGAAAAAAGAATGGAAAAAAGTGAATTCCTCGCTATCTTAATTAATGAAAAGAAACCGGCTCTTAAATTTAATTTATGGCCTTTTGCTCCTCGTTCATGATTTCGTAGTAGCTGTTTTATTTTTCATTAGTACTTATAAGAGGCCATTAGAGTGAGCTTTTTTTCCTAATTATTTATAAATAAATTATTTCTTAAAAAACAAGATATGAATTTTTTTGGAGCGGTTCTATTGGAACCGAACAATCGACTGAAGAACTTTCGACCGAATGATGTGTAAACTGATAATGAGAGAATGAAAAAGGTCATGTGTAAATACAATGGATTAAACCGGTTATAGCCGGTATGCACTACAAAGCCAAGGCCAAAGCCTACAAAACATTTCTTCTATCGTTGTTCCATTAAGTCTTACAATATATCACTTTGTAAGTTTATTATTACATTGCAAAACAATTATTTCATATTAGTACATAAAATAGTTTTTTTTTAAAGTTTGTTACTCTTTTATTTTTAACAATTAATATAAAAACAATTCTTTAAATAAAAAGATATTTTTTTATAATAAAAAACAGTTTTTCTATTAATATAAAAATCTTTTTTTTAATTAAGAAACTTACAATTTTTTTAATTAAACGTACACAGTTTTTTTATTAAAATTAAAATTTAAAAAATAATTTTTTCATAACTAAAAAAACCCCTATGTTTATTGACATGATATCGTGCAGACCCACATCATTTGTTGAATGTGAGTTCACGTCAACGGCATTAATCCATCGCGACTCTAAGACATCAAATTAAACAGTTTTTTAATTAAAATTAAAATTAAAATTAAAAAAAATCATAAATAAAAAAACTATGTTTATTGACGTGATATCGCGGTTTATTAATACCGCTGGTGCGGAACCACATTCCTGAACCGACATCATTTGTTGATTGTGGGTCCGCGCAAGCGGCACTAATCAATTTCGAATCTAAGACACCAAATGATGTGGGCCGAAAATGCGGGTGTACGCCAACGGTACTAATCAATCGCGATAGTGTGACACCCCGACTAATTAAATACCGGGTAGCTACTCCTTTATTCAAATTAATATAAAATGTCAAGTTGGTTCAGTTCATAGCATCACTGTCGAAAAACGTTTTAACAATTTCTAGCCACCTAATATTTAAAAAGTGAGTTGTCAATTTTAATTAAGTCCGATTAACATACAATTCATTTAAATTATGAAATACTAATATCACAACCACAACATAGTCGCAATAGAATAACAATGAATCTGGAGGAATACTCCTCTAAATAATCTGAATACTGAATATAACCAAGTACAAAGTCTGAATCACTAATTAATTACATCCAAACTGAAATAAAAATAAATAAATAAATAAGTTGTCTCTAAAATAAATTCAATTCATTTTCTCTAAATCTATCCTAAGATCATCCCAATTAAGTTTTATTGTTCTTAAACTACTCTAAGTCCTCCTAAGTAGTTTCTTAACATATTTTTGGGGTCAAATATTCATTGAACTTAATAACATCAAATCACTTGCCTTATGTTTGTTTTTCAGATCTGTTGTCGGTGATTATAGGGTGATTCTCTCCTCTTCCTGGTCACAATTTCTTTCAAAATCATGGTGATGCGAGATGGTTTGGTTTGGAACCTCCTTTAACCTCTCTCTAACTTATCTCAAAAACCTTCGTAGCACACTCTTTTGTCTTTTGCTGGTAATGGCCTTAGTGGCCTCTCTAATAATATATAATTTAACTCTAAAATTCGTGGGTTTTAATTCCTCTATTTTTAAAATTACCAAAATACCCTTCTGGGTTGCCGATATGGCTTAAAAATGATCCGGGACCCAAACTAAACTCCCGACTAGTGTTTTCTGACTATTTCGACCCTTCCGGACATGTTGGCGCACTCAAAATGATCATTCGGTTGATAAAAATATAATTTACTTTTTAATCTAATTAATTTCATTTCTGACGCGACTGACACGCGCGTCCCAATTTAATTTCTCAAATTGTCGTATTTCTGCGTCGCGACAATTTTTAATATTTATAATACTCATATATTACCATATATACTCAGTAATATTTAATTCTAACATCATACTCAAATACCAATTCACATCCCGTTAGTATTTACATCCGGATTAATTTTCAATTAATTCTCATTTAATTCAATTAATCCATAAAATAAAATTCAATAAAATTACGGGGTATTACAGATATCATGTAAATAAATATAATAAGTTGTGTCGATTTTATTTGTGGCATGTTCATGTTATGTAAAAAATCAATATTGTGTGTCGTGTAGTCTTTGTATTAAATGGATCGTTTTCGTGTTTAATAAAAAATTAAGTTTTAATGTCGTGTCGTATTGTTTTTACTTGATGTGTTAGATTCGTGATTGATTAGTGCAACTGATGTGTCTTGTTATTGTGTCTTAATTAAGATGCGCTTGTGTTTGGTAGAAAAAATAGTTTTTGTCGTCTCTTTTGTTTGGTAAAAAAAATTATACTACAGTCATAAAAAAAATTATAACTTTTGTTTGGCAGACATGTATATTTATATCATACATGTGTGTGTGTGTGTGTGTGTGTGTATATATAATGGTATTGCATGTATAATTCACTATAAAATTATATACATACATGAATTGATAATATTTTTAATACATATGCACTATATGTATATTTTATATTATTTCATACATTAATAATACATGTATAAAACTATATATAAGTATCATGTATCTATTGATAATATTATTTAACGTTATATTATTCCATATGTAATTTTCAGTACATGTACATGTACATATATATTTTTTTTATTTATGTATATAGCTCCTTTAAAATATTAAGAATTAATAATTCTGAGTTGAAAAATAAAAAACAGAAGTTATAAAACATCCTAAACCTGTTTTCTGAAAAATTTGATTATAACACAAAAATATTATAATTTTGTATTTAAAAACATGTTACCAAATGAAATTTTTTATCAGAATTGTATTTAAACACAGAAAACAAAATTATAGTTTCAAACCAAACATGCCCTAAAAATGACTTTTATTGAAAACACAGATTTTTTTTAAACTAAACAATTTAAAAAAAAACTTTTTTTTTTCAAAAATGACTTTTATAGAAAATACAAATTTTTAGTATATTTTTTATATAAATATAGTACAGTTTTTTTTTATTTTTTATTAATGTAATATAATTTTTAAAACTACCTTTTTCTTCTTGCTTGACAATGTTTGTGATGTTCCACTGTAAAAATTTCTTTGACTAATGCTGGAGAAGAAGTAACGGTAGAAAATGACACATTTAAGAAAAAAAGAAAGTCTTGAAAACTTAAAATTAGCCTATGTTGTTTTTAGCATCCGGTCAACAAAATACTCCTTTTGGCGGTGAGTCCTTCTACTGTAACTGAAATTTCGGTAGAAATTTCGACTGAAAAATGAGGTGGCAGCAAGCTATTGGAGGGTTTCGTGATCCCACTAGCGTGGACCCCATAAATAAACCAATAAAAACCCTCCACCTGTTTCGGTAGATACACTTTCGGTCAAAAACTCGGGTCCAATAGCTTTTTTGTTTGGCGGTACTTACTTTTTTTCTTGGTTTATTACCAGCAAGTTGCCACCTAACTCAGTCGGCTTACTTTCGGTAAAAATAACGGGTAGATTAGAATTTCTTTTTTTTTTGCCTAACTAGTTCTTAGTGGAGAGCTCGTCATGGTCATAGGGATATCATTTTGATATTCTTCTGGCAATAACTTTTAGTGCACTTTTTTATATGTTTTTGGTGATATAAAAGGTAAGAGTTGTGCTACTCATCCCGAATGCTTATTACCCATCCCATTCTGAATGCTTAAGGCATTTGACTTCGAACCAATGTAGAGCATCTTTCTTTTATCTTTTTTATCTATAAAAAATTCCCCATACAAAAAAACTCACATCTAGTAATATTAAATTGTCATTTCAACAACACACCAAAAAAAAAATTTTAAACGTTTTTTTTATTAAAATTAAAGCACTTTTTATAAATAAAAAAATTATGTTTACTATTAAAAATGCTGTTTTTAATTTAAAAAATTGTTTTATAGCTTTTTTTTTACTAAAAAACTTATTTATCTAGAAACTGTTTTTTTTTTTTATAATAGAAGATTTTTTTTGTTCCATTGTGCATGCCATATAGGGGGGCTTACTAAGTCGGACATGCCCCATATCTATTAATTTTTTTTTGTGAAAATATTTTTTGACCTATTGCGACGCACAAATCCGACTAATTTTGTGAGACGCACTGATGTGTTGTGTCTGTATTGCTTCATTTTTGGGCCTTGACGGAATCAGACCATAGGACCCTCAAAACGAATCAATCTAGATACGACATGTTAATGAGTCGTACAAAATGAATCGGGTTCATGAGTCGCCCTAAAATTACTGTTTTTTTAATCCCACATGACATAATTCAGTTGCGACACCACATAACACAATATATTATTTTTTTGCCAAACGCGAGCAAGACCAATAAAAAAACGTGACACTAATTCATTGTTTTTTTCATTTTTTATACACCAAATCCAAAACAACCCAATTAAATATTAATTTAATATAAATTTATTTAACTATATAATAATTGGGGCATATACTAAATATTCACTCGAACAATTTTTTAATACACGTTCAGTGAAAACGCTTTTATTTTGTTCAAAAAAGTTCCTCACTACGTAAAACATTATAAAAAAAGGCGCTGCAATGAGGGTCTTCGGAGTTTCGCTAGCGTGGACCTTTAAAAATTAGGGAATATTGATTAAATTGGTGTTCGAGGGACTTTCTGAGACAAAATAAAGACTTGAACTAAATCTGTATAAAAAAATATTTGTGTGACTTTTTGATAATTGATCCTAAAATAAATCATAACTCTAATTATTTATCAATTTAAAATAAATTTTAAAGAAATTAAGAGAATATATTTTTTAGTTTTGTTTTGGCACTTTATTAATTGACATAATGCATTGAATTTTAAAAAGAGGTTAAGGGTTAGGATTGTTTTGGATATGAGATTAAGGGTTAGGATGGTTTTGGGTATGAAATCGGTAAGTTTGATTTGAAAAGTATATCATTATTCAAAAGTTAATATAAATTTTTCATTCGATATAAAATATCACTTTGTATAGTGGTTACAACTTTCATCCATGTCCTATGCCAATTTCCCTATCTTTTTGAAATGGAAATTTCACAAAATAATTAACTAACAAGTATGGGTTTAAAAAAAAATTGGGATGATTATTGTTTAGTCCCTAGGAATTTTATGAAATGAGATACTTTTGAAACAAAATAAAAAATTAAAAGGAAATATTAGTTAAAATTGTAGAAAAACATTTTGTATAATGAGCCCTACACAAATCTTTTCGTTGATCCCATTCGATTTGGGGGTTAATCGATCATATTTCATAATTATATCGACTATCGTGATTATTGGTTTCATTTTTCAATGCAAATCCATCTTTCATTTCATGACTTCTTAGGTTTATAAATTTTTCGACGAAAATCCATCCAAGGTTCATACCATTCATTGGACCTCTTTCAGTGTTGTCACATTTGATAATTCAGATGAATAATGATAAGGATTTAAGATTTAACCTTACTGTTATAGTATTGAATATCATATTAAAAACACGGAATTAAAAAGAAAAAAAGAAGGACTTAAGGGAAGAGTTACTAAATTAGTTATTTCAGTTTTATGAAAGGAGATGTTAGTTATTTCCGCTGAGTCCGTTATTATACTGTGATGTATTATAAATAGGACTTGAGTCTGTTGTAATTTCATTAAATTCCATTCGATATTACAGAGTTCATTCTACTTCTTTATTTTCTCCTTAACTTTCGATATTTTCCTATCCCCAACCTCACATTCATTACTTCATCTGATTCTCAACCCGGTATCAGATTGAAACATTCAAACGCTTTCGCCACACAATTTTTTTCCAATTTCCTTCTATCCTTTGCGAAAAATTCTTCACTGGAATTTTTTTTGCAACCTAAACCCTAAAATTGATCGAGTCCTCAATTTTTGCTAGCAAAATTCTTGAATTTTGCTATAGATTTCTCTTTGAATTTTGTTCCGAAAATTTCACATCGCTGTATTGAATATTTTCTTACATTCTTGAACACATTCTTGAAATGAGTTCTAGCGATTCTTTACTTGTTAATCCTCCTCGTCTTAATCCCCCCGTCAATCCTTCAGATGACTCCTCAAGTCTACACTATCTACATCCATGCGATAATCATGGTGCTTTACATGTGTCTGAGATCTTCAATGGAGAAAATTATGTCGCATGGATCTACTCGATCATCATTGCATTGACAATGAAGAACAAGGTACAATTTATAGATGGTTCAATTATTTCCCCTTCTACTAATCAAATTGTCAAACATACAACATGGTTGAGAGCCAATAATCTTATTCTTTCCCGATTGATGAATTCTATCTCAAAGGAAATACGAAACAACTTGTTATTTGTGGCATCTGCTGTTCATCTTTGGAATGAGCTTAAAGCTAGGTATCTCAGCAGTGATGGACCTAGGGTTTTCCATCTTGAGAAATCTTTGAGTTGCAGTAGTTAAGGTGCTTTATCTGTTACTAAACATTTCAGCATTTTTAGAACTCTTTGGGATGAGTATGACAGCTATAGGCCATTTCCAACCTGAACATGTGGAAATATGGCTTGTTATCTACTTGTGAGCTTATTAGTTTTTACGAATCCGGCAGCAGTCTGATTATCTACTTAAATTATCGGTTGGGCTGAATGATTCTTATAAACCTATTAGAAGCCAATTACTGTTA
This sequence comes from Sambucus nigra, assembly GCA_949130495.1. NCBI lineage: Eukaryota > Viridiplantae > Streptophyta > Magnoliopsida > Dipsacales > Adoxaceae > Sambucus > Sambucus nigra. The sequence continues at coordinate 411,951,964 of OX422223.1, forward strand.
ATGGTTCCATTACCAAGCATGTCCAAGGTTTGTTCTCTACTCCTTCAAGAAGAAAGTCAGATACAACTCACAAATTCTACTACATAAATTGAATCAAATTCTTTGATGGTAAAGCACTCTCCTTACTAGAATTACCATCCAAAATCTTTTAAGGATACACCAAAGAAGTCTTCCCTACACTGTACTCATTATGGCTACAATGGTCACATAGTGGACAAGTTCTTTCAGCTTTATAGTTATCCCCCTGACGGGAATGGACCAAAGGGAAAAAGAAGTGCGGCTTCTGCCCATGCTCGCATTACAACTCCAGAGATCTACAATCAAAATAGTAATAAGAAACAAAAGTTTTGCTTCACACCAGAGGAATTCAATAAACTAATGGCACTTGCAAATTCAGCACAACCAAACTCTTCCAACCAGAGTAATTGACATCCAACTTTTAATCTTGTCACCACCTCTTATTTTTCTGGTAAAATTCAATCTATACCACATTTACGTTCTTGTAATTTTGCTCCTTCCATATCCAATCTATATTGGATTCTTGACACGGGTGCAACTGATCATATGATCTGTTCACCACTTTTATATCATTCTACACCTAAACCAATCAACTTACTTTAAGCCTCCCTAATGGAATAGTTCCAGCTACACACATTGGCACCGTACGTATTTCAGATACATTACTTTTGCATAATGTCTTCTGTGTTCCTACCTTTTCTTTCAATCTACTGTTTGTTTCCAAATTAACCAAACAATCTAATCTTTCTCTTACTTTTACTGCCTCACATTGCCTTGTATAGGACCAGTCAATGAAGAAGACGGTTGGGATTTCTCTTAAGAAAGGAGGACTTTTCCACTTATCTCAAGCTTCATCAAAAGCTAAAACCTGCAACTCTTTCCAGTTTAATTTTGTACCGTTTTCTTTATCTTCTACTCATGAATAATTAGATATATGGCATTATAGGTTAGGACATGTATCTAGTTCACGATTACATTCCCTCAAATAACTTGATTCTACTATCACTTTTGATTGTACAAATGTTTGTGACATTTTTCCTTTAGCAAAGCAAAAAAGGCTTCATTTATCTGTATCAAAGAGTGACTCAAATCAAATCTTTGATTTGGTTCATTATGATATATGGGGTCCTTTTGGCACCATTTATTATTCTGGTTTTAAGTATTTCTTGACTACATTCGATGACTTCATAAGGTGCACTTGCGTGTACATGCTTAAAAACCAAATTAGAAGTGTCATCTCTAATCAAAACCTTCTGTAAAATTGTTTTCAACCAGTTTCCCTCTTTTGTCAAGATCATAAGGTCTCATAATTCACCAAAATTCTTGCTTACAAAGTTCTATCATAAACATGACATCTTACATCAGATAAGTTGTGTAGAAACTCCACAATAAAATGGTGTTGTGTAGAGAAAACATCAACATCTCCTAAGCATGGATAGAGCCTTGATGTTCCAAGCAAATCTACCATTAATTTTCTAGAGTGATTGTGTGCTTACTGCAGCACACATAATCAACAAAATTGCAACTCCCCTTCTTCAAAACAAAACTCCATTGGAAAAGCTCTTTAACAAAACACCAAACCTTTACCATTTAAAGGTTTTCGGTTGTTTTTGCTTTACATCTACATTAACTAGTCACTTAAAAAAATTTAATTCCCGAGACACAAAGCGTATATTCCTAGGGTATCCCTCTAATGTTAAAGGTTTTAAACTCATGGATCTAAACACCAATAAAATCCTTGTTTCTCGAAATGTTATATTTCATGAAATAATTTTTCCTTTCAAAGCTTTACCACAAAATTGTAAAACTCATTATTTTTTGTTTCCCGCTTCAAATATTTTTTCCAGATACACCTTCTAATAGCTCTTATCAAAATGTTGAGTTTGCATCACTATAAAACAATTTTATTCCTTTATCAGAATCTTTTATTCTAATTGAATCAGATCCACCTATATCTTCCTATCCCTCCCATATCAACTCATTATCTGATCCACCCCAACCATAGGCCTTACAACTCAAAAAATCAACAAGAATTAAACAAAAAACATCATATATGTAGGACTATTATTGTGGTAATGTCTCTTCACATCAAAAGGCAATGCTAGCATCTCTTTCAACTGACTATTCTCCAACTACAGGTAATTTTTATTTTATTCATCATTTTCTGATTACAAATCGACTACCTACATATCATAAGGCTTTATCAACCTCCATCACAAATTTTTCAGAACTCAAAACATATAAACAAGCGTCTAAGTTGCCTAAATGGCAAGCTGCCATTAAAAATGAAATAAATGATTGGGAGTTAAACAAAACTTGGGAGCTTGTTACTATTCTTAAGAATAAAAAGATCGTTGGTTTTAAATGGGTATTCAAATTGAACTATAAGCTGATGGGAATGTGTTAAGCACCCAATCCTCCCTTTCAATCTCTCAAGGGCTATGTTGATATTCTACTTTTTCTTCAAAGCATGATGTGTAAAATAAAATAACGGGAGAAAAAGAATCGTTTGACTGAGACTTTCGAGATTGAGAGACTTTCGAAAAAGAATCACGACATAGACCCTTGGGAAGGTGATTCAGAGACTTTCGAGATTAAATTGATATTCTCTTGGCTTGGAGAGCTAATTAAGGTCGAACGGGGCTCGGAAGTGCCCGGTATCCATTCAGAATAAAATGGGTCATTCGTGCGAACCGTGAGGCAGATTCAGGCAAGGTATGGACCATAAAAAATGGTATTCAAAGTACTTCAAGATTTCATTAAGATTCACTCAGGTTGGAGAATTGACCAGAGTCAAACGAGGCCTGAAAGTTCCCAGTGGTCTCCAGATCAGTACTCAGAGTAGAAATGATCGTTCATGCAAATTGTGAGGTTGATTTGTGCACACGACAAACCGTTGAAAATGGGATTTAGAGCCCTTAAATGTTTTATTAAGATTCTCCCATATAAGAGAATTGACCGAAGTCAAATGGGGCTCGAAAGAACCCGATGCTCTCTAGGATAGTAATCGGAGAATGACATAGAATTTACGAAGAAAGGAGGACTCTTAGGGGACTGAGAAGGTAGTTAAGGTGTATTAGGATGGTGTGTCTACAGAGCCCATCGACTGGATAGTTTGGAATAAGTGAAGGTCGTGAAAATATAGACACCTCATCGGTGTTAGAGAAGAAGATCGAGGTCAATTTTACGGACCTAATGGACAAAGGTGACCTATTTAAAGGGTCGACGTCAATTCTGTGGACCTTAGGAGTGAGATGACCAATTCAGAGGGTCGAGGCCGATTCTAGGGACCTAATGATTCAGATGACTAATTCAGCGAGTGGAGGTCAATTCGGAGACCTAAATAGTGGGATGACCAATTCTAAGGGTTGAGGTCAATTCTTGGCACCTAGAGATTGAGATGACTAATTTTGCAAGCCGAGGTCAATTCTACAAAAATTAGGAGTGGGATGACCAATTCTATAGGTTGAGTTCAATTATCAGGAGCTAAGGAGTGGGATAAACAATTCCGCGGGTTGAGGTCAATTATGCAGACCTAAGGAGTGAGATGACCAATTTGGCGGATCGAGGTCAATTCTGTGGACCTAAGGAGTGAGTTGACCAATTGTGTGGGTCAAGTTCAATTATGCAAACCTAAGGAGTAGGATCACAAATTCTATGAGTTGAGGCCAATTCTGAGGACCTAAGGAGCATGATGACAAATTTTGCGAAGCTAGGGAGTGGGATGACAAATTTGCTAGTTGAGGTCAATTATGTGAACCTATGGAGTGAGATGACTAATTCATATGACCAATTTCGATTCTGTGTACCTAAGGAGTGAAATGACCAATTCATAGGGTTGAGATTATTTTAGAGGACCTAAGGAATGGGATGACCAATTTTATGGGTAGAGGCTAATTCTGCGAACCTAAGCAGTGAAATGACCAATTATGTGGACCATGGTTAGTTCCGAGGACCTAAGGAGTGGGATAAAAACTTCAATGGGTTGAGGTCAATTCTGCGGACCTAAGGAGTGAGCTGGCCAATTCTAAGTCTCGAGGTCAATTTTAAGGACCCAATGAGTGGGACGAACAATTCTATGGGTCGTGGTAAATTCTGAGGACCTAAGGAGTGGGATGACCAATTATGCGGATCGAGGTCAATTATGCGGACCTAAGGATTGAGATGAACAATTATATGGGTTGAGGTTGATTATGAAGACATAAGGAGTGTCATGAGTAATTCAGTGGTTTGAAGTCAATTCTGCGGACATAAGGAGTTGGATGACCAATTCTGGGAGGCGAGGTCAATTCTATGGACCTAAGGAGTGGATGAAAATTCTACGGGTCTAGATTTATTTTGTGAACCTAAGGAGTTTGATTACTGATTTTGTGGGTCGACGTCAATTCTAAGGACCTAAGGAGTGTGAGGACCAAATCTATGGGTTGAGGTCAATTCCACGAACCTATGGAGTGAAATGACCAATTCAGCCGGTCGATGTCGATTTGGTGGACCTAAAGAGTGGGATGATTAATTCTATGGGTCTTGATCAATTCCTTGGACCTAGGGATTGAGATGACGAATTTTTTGAGTTGTGGTCAATTTTGCAAACCTAAGGAGTGGGTTGAGAAATTCTGCGGGTTGAGGTCAATTTTGAGGACCTAAGTATTAGGATGACAAATTTTGCGAGTCGCAGTCAATTCTAGGAATGTAAGGAGTGAGATGACCAATTATGTGGGTCAAGGTTTATTATGTGAACCTGAGTAGTGAAATGACTAATTCTACAGGTCCAGGTAAATTATATGGGCCTAAGGAGTGGGATGAACAATTATGTGGGTCGAGGCCAATTCTGAGGACAAAAGGAGTAGGATGACATATTTTGTGGCTAAGAGGTAAATTATGCAAACCTATGGATTGGGATGACCAATTCTTCATGTCGTTGTCAATTTTATAAACCTATGGAGTGAGATTACTAATTGTGACGGTCGAGGTCGATTATGAGAACCTAAAGAGTGAGATGACCAATTCAGAGGGTCGATGTCGATTCTGATGACCTAAAGAGTGGGATGATTACCTTTGTTAGTCGAGGTCAATTATCCGGACCTAGGGATTAAGATGACCAATTCAGCGGGTCAAGGTCAATTCTGAGGACCTAAGGAGTGGGATGAACAATAGCACTGATCCAGGTTAATTTTGCAGACCTAATAAGTGAGATCACTAATTCTGTAGGTCGAGGTTTATTATGAAGACTTAAGAAGTGGGATGACTAATTCTGCAGGTTAAAGTCAATCCTGAGGACCTAAGGAGTAGGATAACCAATTACGTGAGGCAATGTCAATTATGCGGACATAAGGAGTGGACGAACAATTTTGTAGGTTGAGGTAAATTCAGCAGACATAAGGAGTGAGAGATGATTGATTTTTGGTTCGACGTCAATGGTGTGAACCTAAGGAGTGGGATGACCAATTCTATGGGCCAAGGTCATTTCTGCGGACCTAAGGAGTGAGATGACCAATTCAGCGGGTCGAGGTCGATTCGGTGAACCTAAAGAGTGAGATAATTAATTTTGCGAGTCGAGGTTAATTACGCGAACCTAGGTATTAAGATGACCAATTCTGCGAGTTGAGGTAAATTTTGTTGACCTAAGGGAGAAGGATGAGCAATTGTGCGGGTCAATGTGAATTTTGAGAACCTAAGGAGTGGAATGACTAATTTTAAGAGTCGAGATTAATCCTACGAACCTAAGGAGTGAGATGACCAATTCTGTGGGTTGAGGTCAATTCTGCGAACCCAAGGAGTAAAATGACCAATTCTACAGGTCCAGGTAAATTACACTGACCTAATGAGTGGGACAACCAATTTTTTTGGTCGAGGAAAATTATGAGGACAAAAGGAGTAGGATGACATATTCTGCGATTAGGAGGTCAATGTTGCGAACCTAAGGAGTGGGATGACCAATTCTACAGGACGAGGTAAATTTTATAGACTTATGGACTGAGATTAAAAATTTAGACGGTTGAGGTCTATTATGAGGACCTATGGATTGAGATTACAAATTTATACTGTCGAAGTCTATTATGAGGACCTATGGACTGAGATTACAAATTTAGACGGTCGAGGTCTATTATGAGGACCTAAGGAGTGAGATGACCAAGCCAGAGGGTTGAGGTCGATTTTGAGGACCTAATGAGTGGGATGCAGTATTCTTTGGGTCAAGTGCAGACCTAAGGATTGAGATGACAATTTCTGAGAGTCAATGTAAATTTTGAGAACCTAATGACCGGGATGAATAATACCACTGGTCGAGGTCAATTCTGCGTGTTGAGGTTGATTCTACAAACTTAGGGAGTAAAATGGCCAATTCTATGGGTTAAGGTAAACTATACAAGCCTAAGGAGTGGGATGTCTAATTTTTTGGGTCGAGGAAAATTATGCGGACTTAAGGAGTGAGATGACCTGTTTTGTGGGTCGAGGTCAATTATTTCGACCTAAGAAGTGAGATGACCAACTCTACAGGTCAAGGTTGATTCTACGGACCTAAGGAGTGTGATGACAAATTTTGTGGGTCGAGGTCAATTCTAAGGACCTAAGGAATGGGATGACCAAATCTTGAGTTCGAGTTCAATCACGTGGACCTAAGGAATGGATGACCAATTCTATGGGTTGAGGTCAATTCTGAGGACTAAAGGGGGGTATGACAAATTCTGCGAGTCGAGGTGAATTATGAGGACCTAAGGAGTGGGATGACCAATTCTGTTGGTCGAGGTCAATTATGCGGACTAAAGGAGTGAGATGACCAATTCTGCGGGTCGAGGTCAATTATACAAACCTAAGGAGAAGGATGACCAATTTTGTGGGTCCCGGCCAATATCGAGGACCTGAGGAGTGGGATGACATATTATGCGGGTCGAGGTCAATTATGTGGACTTAAGAAGTGAGATGACCAATTCTGTGAGTCGAGTTAAACTATGTGGACTTAAGGAGGAGGATGTCCAATTATGCGGGTCGAGGTTAATTGTGTGGACCTAAGGAATGGGATGTCCAATTCAGGGGGTCGAGTTTGATTTTGTGAACCTATGGAGTGACATGACTAAATCTAAGAGTGAAGGACAATTATACGAACCTAAGGTGTGGGATGACCAATTCTGTAGGTCGAGGTTAATTCTAAGGACTTAAGGAGTGAGATGACATATTCTACCGGTCGAGGTTAATTCTATTAATCTAAGGAGTAGGATGACCAATTCTGTAAGTTGATGTCAATTATGGGGACCTAATGAGTGAGATGACTAATTGAGAGGGTCAAGGTCGATTCTGAGGACTTAAAGAGTGGGATGACAAATTCTGTTGGTCGAGGTCAATTCTGTGTACTTAAGGAGTGAGATGACCAATTATGTGGTTCGAGGTTAATTCCAAGGACTTAAGGAGCTAAATGATCAATTCTGTGGGTCAAGGTCAATTATGTGGACCTAAGGAGTGAGATGACCAATTATGCGGGTCGATGTCAATTACGAGGACCTAAGGAGTTCGATGACCAATCCTACGAGTTAAGGACAATTTTGAGGACCTAAGGAGTGGGATGACCAATTCTGCAAATCCAGGTCAATTATATAGACCTGAGGAGTGAGATGACAAATTTTGCAGGTTGAGGTTGATTCTACGGACTTAAGTAGTTGGATGATCAATTATGTGGGTTGAGGTAAATTATGTAGGCCTAATAAGTAGATGACCAATTAATCAGGTCGAGGTCAATTTTGAGGACCGAAGGAGTGGGCCGACCAATTATGCAAGTTCAATTCAGAGGACCTAAGGAGTGAGATGAAAAAATTTGCGGGTCAAAGTCAATTTTGTATACCTAAGAGTGAGATGACCAATTCTGCGAGTCGAGGTCGATGTTGTGGACCTAAGGAGTGAGATGACCAATTCGACATGTCAAGGTTACTTATACAGACATAAAGAGTGCGATGAACAATTATGTGGGTTGAGGCTAATTTTGAGGGCTTAAGGAGTGGGATGACATATTCTGCGGGTGGAGGTCAATTTTGCAAACCTAATGAGTGGGATGGCAAATTCTATGGGTCGAGGTCAGTTCTGTAGTCCTAAGGAGTGAGATGACCAATTCAGAGTGTCAATGTCGATTCTGAGGATGTAACGAATTAGATGATCAATTCATAGCGTCAAGGTTGATTCTAAGGATCTAAGGAGTGGGATGACCAATTATTTTGGTCGAGGTCAATTATGCATGCCTAAGGAGTGACATAACCAACTTTGAGGGTCAAGGTAAATTTTGAGGACCTATGGAGTGGGGTGCCCAATTCTACGGGTCAAGGTGAATTCTGCGGACCTATGGAATGAGATGACCAATTATGTGACTCGAGTTCAATTACGAGGACTTAAGGTGTGGGATGACCAATTTTGAGGGTCAAGGTTAATTCTAACGACCTAAGAAGAGGGATCACCAATTCTACGGGTCGATGTCAATTCTACGAACATAAGGAGTAAGTTGACCTATTATGCAGATCAATGTTGATTTTTCAAACCTAACAAGTAATATGACCAATTCATCAAGTCGAGGTCAATTTTATGGACCTGAGGAGTGGGTTGACCAATTCTACTTGTTAAGATCAATTCTGTACACCTAAGGATTTTGATGACCAATTCAGAGGATCGAGGTCGATTCTGAGGACCTATGCAGTAGCATGACCAATTCTATGGGTCGAGATTAATTCTATGGACCTAATGATTGAGATGACCAATTTTGCAGGTCAAGATCAATTCTATGGGCCTAAAGAATGAGATGACCAATTTTGCGTTCTTGGTAAATTTTGAAGACTTAAGGAGTGGGATGAGAAATTATGTGGGTCGAGGTCAATTCTATGGACCTAAGTAGTGAGATGACCAATTATATGGGCCGAGGTTGATTATGTGGACCCAAGGAGTGAGATGACCAAGTCTTCGAGTCGGGGTAAATTTCGAGGACCTATGGAGTGGGATGACCCATTATACGAGTGGAGGTCCATTCTATTGACATAAGGAGGGAGATGACCGATTCTATGGGTCGAGGTGGATTCTACGAACCTAAGGAGTGAAATGTCAGTTTTGTTGGTCGAGGTCAATTCTGTGGACCTAAGGAGTGAGATGACCAATTCTGTGGGACGGGGTCAATACTGATGACCAATGGAGAAAATGATAAATTTTGTAGGTCGAGGTCAATTTTTCGGACCTATGAAGTGAGATGATTAATTTAGCCGGTTGAGGTCAATTCAGTAGACATGAAGAGTGTGATGACCAATTTCGTGGGTCGAGGTAAATTTTGATGACTTAAGGATTGAGATGACCAATTCTGCAGGTCGAGGTCAATTATGTGGACATTAGAAGTGGGATGACCAATTCTACAGGTCGAGGTCAAACCCGAAGACCAAAGGAGTCCGATGACCAATTATGCGAGTCGAGGTCAATTTTTATGGACCAAAGGAGTGGGATGACCAATTCTGTGTGTCAAGGTAGATTCTATTAACCAAAGGAATGATATGACCAATTCAGAGGGTCGAGGTTGATTATGAGGACCTAAGGAGCGGGATGGCCAATTCTATTGGTCGAGATTAATTCTGCAGACTTAAGGGGTGAGATGACAAATTATCTGTGTTGAGGTCAAGTCTGAGGACCTAAGGATCAATTCTGTGAGCCGACGTCAATTATGTGAACCTAAGGAGTGAGATGACCAATTCTGCGAGTCGATGTGAATTCTGTGGACCTAAGGAGTGGGATGACCAATTCTGTGGATAAAAGTCAATTATTAGGACTTAAAGAGTGAGATGACTAATTCTACGGGTTGAGATTAATTCTACAGACCTAAGGATTGAGATGACCAATTCTACAGGTCGAGATCAATTCTACGAACCGAAGCAATGAGATGACCAGTTTTGCGGTTGTTGTAAATTCTGAGGACTTAAGGAGTGCGATGAGAAATTATATAGGCCGAGGTCAATTCTATAGACCTAAGTAGTGAGACGACCAATTCTAGGGGTCGAGATTGATTTTGTGGACCTATGTATGAGATGAATCTGCGGGTCGGGGTAAATTTTGAGGACCTACGGAGTGGGATGACCCATTATGCAGGTCGAGGTCTATTCTATAGACATAAGGAGGGAGATGACTAATTATATGGGTCGAGGTCGATTCTACTTACCTAAGTATTGAGATGACCAATTCTGCGATTGTGTGGACATTAGAAGTGGGATGACCAATTCTACAGGTCGAGGTCAACTCCGAAGACCAAAGAAGTCGGATGACCAATTCTGTGAGTCGAGGTCAATTTCTACGGACCTAAGGAGTGGGATGACCAATTATGTGTGTCGAGGTAGATTCTATTAAACAAAGGTGTGATATGACCAATTCAGAGGGTCGAGGTTAATTTTGAGGACCTAAGGAGTGGGATGACAAATTCTATTAGTCGAGGTTAATTCTGCAGACTGAAGGGGTGAGATGACAAATTGTGTGTGCCGAGGTCAAGTCTGAGGGCCTAAGGATCAATTCTATGAGCCGACGTCAATTATACGAACCTAAGGAGTGAGATGACCAATTATGGGAGTTGATGTGAATTCTGTGGACCTAAGGAGTGGGATGACCAATTCTGTGGATAAAAGTCAATTATTGGGACTTAAAGACTGAGATGACCAATTCTATGGGTTGATATTAATTCTATAGACCTAAGGATTGAGATGACCAATTTTGCGGGTCGAGATCAATTCTCTGGACCGGAGGAATGAGATGACCAATTCTGCGGTCGTGGTAAATTCTGAGGATTTAAGGAGTGCGATGGGAAATTGTGTGGGTCGAGGTCAATTCTATGGACCTAAGTAGTGAGATGACCAATTCTAGGGGTCGAGGTTGATTCTGTGGACCTAAGGGTGAGAAGACCAATTCTGCGGGTTGGGGTAAATTCTGAGGACATGTGGTGTGGGATGACCCATTCTGTGGGTCGAGGTCTATTCTACAGACATAAGGAGGGAGATGATCGATTTTATGGTCTGAGGTCAATTCTGCGATCCTAAAGAGTGAAATGACCAATTTTGTGGGTCGAGATCAATTATGTGGACCTACGGAATGAGATGACCAATTCTGTGGGATGAGGTTAATACTGAAGACCAATGGAGGTCGATGATAAATATTATGGGTCGAGGTCAATTATGCGGACCTACGGAGTGAGATGACTAATTTAGCGAGTCTAGGTCGATTCAAAAAACATGAAGAGTGCGATGACCAATTCTGCGCGTCTAGGTCAATTCTGTTGACCTAAGGATTAAGATAACCAATTCTGCGGGTCGAGGTCAGTTATGTGGAAATTAGAAGTGGGATTTACAATTCTAGAGGTCGAGGTCAATTATGAAGACCAAAGGAGTGGGATGACCAATTTTGCGAGTTGGGGTCAATTTTTATGTACCTAAGGAGTGGGATGACCAATTCTGCGTGTCGAGGTAGATTCTATGAACGAAAGGAGTGATATGACCAATTCAGAGGGTCGAGGTTAATTTTGAGGACCTAAGGGGTGGGTGACCAATTCTATTGGTCGAGGTTAATTTTGCAGACTTAAGGAGTGAGATGACCAATTGTGTGTGCCGAGGTAAAGTCTGAGGACCTAAGGAGTGGAATGCTCGATTCGACGGGCCGACGTTAATTATGCGGACCTAAGGAGTGAGATGACCAATTCTGCGTGTCGATGAGAATTTTATGGACCTAAGGAGTGGAAATTCTGCAAACCTAATGAGTGGGACAACTAATTTCGTGGATAATAGTCAATTATTAGGATATAAAGAGTGAGATGACCAATTCTACGGGTCGAGATTAATTCTACGGACCTAAGGATTGAGATGACCAATTCTGCGAGTCGAGATCAATTCTAAGGACCTAAGGAGAAGGATGACCAATTCCTCTATTCGAGGTTTATTTTACGTACCTAAGATATGACATGACCAATTCTATAGGTCCAGATCAATTATACGGACCTAAGGAGTGGGATGACCAATTTTGTGGGTCGAGGCCAATTTTGAGGACAAAGGGAGTTGAACGGCACACTTTGTGGTACGAAGTCAATTTTGTGAACCAAAGGAGTGGGATAACCAATTCTTCATTTCGGGGTCAATTCTGTGGAACTAAGGAGTGAGATGACCAATTCAGCAAGTCGAGGTCCATTCAGCGGACCTAAAAAGTGGAATGTCCAATTCAGTGGATCGAGGTCAATTCCATGGACCTAGGGATTGAGATGACCAACTTTATGGGTCGAGGCCAATTTTATGTACCTAAGGAATGGGATGACCAATTTTACGAGTCGAGGTCAATTCTGAGGACCTAAGGAGTGGGATGACCAATTATGTAGGTGGAGGTCAATTCTATGGACCTAAGGAGTGGAATGACCAATTTGTGGGTTGAGGTCATTTATAGGGACTAAAGGAGTCAGATGACAAATTATTTGGGTCGAGGTCGATTCTGTTAACTTGAGGACTTAAATGACCAAATTCTACACATTGAGGTCAATTATACACACCTAAAGAGTTGGATGACCAATTATGTGGGTCAAGATCAATTTTAGGACAAAAGGAGTTGGATGATATATTCCGTGGGTCCAGGTCAATTCAACGAACCTAAGGAGTGGTATGACCAATTCTACACGTCGAGGCAATTCTGCGAACATAAGGAGTGAGAGTCCCAATTCAGGGGGTCGAAGTTGATTCGTAGGACCTAAGGAGTGAGATGACCAATTTAGAGGGTTGAGGTCGATTATGAGGACCTGAGGAGTGAGATGACCAATTTTGTGGGTCGAGGTTAAGTGTGGGGACCTATGGAGTAGGATGACCAATTTTGTGGGGCAATTTCAATTCTCTGGAGTTAAGGAGTGGGATATCCAATTCCGTTGATCAAGGTTAATTCTATGTTCCTACGGAAGGATTGACCAATTTTTCATGTCAAGGTCAATTCTGAGGACCTAGATAGTGAGATGAACAATTCAGATGGTTAATGTCGATTTTGAGGACCTAAGGAGTGGGATGATTAATTTTGCGGGTTAAGGTGGATTGTGCGGAGCTAAGGAGTGAAAAGACTAATTCTGTGGGTCGAGGTTAATACTGAGAACCTAAGGAGTGTGATAACCATTTCTAGGGATCTAGGTCAATTTTGTAAAAGTAAGAAGCGAGATGACCAATTCAGCGGGTTGATGTCGATTCGGCAAACCTAAAAAGTGGGATGACAAATTCTACGGTTCGAGATCAACTTTATGGTCTTGAAAAATGAGATGACCAATTTTGCAAGTTGATGCCAATTTTGAGGAATTAAGGAGTGGGGTGATAAATTCTACACGTCGAGGTCAATTCTATGGACCTAAGGAGTGGGATGACCAATTCTATAATTTGATGTCAATTATGCGGACCTATGGAGTGAGATGACCAATTCTTTGAGGCAAGGTCAATTTTGCGAACATAAGGTGTGAGATTATTAATTCTACAGTTCGAGGTTGAATCTATGAACCTAAGGAGTGAGATGACCATTTCTGTGAGTCAACGTCAATTCTGTGGACCTAAGGAGTTGAATGACTAATTTTTCCGGTCAAGGTTAATGATGTGGATATAAGGAGTGAGATGGCCAGTTTATAGTGTCGAGGTCAATTATGTGGACCTACGGTGTGAGATGGCCAATTAGGAGGATCGATGCCAATTCTAAGGATCTAAGGAGTGGGATAATCAATTCTATGGGTCGAGGTAAATTTTGAGGATCTAAGGAGTGGGATGACCAATTCTTCGGGTAGAGGTCAGTTCTTTGGACCTAAGTAGTGGAGTGACCAATTTTGTGGGTCGAGGTCAATTCAATGAACCTAAGGAGTGAGATGACCAATTTTATGGGTCGAGGTCGATTTGGCGAACCTAAGGAGTGAAATGACCAATTATACAGGTCCATGTCAATTATACGGACCTAAGGAGTGGGATGACCAATTTTGTTGGTTAAGGCCAAATTTTGAAGACAAAGGGATTTGCATGACATTTTCTATGGGTCGAGGTCAATTCTGTGAACCTAAGGAATGAGATGAAAAATTTTATGCGTCGAGGTCAATTCTGAGGGACTAAGGAGTGGGATGAAAAATTCTATAGGTTAAGGTCAATTCTACGAACTTAAGGAGTGTAATGACCAATTTTACGGGTCGAGGTCAATTTTAGGGACCTAAGGAGTGAGATGACAAATTTTATGGGTCGAGGTCCATTCCATGAACCTAAGGAGTGAAATGACCAATTCTATAGGTCCAGGTCAATTATACAGACCTAAGGAGTGGGATGACCAATTTTGTGGGTCGAGTCCAATTTTGAGGATAAAAGGAGTTAGATGACATATCCTGCGGGTCCAGATCAATTCAATGAACCCGAGGAGTCGGATGATCGATTCTGCATGTCGAAGTCAATTCTGTGCACCTAAGGACTGAGATGAATAATTTAGAGGGTCGAGTTTAATTCGTAGGACCTAAGTAGTGAGATAACCAATTTAGCGGGTCGAGGTCGATTATGTGGACCTAAGGAGTGACATGACTAATTCTGCAGCTTGATATCAATTCTGAGGACCTAAGGAGTGGGATGTCCAATTCTATGGGTCCAAGTTAATTATTCTTACTATGGAATGTGTGACATATTTTGCGACTCAAGATCAATTCTGAGGATCTAAAGAGTGATATGACCAATTCAGAGGCTCAATGTTGATTCTGAGAACCTAAGGATTGGGATGTCTAATTTTACGGGTCAAGGTCAATTCTGTGGACCTAAGGAGTGAGAAGATTAATTATGCGAGTCATGGTCAAAACTGAGGACCTAAGGAGTGGGATGACCAATTATGTGGATCGGGGTCAATAATACGAACCTAACGGGTAAGATGATCAATTCAGTGGGTTGTGGTCGATTCGACGGACCTAAAGAGTGGGATGACCAATTATGTGGGTCAAGGTTGATTCTATGAACCTAAGGAATGAGATAATCAATTCTGTGAGTTGTGGTCAATTCTGAGGACTTAAGGAGTGGGATGACCAATTCTGCAAGTCGAGATCAATTTTAGGGACCTAAGGAGTGGGATGACTAAGTCTATGGGTCGATGTCAATTATGCAGACCTAGGGAGTGAGATGACCAATTCTGCTAGTTGAGGTCAATTATGTGGACATAAGGTGTGAGATTATCAATTCTACAAATTGAGCTTGAATCTGTGGACCTAAGGAGTTAGATGACCAATTCTGCGAGTTAATGTCAATTCAGTGTACCTAAGGAGTTGGATGACCAATTCTACCGATCGAGGTCAATTATCTGGACATAAGGAGTGAGATGGCCAGTTTAGAGGATCGATACCATTTAAATGGACCTAAGGAGTGAGATGGCTAATTCAGAGGGTCGAGGTCAATTCTGTGGACCTAAGGAGTGGGATGAACAATTATATAGGTCTAAGTCAATTCTGTGGACCTAAGGAGTGAGAGCAAAAATTTTGCGGGATGAGGTAAATTCTACTCACCTAAGGAGTGAAATGACCAATTCAGGGGGTCGACGTCTATTCGTATGACCTAAAGAGTGGGATGTCCAATTATGTGCATCAAGGTTATTTCTGCCAACCCAGGGCTTAAGATGATCAATTATGCGAGTCGAGGTCAATTATGCATAACTAAGGAGTGGGATGAACAATTCTACAGGTAGAGCTCAATTATGAGGACCTGAGGAGTGGGATGACCAATTCTACTGGTCGAGGTCAATTCTACGAACCTAAGGAGGGGAGTGACCAATTTTGCGGGTCGAGGTTAATTCCACGGACCTAAGGAGTTGGATGACCAATGATATGGGTCGATGTCGATTCTGCAAACAAAAGGAGTGAAATGAACAATTCTACAGGTCCAGGTCAATTAGACGGACCTAAGGAGTGCTATGACGAATTATGTGGGTCGAGGCCAATTTTGAAGAGAAAAAGAGTTGGAAGACATATATTATGTGGATCGAGGTTAATTTTTCAAACCTAAGGACTGGAATGACCAATTGTGCATATCGAGGTCAATTTTATTGACCTAGGGAGTGAGATGACCAATTCAGCGAGTCGAGTTCAATTTTATGAACCTAAAGAGTGAGATGACCAATTCGGTGGGACGAAATCGAGTCGGCCAACATAAAGAGTGGAATGACCAATTCTGTGGTCCTAAGGAGTGGGATGACCAATTCTACTTATCGAGGTCAATTTTGTGGACATATGGATTGGGATGACCAATTTTGCTGGTCGAGGTCAATTCTACAGACCTAAGGAGTTGGGTGACCAATTTTGCGGGTCGAGATCTATTCTACGGACCTAAGGAGTGAGATGATCAATTCGTTGGGTCGAGGTCTATTCTGCGAACCTATGGAGTGAAATGACTAATTCTACAGGTCCAGATCAATTATACAAACCTTAGGAGTGGGATGACCAATCTGTGGGTCGAGGCCAATTCTGAGGACAAAAGGAGTTGAATGACATATCACGCGGGTCGAGGCCAATTATGCGAACCTAAGGAGAGGGAGGACCAATTATGTATGTCAAGGTCAATTTTGTGGACCTAAGGAGTGAGATGACCAATTCAGAGGGTCGAGTTTGATTATGGGGACCTAAGGAGTGAGATGATCAATTTTGTGGGTCGAGGTCAAGTATACGGACTTAAGGAGTAAGATGACCAATTTTTCATATCGAGGTCAATTATGAGGACCTAAGGAGTGGGTTGCCCAATTACATGGGTCAAGGTTAATTATATGTACAAAAGGAATGAGTGACCAATTCTGCAAGTCGAGGTCAATTCCAAGGACCTAAAGAGTAAGATACCAATTCAAAGGGTCAAGGTCGATTTTGAGAACCTAAGGAGTGGGATGACCAATTTTGTGGGTTGAGGTCAACTCTGCGAACCTAACGAGTGAGATAACCAATTCTGCATGTCAAGGTCGATACTGAGGACCTAAGGAGTGGGATGACTAATTCTGCGGGTCGAGGTCAATTCTATGGACCTAAGGAATGAGATGACAAATTATGGGAGTTAAGATCAATTCTGAGGACTTAAGGAGTGGGATGACCTATTCAGCGAGTCGAGGTCAATTCTGCTAGCCTAAGGATTGGTATGACCAATTCTACTGGTCAATGTCAATTATGCCAACCTACGGAGTGAGATAACCAATTCTGTAGGGATGAGGTCAATTCTGCAGACATATTGTGTGAGATGATAAGTTATGCGAATGGAGGAGGAATTTGTGGAGCTAAGGAGTGAGACGACCAATTCTATGAGTAGAGGTCAATTATGTGGACCTAAGGAGTGGGATGACAATTTTGGCTAGCCGAGGTCAATTATGTGGACATAAATAGTCAGATGGACAATTTAAGATGTTTTATTCAGAGGGTCGAGGTTAATTCTGCGGACCTAAGGAGTGAGATGACAAATTCTATGGGTCTAGGTCAATTATGTGGACCTAAGGAGTGAGATGGCCAATTTAGTGGGTCGTGGTTGATTCGGTAGACCTAAAGAGTGGGATGTTCAATTCTGTGGGTCGAGGTTAATTTTGCGGACCTAGAGATTGAGATGAACAATTCTGCAGGTCAAGGTAAATTCCGTGAACCTAAGGAGTGGGATGAACAATTCTGCGGGTTGAGGTTAATTTTTAGGATGTACGGAGTAGGATCATAAATTAATTTGGTTGAGTTCAATTCTGCAAACCTAAGGAGTGAGACTACCAATTTTGCGGGTTGAGATCTTTTTTGCGGACCAGACGGGTGAGATGACCAATTCAAGGGATCAAGGTTGATTAAGCAAACCTAAAAAGTGGGATGTTCAATTTTGCGGGTCGAAGTCAATTTTGTGGACCTAGGAATTGAGATTACCAATTCAGTGGGTCGAGGTCAATTATGTGGACCTAAGGAGTGGGATGACTAATTCTATGGGTCGAGGTGAATTTTGAGGATTTAAGGAGTGGGATCACAAATTCTGTGGGTCGAGGCCAATTCTATAGACCTAAGGGGTGGGATGACCAATTTTGTGGGTCGAGGTCAATTGTATAGACCTAAAGAGTGAAATGACCAATTTTGAGGGTCGATGCCAATTTCGAGGACAAAAGGACTAGGATGACATATTATGCGGGTCGAGATCGATTCTACGAACCTAAGAAGTCAGATGACCAACTCAAAGGGTCGAGGTTTATTCATAGGACCTAAGGAGTGAGATGAATAATTTAGAGCGCCGACTTCGATTATGAGGATCTAAAGAGTGAGTTGACCAATTTTTCTGGTCAAAGTCAATTATGTAAACCTAAGGAGTGAGAGGACCAATTATGCGGGTCGAGGTAATTTCTAAGAGCCTTAGAAGTGGGATTTCCAGTTCTGCGATTCAAGGTTGATCCTACGTACCCAAGGAATGAGTGACCAATATTTTGAGCCGAGGTAAATTATGAGGACCTAAAGAGTGAGATGACAGATTCAGAGGGTCAAGGTTGATTATGGGGGCCTAAGGAGTTGGATGACCAATTTTGTGGGTCGAGGTCAATTTCGAGGACCTAAGTATTGAGATGATGAATACAAAGGGTTAAGGTCGATTCTAAGGACCTTTGTATTGGGATGATCAATTTTGTGGGTCGAGGTTAGCTCTGTGGACCTAAAGAGTGAGATGACCAATTATGCGGGTTGAGGTCAATTCTGAGGACCTAAGGAGTGGGAGGACCAATTATGCATGTCGAGGTTAATTTTGTGAACCTAAGAAGTGAGATAACCAATTCTATGAATTGAGGTCAATTCTGAATACTTGAGGAGCGGGATGACCAATTCTGTAGGTCGAGGTCAGTTCCGCGGACCTAAAAAGTGGGATGACCAATTCTACGGGTCGATGTTAATTTTGTAGACCTAAGCAGCGATATGACAAATTCTGCGGGCCAAGGTCAATTTCACAAACCTAAGGAGTGAGTGACAAATTCTGCGAGTCGAGGTCAATTCTGAGGTCTTAAAGAGTTAGTTGACCAATTCAGAGGGTCAAACTCGATTCTAAGGACCTTAGGAGTGGGATGACCAATTTTACAGGTCGAGGTTAATTCTATGAAACTATGGAATGAGATGACGAATTTTATGGACCTAAGGAGTGAGATGAGAAATTGAGGGAGTCGAGGTTGATTCGTTTGACTTAAAGAGTGGGATGACCAATTTAGAGGATCGAGGTCAATTTTGAGGACCTAAGGAGTGAGATGGCCAATTTTGGGGGTCATGGTCAATTATGCGAACCTAAGGAGTAAGATGACCAATTCTGCAGGTCGAGGTCAATTCTGAGGACCTAAGGAGTGGGATGACCAATTCAGTGCGTCGAGGCCAATTTTTAGGACCTAAGGAGTGGGATGACCAATTCAGCGGGTCGAGGTCGATTTGACAGACCTAAAGAGTGGGATGATCAATTTTGCGGGTTAAGGTCCATTCTATGGATCAAATGAATGATATGAACAATTTCGCAAGTTGAGGTCAATTATGAGGACTTAAGGAGTGAGATGACCAATTCAGTGGGTCGAGGTCAATTCTGCGCACCTTAGAAGTGGAATGACCAATTCTTTAGGTCGATGTCAATTATACAGACCTAAGGAGAGAGATAGCAATTTATACAGGTCGAGGTTAATTATGTGGACATATGGTTTGAGATGATCAATTCTAAGGATTGAGGTTGAATCTATGGACCAATGGTATGAGATGATTAATTATGTGAATCAAGGCTAAATTTGCGGACCTAAGTAGTGAAATTAAAAATTATGTGAGTCGAGGTCAATTTTGTGGACCTAAGGATTGGGATGACCAATTATGTCGGTTGAGGCTAATTATGTGGACATAAGGAGTGAGATGGACAATTTAAAGGGCCGAGGTCAATTATGTGGACCTAAGGAGTGAGATGGCCAATTTCAAGGGTCGAGGTAAATTCGGTGGGTCGAGATTGATTCAACGAACCTAAAGAGTGGGATAATTAATTCTAAAGTTCAAGGTTAATTTTAAGGAATTAGGGATTAAGATAACCAATTCTACGGGTCGAGATAAATTTAGCGGAACTATAGAGTAGGATGACCAATTATGCGGGTCAAGGTCAATTTAGAGGATCTAAGGAGTGGGATGACGAATTATGCGGGTCGAGGTCAATTCTAAAAATGTGAGGAGTGGGATGACCAATTTTGCAGGTGGAGGACAATTCTATGAACCTAAGGAGTGAAATGACTAATTATGTAGTTCGAGGCCAATTGTGAGGATAAAAGGAGTAGGATGACATATTCTGAGGGTCGGGGTCAATTCTTTGAACCTAAGGAGTTAGATGACCAATTCAGAGGGTAGAGGTTTATTCGTAGGACCAAAGGAATGAGATGACCAATTTAGAGGGTCAAGTTCGATTACAAAGATCTAAGGAGTTATATGAGCAATTTTTTGGTTCGGGGTCAATTATGCGGACTTAAGGAGTGAGACGATCAATTCTAGAGGTCGAGGTCAATTTTAAGGACCTAAGGAGTGGGATGTCCAATTCTGCGGGTCGAGGTTGATTGTACATACCTAAAGAATGAGTGACCCATTTTGTGAGTCGAGGTCAATTATGAGGACCAAAAGAGTTAGATGACCAATTCAGAGGATCAAGGTCGATTCTGAGGTCCAAAGGAGTTAGATGACTAATTTTGCGAGTCAGGGTCAATTCTGGGGACCTAAGGAATGAGATGACCAATTAAGAATATTGAGGTTGATTCTGAGGACCTTAGGAGTGGGATGATTAATTTGGTTGGTCGAAGTCAATTATGTGGACCTAGGGATTGTGATGACCAGTTATGCGAGTCTTGGTAATTTTTGAGGACCTAAGGAGTGGCATGACCAATTCTACGGGCTAATGTTAATTATGATGATCTAACAAATGGGATGACCGATTTTGTGGGTCGTGGTATATTCTATAGACCTAAAGAGTGGAATGACCAATTTTGCTTATCGAGGTCAATTCTATGGACCTAAGGAGTGAGATGACCAATTCTATGGGTCAAGGTCGATTATGCGAACCCTAGGAGTGAAATCACCAATTCTATAGGCCAAGTCAATTAGACAAACCTAAGTAGTGGGATGACCAATTATGTGGATCGAGGTCAATTCTAAGTATAAAAGGAGTTCGATGAAATATTCTGCTGGTCGAATTCTATTTTACGAACCTAAGGAGTGGGATGACCAATTCTGCATGTCGACCTAAGGAGTGAGATGAACCGAACAGAGGTTCGAGGTTCATTCGTAGGACCTAAAGAGTGAGATGACCAATTTAGAGCGTCGAGGTCAATTATGAGGACCTAAGGAGTGAGATTACCATTTTCTTGTTGAGATTAATTATGTGGACCTAAGGAGTAAGATGATCGATTTTACAGGTCGAGGTCAATTTTGAGGACCTAAGGAGTGGGATTTCCAATTTTGAGGGTCGAGGTTAATACTATGTACCTAAGAAATGAGTGAACGATTATACGAGTCAATGTTAATTATGAGGACCTAAAGAGTTAAGTGACCAATTAAGAGAGTCAAGGTCGATTCTAAGGACCGAAGGAGTGGGATGCCCAATTTTGCGGGTCTAGGTCAATTCTCTGGACATAAGGAGTGAGATGACCAATTTTACGAGTCAATGTCAATACCAAGGACCTAAGGAGTGGTATAGCAAATATTTTGGCTCGAGTTCAATTTTGCGGACCATAGGAGTGAGATGACAAATTCAGTGGGTCGATGTCGATTCGGCAAACCTAAAGAATGGGATGACCAATTCTGCGGGTCGAGGTTAATTTTGTGGACCTAAGGCATGAGATGACCAATTATGCAAGTTGAGGTCAATTCTTAGGACTTAAGGAATGGGATGACCAATTCTGCAGACCTAAGGATTGGGATGACTAATTATATGCGTTGTTGTAAATTATACGGAACTAAGGAGTGAAATGACCAATTTTGTGAGTCAAGGTCAATTCCACGGACGTAAGGCGTGATATGATCAATTTGGCAAATTGAGATTAAATTTTAGGACATAAGGAGTGAGATGGCCAATTCTATGAGTCAATGTCAATTATGTGGACTTTAGGAGTGGGATGACCAATTCTGTTGGTCGAGGTCAATTATGTGGACATAAGGAGTGAGATGGCCAATTTAGAGGGTTGAGGTCAATTATGTGGACCTAAGGAGTGAGGTGGCCAATTCAAAGGGTTGATGTCAATTTTTGAGGACCTAAGGAGTTGGATGACCAATTCTATAGGTCTAGGTCAATTTTGCGAACCTAAGGATTGAGATGACAAATTCAGTGGGTCGAGGTCGATTCGAAGGACCTAAAGATTGGGATGACTACCTCTACGGGTCAAGGTCAATTCGGCGGACCTACGGATTGAGATGACCTATTCTATAGGTCGAGGCCAACTCTGCGAACCTAAGGAGTGGGATGACCAATTCTATGAGTCGAGGTCAATTCTGAGGACCTTAGGAGTGGGATAACCATTTCTGGAGGTTAAAGTCAATTCTATGGACATAAGGTGTGGAATGACCAATTTTCTTGGTCGAGGTTAAATCTACGGACATAAGGAGTGAGATTACTAATTTTGTGGGTCGAGGTCGAATCTGCAAACCCAATTAGTGAAATAAAAAATTCTCCAGGTCCAGGTCAATTATATGGACCAATTCAAAGCGTGGGGGTTCATTCATAGGACCTAAGGAGTTAGATGACCGATTTAGAGGGTTATGGTATATTATGAGGACCTAATGTGTGAGATGACCAATTTTGTGGGTTGAGGTCAATTATGCAGACTTAAGGAGTAAGATTAGTAATTCTACTTGTCGATGTGAATTATGAGGACCTAAGGAGTGGGTTGTCCAATTTTGCAGGTTGAGGTTAATTCGACGTACCTAAGGAATGAGTGACCAATTCTGCGAGTCGACGTCAAGGTCAATTTTACGGACCGAAGGAGTGGGATGTAACATTTTACGAGTGAAGGATAATTTTTGGGATGTAAGGAGTGGGATGAGTTATTCTATGGGCCGATGTCAATTTGAAAGACTTAATGACGGGGAGGACCAATTATGTGGATCGAGGTCAATTATGCCTATTCTGAGGGCCTAAGGAGTGATATGACCAATTTCGAGGGTCGAGGTTGATCCTAGGACCTAGGGAGAGGGGTGAACAATTTTGGGTGTTGAGGTCAATTTTACAGACCTAAGGAGTGAGATGAAAAATTATGCAGGTTGAGGTCAAATATGAGGACCAAATGAGTAGGATGACCAATTCTCGGGGTCGAGGTCAAATTTTGTGGGCCTAAGGAGTGGGATGACCAATTTTGTGGGTTGAGGTTAGTTATGCGGACCTAAGAAGTGATATGAATAATTTTGCGAGTCGATGTATGTCGCCATCCCAATCGAGGGGGAATCTCTAGCACTCGAGGCGTTTGGGGGGGAGAATTTCTCAAAAGGTCTCGCGCCCCTTTTTCTCAAGAACGCTTCGGCCATCGTCGGTGCAGAAAAGTGTAAAGAGATGGAGGAGCCAACCTAGTTTGCACAAAATAGGAAAAATAACATGTTGTCTCCTCAGAGAGTGTCATCAAGGACAAATTGATGCATATAAAACCAATAGTTCGAAGGTTCAGGGGATACATTACATAATGGGAAGGTGTTAGTCACCCGTCCCGCTTTTTCGGTCTCTATTGGGCTAGTTTTATTGTTTTCCTTTATTTCTCCATGAAGTGTGTGTGCGTGTATATATAATGGAGATCGGAATCGTTCAGCTGATACAATGGGAAAGGTAGAGTGGAGACATCCATAGGAATGTTCCCAAAATAGTAGATATACAAAATATGATTTATGCGTTTATCATGACATTGATTGTTATTATGAAATGAGGGTATGTGTTGGATGAAGCGCTAATAAGGATTATATGTATATTAAAGCAAGAATATGATAAATGCGGAAATTAGGAAAATTGGAGGATTTAGGAAAATTAGGGGATTTAGAGAAATAGATAAGTTAGAAAATTGAGAAAAATAGAAAATTGGACTCAAGTCTCGGGTTTTAATCCGAAATGCCTACATAGCCTATAAAGGCATCAAAGTCCACGTTGTTTGAATGCGACATGGGGGTGGGGTTTATCCCATAGATCCAAACAGGATTTTATTATATGTGTGTGTGTAGAAAATGTGTTTTTAGTTTTGAAAAAGTGTGATAGATAATCCCATTCGGACTTTATGGGTATAACCCTCTTTTGTTTGTTTTTGTTTTTTATAGAAAATAAAGTATGTGGAATATACTAATAGAAATGTAGATATTAATGTGTATGAATTAAAGTAAGAACTAGATTATGAATCTAATGTACTTAATACAAGAACAAGGAGTTTAAAGAGAGATGGAAGGAATTGGACCTTCTTTGAAGCTTAATCTTTGATCTTGGATGAACTCCCTTTAATGTGAGATGAATGTTGATGAGAGTGAATGTGATCTTGCCAGATTGGGTGTGAAAGGGAATGTAAGCTTGAATGGAACTTCACATGGGGAACTTCGCTGATTTTGAGAGAATGTTGCTGAGATCACTGATGCTGATATATCTCTGGTGTGACTTAGGAGTGAGGTCAGGACCTCTATTTATAGGGTCATGGGTGGTGCTGATCGACATTGCCCTAGTCCTGCCTATCGACAGGTGACCCTAGACACATTGTCGATAGAAAGGGATCTAGACCTGCCGATTGGCACCCTCGTGCATATTTTTCTGGAAAAAATAGGCATAGAACGTAATCCGTTGATGCAAATCATGCATGGTACATACCATTAGAAAGAATCTTAAGATACCTTCAAGAGTCCTTTGGAACGCTCCCGGTTCTTGGATTTGACTTTGGGTTAAATGTGGCTCAAAAGCCTACGTCGGTCCTTTCGACGGGAGGTCGTCGAACGGACAAGAATCGTTCGTCTGCATGGAAAGTTAGAATCGCACATGGGGTAGATCTTGGAAAGGTTAGGATATGTGTTTAGAATTACAAAGATTTTTTATTGGTTTGAAAAGTTGACCTTGGTCAACCGGGGCCCGATAGCATCCAATGACCTCCCGGAGTAAAGCGACTCGTTCGCCCAAACCATAGGTCAGAATTGTGCACGGGGCAGACTGTTGGAAAGGGTATTCAATACCCTTAGGAGATTCATTTAGTCTTATTTGAGATCAAGAGTTAACCTTGGTCAAACTGAGCTCGGGAGCGCCCGGTGGCCTCTAGATTAATTTTTAAGAAAAAACTGACCGTTCGTCCGAATAGTTATGTCGTTTCACTCACAGGACAGACCGTTGAAAAGGGGTTTTAGTGCCCCTTGAATATTTAAAGAGCTTTTTCTCTGACAATGAAGTTGATTGGGGTCAAATCGGGGCCTGTGGGCACCCGGTGGCCTCCGAACTAAGTTTCGATAGTAAAATGGTCCGTTCATCTGAATCGTTATGCTGATTTATACATGGGGTGGACCATTGGAAAGGGGATTAAGAGACCTTCAAATATTCAAAGAGCTTTTGCTCCAATGATAGAGTTTACCATAGTCAAACGGGGCCCAAAAGCACCCGATGGCCTCTAGATCGCTACTCGAAGTGCGACCTAGGTTTGTAGTGAAATGGGTAGGTGTTTGGAACCTAAGGAGAGATTTAGGGTATCCTAGAATGTGGTTTTTATATAGCCCCTCGACGGGTGATCTTGGAACAAGCGAAAGCTGTCAAATAGACACCACATGATGTTTTGGAGAGAGGTTGGTTCTACAGACCTTTGGGACGAGGATGACCGATTCAGAGGGTCGAGGTCGATTCTGAGGACCTAAGTTGATGTTGGGGATGGCCGATTCTGAGGACCTAAAGGAGGTGAGGACTGAGGTGAAAGGTATTGAGCGATCAATTCTGCGGGCCGAGATCAATTATGAGGACCTAAGTTGTAATGACCAATTCTGCGGGTCGAAGCCAATTTTGAGGGCTTAAGTAGAAGCGGCTAATTCTGAGGGTTGAAACCAATTTTGTGGGATTAGGTTAGAGGTGACCGATTTTGAGGGTCAAATCCAATTCTGAGGGTTTAAATTATAGGTGACCAATTATGCGGGTCGAAGCCAATTCAGAGGCCCTAAGTTTGAGATGACCAATTTTGAGGGCTTAAGTTAGAGGTGACCAATTATGAGGGTCAAAGACAATTCTGAGGGCTTAACATAGAAGAGACCAATTCTGAAGGTCGAAGCCAATTTTAGGGGCTTAAGATAGGGAAGACCAATTTTGAGGGTAAACGCCAATTTTGTGCGCTTAAGCAGAAGCGTCAAATTCTGTGGGTTTAAGCCAACTATAAGGGCTTAAGTAGAAGCGACCAATTCTGCGGGTTGAAGAAAATTATTAGGGCTTAAGTTAGGGGTGACCAATTCTGTAGGTCAAGGCCAATTCTGAGGGCTTAAGAAAGAAGCGACCAATTCTGAGGGTCAAATCCTATTCCGAGGGCTTAAGATAGAGATGATAAATTCTACGGGTCAAAGAAAATTATGAGGGCTTAAGTTTGAGGCGACCCATTCTAAGGGTCAAATCCAATTCTGAGGGCTTAAGTAGGGGTGACCAATTCTGTGGGTCAAAGCCAATTCTGCGGGCTTATGTTTTCTTGGGGGAACTTAGAGATTCCGCTGGGGATATGTATCTAATAGTTCTATTAGGAAGCATTTGATTTTAGGTTCTTCTGGGGGAGAGGAAATGATCTGAGGGTTGGATGTTCCTTTGCTGGGAAATTTTTGAATTTTGTGGTGTCCTTTGAAGCCATTGTTGGGAAGACATGAAATTGATTTCGGGAATTCTGCTGGGGAGGTAAGAGTTTTGAGTGTGGTAAAAATGTTTTTCTTCGTGAAAAAGTTTCTAAAATTCAACTGGAAAATTTAGGAATTTTATAGTAATTTTTCGGGATTTTCTGGTATTTTTTGGAATTTTTGTAAGAAATTTTAAAGGGGGTGCCGATTGGCAAAGCTCCAGAGTGCGCGCCTATGATAATACTCATCGAGAAGTGATGGGATCCATAAAGCTTGCAATAGGTGATGGCCCTATACATCCTGTTGTTTAATTCCAAGTCATCGAAATTCTGCCTTTTTTCAATCTGTTACTTGGACGACCATCGCTCCATAACATCAAAGGTGTGTCGTCTTCCCTTTATCAGAAATCGAATCTCTTCGCCAATGGGCAAGTCATCATCATCTTGGGCGATGACAATAATATCGAGAATGCAAGCACTAGAAATCCAATACTTGAGATACAGCATGGGGAAAATGATATGCTTCTGTCAGGCTTTCGAGTTGAACCACTTCTACTCCCAGGAGAGGACGATTTCAATGGTAGTGTTTGTCTGGAGTATAACCCTCATGCCAATGTTAATGTAATCCATATTTTTTAGAACATGCATTTCAAGACCGGACTGAGGCTGGGACAACGACAACAATGGATACTTGAACCCATTGTGTTGAAGAAAGATTTACCTCCTTACGGTTTGGGTTATCAAACGTCAGCAAAAGAACTCAGAATGATCCTCCAAACTCGGCTAAAAAGAAGGCTAAAAAGTGCCAAGATTGTCTTAAGAGATTCTTTGAATGGAAAATTCATTAGACAGGGTGAAGATATCCCCTTCTTTGACTTTCCTGAACCATGGTATGATCATGTGGACAAGAAGATGAAACCAACAATGGAGATCTTTTTCCAGGACAGCTACTCATGGGCCGAAAGTTTCCAGCATCATGTGCAACCACTCATTGAGAATACCATAGACGATACTGGAGATTCCGAGGGAAGTGACTTCGAGCATTCTTTTAACTTACAAACACTGGGCCTGACACTCTGCATGATCCACTCAGGGGCTACATCATTGGATCCATCCCGCCTGATTAAAGATGCTAATGAGCCTCTTCTTAACTGGCATTCTGCACCAGTTCAACCTGTTGATATTCAACCCAACCCTAACGTTTATCCCATTTCTTCTTCTCTTATTGTTCTGCCTTACTCTGATGTAATCAAAATCTCCTTCGATGAGGTTCTCAATGTTGTTTTTCCTATTAATGAAATAAACAAAGATTTTGATTATCTTTTTGTTCCTTACATTAATTGTCTTGATTCTAATCAAACTCTTGATGATGATGATTTTTCAAATGAATAATTCTTAACTGATCTAAATAAGGTTAATAACAAACAACATAACTGCGTTCAAGTTAATAAAGATTAAACTGCTGCTATTAATCTCGATTCTAGTAGCCAACTGTGCGAGATTAGGGTAGGGTCCACCCTTGACGATAAAGAGCGCGCGTAACTCGAAGAATTACTAAAGGAAGTTGTGGATGTCTTCGTATGGTCCTACGATGATATGCTCAATATTGATCTCGATATAGCTCAGTATGAGATTCCCACTCTCCCACAATGCAAATCGGTCAAACAAAAACTACGAAAGCTCTGCACCGAATGGTCACTCAAAGTCAAGGAAAAAGTGGTCAAACAGTTGAACGTGGGTTTCATTCGTGCGATCGAATATCCCACATGGCTATCCAATATCGTACGCATGACGAAATCATGATGGAAGGTTCTCATGTGTGTCAACTACCGAGACTTGAATAAGGCCTCCCCAAAGGATTTTTACATGCTACCCAATATCGACATGATTGTAGACAACATGGCTAGTCACGCTCTCAAGTCATTCGTTGATGAGTTTGATGGATATAATTAGATTAAGATGCACCCAGATCATCAAGAGAAAAGCACATTTATCACCCCTAGGGGAACCTTTTACCATACCGTCATGCCATTTGGTCTAAAAAATGTAGGGGCTACCAGAGGAATGCCACAACCATCTTGCATGATCTTATATACAAAAAAATTGAGGTATATGTGGATGATATAATTATCAAGTATAAGACTAGGGAAGGTCATACTACCACTCTCCAAATTTTTTTTTAACGACTGCTACAATATCAGATGCGACTTACCCCACAAAAATGTGTCTTCGGTGTCACCAAAGGAAAGATCTTGGGATTCATGGTTAGCAAGAAAAGGGTTAGAAGCAGATCCTTCCAAGCTAAAAGCCATACTCGAGATTCCACCACCCCGAATATAAAAGGAAGTTCTAGGATTCCTTCGAAAACTACAGTATATCAATCGGTTCATCAACTAGTTGACTTCAATCTGTGAGCCCATCTTCAAATTGCTCCGAAAGGATTCCACCAAAGTCTGGTGTGAAGCTTGGCAAGAAGACTTTGACTGAATCAAGAAATACCTAACCCAACCTCCGGTGCTCATGTCACCACAACCTACTCTTCCCCTACTCCTATACCTAACTATAACAGATACTATAGTCAGGGATTTGCTATCCCAATACCTTAAAGAATCCTGGAAAGAAAGAGCCATCTACTATGCCAGTCACAAGTTGTCTAAGTATGAAGTTAACTACACTGCCTTGGAAAAAGCATGTGTCGCCCTTGTCTAGGTCACCCAAAAACTATGGCACCACATACTCGGCTTTCCCATCAAATATATATCCTGAATGGATCCCATCAAGTACTTACTCGAGAAGCCTACCCTATCCAACTGAATGGCCTGTTGGTTGATGATTCTATCCGAATTCGATATTGTGTATGTCACATAGAAAGCCATGAAAGGAAGAGCCATATCTGATTACCTCATCGACTACCTTATGGAAGAAGTCGATGTCTGGATTTTAAAGTTCTGAAATTAGAATATCCTCCATACCTCCTAAGAAGATCTTCGATGGAAAATGTTCTTCAATGATACTGTAAATAAAAAAGGGTATGGCATTGGAATCCTCCTAATTGCCCTTAATGACTCTCACACTCGCATTGCTATCAAGCTGAACTTTCCCCGCACCAATAACTTGACTTAATACTAGGCATGCATGGTAGCCCTCAAAATTTCTCTTAAAAAAGGAATTCGATACCTAGATGTGTATTGGGATCCATCCCTCATCATCGGTCAAGTACTCAGAAGATGTAAAGTCAAGGACGAGATACTCTTGCCCTTCCATGCCCACCTAGAAGAGTTAGCTTCTCAATTCTATGATATCACCTTCCACTACCTACCCCGAGAAAATAATACCTTATCTGATGCCCTTGCAACCTTATCCTCTATGATTTATATGCTCGAATGAATAACGATGTCCCCCTTCCTTGTCCAAAAGCAAGATAAACCAACCCACTGCTACCACATTGAGCTCATCACATAAGAAGATCCTGAAATGGCTGATTACTAGTACTATGATATTTGGTGCCTCCACAAGCATGGTAGGTATCCCCAAGGTTGTGACAAGAAAGACCGA
Organism: Sambucus nigra; assembly: GCA_949130495.1. NCBI lineage: Eukaryota > Viridiplantae > Streptophyta > Magnoliopsida > Dipsacales > Adoxaceae > Sambucus > Sambucus nigra. The sequence goes on from OX422223.1 coordinate 411,982,300, forward strand.
GCAACCCTTCGTAAACTAGCTGCCTAGTACATTATCTGCGATAAAGCATTGTTAAAGAGAAATTTTAATGGAACCCATTTAAAATATATCGCAAGGACTGACATTGAGGACATGATGAAGAAAATCCACAACGGGGAATGCGATTCCCACATGAATGGCCATATACTCTCCAAGAAAATCATTCGACAGGGTTACTACTGGACTACCATGGTGAAGGATTACACCACCTATGTTCGGAGATGTCTCAAATGTTAACAATTTTCCAACCTACAACACTTGCCTCTGTGGGAATTATACAACATGACTTCTCCCTGGCCATTCTCCACATGGGGCATCGACATCATAGGGAAGGTTACACCCGAAGAATCTAACGAGCATGAGTTCATCCTAGTTTCCATTGACTACTTCACTAAATGGGTTGAAGTCGAGTCGTACACATTTCTGTATGCCAAGAAGGCGATCATGTTCATCAAGAGAAACATCATATATCGATGTGAGGTACTGCATGAGCTGGTATCGATAACCAATTACACTTTGAAGCAGAAGTCATAGAGGTGGACGAGAAGTATGGGATTAAGAGACACAAATCTTCTCCCTGCTGAACTCGAACCAATGGAGCAGTTGAAGCTGCTAATAAGAACCTCAAAGCCATCATCAGCGAGATGACCAAGGGTTATCGATATTGAGCCTATCGGATCCCCTGCGCTCTCTAGGGATATCGCACTTCAGTTCGAACATCCAATGCGGCTACCCCTTACTCTCTAGTCCACGACATGGAAATAGCCCTACTCGTGGAGCTAAAAATCCCTTCACTGCACGTCATGCTTGAAAGTAAAGTTAGCGTAAAAGACTGGCATGACGAGTTGTCAATATCGGATGAAAAGAGGCTGAAAGCTCTATATCACATACAAGTATACCATCATCGAATAGCGCGATCATTCAATAAGAGAGTCAAGGATCGTGGTGTTCGAGAAGGGGACTTAGCCCTTGAGGAAATAGTAAAGCCCATCTGGGATCCCAAAAGAAAATTAAAGCCCAATTAGAGCGGCGCAAACATTGTGAAGAAGATATCATCAGGCGGTGCCGCTATACTCATCAACCTTGATGGGGAAGAGATGGATCGTCCAGTCAACCTATATCGTCTTAAGAAATTCTACCCCTAGTCCAAAATCTCAGCGCACTAAGACTCTTCTTATCTCTCTTCTATTATGAAAAAAAATTCTTTATTTTCCTATACTCAGAACTATGCGGGGCCTGATCCTCTAAAATAAATTTCAGCAAATTTTCAAAACCCCCAGAGGTATGTAGGCAGCTCATATATTTTATGTGATCACGATTCCCTTCTTTTCATAAAATTCTATTAGTTTCTTGTCCTCGAGAACGACAGTTCATTTTAACATGTGCATGAACAAAAGGATTATGTATGCCTTAGCGATTCGTATAGATAATTTAAATGCAAAACTCATCGATAGGCACAACAATATAATAAAAAGTTTCTTTATTCCATTAAATTCCTTTATGATTACATCATCACAGGGAGTCAAATAACTTCCCTTATCGGTCTACCCATACCTTCCTAAAACCAAAATAAAAACAAGCCCCGCTACTCATAAAATAACCCTCAAATTATTCCCACACAATATAACGAGAATAACCAAACACATAATCAAACACCCATTACAAAAGCTTCACAAAATTCCCAGGGACCCTACCTGCAGCTTCCAGAAGAGCCGTCCCCATCATCATCCACATCCTGGGGTCCCCAAACTTCACCTGACTGAATCAAGTGTCACTGACGCTCCATAAAACAACAAGTCTATACCAGTTTGGGGAAGACCACAACACCTTCCTCCATGGTGTCAGCTATGGCAAACCACATTTGCCCAGTCTCCATAGACAGTATCTTGGCAACTACTCTCCTCCAAAGCCACTCTATGTAGTCTCTGAAATATGATAGACTCTACCAATAGACTAGGAAGGACGAGTCGACCATAAATGATTCTCCCATAAAGAGCTGAGGTGCAAGTGCATACGCTCTGATAAGTCCTCCACCAGAAAAAAGTCTAGGTGAGACAATCTGTTCCCAACCAAATTAGCGCAGGAGCCGCCAGGGAAAGTAAAAATATGTCTTCCTAAGACAAATTAACTGAACGTAATTATATTCTCCGAGTTCCAGAATGGGCAGCAGCTCCCCCACCAACTCACTGACCAGTGCAAGCCTCGAGCCTCGTACTCCACAAACCAATTCTTCCAGCTCTGAATGTCCAAGCCTACACTTATAAAGTAGCGAGAAAATAATTTTGGCACAACCTCCAAGGACACTCAGGTAGGACCGCCCTACGGAATCTATCTGACATCCACATAAACATCATTATGGGGCTAACCCTCAAAAAATCTAAATGACCTTCCCGCTAGGCATCCAGACCATTCAAAGTCTCCACCAGTATCACCGCCGCATGATTGCGATGGTACAACATCCATGAAGTAATGGCTGCGAGTTGTGGGTCCACCAGTATTTCCCCAATCACCAATAACAGTTTTGAAATTAAGCCTAGAATGATGGCTCCAGCATAGCCAGCATCACCAACATCCTATAAATGCACATAATGCAACACATCTAGGAGAGAGATCATTCCTCCCATAACTAATGACCAAGCCTCCTAGGCATTCCTTCACTTAAAATTCTAAAAAACTCACTTTTCCTACTCTTTATAAAAAATAAATCCTTTCAAAAGGTAAGATTTTTTTCAACCAAGCCATCGAGGTCATCTTCTACTCAAACATAGTAAAAAATTTCCAAAAACACACCCTTTCTAAACTTTATCAAAATAAAAACTCAGCAACAAATTAAAGTTCTTGTAGGGATAGCCACTAAATCAAAATAATCAAACGAAATATTCATATATTTTTGCCTTTTTGAATATCTTTTTTGGGGAAATGCTGCTACATCAAAGCACACAACATGGTCAATACCAAGCTCTTTGAGTCATAACAGTAGATCTATAAGAAAATCTAGAAGTAAAGAACAAGAATTGGATGTCACCTTATCTTCTCTGCTACTCACTCCCTGAGGTACCAGGAGTAGACGAACTCATGCACCAATAGATGATGGAACTGTACATTCTCCTCAGTCTCCCCTGTATTCATGATGGCAGTCCCCCAGGGATAGAAGGTCACCTACAAATTTCCCAACAGAGAAAGATCAATATCTGAAAAGATCATAAAGGAAAAAGATCTCAAGAAAAAAAAGATTTACCCGATTGACACTGTCTCTTCACCTCCTCGAAGTACCCCAAAAGACTGTACCACTGTCGATTGACACCCCTAACACTATGCCGGTTGGTACCCTATCTAAAATTTCGTACAAAAATTCCCCCCAAAATGCTAAAAAATCCTAAAAAATCTCAAAAATTTCCTAAAATTACGAAATGAATTTTAGAACCTTTAAACCAAGAAAAAGGTTCAAATTTTAATTTTCCAAAAGTTATTTAAAATTTTCTTTTCTTAAAGAGAACAAACCAACTTATGAAAAAAATAAAACTAAACTACAAGTGAAATTAAAACTACACACACAATTTTCATTTCGACTTAAACACATATTAATCGAATTTAAGTTAAACTTGCATGTTATCACGATAAAGTAATTTTGCACTTGAATTAAATTGAACATACCCAAACATTAAATTTGCACCAAATTAAATAGATTGTGATTTTGAACTAATTTTATCTTTTAGTCCTAAGCATGCTTCTAGGTGATATAGCAAGATAAAATAAATCTCAATCGCACTACGCCGGATGTACGAGGAAAACCCAAATGGGAAAAACCTCGGACGGCCCTAACCTTAAGTACACTAAGTACGGTTTTACAATTACAAGATAGATGAATTACTTCCTCGACTCGACTCTCTTCAAGCCTTGACGTGTCTTCTTGTAAATACCTCCGTCGAGTCGACAACCCCAAAACTCCATCGGAATCTTAGAATCCACCAATGAGACTTTTGGACAACTGTCAACCCTCAATGAGGCCTTTCTTCGAGTTGGAATGTCACATCAAACAAAGATCTTCTCCTTTATGATTTGAAAAGAAAACTCAAACTCTCTTCTTCAATGGTGTAGAGAAAACCGGTACCAAACACACCAAGCAATATATATATATGTTGAAACTTGGATAAAGACAAACATATGGGTGTATATGTGTTTTGAAAGGAATTTACTCCATAAAACTTAACAAACAAAAAGGAACTTTTTGTTCAAGTATTTTGCTCTAATGACTCTTGGAAATGTGAAAAAGTTGTCTTCAAAAACTTAGTTCCTGCACTTAAGAAGTATGTTAAAAAGGAAGTGGAGCGAAGTAGTGGAAAAGTGGAAAAAATTGGCTTAAAACTGTTCCCGCTGTTTTTTCGTTAGAAATCTCGTTCGAACGAGACTTCTAACAAAAATACAGAACGAAAAAAAATTCTCGTTTGAAAACTCGTTCGAACGACCTATCTAACGAGATCTTAGGCCATGGTTCTAGATAATTTCGATACGAATGCGTGGCTGCCAGTTTCGTATTTTTCTAATTTTTTTTGGATTTGATATGATTTTTCTACTAAAAGGTGTCCGAGAACAAAATATTTAGAACTATGAATTCAAAAAAAGTTTAACAAAAAAATACTAATACCCAAAATAAATTTCTAAAATACACCCAATAAATAATTTTCCAAGCTCCTATATATATATTAAAATACATTCATACCTGAGGTGAAATGGAACCATGTTGATGACGTAGAAACGAGGCACGACACACACGACATTTGATGAAGCTTTAATATCTTGGCCGCTACGTCTTCAACAAACACGTCATAGGCTTGAATGGATAAACTTGAACTCTATCCTATGACTCAAATGTTTTTGTCCAGAATTGAGCCAAAACTACAAAGGACTCAATTGGAAATTTGTGTCCTTATAAATCTCCCCCTTTGGCTATTCCGGGACAAAAATCAAACAAAAATCCTAAAGGGCCGTCAAGCTCTACTAAACTAAAAAATATCCCACCCAAAATAAAAATACAATGCTTGACTCAAACAACCCAATGATCAATATCTTTGCCCGATGATGAACGTTGCCATTTAGAAGAATTCCTGCACACTTAAGCAAACTATCAAACGGATAGGGAATATCAATATATTAAATGCAAAAATAAATACTCCCCTTAATTGAATTCTCCCCTTTTATCAAACAAATGATCTACTTAGAAAGATATCTCCGCCTAAATATCCCTAAACTAAGATACAATAGGTTTAGATACCATTTCTCCCCTTATCATTCTCTCCCTCTTTTTTAGGAATTGACAAAGGCTAAAGAATCAAAACTTAAATTGTCTCCCCCTATTAAAGCATATACACCCCTTAAACTAAACAAGGGATAAATAAAATGGGATACCAAGCTAAACATGCATTAGTGCATAAAGTGATGAGAACATTAAAGCACATAGGCAACTAAAATTCAACTTGTAATGACCCCACTTTTATATATAGTTTGTTTTTACACTCTTATGTTACTTATTATCTTATAAATGTTGTATTATTAGATATGTGGTATTATTGGCTATCAATATAACAAACCCCCATTTTTTTATTTACGGAGAATCAACTGTAAATTGGATCAAATCGAAGTCTTATGACATATCTTAAGGCAAATAATAAGTTTTGGGGTAGAAAATATAATTTTATGAAACTTTAAGGACTAAAATAAAAATATAAAATGGGCCATTTTGTAAATAAAATATTTTCAAGGACCTCTAAGAAATATTCAAAATATATAGTGTGAAATTACCAAAATACCCTTCATGTGTGAAATGACCCTTATACCCTTAATACCTATCCTCGACACCTCGTGCTCGGTTTTTGAACATATCCACTGCACACGTGTCACCTTTATAGGAAAGGATAAAACTCATGTAAATCCTCTAGAAAAAGGAAAAAAACACGTGTCGCCGTTTGGTAAACCAAGACTGCAAGGCTGATCCGTCCACGACACGTGAACGACGACTCACCAAAGTGAACCTTATCATCCAGACACGTGTCAACACCGTAATACTTTTGAAAACCTATAAATAGGGCCTTAGGGTTCATTTGAAACTCACACCAATTCCTTGAGAATTATAGTAAGAAAGAGTGATAGAAAGCTTGGGAAATATCTTAAGAAGGAGTTCTATCATTTCGAAGAAAGAATTCATTTCGTAGGTATGATTTTATTTAAATGTTATAATGTATTTTTATAGTTTTAATTTGGTGTTTTATAGCTTTACTTAGTAGTTATGCTAGTAAAATACACTAAGGACTTCACTAATTAAAACATAAAGTTTAGAACAAATCCAAGTTGATTTTATTTTCAGGTAAATTTGTTTGAAATTGTATATACGCTTTTAAAAATGATTTTTTAAATTGCTCGTTATTATGGAATCTCATTTAAGTAATTCCAAAGTCAGGCCCGGTGAAATTCTGTCTAGACGAGATGGTATTTAAGTGGTGCCCCTGTGACCTTCCATCTCTACTGGGAATGAATCCGAAAATGTTCTGTCTAGAGGAGATGGTATTTAAGCGATGCCCCTGTGACCCTCCATCTCTACTGGGAACCGACTGATTAGGAAGAACTATGAATTGAATCCTTTAAGCGATCAATGAGTTTTAAAAGTTAAGAAAATGGGTATTAGAAATCCTTTGAAACAAGTTATTATTAAAATACAATATGTAGACTGGATCTTGTTTAGAACGTATACTTAAACCTTTATCGTATTTGTTAGATTAACGTGCGATCGAAGACTCATTATCTATAATTTCGACCTCTATTTTAGGTGAGTACTCTACGCAATTTCTAGCGCATTTTGATTATATTATATTATGCAACCTATGTATATTTTGTGAAATGCTTTTTCCGTCGTTTATTATATGTTTATATCTCTCCATATAAACAACTGATTTGAATTCTAAAATTATTGATTCGGCCTATGGAAACTCTCTTACTATGTTGGCCTTGACTACCGGGTGGAAATATTTGGGTGGTACCTTCCCAGCTGGTTTATCGCTGGTGTGCCCTAAACAAGGCGTTGTTCCAGAAATCATGATTATCTGTCTGTGATGTTATCGGGTGGAAACATTTGATAACACTATCTGTCTGGGTATTAGAGTGTACATGGCCACTAAAACTGAATAATTGACACATGCTCAATTGATTCATCTGCTCTGTTCTGAACTGTTTATTCTGAATATATATATTATCATTTACTTTATATATATTACTTGAAATTCCTATCTCTATGTATATACCTTCTGTTCTAAATTAAATAGGTATCTATTTTCTGAAAATCTTGGAATTTTTGGAGATTGAATCTCATTCGGCTTTTAGCTGATGTTTTATAATTAACCATTTTTCAGGAAATAATTAGGCAAGCGGATGGAACATAAGTGGACTATGTTGAAGATTTAGCTTTTAGAGCTCTTTTGTTACATTAAGTATAATTTTGTTTTATTAAATGAAGGATGTTTGTCTCTAAAATTTCTGTGAAGTTGTAACTCCTGGATATTTTAATATAAATGAAGTTTCCTTTAGAAAGCTCTGATGATGAAATTCCTTCACTTTCAGTATTTTACGATTCATAACCATGTGATTATACTTCCGCTACATATATTTTAAAAGAAAAATTTTATGGCCAGAATATTAGATGCCTTGGTGGCATGTCAAGACACTCGTACCCTACTATTTTCGGGTCGGGGTCGTGACAGAGGTGGTATCAGAGCATAGGTTATGAACCCGTAGACTACTGAATATAGGTTTCGAACGTTATAGATTTTATGTTTCCATCCTTAGGAGATAGTATTAAAAATCTAATTTATGTCATAACCCTCCCTATGTGTTATATTATTTATAATTAGTCTTTTAGTTTTCAATATTGATGTAGTATAGTAGATCTTACGTTTGGCCATGACTGTAGAAAATGACCAAGAGAAGATCATCAATGGGAACTAGTGATTCGAGTATAGAAGGACTGGAAGGTGCATACAAGGCAATTGAAAGTCTGGCAAATATTGTGGAGCAACAGGTGAACAATGGAGTACCAAAGAATCTTGAACAAAGTAGATGTACTATTGAACAGTTCAAGAAGTTGAATCCTCCACCTTTTAAAGGTACTCCTAACCCCACCGAGGCAGAAAGTTGGGTGATGCAGATGGAAAAGATACTCGATGTTCTTAAGTGTACCGATGAATAAAGGGTGTCATTTGCAACATTTATGTTAGAAGGGGAGGCTGAACATTGGTGGAGAATGACTAAGAGAATACACGAGGAAAGGCATACTTACATAGGTTGGAATGATTTCTTAGTAATCTTTTATGAGAAGTATTTTCCGGAAACGGTGAAAGACGAAATGGCAGCTGACTTCATGAGTTTGGTGCAAGGAAATATGACGGTTAGTCAATATGAGGCAAAGTTTACTGAGTTATCCCGTTTTGCACGTCATGTTGTAGCAAATGATGTTTTAAGAGCGAAGAAGTTTGAGCGTGGGTTAAGGTTGAATATTCGTAGTCGAATTTCCATCCTGAAATTAACATCATATATTGATGTCGTGACTAGGGCTACAATAGCTGAGAGGGATGGTGAGGAGTATAATCGAATTAGAGATGGCAAGAGGAAGTTTGGGGAACAAAAAGGAAAGAACCCGAATAATAGAAATTTCTTTAGGAACACATCCAATGTTGGGGGATCTAGTGATAACAAACAGTATACTAACCAGACATGTCAGCAATGTGGAAAGATGCATGGAGGACGACCGTGCTATAAGGATTCAGGAGCTTGTTTTAGATGTGGACAGAAAGGACATCAGATAAAAGATTGCCCAAACCCATCAAGGGTTCCGATAAAGCCTTCAAGTGCAAAGAAGGATCAAGACAGACATGGTAGAGTTTTCGGACTTTCTGATACCCAAGCTTCTAATGTGGTAGTGTCAGGTACACTTTCTATATGTGCACAGCCTTTTAAAGCTTTGATAGATCCTGGTTCTACCCATTCGTTCATATCTATACATGTATTAAATCGCTTTCATCAATTGCCTGAACCCTTGAATCATAACATACACGTTTCTACTCCTTCGGGCGAGTTATTGATGGGTAAATTAGTATACAAGGCTTGCCCCATAGATATTGATAGTCATACACTATTTGTTGATTTGATAGTTTTAGACATTAAAGATTTTGAAGTCATTCTGGGGATGGATTGGTTAGCATCGCATCATGCTAAGGTAGACTGTTTTGAGAAAAGTGTTACTTTCCAAATTCCTCACCAACCAAAATTTAGTTTTGAAGGAACTGGCATCATATCTCCGATGTGTATTATTTCTGCAATGCAAGCCTATAGTTTTCTTAAGAAATGATGTCAAGGATTTCTTGCAACTGTTACTAGTTTGGAGATGATGGAGCCTAGATTAGAAGATATTCCTATTGCTAAGAAATTTACGGATGTTTTTCCAGATGATTTACCAGGCCTACCTCCTAATAGAGAAATAGAATTTACCATTGACCTTATTCCAGGAACTATACCAATCTCAAAACCACCATATCGTATGGCACCTTTAGAATTAAGAGAGTTAAAAGTTCAATTAGATGACCTTTTAGACAAGGGTTTTATTAGACCAAGTATATCGCCTTGGGGTGCTCCAGTGTTATTTGTGAAAAAGAAGGATGGGACAATGAGACTATGTATAGATTATCGTGAACTAAATAAGGTAACCATTAAGAATAAATATCCCTTACCTCGTATAGATGACTTGTTTGATCAATTAGAAGGTGCACAAGTATTCTCTAAGATTGACCTTAGGTCAGGTTATCATCAATTGAAGATTAAGGATGATGATATTTCAAAATCAGCTTTTCGTACTAGATATGGTCACTATGAATTTCTTGTAATGCCATTTGGACTAACTAATGCACCAGCTGCTTTTATGGATATGATGAATAGAGTCTTTAGGATATATTTGGATCAATGTGTTGTTGTTTTTATCGATGACATTATCATTTATTCTAAGAGTATTGAAGAACATGAGAAGCATTTAGAGACAATATTACAAATCCTTAGGAAAGAGAAATTATATGCAAAATTAAAGAAGTGTGAGTTTTGGATGCCTAGTGTTTCTTTTCTAGGACATGTCATATCCAAAGAGGGAGTGTCAGTTGACCCTCAAAAGATTGAGGCTATATTAGATTGGCCCAGACCAACTAATGTGAGTGAGATTCGTAGTTTCCTTGGATTAGCAGGTTATTACCGAAGATTTGTTGAAGGATTTTCTAGCATTGCCAAACCTCTATCTAGGTTAACACAAAAGAAGGTAAAATATGAATGGTCTGAGCAAGCCGAGAAAAGTTTTCATGAACTTAAGAATCGATTAGTAACTGCCCCAATTTTGACTATTCCTTCCGGGACAGGGGGATTTGTGATTTATAGTGATGCTTCTAAAAATGGTTTGGGATGTGTGCTAATGCAAAATGGAAAAGTAGTAGCTTACGCCTCGAGACAATTAAAAACCCATGAGCAGAATTATCCAACCCATGACCTAGAATTAGCAGCTGTAATTTTTGCTCTTAAGATTTGGAGGCACTATTTGTATGGTGAGACTTGTGAGATTTATACCGATCATAAGAGTTTGAAGTATATATTTACTCAGAAAGAGTTGAATATGAGACAAAGGAGGTGGTTAGAATTGATGAAGGATTATGATGTAAATATTCACTATCACCCGGGGAAAGCTAATGTAGTAGTCGATGCTTTAAGTAGGAAGTCTACACCAAATTTAGCATGTCTTATTACAAGCCAGGAGGGACTGTTAAGGGATTTGAGAAGTATGGAAATAGATGTACATATCTATAGCAAAGGAGGAATAATTGCAAACTTACAAGTACAACCCATGTTAATGGAGAGGATCAAAATTGCACAATTAAATTACCCACAACTGAAGAAGATTAGAGAAGAAGTCATCGAGGGTAAGAGAACTGAATTTGCGGTGCGAGATGATATATTGAGGTTTGGAAATAGAGTGTGTGTGCCATGTGATGCCCAACTAAAGAGGCAAATTTTGGAGGAAAGTCATTACTCAAGATTCACATTTCATCCCGGATGTACAAAAATGTATAGGGATCTTCGAGAAGTATTTTGGTGGAATAACATGAAAAGGGAGATAGCGGAATTTGTATCTCAGTGTTTGGTTTGTCAGCAAGTAAAAGCTGAGCATCAGAGACCATCAGGATTGCTACAACCACTGCCTATCCCTGAGTGGAAATGGGAACATATCACTAAGGATTTTGTGACAGGTTTACCAAGGAGTTCAAATGGTAATGACTCTATTTGGGTAATTATTGACAGGTTAACTAAATCTGCTCATTTTCTTGCCATTAAGATTACCCATTCTTTAGAGAAGTTAGCTAAGTTGTATGTGCGGGAAGTTATTAGGCTTCATGGAACCCCAATTTCAATTGTTTCTGACCGTGACCCCAGATTTGTGTCTCGCTTTTGGAAAAGCCTACAAGAATCCATGGGGACAAAATTGAATTTTAGCACTGCTTTTCATCCTCAAACAGATGGACAATCTGAGAGAACCATTCAAACCTTAGAGGATATGCTTAGGGCATGTGTACTTGATCTGAAAGGGAATTGGGATGATCATTTACCGTTAGTGGAATTCGCATATAATAATAGCTATCAAGCAAGTATTCAAATGGCTCCGTATGAGGCACTCTATGGTAGAAGGTGTCGTTCCCCTACATGTTGGGTAGAAGTTGGGGAAAGAAAATTGTTGGAACCAGAATTGATTCAGATCACAACAGAGAAGGTGAAATTAATACAAGACCGACTTCGAACTGCTCAAAGCCGTCAAAAGGGTTATGTTGACAATCGACACCGACAGTTAGAATTCCAAAGAGGAGATTATGTGTTCTTGCGAGTATCGCCTGCAAAGGGAGTAATACGATTTGGGAAGAAAGGGAAATTGAGCCCAAGATACATAGGACCTTTTGAAATCCTTGAAAGGATAGGAGCTGTTGCGTATAAAATAGCCTTACCACCGGAACTCTCTAGTGTACATAATGTGTTTCATGTATCAATGATAAAGAAATATGTCCCAGATCCAAAACATATCTTAAGTCATGAGCCTCTTCAAGTTAGAGAAGATTTGTCGTACATTGAGCATCCAGTGGAAATTTTGGATCATAAAGATCAAATATTACGAACCAAGGTTATTCCACTAGTTAAAGTATTATGGCGGAATCATTCTGTTAAAGAAGCAACGTGGGAGCGGGAAGATGAGATAAAGGAGCGATATCCATACCTTTTTGAAAATTAATGTAAGTAAAGTTTGGGGACCAAACTTTTTATAAGGAGGGTAGGATGTAATGACCCCACTTTTATATATAGTTTGTTTTTACACTCTTATGTTACTTATTATCTTATAAATGTTGTATTATTAGATATGTGGTATTATTGGCTATCAATATAACAAACCCCCATTTTTTTATTTACGGAGAATCAACTGTAAATTGGATCAAATCGAAGTCTTATGACATATCTTAAGGCAAATAATAAGTTTTGGGGTAGAAAATATAATTTTATGAAACTTTAAGGACTAAAATAAAAATATAAAATGGGCCATTTTGTAAATAAAATATTTTCAAGGACCTCTAAGAAATATTCAAAATATATAGTGTGAAATTACCAAAATACCCTTCATGTGTGAAATGACCCTTATACCCTTAATACCTATCCTCGACACCTCGTGCTCGATTTTTGAACATATCCACTGCACACGTGTCACCTTTATAGGAAAGGATAAAACTCATGTAAATCCTCTAGAAAAAGGAAAAAAACACGTGTCGCCGTTTGGTAAACCAAGACTGCAAGGCTGATCCGTTGCACGACACGTGAACGACGACTCACCAAAGTGAACCTTATCATCCAGACACGTGTCAACACCGTAATACTTTTGAAAACCTATAAATAGGGCCTTAGGTTTCATTTGAAACTCACACCAATTCCTTGAGAATTATAGTAAGAAAGAGTGATAGAAAGCTTGGGAAATATCTTAAGAAGGAGTTCTATCATTTCGAAGAAAGAATTCATTTCGTAGGTATGATTTTATTTATATGTTATAATGTATTTTTATAGTTTTAATTTGGTGTTTTATAGCTTTACTTAGTAGTTATGCTAGTAAAATACACTAAGGACTTCACTAATCAAAACATAAAGTTTAGAACAAATCCAAGTTGATTTTATTTTCAGGTAAATTTGTTTGAAATTGTATATACGCTTTTAAAAATGATTTTTTAAATTTCTCGTTATTATGGAATCTCATTTAAGTAATTCCAAAGTCAGGCCCGGTGAAATTCTGTCTAGACGAGATGGTATTTAAGTGGTGCCCCTGTGACCCTCCATCTCTACTGGGAATGAATCCGGAAATGTTCTGTCTAGAGGAGATGGTATTTAAGCGGTGCCCCTGTGACCCTCCATCTCTACTGGGAACCGACTGATTAGGAAGAACTATGAATTGAATCCTTTAAGCGATCAATGAGTTTTAAAAGTTAAGAAAATGGGTATTAGAAATCCTTTGAAACAAGTTATTATTAAAATACAATATGTAGACTGGATCTTGTTTAGAACGTATACTTAAACCTTTATCGTATTTGTTAGATTAACGTGCGATCGAAGACTCATTATCTATAATTTCGACCTCTATTTTAGGTGAGTACTCTACGCAATTTCTAGCGCATTTTGATTATATTATATTATGCAAACTATGTATATTTTGTGAAATGCTTTTTCCGTCGTTTGTTATATGTTTATATCTCTCCATATAAACAACTGATTTGAATTCTAAAATTATTGATTCGGCCTATGGAAACTCTCTTACTATGTTGGCCTTGACTACCGGGTGGAAATATTTGGGTGGTACCTTCCCAGCTGGTTTATCGCTGGTGTGCCCTAAACAAGGCGTTGTTCCAGAAATCATGATTATCTGTCTGTGATGTTATCGGGTGGAAACATTTGATAACACTATCTGTCTGGGTATTAGAGTGTACATGGACACTAAAACTGAATAATTGACACATGCTCAATTGATTCATCTGCTCTGTTCTGAACTGTTTATTCTGAATATATATATTGTCATTTACTTTATATATATTACTTGAAATTCCTATCTCTATGTATATACCTTCTGTTCTAAATTAAATAGGTATCTATTTTCTGAAAACCTTGGAATTTTTGGAGATTGAATCTCATTCGGCTTTTAGCTGATGTTTTATAATTAACCATTTTTCAGGAAATAATTAGGCAAGCGGATGGAACATAAGTGGACTATGTTGAAGATTTAGCTTTTAGAGCTCTTTTGTTACATTAAGTATAATTTTGTTTTATTAAATGAAGGATGTTTGTCTCTAAAATTTCTGTGAAGTTGTAACTCCTGGATATTTTAATATAAATGAAGTTTCCTTTAGAAAGCTCTGATGATGAAATTCCTTCACTTTCAGCATTTTACGATTCATAACCATGTGATTATACTTCCGCTACATATATTTTAAAAGAAAAATTTTATGGCCAGAATATTAGATGCCTTGGTGGCATGTCAAGACACTCGTACCCTACTATTTTCGGGTCGGGGTCGTGACACAACTAATCCAACAAATAACACCGGATACTAACTAGGATGCAATAAAATGATACCAATATGATATATAAAGTATTAAGCATGTGATATCAACAAAGAATGCAACAAGATGGATACCAATTCTGAATTAAAGCGTAGATGGACTAGAAAAGCAAGGCAAACACCAAAAACAAACACAATATCATATATATGTATACACAATATATTCAAACTAAGCATAAGTACACACATATAGATATAAACACCAAAATGACGCAAAACACAATAAGTTTTTCACACTCGTATGGAAAAAATGTGTCATATGAAAACGAAAGTGTTGGGGTGTGAACTAGAAACAATTAAATTTAGACCCAATCACTTAAAACATGTTCACGGAGTTCTCAACTGATTGCAAACTTCATCACATTTGAATATAACCTCATGTGACAATATAGATTGAACTCAATGAACAAACATACACAATGCATACAAGCCTAGACTTTTGATGATTCGACCAACCAATAGAGTCATGACGTTGAAAACGCAACTAGGATTAACGGACATTGTGCAAACCGTTGATATATCATCCAAACTCTCTCAATAAGCATATATATTATTTTTTTGAATGAATAAATCAACTAAACATAGGCCATGGAAATTATTTTTCTTTTTAATGCCATATTTTCTTTTAGGCCTTTGGACCACATATTTCTTTTAGGTCCAAACAAACGGTGGCTTACTATTCGCAAAGGATAATAAATCCTTTCGGAGCCCTTCCCCGTGCACATTTATACATCACATTTTTTATATCTCACAAATCTCACGTGCAACGGATTTTGACATGCACTAGTCCTCCTAGGTCACATAACATGTAGATGACAAGATTGGTAGGAGAACACCTCACAAAGCTCAAATATACATATGAAGTCAAAATTTCAAATGAGCTCGTGCATGTGTGAATTGAGGCATATAAAAATAGAATCCATTTAAATCAACACAAAATCCAACTACTCCATGTAAGCATGGTAAAGAACATAATAAGGATTGACAATCTAAACCAAAAGTTCTAGCCACATGGGAGCATAAAAGATAGGATTCAAACACAAGTATATGCCACATAAAGTGTGTCAAACTAAAATACACACATAATAAAAATCTTTTTGAGTTTTTGAAATTTTTAACTAAATAAAAAAAAATATATACTCAAAAGACACACAAAAATCATTTGTAATTTTCATTAATCTTAAATTGCTAAAAAGATAAAATGCAAATGATGAACAAAAATCTTTTTGTATTTTTCATTTAATGCAAATAAAAATGAAAGAAGTATAATACAAAAGATAAACAAAAATCATTATTCTAGCATGTGTTTACGCATGAAGCATAGACTAGAAAATGACTAAAACAAGCATACAATTAGCATGTGTGATATAACATGAAGCACAAAAGGTAAAGTATGCAAATAAAACTGACACATTCAACCTTTTGATTTTGCAAGGGAGGAAGCATGTGAAAGTAAATGAGAATAAAAAATCCTATCTTGTAAAGCTACCAAGTCGGATCTCTTAACCCAAACTAATGACGAACGACTATCTCGGGGTGTAGGAATCTTGGCTACCTCGGTTGCCTTACGTTGGGATTTTCTAGGAACTCGTTTAAGATCAAAACAAAATTTTCTAAGATGATCTTTTCGACCACAATGTGCACAAGTAAAAACACGTCGAAAATTGGTACCTAAGATTGATCTCTAAAGGCTTTCCTAGGTGATTCTCCTAAAACATGGGTTTTGGCTTTATGAGTAGATTCATTACAAGTATCGAAGCCTAAACCACAAGTGTCATTTTTAATTTGGACCGTTCCTAATATTTTATCTAATTTCTCCGAACGACACTCCAAATCAAATTTGACTTTACTAGAGTCTTTTAATTTATTTTGTAATTCTAAAATGTTAGACTCTAATAAAATATTGCGCTCTTCAAATGCAAGAAGCTCCTTTTTCAAGGATTCCATTAAACCTTTAAGGCTATCTCTCTCGCCTTCTAAATATTCAATCTTCTCACGAAGAGCTCTCTCACGTGCCCTAAGGTCTTCAACTAACGCACTATCATCAACGACCTTGACACACTCTTTTAAACTTGCTTCTAACTTCACATTAGCTTTTTTTAATTTAATAGATTCTTCATAAAGTTCTTGAAAAGCATTTTGACGTTCACTCACATCAACCTCATTCTCACTTTCACTCTCTCTTTCTTCTTCACTTTCACTACCATAAAAAGCAAGGGAATCATAAAATTTGACCTTGGAAGTGTCATGTGTTAAAATTTCATCAATAGAAGATTGCTAACTATCACTCACATGACTAACCATAAAAGCCACAAAGTTGGGCTCGGTGGGGGAATCGGGTCCCTCTTCCTTTTCACTATCACTAAGGGTTGCGTTATATGAAATAGGTTGCTTACTCTCTCCTTAGTTTAGTGGGGCACTCAAAATCCCTATGGACATAACCCTCACAACCAAAACACCTTTGACTCGTACCTATTTAAATTTTCTTTAGGAATTTTAGGGATCTTTTCGGCTTTGTCATGCTTAGAAGTTTCAAATTTCTTAAAATCATTTTTAAATTTATCTTTGTTAAATTTAAGAAATTTTTGAAATTTCCTAGCAAACAAGGCCATATCTTCCAAGTCACTATCACTCTCGCTCTCTACTACTTGTTTTTCCTCTTTTCGGGCTTTTAAAGCAACGCCCTTTTCTATTTTCTTTTCAGTTTTAGAGGGAAACATGTCAAGTTCATAGGTTTGTAAATCACCTACGAGCTCTTCTAATTTCGTAGAGGTTAAAGTTGCTAAAGAATTTAAAACGGTCACTTTTGGAATAAATCTATCGGGTAGGGAACTTAAAATTTTCTTTACAACTCGGTTGTCGGGTATTTTCTCTCCCAAATTAAATGATGAATTAACAATATCGAAAAGTCTAGCATAAAATTCATCAAATGTTTCTTTTTCGTTCATTTTGATGGTTTCAAATTGAGTGGTGAGGTTTTGGAGTTTCGAAGCTTTAACGACACTAGTACCTTCATGAGTGAGTTGTAAAATATCCCAAACTTCTTTAGCGGCGTCACACGTCATAATGCGTCAAAATTCATCCCGTGTGACCATGCTAAACAAGGCATTTAAATCACGGGAATTAAAATTTGAAAGTTTAAATTCATTCTCACTCCCTCTATCGGCGGGTTTGGGAACACGTTCATTGTCTACTAAATGTGTAGGTGGCGACCACCCGTTAATGATAGACAATCAAACTCTCTCGTAGATAGATTTTAGTGCCGATTTCATTCGTGCTTTCCAATAGGCATAGTTAGAACCGTCGAAAATAGGAAATTTAGAGAATGGGGGAAATTCCATTTTAGCCAAAAATATTTAAAGGATCTTAACGAAGTAATTTATCGTTTTTGGCTCTGATACCAATTTGAAAGTGCGAAAGCCCCAAATTTTTAAATTTAGATATAATGAAAAGATTCAAATTTTAATTTTCCAAAAGTTATTTAAAATTTTATTTTCTTAAAGAGAACAATGAAAAAAATAAAACTAAACTAAAAGTGAAATTAAAACTACACACACAATTTTCATTTCGACTTAAACACACATTAATCCAATTCAAGTTAAACTTGCATGTTATCAAGATAAAGTAATTTTGCACTTGAATTAAATTGAACATACCCAAACATTAAATTTGCACCAAATTAAATAGATTGTGATTTTGAACTAATTTTATCTTTTAGTCCTAAGCATGCATCTAGGTGATATAGCAAGATAAAATAAATCTCAATCGCACTACGCCGGATGTACGAGGAAAACCCAAATGGGAAAAACCTCGGTCGGCCCTAGCCTTAAGTCCACTAAGTACGGTTTTACAATTACAAGACAGATGACTTACTTCGTCGACTCGACTCCCTTCAAGTCCTGACACGTCTTCTTGTAAACACCTCCACCGAGTCGATAACCCCAAAACTCCATCGGAATATTGGAATCCACCAATAAGACTTTTGGACAACCGTCAACCCTTAATGAGGCCTTTCTTCGAGTGGGAATGTCACATCAAACAAAGCTCTTCTCCTTTACGAGTTGAAAAGAAAACTCAAACTCTCTTCTTCAATGGTGTACAGAAAACCGGTGCCAAACACACCAAGCAATATATATATGTTGAAACTTGGATATAGACAAACATATGGGTGTATATGTGTTTTGAAAGGAATTTACTCCATAAAACTTAACACACACAAAAAAGAACTTTTTCTTCAAAGTATTTTGCTCTAATGACTCTTGGAAATGTGAAAAAGTTGTCTTCAAAAAGTTAGTTCCCTCACTTAAGAAGTATGTCAAAAAGGAAGTGGAGCAAAGTAGTGGAAAAGTGGAAAAAATTGGATTAAAACTGTTCCCGCTGTTTTTTCGTTAGAGATCTCGTTCAAACGAGACTTCTAACGAAGAAACAGGATGAAAAAAATTCTCGTTCGAACGAGGTCGTTTGAACGATCTATCTAATGAGATCTTAGGCCATGGTTCTAGATAATTTCGATACGAACGCGTAGTCGCCAGTTTCGTATTTTTTTTATTTTTTTTGGATTTGATATGATTTTTCTACTAAAAGGTGTCCGAGAACAAAATATCTAGAACTATGAATTCAAAAAAAATTTAACGAAAACATACTAACACCCAAATTAAATTTCTAAAATACACCCAATAAATAATTTTCCAAGCTCCTATATATATATTAAAATGCATTCATACCTCAGGTGATATGGAACCATGTTGATGACGTAGAAACGAGGCACAACACACACGAAATTTGATGAAGCTTTAATATCTTGGCCTCTACGTCTTCACAAACACGTCATACGCATGAATGGATAAACTTGAACTATATCCTATGACTCAAATGTTTTTTTCCGGAATTGAGCCAAAACTACAAAGGACTCAATTGGAAATTTGTGTCCTTATAAAACTAGATTTTCATACTCCTTTCGGTATAATATGCAGTCATACACACAAACATGAATTGATTTACACTTCATTCCCAAACCTTTTAAACTATTTTTCATAGTAGGATAGCTGTTTGGAAGCGTATTTTGCTTGGGTAGCAAGCCCTTCACCCAATTCAAAATTCTTATCACGCTAGTGACATACAAACCATATTGAGTCTTCAAACTATGCAAACCCAGCATGGCATGTAAAGTTGTTTGATATTTCTCATAGCCAGAGTATAACGGCTGGGTAGCCTTAAATTTTATCCCGATATCTTCATGAACACCCGAACCTTGTACATTGCCTGTGACCTCATTCTCTTCCACTTTATTAACTCCATACACATCATCAACTAAATCCTCTAGGTTATTATGATCTACATTGTCATCCTCCCCTTGGACATCTATTCTACTTGTTGAAGGTTGCTGTGAAGGTTGCTAGGGGACAAAAGGAACTTTCGATTCCCCGTGAAAAACCTAACTTCGATAACTATCTTTCATACCCCATATTAATAATTGTAGTTCAACTATTTTCCATTCAAACACCTTATCATTCTTACACCTAGCACACGGACACGAAAACTCTTCATAATTATGGGATCTCTTTGCGTATTTCTCAAATTCATTAACACCTCTGCGAAACACATCCCCTAATCTATTTGTCTCACCCATCCACTATTTGTACTTAGGATATCCCATCACAACTACTATAAACAATCACCTTTGATGGGTAGGAAGCGTATATTCATGGATAGCACAAAGAAACACCTATTCACGGATTAGCATAAACAATCACCTATTAAGTGTGAATATTTAGCTCCCATTAGTATAAATAATCACCTATTGAATGTGTACGCATAAGAACTAGAAGGCTAGATTCTATGCGTAAATTTATTCATGCATTCAAATTCAAATTCAATTTTAATTTAAAATTGAAATTAAAATTCAATTTATAATATTAATTTTTATTTCCTCAATCTCCTCTAAAGGGTGAGTGGTCCAATCCCATTCGAGACCGCATATTTCTATAAGATACTTATCAGCTCATGCACATTGTTCCAATGTGAGGAAAATTCAGCAGCACACCCCATCGTTATCTAAGTACACGACATAGATTCATAAGTGTGAGTATTATTTTAATTTATCAATTGAAATAACAGTTAACATCGCATCATCTAGTATGTACCCAAAGAAAATTGAGATACGACGGCAGAACTTCCCCCAAAAGTAACAAGTTTAAGCCACTAAGAATATTATTATACAAAAACTATGCAGTCCCAAACTGTCGAAAGAGGACAATTCGAGAGATCTAATTACAAGGGTAATGTCTCTCAAACGGGTCTAAGGGCTTTTGAATGCGTACGCATAAGAACTAGAAGTCTAGTATCTATGCGCACTATATGTAATTTGAAGTATGTTTCATTTACTTATTTCTTATCACAATTCGAGAGATTTCATTTAATTATGTAATTTAAAGTATGTGTTATTTAATTTAACGTACGCATTGGAACTAAAATTATACAAATTTATACTAATTCAATTTTAATTTGAATTTATACCAATTTATACCAATATAAA
This sequence comes from Sambucus nigra, assembly GCA_949130495.1. NCBI lineage: Eukaryota > Viridiplantae > Streptophyta > Magnoliopsida > Dipsacales > Adoxaceae > Sambucus > Sambucus nigra. The sequence goes on from OX422223.1 coordinate 412,003,560, forward strand.
TACCAATTAGAATTCAATTTCAATTTAGAGAAACGGGGGCTTATAGAATTACAATGTTTCGAGCATTTCATATGTTTCAATCCATTTGATAAGGATCTAAGGGGATGGTAACACTATTTGGGTAAAGTATAAAGTCCACAAACAACATTGACACTATTTTCGGGATCATACACACACATGTGACATTCCATATATTGATCCCCAAATTGAAAACAACAAACTAAATTATCTTACACCAAAACCAAACACAAATTAATTTTCTTACCTCCCAAAATTGATCCCCAAACCTCCCCCCATCACTCCCCCCCCCCCCCCCCCCCCCATCACTCACCCCCATGTCACACCACTGCCACCCCCCACACATCCCTACCCCCACCCACTGCCACCCATCAACCCCCTCCCACTCCCCCCCTCCCCACCACTACCCTGCCCCCCACCCCCATTTCCCCTCCCCCTCCCCCCTCCCAACCCCCAACACATACACGCACACACACTAGCACACACACACACACACACATATACACATATACATACACACAAATACACATATAGAAATATACAAAGGAAAGAGAGAGAGAGAGAGGGAAAAAAACTCACCTGAAAACCTAGAGAGAGAAAGAGTGATCGCGAGCGCGCAAAAGAGAGAGAGAGAGAGAGAGAGAGAGAGGGAAATGAAAATGGTGGAAAAAAAAGAGGGGGTAGAGTTTTTTCTGAGAAAGTTGTCATAGATCTGTCAAGGTCTTTGACCATGACAAGTCCATGACAACTTTACTTCTCACGGACGTGTCATGATCAATGACCGTGACAAACCGTTGTCAAGGACTTGTCGCGATCATTGACCATGACGAAAAACTTGTGTTTTTTTGTCACCGCCAATGACCGTAACAAGACTGGCCAGCCCAAAGGTGATAATTTGGCCTTTTTGATGTAGTGGGGGATATTATAGTTTATTTTTTGAATCCACGGAGGACATGCACAAGGTATTTATGTTAGGCCCCATAAAATTGAATTTTGGTTTTTTTAAGCCTATGAAGTGTTGTCCAAACTTCTCTCCATCCTTTTTTGTTTCAGCTAATGCCCATGCTTAGATGCACTTTTTTTTATCTTTTGGATAAATTCTGGCATCCAAGATTACTGCTTAAATTTTCTAAAGGAGTGGGTGTTCGTATTAGAATTAATAATTCACATTGGAGAAAAAAATCGATATTTATACAAGAGTGCTTGTGGACATTGATTTTTCATATTATTTGCATACTGTTGTGATTATTGAGAATATAGATGTTAAAATTCTGATTAAAATATTTATTGAAAATCCCCAGTTTTTTGTGATTTTGGTGGAATTATTGGTCACAATATTTCTTATTGTAATGTAAAAAAAAGGATTACATACATGAAAAACGAGGAAAGGTTATCAAATTGAGAAGACCGGTCAGATGGAAATAAAAATGATGCCACTAGATTTCCAAGAATTGTGGAACAAACATACTCCCATGCACATTTATTAGATCCAGCTCAAATTTATTTGAATAAATCTTGTTCTTAGGTGTCAACTCCATGAGGGGCTCATGATAATATTTATATCAGTGGAGCTTAAATGAATTAGGCCGCAAGTGTTGAAAAAAAATTAATCTTTGACTCCTAGTAGGGCCTACACTGATGATAGTGATGCTGACAATTCCATTGGAGCCGTTAATATCAGTGGAGACGTTCAAGCCGCAATTTTTGAAACAAATGAGTCTTTGACTCCTTCAATTTCGGCAAAAAATAATAATTTAATCAGTTTAAGGAGAAAGAAGGATAAAAAATGTAAATGAAAAAGGCTGAAATTCAAATTGATACCCTAAAAAATCTAGCTACAAAATAATTAAAATTCAACGAGGGATATTTTTTTTATAATGAGGAGTGTAATTCCTATTATGATATGCCTCCTCTAGAGGAAATTTTAACGCCGTAAGAGGATGGACCATAAATTAATTTATACGCCGAGTTACCAAAGTATGACTTAGGAATGTCTTCTAATTCAACAAAAGCTCATGCGTCCATTGAAGACTCGGTTGGGAAAATTGTGGTAAAACTCAATTTCAAATGTTCAATTCTCAAGTTAGGAACTCTTTTGAAATTTTAGGCAACATTGATGATTCAACAATTTTCAATAAAGATGAGGTGGATGGAATTAAACAAAAAGAGGGGAAAAGGATTCTTTTCCGTTCCTTATCTAAAGAGGAGAAAACGACTCTCAAATATAATTTAAGGCATTCTGCTTCTCATTTAAGACTGCATAAATTTTCGTAATTATTTCATTTTTCATTTGTGCTTGTAAGAGCCCCTATGAGAGGTTTTTCCTCCTTTGTTTATAAATAAATTTTATTTTAAAAAATACGTATTTTGTATAATTAAAATATCTTTTTCTGTTTTTAATTTTTAATTTTAATTGTCAATTTATTTATAGGCTAATATGAATAATAACAAATTAAGTCTTTGCAATAAACAAATTAAACAACATTTACAACCACTACTTTTACTTTACTACACACGAAGCGACAATGACTAAAAACCTAACTCTCCTTTGTCCCTATTCCTTTAACTGTAAACTATTTCCCCTCTCTCCACTTATTCCTCAAGCCCTACTCTTTTGATAAGGATAGTTTTACTTACTATTTGGATGGATACGAATAGTGAATTTATAAACAACTATTGATAATGATAATATAGTATATGCTTCATATCCGCTCGTTTACCACCCCTAATTTCTTTCTTCAAAGGATTCTAATTGATGATCACGACGTAATGGAATGTGGGTTGAAGTTTCATTGGAGGTTAACATTACACTTTTGAACTTTTATAATTTTTGTAAGTTACAAAATTTAAAAATAATTTTTATTTTTATTTTTATATTTTCTTTAATACAAGTTTTCGCATTTGAGATTTAGAATGGCATAGTTCATTACTGATCATGATAAATAAATGGGCGTTCAACCATGAATTCATTGACATCAAAAGTTTCATATGCAGGTGATGTAACAAATGTTGAACGAGTTTCTTCACATATCCAAACCAACAATAGAGGGTTATCAGGGATAAAAGTTTCTCCATCCTCCATTAAAGCATTGGAAAATACATCTCCATATTTCTCTAATCTCCCACAGCCTTTTTTTTTTAGCCGACACTCCACACATCAAACTCTCTTCACACGTTTAAAAGAAATCACTACAATCATGTAAATCAAGGTTATTGTGGAGACTCATTCCATTAAAGGGATAACTTTCAATGAAGGCTGAAAAACTAAAGGAGGTCCTCATAGAGTTATGGCAACTCCATCATTCATGGAGGCTTACACCCAAAGGTAGAGAGTTTTTTAGTCTCTCTTTTTATTCAATTGAAGATTTGAATAAAACATGGATATACCAAAACTTCTCTCTCTCTCTCTCTCTCTCACATAAATCCTAAGTAGGGTTTGCATGCCCGCCCAAACTCCTTCTACCCACGTTGATCCTAAACCACCTGATATACCAAAAGCATGGAGTCAATCCTTTGCATCAGTAGTTACTGAAACATCCTCCCTCAATCATGATTTGAGCCTCAAAACTCCTACATGTTTTAAAGGTGAGCCAGCAGTCTTATTCACTCAAGAAGATATTGAGGTGTTATCGAAGCCTTTCAAGTATTGTTTGGTGGGAAAGTTTTCCCATGGCAGGCCTGCTATGGAATATATTAGACAGGTGTTTCAAACCTTTTCTCTAAAAACAACGGTTAGCATTGGGCTCTTAGATCACAAGCATATCTTGATCAGATTACATTCTGAAGAAGACTACTCACGAATGTGGATACGTGATACATGGTATGTGGGTAAATTCCCTATACGAATTTTCAAGTGGTCCCCAGATTTTAGACCCGATAAAGAAAGTAGTGTGGCTCCGGTATGGATTTCATTCCCTAATCTCCCAATCCACTTCTTTTCAAAATCCTCACTTTATTCTATTGCTCAGTTAATTGGAAAACATTTGAAACTGGATGCCTCAACAGTGGAGATGAACAGACCTAGCATCGCTAGGGTGTGCGTTGAATTGGATCTTTTAAAAGTCACCCCAAAGAGGGTTTGGATTGGATGTGGTCAATCAGGTTTTTGGTGAGAGGTGTTAGTGGAAAATAAGCCCAACTACTGTAGAAATTGTGCAAAGAAAGGTCATAACGAAGATTCATGCATGTTCTTATTACCTTCCAAAGGAGAAAATCCAAGAGTGCGACATGAATTTATTCAGAAGAAAATGAATCAAAGAGTGGATCAGGTTTAGAAAAAGCAGGTTTTGAAGACCAATGTCCTATTTACAACAGCAAAGATAATTCAGGGTCAAATGACAAATAACCTCAAGTCCAACAATAGCAGCCTATTCCTATATTAGTTGAAGATGGAAAGAGTATTGAATTTAAGATAACCTCCAGATTTTAGAAAGCCACAAATCCTAGAGTTCAAAAATGTTAGTTCTTTGTGACAAACATCCTCAGTTGGTGCAGTCCAGTCCCAGTTTGATTGGAGATGATAAGGCCATGGATGAAGATGAGGAAATAGGGGAAATTAAAAGTCCTAGAAATAATATCCAAATTGTAGTTAGCCACAAATCCTCATTCCTCAAATCTGGTACTCAGGAGGAGGACTCAAGTACTGATTCTCCTAGAAGTACTGACCTGCCAGGAATTCATAAGAATAATGCTGCAAATTCCTTATATGCTAGTGACGGGGATAAAGAGTATAGCCAACAAATTACACAGATTGAGGAGTTAAAAAGCTTCAAAAGCAACCTTGATAAGAGATTAAAAGAATGCAAGAATGTGGAGGTGAATAGCTGCATAGTCAGACAGTCAGGTGTGAAGGTTTAGAGGAAAAAGCTGAGTTTTAGTGATCCAATGATGAAAAGAGTCACAAGATCTTGTTCAAAAGGTAGCAATTAATTTCCCTCTCAAAATGTTAAATGTTGAGTCTTATTGTTTGGAACATTAGGGGAGCTGCAAAGAAATCAGCAAATCGAAGACTCAAAAAGCTGCTGAAAATGCATAAATGTCCTATTATTGCCTTGTTGGAGCCAAAAGTTAATGTTCAAAAAATGGTGCAATTCAAGCTAAAATGGGGGTTTGATGATTGTTGTTATAATCTGAATGGGAAAATATGGATTTTATGGAGATATGAGATGGAGGTAAATATCATTTCAAACTCTGAGCATCAATGGACTATAAGTGTGGATCATCAACATTATAGACTAGACTCTTATCTAACTGTAGTGTATGCCAAGTGATTTGGGATGAATTAAGGTCTGTCTCTTATCTTTGTCAAGCAAAGCCTCATCTTTTCATGGGTGATTTTAATGTCGTAGCAGGTCAAGCAGAAAAGTTAGGTGGTAGTCCTATTGATATTTATTCGGTGGGTGACTTCAATCAAGCAATTGATGATTACGGGCTTATAGACATGGGTTATAGAGGTACAAAGTTCACATGGTGTAACAACAGAGATGAAGAGGGTGTTATTATGGCCAGGCTTGACAGAGGTCTGTTTAATCAGAATTGGGAGGTGTCATTTCCTAGATCATCGATTCAGCATTTGAATAGGACAGGTTCAGATCATGCCCCTCTCCTTATAAGCATTAATCCTGCCTTGGAGTCCCATCCTAAAGCCTTCAAATTTCAAGCCATGTGGATTAATCACTTTAATTTTAAAGATGTGGTTGATAACTCTTGGAAACAACCTGTTCAAGAAACTGGGATGTCAGTTTTCAGTGCTAAATTGAAGAGATTAAAAGGGGTCCTAAGGCAGTGGAATAGAGAGCAATTAAAATATGTTTTTTAAGGAGTGATTGATTTAGAAGATGAGATTTTACAGCTTGAGTGCAGCTTTGAAAGTGACAGGAATGAGGAGAATAGAACAAAGTTGAATGAGGGGAAAGCTAAGCTCCTTAAAGCTTTGAAGCTTGAAGAGGCTTACTGGAGGCAAAAGTCTTCAGCTAGATGGCTTCATCTTGGGAACTTAAATACCAAATTTTTCCATGCTTGTGTTAAACATAAGCATATAAGAATGGGAATCACATCAATTCAAGACTTAAATGGTAATACTATAGAAGATGAGGAAGGCTTCTCAAAAACTATTCTAGATTATTATCAAGACCTTATGCAGGCTGATCAACAAGCTATGGAATTCCCCATCATGGATTACATTCCAAGATTGATTGAGGAGGATAATAATGTTTCTCTTGAAGCTTTTGCTACTGAAGATGAAGTCTTCAAAGATATCAAAGGGATGAGTCCAAATGCTGCTCCTGGACCTGATGGTTTTGATGGTGTATTTTACAGTTATTATTGGAATACTATTAAAGATGATTTGCTCCTTGCTGTTAACTATTTTTTTGCAGGTCATAATATCCCACAAGGCTGGACTAGTAACTCTATGGTTTTAATTCCAAAGAAGAAGCATCCCAAGAGCTGTGCTGACTATATGCCTATTAGTATGTGTAATTATTCATACAAAATCATCTCTAAGGTTCTTAACAATATGCTGAGTCATTTTCTCCCAAAGATTATTTCTCCAAATCAAAGTGGTTTTGTTAGAGGAAGATATATTCAAGACAATGTCCTGTTAGCAAAAGAGATGGTCTATAATATTAACAAAAAGAACCATGGGGGGAATGTTATTATTAAATTGGACATGGAGAAGGCTTATGACAAAGTGAATTGGCTATTCTTAATCAAGGTTTTGAGGTCATTTGGTTTTGGGGAAAGATGGATCGATATGATTTGGAGATGTATTTCAAATAGTTGGTTCTCAATTCTGATCAATGGGGTGTCAAAAGGTTATTTCAAATCATCTAGAGGCTTGAGGCAGGGGGATCCTTTGTCCCCTAGCTTGTTCATTTTGGCAGCTGAATTTTTGAGTAGAGGCCTTGACAAATTATTAAGGGATGGAAATATGAAGCACTACTACACTCCAAGTGGAAGCCCTCTTATTTCACACATATCCTTTGCAGATGATGTTATTATTTTTTTCTAGAGGTGATAAAAGAAGCCTGCAGAATTTGATGAGATTCATGGAAGTGTACTTTGTTATGTCTGGCCAAACAATCAATAAGAGTAAAAGTAATGTTATTGCTAATAAGAAAATGTCTATTCAAAGGAGGAACACTATAGGTCTTTGCTCTGGTTTAACTGTTAAAACCTTACCTATTAAATACCTAGGATCTCCTCTTTTTAAAGACAGAAACAAGGTATGCTTGTATACCCCTCTTCTAGACTCTATCAGGCACAAAATTGAAGGTTGGAAAGGCAAATTATTATCCAGTGGGGGTAAATTCACTCTCATAAATCATGTCCTATCTTCTATCCCCTTATATCTGATTGCTTCTCAACAGCCTCCTAAAGCTGTCATCTCAAAACTTCACCAAATGTTCAGCAGGTTCTTCTGGGGTGGTAATGATAATGATGGTTGGAAGCACAATTGGTCCAATTGGAAAGAGATGTGTAAGCCGAAAAATGCATGTGGTCTTGGTTTCAAAGACTTCAATACAATTACTAAGGCCTCTAGCCTTAGATTGGTGTGGAAATTTTATGCTGAGGAATCTTTGTGGACTGCTTATGTGAGGAACAAGTACAAGTCGTGGTCTCATTATAATCAAGGAGGATCTTTAGCTTAGAGAAATATGAGGAAAATTAAAGATGTGGCGCTTGATAACATGGTTTTCATGGAAGGTAAATGGATTTTGAAGGCTTCTGATAGTGGAGAATTTACTTTCTCTTCTACTTGTGAGGTTATCTCTTCGAAGTATTCTAGGTCCACAGTAACTCCTATGATTTGGGACCCTCATGTGCCTACCAAAATTTCAATTCATATGTGGAAAAATCTCAGAAACGCTCTGCCTTTAGATGATAATATCCAAAAGCTGGGTATTCCTTTGATCTCAAGATGTCAGGCCTGCTTAGAGAGCATTGAATCAGTTCATCATTTGTTTTTAGAGTGTCTAGAGGTAAGCAAGGTTTGGCAGTTCTTCTCTAAGCTTATGGGGATAAAGATTGATAAAAATAACATGTCCACTACTTTGTTATGTTGGTGGTTTAGAGCTGGTAGTAGAGATTATCAAAGATTCCTTTGTAAGTCTATTCCAATGGTGGTTTGCTGGGAGGTGTGGAAAGCTAGAAACAAACATTTATTTGAGGGGATTATGGTTAGACATCAGTCTATAATCTCTAATTCAATCCTTTTCATCTCAAACATTTGTTCTGGTATGAAGTTCTCAAAGTCCTGCTTGGATGTGGGAGTTAAGAAGATGTTCAATATATCTTCTGTTACTTCTCTTGCAGTGCCTGTGTTAGTTAAATGGATTTCCCCTCCTGCCCTTTCATTTAAGCTGAATGTAGATGGTGCTTCAAAGGATAACCCGAGTCCTAGTGGATATGGTGGAGTTTTAAGAAATGAGAAAGGCCAAGTTATGTTGGCTTACGCTTATCCAGGTGATGTTGCTTCAAATACTGAGGTAGAGCTGCTTAGTTTAAAAATGGGGATTAGCCTGTGTTTGAAGTTTCAGTTCGATAATATCCAAATTGAGTATGACTCTCTCATGGTGGTGAAAGTGATAGGTAATGATTGGAAGCCTCCTTGGAAGTTCTTAAAGATTGTTAATGTAATTAAAGGTATGATGTCCCGAATTCAATTTCCCATTTCACATTGTTATAGAGAATCTAACATGGTGGCAGATAGTCTTGCTAATTGGGGAATTTCTTCAACCGGAGGTCAAATTTTCAAAAGTATTTAGGAGGTTCCGAGGTTGGTCAGAGGAGCGTGCAAGCTAGATGTGATGGGATGCCATTATATTAGATTTTCTTCTCAACCTTGATATGTAGGAAATTTCTGATTATTATTATAATTTGTCGCATTGCTTGTTAAGGCCACGTATGGAGAGGCTATTTCTCCTTATTGAATAAAATTTATTTAAAAAAAAAACAAAAAACAAAAAACAAAAACATGGATGTTATGATCTTTGACTATTCAGTTTTATTACTCTAAACTCATGAAATCGGTTCCTAATTCCTCCCTAACTTGTTTTGTATCTTCTACTTCGCAGGTATGGGTTAGGTTCATTGATCTTCCTGGTGAATTTTTGCATCCTCGTTTGCTGTTTAAAATTGCTAGAGGGATAGATATACCCACTCGAATTGACCCATGTACTTTAGAACAAAAGTTTGTATTGTATGCCAGAGTGCTTATTGAAGTGGATTTTTCATACACAGTTCCTAAAACTGTTGTCATTAAGGGAGATGACTCTAACATTTTCATGAATATTTCCTTAGAAAATTCTCTAACGTTTTGGGATTTATGTGGGTGTGTTGGTCACCCAATTTCCACACGTAAGTTAGTCAAAATGAGTGTTAGACCTCGCCATGTTATGAATGATGTTGGGAAAAAGGAAGAAGGTAAAAATTATTGGAAATTGCATGCAGGCGTAGAAACAAAATGTTGATCAAACATGTCCAATAATAATTGTGTCTAGTTTTGAGAAAGTGTCCACTTTGCATCAAACTCGTCCATAAACTTTGGAGATTAACGTTGATAAGGACTCAGAGGGAATAAATCAGGTTGTTACGTGTGATCATCCTAAAATTGTGGCTGGTATTAAGGTCATGAGACTTTTGAATCATTCTTACCTACTAGATTCTAGTCATACTCAAGCCAATCCTATGATAGCTTATGGTAAGGATTATCACTTCACATGTCCATCTAAGGATGGTTGTGTAAAACATCATGGGGCTCCGAAAAGCAATGTTGCACCAAATTTTGTGGAGTATGATAAACCAAAGGTTCCTTGAATTTTTATGGGAATAGTGGAAACTAATAATTTTGTGGTAGGGTCCAAGATTAATGACGAGATTCCCCCTCTAGAGGACATCCCAAATATAAAATGAGACCATCCCCAAAAATTCAAAAGTCTAAACCACTGTGAAAAATGATGCGCGTGCAGTTAATGATATTCCTAGGTTAAATTTTTATGTGGAAATTCATAATACAACCCCATATTCTAATTTAATCGCTTTAGACCCAGATACCACGGGATTAGGCCATTCCAAAAATTAAAATTCTTATAATTCCACCAAATATGTTTTGAGTATGTCTACTAGCCCATCTCAAGCGTGTGCTTTTCTTGAAGTCTCGATTGGTTAAAAATTTGGAAAAAATCAAATTACACTCGTGAGAAATTCCTTTGAAATTTTGGAAACATTGAAGATGCATCAAACGATAATAAAGAAAGTCTAAAGAAGCTCATCCTAAGGGTGTATCTAAATATGCCAACGAAACTTCAACTGACATGTCTTTGGACTCTTTTCCGACTTTGTGTTATGTAGAAAAAGTGGCTCTTACATATAACCTAAGATCTGTTGCAACTCGATCAAAATATCGTAAATTTTCGTAGTCTAAGTTTATCATTGTAATGGGGATACTAATAATTCCCATTGTTTTCTCTTATTTTCTTTTTAAATTTTCTTTAGTTCATGTAAGAGCCATCTAGGAGAGGTTATTTCTCCTATGTTTATACATAATGGTTTCTTGAAAAAAAAATCTTACACGAGTTTGCAAATTTTTTTAAAGTTCAAAAGGTTTCTAAGCATCCACCGTGACAATGATTGTTAGGGTGAAAGGTTCATTAAAGGTTAACATTTAAAAAAAACATCAATGATTTGATTTTTTACATTTTGGAATATACGAAAAGGAAATGCTTGATTTTAAGGAATTTATTACAACATAAAAATTAAAATAAAGAATAAAAAATGTGCTATTTAGTTTAGCATAATATTACGAAAATAATTATGTTCTTTTGTTAACAATCATTCACGAATCGCGCGAGATAAAAACTAGTTATGTACTAAAGTGGTGAGCACGAGCATGTTGCACATCATCCCTGTAGATTATAAATTTTTCATATTAGCGCTCCTATTCTAAAAAATTCCACAAGTATATAACTCTCTTTCCAGTAGCTTAATTTTCATCCTTAATTAATTTAATTACACCTGGAAATTTAAAACACATATCAACTGACGTGAGTTCAGTAGTAAGATTAGAAAATTGAAATAATGATAAATTAAGGAACATTCAGTCGAATCGTTATTGATAGGTAAACAAACATCAAAGCGATAGATTACAATAAAGGGAAGAATCATTTTATTTCTCCTAGTGGAGAGGTTTCACATGATTTCTTTATTCTGAAAAGTAAACGCCATTATTTTCATAGTCAGGGAAGGGGGGGCTTGACCCCCCACGTTTTTCTTTAAAAAACAAAATTTAGTAACAAACTTTTTAGGGGTAAAAACTGAAATATCTTACACTTTAAAAGTTAAACCTATTTGACACAGCACTCAGCACTTAGCCGCCGCTTCTTCATTCTTCATCAAACTTCATTCTTCCTCTCTCATACCTCATTCCATGCCTCTCCCTCCCAAATGATTCTTCCAACAAACTTTATAACTCACAACAAGAGAGCAACTAGAGAGTACATATAAAATGCTGAAATTTACAAGTAGGTAATAACTCTTCTCTATTAATGGCTTAAATTAATTCTATTATTAATTGCTAGAATTTATGTGGGTTAACAGTTGCTGAAATTTAAATGCTGAAATTCTCCATAATAATTGCTGAAATTTATTCTATGATTCATTGTTGAAATTTAAGACTAAAATTTAGGGCTGAAATTTAATACTGAAATTAATAAGTGTTAACAGTTGCGGAAATTAATTTATTTAATTTATGTAGACTAATTTGAATGGGGTTTGTGGTTGTATTAATTTTATACCATCAATTTTTGGGGGATATTAATGAACCTATTTTTTGTTGGGTATGTTAATGAACTTATTTTTCGGGGGGAAAATGCTTTGTGTTTCAAACAATTCTCCCAAATAGCATTAAGTGTTATACCTTGTGGTATGGGTCCCGCCAGAGCACAACTCATTAATACTATTTGGGAGATTTGTTTGGTACCCATAGCATCACTCATTTTTTTAGGATATTAATGAACCTAATTTTTTTTTGTCAAATCAGTCAACGTATAGAGAGATTTATTTTTATTTAGGTCAAATCAGTTAAATTTGGGGCGAAATATTGGTCTAAATATTTATTTTTCTTTTCATTAGATTAAATAAATTACGTTACTTTTGTCAAATACTCAAAAACATCCTCAAAAATTCGGCTCGGGGGCTCCCGCCCCCGAACCCCCGATCATCACCGCTAAATTAGCCCCCATGAACGACAATTCCTGGCTACGCCCATGTTCATAGTAGTACAACTTAATCAATACGGGGATAAGGTTCAACAACTTTTCAAACAATGATCCGAACACGGTTTGACACGAAATCAAGTGAACCAATATTACCTTCTGGAATCACTTCAATAATAGCGTCTGACATATCTTCCTTTATCTTCTCTTCTGCTTCCCAAGCTTTCAAGCCCACCACCTCGCCCCATGATGTTTTATTACTTGCCAAATCTATTAAAAGATTCCAAACAATATGTTAGCAATTTTAATATGTAAATTTTATTACAATTATTAAGGGACACAATTTCACAAATGACACAAAATTGACACGGCGTTTAAAGCTCATGGACGATATTTTTGACAAGAAGTCATGTCATATTCGTTTCAAAGTTAGGCCGATCTTTTTGACAAGAAATCATATCGTATTCGTATCAAAGTTATGGGTCATATTATAGTGTCATGTCATGTCATGTTAATCATATTTTTACATGGATTATCGTGTATTTTTGTTTAATTGAATGTAATATTTAAAAAAAATATCTCATGTTCGTGTGCGATAAAAAAAATATAAAGCCGGGTTCATACATGACCCAAACACATGAATGATGAGCGACCAAACAAATAACAATCAACAAGTTTTTAAACTAGAAATAGAGACGAAAGGACTGACTTGGTTCGATAGAAGGTTTATAACGCTTATGAAGAAAATGACTGACTAGGTTCCTCGGGGAGCTGTTGGGTCTTCTGCTCAGCCATAATATTGTTAATAAGATATAACAATGAAAGAACTAGTACAGAAAAGGAATGGAGAGAATGCAACATTATTTATACAAGAAATATTCCATGATAACAAGTGTCCGAAAACTACGCAGTTATCTTCACCACTTTCCCGTGGCAACACAATAATTGCCAACGAGAGTTACAGGACAAAATAAATTTATGATTTGGACGGGTGGATTATTACAAATTTCAAAACCAAATTAAGAACGAATCGTATGAATTTTATAAGAAAAATGTGTTTATAAAATTCAGCCCTCCCATTTTAATTATGACGAGTTAGTGCAATGTCTACACTACCTGGCTAGTGTTTTAAACACTTACTACTACATTTGGAACTGCTCAGCAAAATTACAAATTAGATTATTAAAAATATGTGGTAATAGTTTAAAACCATTACATAATTGAATTTGCTACCAAGCTCCGAAAGCTCCATCCCCATCCCAACTTGCATCTCATTTGTTTAATTAATTTTGTTTTTTTAAAAAAAAACTGTATTTTTATAAAAAGAAAATTGTGTTTTTATAAAAAATAAAATTTGTGTTTTTATATATAAAAAACTGTATTTTTAATAAAAAAAAAAAGAAACACGAACATGACTTAAATAAACTAAGCCAAATCAGACCCAATTAAATGAGACAAAAAATGATTGTTTTTTTTCAAATACTAACATGACCTAATTAAAGTACGATATGCGGCAACATAAATTGTTTCGGTAATATTTTTTTTTTGTTAAAATCAGTTTTAAGACTTTTTTTGGGTGTTTTTTTTTATTGATAAAATAAGTTTTATGTCCTATCTAATGTCAATTATAAATTCTGTTAGGTAGCGCACGATACGATTTTTTTTTATAAAATTAGTTTTAATTAAAAAAAATAACCTGCTAATTTGATGTCTTAGATTCGCGATTGATTAGTGTCGCTGACGCGAACCCACATTTAATAAATGATGTTGCTCCGGGAATGTAGGTCCGCGCGAGCGGCAGTAATCAGTCGTGAATCTAAAACATTAAATTAAACAATTTTTTATTAAAATTAAAGCAAATATTAAAAAAAAAAACTATGTTTACTATTAAAAAGTCCCTCGCGACAAAAAAAAATTGTGTTTCAAAAAGTCACTCACTACATAAAAAGCATTCAATGTGCGCAGTTGGCGCGATCTTTAAAAATAGGAGAATATTAGTTAAATTAGTGTTTCAATTTTTTTTGGAACAAAATAAAAACACTCAAAGTGTCGTTGGCGCGATCCTTTAAAAATAAAATAATATTGGTTAAATTAATTTTGAGGATTTTTTGGAACAAAATAAAAACACTCAAAGTGTGCCACCGATGCATACCTTTAAAAATAAGAGAATGTTGGTTAAGTTAGTGTTTGCAGTCCTTTTGGAATAAAATAAAAATGATTGGACTAAATGTGTATTCAAAAATATTTGAAGAACTTTTTGATAATTGATCCATTAAATATTAGGATAATATAAAATTAATTTAAATTTTAAAAAATTTTAAAAAAATAAAAAAATAACTTTTAGTTTTAGTTTAAAATAAATCATTAAGTCTAGAAATATAATACATTATTTTTAAAAATTAAACAAATAGTCAAGATTATTTTGGCATATAATCAAAATCAATGGTTGAGATTAGTGGTATCATTATGATAGCTTTCATTTTGGAGAGTCTATCATTATTTATAAATTTATGACTTGGACGGGTGGATTATTACAAATTTCAGAACCAATTATATGAATTTCAGACGTCAATCTGATTTTTTTATCAGTTTTGCATTTATTTTTTTTGGATCTCAGCTCTCTTTTCTCTTTTGTTTTGGGAGAAACAGTTAAGGTGGTTTTGGGCACGTGTAGGCTGATATATGTTGTGGGCTTCCACGTGCTTTTCTCTTTTGTCCAGTTTTTAGTTTTTGTGGTTGTAAATTTACCCCATTAAATTAATAGAATCGGCCAAGGCTGTCGTTTTAAAAAAAATTATATGAATTTTATAAGAAAAATCAGTTTATAAAATCCAGCCCTCCCATTTTTAGTATGACTAGTTAGTGCACTGTCGGCACTACCTAGTTAGTGTTTTAAACACTTACTAATACATTTGTGTTCGAACAATTACAAATTATTATTATTATTATTATTATTATTTTATTATTTTTTTTAACAATTACAAATTATTATTGTTATTTTTTTTAACAGTTTAAAACCATTACATAGTTGAATTTGCGACCAAGCACGCATTGGAAATTATTTTATTATAGTATAATAATAAATTTAATTGAGTGTAAATTAAATTTAAAATTATTTTTTTATAGACACAATAGTTTGTGAAATAATCTTTAACATATACAAAAAGAGAACAGTGACTCTCAATTTGTGAGTGATTAAAGATAACGGCATGCTGGAAACAGTTTCGTCCATAAGTTCATAAAAAACGTATTCTCATTCTTTTTTCTATTTTCTTGATACTCAGAATAAAAATATATGTATATATTATTACTATACCGTCACTAAATCAAGATTAAGAAAAACATCATTTTTATTAGTTACTAAATATAATTATATTACAACAGGCATTCTTTTCCCAGTTGTATATTTTTTGTCATGAAAATATAACTACATAGTTTTCCAACACTAAAAATTAAAAAGTAAACGGAATATTAAATGTATAGTAGTTAAATATCTCAGAGTACTAATGTATATATTTATGTTTTAATGTTATATATCACATCTTAAATGTTCTTCGACAAAATTATAACTTTGTAATTAATAAGTTTAGTGCCAGTTGAAGGAAAATAAAGTGTTTCAAAGACAGGTTTGCAAGTATCATTATCCTACATAACCATCTCAATTTCCAGTCATATATTTGAGTGCTTTTTAGTACCATAGTCATTTAATTTTGCGTTAACTTAATAACATTACTCATATTTTCAATATATTACTAATACCAACTAGGGGTGCACACAATTCAAGTTCGTTCGGTTTTACTATTAACCCATAACTGGAAATGGAGTGATCGGTTCCACAATTTTTTTAACCGAAATCAAAACCAATTATGTCAAAAACTAGACGAATCCAACTCGGGCAGGTTTAAATTAAAGAGAAAACAACATTTTCATATATATAAAGTGTAAAATATATCTTAGCATCGACTCCAATTTGATCGATGTTCTTTGTTCTGTTTCGAATCAAATAGGTTTATGATTCAGTTCGATTTGTATTAGGGTAGAACCGAAACCGATCTGAAAAGATCGTTTCTAAATATTTGGTGCCGATACCAAACCACCGAAATAAAAAATTACATGAACATAACTGAATAAAATCGATGTAATTCGATTGACGGGTTTTTCATGGGGTTTTTGAGAAATGCCCAATCCAACTCAAAAGTGTGTAAAAATAGAACACACCACACAATTTTATAAATTTAGTCCCTGCACTAAAAAATAGCGGTGACAATTTTTGACATGACACGATAATCCGACACGAACTCGACACAAAGATAGCGGGTTAGGGTTGACGATTTCTTGACACGAACCTGAATATGACACGACCCGCTAACACGAATAATAAACGGGTTGGGTTAGTGTCAAACACGTATAACTCGAAAATGACACTAATAGACCCGCTTAACTCGTATTTTATGGAGAATTTATTAGATAATTTATATATCTTGATAGGCATTCTATAGAATTCATGGAGAATCGGATGATAAATTATTTATGTGTTGAAAGAAGTTGAAATTAATTAAATTTAAGTTATTATAGGCTTATGATTGGTTAAGAGAGAAGAAAAAAATTATTGTATATTTTACTTAATAGGTTATGCGGATCAACTCGAACACGACACGATAATAAATAGGTCGGGTTAGTGTTTGCTCATCTCACACGATTAGTTAAATGGGTCAGGTTAGGGTTGACTAATTCTTGACACGAACCCGACATGATACGATCCGAACACGACACGACGCACACGAATTGCCACCCCTGCTAAAAAACCCCATGAAAAATGGTCAATATACCATTTGACCCCTCATACAAAAAAAAACATCAAAATTTTAAAAGTCCATAACTTCAAATCTACAAATCCAAGATTCAAAAAAATTCTATATTTGAAATCTACGTGTCGAGATCTATTCAACAACACCCATGTTCTATATTTTTTTATAAAAAAATCGAAACAAATAAATTTACTCCTTCACAAAAACCTCAATTTTTTACGGTGAAAACTCTATTTTTTTGGGCGAAAAATCTTATTCTCCAGTGTTGGCAATGGTTCCATTGGTGCGGACCAAAAATATGAAAGAAATAGACGAGGAGAGAGAGAGAGAGAGAGAGAGAGAAATGAGAAGAGAGAAACAATCCGACGAGGATTCCGGCAGTTCGACGAAGATTCCGCTGGGTGGGTGGGTGGGTGGGGTGGGGTGGGATGGGTTGGAGGTCGGGTTATGTGTTAATTTTTAAAATGAGTTTTAAATGAATATGAGTAAATGTATAAATATAAATAAATCATTAACTAAAATAAATAAAATTAACTGTCTTGTCTACTTCTAACTTTAAAGGGAGAACACAAATAAATATTATTATACCACAAGAATTATATTTATAAACTTGAAAACTAATGTCCAATAAATTCAAATATCAAATGAAATATAATCTTGATCTTAGTTCTCTATTTTCTTTTATTAAGCTGCCCACCCGTATTCTCACTACCTACTCAACGGTAAGTTTGCAATAATTGTTTTTTTGTTGAAATTATCTTGAACAATAGAAGTTCATGCGTAGATCCCATCTTACTGTAGATTTTCCATTTTATATTCACTAGTTGTGCCCACGTGCGTTGCACGTGTGATCAATATGCGAGGTTATGTTGAGAGAGAATTTTTTATGAGACACATTCTTTACCAAAAGAGTGTAATCAAAATGTTTATTTATATATATATATATATATATATTCTAATTTTGACATATTATGAATACATTACTTAAGAATCTGAAAAGGATATACTGAAATTAAAAATCATACAATTTTTTTTTTACGTTTCTTATATTTTTATATAAAATTATTCGAAATATTCTTTAAAAGGTTTTACTACAAGTTGTAAAAATATTCCCAATATTTTTTTTTTAAAATATTATTGAATATTTTGGAGTGAGTCAAAAAATCCATTTTTTATTTTTATTTTAATTAGTTTTGTCTATAATCCTAATACATTATCATGTTTGTCAAATTTGTGTGTATTATATATCTCAAAGATAACAAATTAAATATTTTTGTATCACTTTGTTTTTACTATAATTAACTTTTGGGCAAACTATAAGGTATTTAATTTCTCAACAAAGCACATAGTTTAGTGTTTTTGTATTTTTGAATAAAATTTATTTGGTATTACTTAATTTTCATACAAATGAAATATATAACGTCATTTCAATATTTGTATTTGAAATCAAACATTTTGCCTCCTCCTAGTTCAAATGGGTCGAATGAATTATACCAAAAGGCTTATAAATTGAAGATGTAACTAACTGTCACATTGATTAAAGAAATTGAGAAAGCTTTTATAAGGTCAACTCCAAAGTTTAAGGTATTTTTTAATAAATACTATAGTTAAAACTTCACTATTATTAAAATTTAAGAACATAAAAATTTAATTGCTTACAAATACTTGATCCTCTAGCGGCCATGGTTTTCATGAAAAAACATTATTTATCCCAAACTAAAAGTCACTTTTTTAAAAAAGATTTTTTTAATGCACCCATCAATGGTAAGAAAAAACAATAAAAAGAAAATAAACTCTTGATTAGAACAAATTAAATAAAACATATCAGTATTAATTTGGGACGGTGGATGTATAAATTGTTTTGTACTAAACAATAAAATTCAGAGCTTTTGAATTTACTAAAGAAATATATTAGAGTGCATTAACTTAATTTGTGGGTTAAGTTAACATATCTCATAATATAATCATTGAAAGCGATTGTACCCAAAATTTTAAGGGTCATAAGGAAGAGGGAAAGACATGTCATTTAGATGAAGTTAAAAATTGACTAATGATTTCTTTATAGAAATAACACTCAAACATTCAATGCAGAAAAATTTAACCAACTAATCTTTAAATATAAAGGACTTACACCCGTAAATATAAATAAACCATTGAAGTAACATTGGCATCTCAAATAAATATAATCAGTTAAAAGTATCAGAGGGTATTCCACAAATATATAACTTATAAAAACATAAAATAAAAATAACATATAAAGCAATGCAATTTACAATAAACAATATGTGGGAGATTCATGGGGAGAAGAACCACCCTAAAGATTCAAACCTTAGCTTTCAAATACATAAAAAAAAGGTCTGAGCAAGTGATCAGTATAACAAGTTTACTGCCTCAAATTAATCTCTCTCTCTCTCTCTCTCTCTCTCTCTCTCTCTCTCTCTATATATATATATATATATATATATATATATATATATATATATATATATATATATATATATATATATATATATATATATACTCCAACTCATTCATCTTTTCCAAACGCCGGCGATCCTACACCACCATCGAAAAGTCTGAAACACCTCCAACCCAAAACTCCATCACTTACCTAATTGCAGGAGTCAAATGTGACTTAGGTTGGTTCCTCCACCACTTGAGATCCTCCATTTTTAATTAGGAGTATTCACCTTGTTTTTTGAAGAAGAATAATCAACGAAGCAAATGTAAGATTGAAAGAAACTGTACGATGGAATTTATACAAATAACTTACGGAGGCATATTTGACTATTGATGTTTTAAGTTCCATTTTAAGAGATGAATGAATCTGGAATTAAATTTCTTTGAATAGCTGACTCTTGATTTTTCTTTGGGGAAGATGAATGACTTATGATTTATTTGGGTGGGTTGGTATTTGTGAATGAAAATTAATATGAGAGAGGTGTGATGAATGAATGTGGGTTTCGTATAGGTTAATGAATAGGAAAGAGATATGTAAAAGGAACTTTAAATTTAATGAGGGTAGTTTAGTCCTTTACCTATTGAAGAGGAACTTTCCTCTTTTTAAGTAGTAGAGATAGATATAGAGATTAAGAAAGATCCAAGTCCGTGGCTATCTTCAGTTGAGAGCATTAATTATAGCTTGCCAGCTTTGACGCAGATTGAGAAATCTCATAAGTGACTGTTAAAAATGAAAAAACCAGGTCTATATGTGTAAAAATATCTATTTTGGACCACTTTGAATTCTCATTCATGGTTGGATTATATTACAACTTTGGGACCTTCATCCAAAGACATTTGATGTCTATCCATTCGGGATTTACCAAAATTGATAACAAAAATAAGATTTTCATTTTTTAGCTTACGGGATGCATTGAATATTTATACATTTGATTTAATGTCTAGTGTACAATGACATTAAAGGAAACTGTTTATTTCTCCTTAATGATCCATTAAAATGATAAATTATTATACATTTTTACTGCTCGTTAAATTTAATTAAAAGAGATATTAATGAGTTGTGAAAGTTCTAACTTATTTTAACTCCCTTTAGACACCATTAAATGATGAATTTTTATGTACTTTATAAAAAACTATTTAAATAACAAATTGTTGTGCACCTCTAAAACCACTAAAATTTAATTTGAAAACGCTTTAGGGACCTGCAAAAGTTATGAATAATGTTAATGCATCGTAGGGTGTGTTAGAATGAAGAATTCTTATGGCCTCCCATTAATATTAATTTATGTGCTCTATTGACTTGTGTAAATTATGAATTATTTTAACGCGCCTTGGAAGCCTAATGAAAATATAAACTGATATGCAATTCTATGACCCCTAAAATTTAATATATACATCTCTAACTAACGTATCAAAATTATGAATTATTTTAACACGTTTTTGCAACCCTTTAAACTAATAAATTGTTATACTCCTCTACAACCCATTAATTTATTTGACAAGTTTTAGTCA
The DNA here is from genome assembly GCA_949130495.1 of Sambucus nigra. Taxonomy (NCBI): domain Eukaryota; kingdom Viridiplantae; phylum Streptophyta; class Magnoliopsida; order Dipsacales; family Adoxaceae; genus Sambucus; species Sambucus nigra. Next base: position 412,024,573 of record OX422223.1, read on the forward strand.
TCGGTAGAAAATATGTTCTTTTCACGAGTCTCCACAAACTATTGGCATGATAAATTTTTGTATTCTTCGCGTTTTAGCGACTCTTTAAAGTTTAAAATAATTTGTATTATACGCGTTGATGATCCGATAAAACTTATATCCATTGAAATGATAAAATGTTAAAGGCCATTGAGGATGATAAAATTCTAGCCCACTTAGCTAAAAAGTTAAGTAGTGCCACTTGAGCATTCTTATACCATCCATGGTATTTGATTTTTAGTCTCTATGGACCAATAATTATTGTAAAAAAATTTAATCTCAGACAACATATAATTTGCTCTTAAGATTACCATTCAATGTGTCATTGATAGACAACACAATTAACACTGTGTGGATGAGGGGACAAAAAAATTAGGTGGTTCTTAAGGTCTTCCCAAAAATTGTTTCACAATGCTAGAAATAAACAAACAAACAAATAAAAAAATGATGATGCTAAGCGCACCAATATGATACAAATAGAAAATATCAAATTTGTCATTGAGTCCAATTTCATTTTTTTCACCTTTAATTCACGAAACTCTCATTTTCTTTCAAACATCTACTCTACCACTACCCTCTCCACAAGAACACCAAACTATCACCACCACCATTACCACCACCACATCTCTATACACACCTTATTTTACTTTACTATCAAAAAATTCATTTTCTAGACTTAATCCCCTCAGCTTTTGAAACGACTTCAAGTAACCCACCAACATTAACACCAATAACATTTTGGACGGAATAGGGGACATGTGCCATACACATGAGAGAGTTAATGGTATGTTTCTCCATTCTTACTTAGAGGGAAATTTTTGTAATAACAAGCTAAACATATTTATCTTTTTTCCTCTCTCATTGTCACACTAAATCAAAACCCAACACCCACATTTTCCCCACCCACCTCCCACTCCCGCGCCCACTATCGCCCCTACCCATTGCATAACAGCCAGTCACTGCCCTCTCCCTCTCCCTCTCTCTCTCTCTCTCTCTCTCTCTCACACACACACACACACACACACACACACATCTTCTTCCCTACCCCTCCAAAACTCGGATGACATCCTCCTCCTCTCTCGCACACACACAGACGGAAACAGACACACTAATCAATAGAGACGAATACACACACACACACACACACACACACAAAATATTCATCTTGATCGCCATCTCTTCTCATTTTTGGAGTTTTTGAAAGTTTGAAATCTAGATTGAAAGTCTTAGATCTGGACGGCTTTGGCTAAACATTTTATTTTGTTTTGTATAGATTGATTGGGAATGAACAAATCAATATAGATTAGGGATAAATTTATCTAGAATTATGGTTGATTTTTTAAAATTAATAAAAATTATTTGAAAACAAATGCTATTATGTGTGAAAAAAAATTGAAACTTCCTAGTTGAGACATATTAATATGTTAAATCATAACCACACTATTCCAAAGGTTTTAAATACTGGTTAGTCATTTTCACTTTTTTAATTTTTCAATTTTTTAAATATTTTTTGCATTTTAAGAGTTTTCCAGTTTTTTTTGTAAGTTTCAAATCTTTTAAATACATTTTTCATTTTTTTCAAATGTTCTAAATATTTTTTTTCCATTTTGAGTTTTTTATAGTTTCCATTTTTTTAAATAGCTTTTACTAATTTTCAATATGTCCAATGTTTTTTGAATGTTTCAGATATTTTAAATATATTTTGTTATCATTTTTAATTGTTTTAAATATTTATTTTCACTTTCAGTTCTCTCTCTCAATATTCTAGGTTTTTTCATAGGTTATTAATTTTTTTTGAATAGTTAATTTCCATATCCAATTTTATCTAGATGTTGTATTGTTTTTCTATAATTTTTATAATATAAAAAATATATATTTTCCTCTAAGTAGGAATGAAAAAAAATACCCTTATTTTTAGTCATTCTCATGACACGTGACCACTTTTCATCAAAAAAGTTAACGATGTTAGTGTTATAAGGTTAGTTGGAGCTGTATCGAAAGTTGAGGGAGTTGAGTCGAGAAAAGAAATGTTCGGGGGTGAAACAAATGGGGGAGGTGGTAAAGTTTAGGGATTACTACCCTCCCCCCCCCCTATATATATATATATATATATATATATACACACTCACACACACACACACCTCTCTCTCTCTCACACACACACAAAAAAAAATAGACATACACAACATAAAAAACCTTGTTATGCCATATTATATGTTTGTAATGAAAAAATAACACACACAAATATTTTTGCTTCAAATTCAACAATAAAAAACTTGAAATAAATTAAATATTAACATATATAACATTCGTACAATGATTAAAATTTCAATAAAAAAAATAGAAAGGCTCGAATACTTGCAACATCGTTCCCCCGACCCTAAAAAGATGACAAAACCAGGGGTCTGAGCTCTAAGTTTGGATAAAAATAGAATGTTATATAGTTGTACATACTTGGCATCCAATCTTCGAGTTTGGTAAAAACTTTCGAGGCCTATGCCCCGAATAGGAGTAATTTTAAATTTTTTGAAAATTGTATCAATTCAAGGTCCGAGTCCTTAATATGAAATTAAACTTTTGGGTCTTCGCCTCGAATTTGGGCCAAATTTCATAATCCAAGTGCCGAATTTTAAAAATAACAGATAGAGGGGATCTGAACACTAATATAAATATGCTAATTATGACACTTAAAGAAAAAAATTATAATGACAGTTTCCAAAAAAGGCCTTATGCATAATTATTGTTATAATTTTATAATGGTTTTGTAACACAATTTCGTACTAAAATTATTTTTATGGCATGTTATCGAAAATCGTAGTTATATACTAATTATAATGACATTTTAATTCAAACGGTTATTTTAAAATTTTGACATTTGGAAGATTTTTTTTTTAAATAAGTGTATTGTTATGACCCTTTAATTAAAACCCTATTACCTAAATCAAACTTATGAGTCTTTTATCTTCATAATTTTTTAGGAGGGATTAAATCAACGCCACAATATGAGTGATACCTGGTCACTCACGATTACACACTTATCAAAATGCAGTAACAACCCACAAATCTCTCTCTCTCTCTCTCTCTCTCGTAACCACACAAATTCCAAATTGTAGAACAAAAGAACAATTGTTCGTTAATTGTTCAATGTCTTTCAAGTAAGTGTCGCTTAATTTGTTAGTTATTTTTTTAGTGTTCTCATATACATTATGAAACTATAGTATGTGTAAGAGGGTACTTTAAATTATAGATGGAGGCGTAACCCCTTTGAAGTATGGTGGTGATAAGTTAATTAGCTAAAACCTAGGATTAGTGATAGAACATGCAAACACAAACCTAATGAAGATAAGACTCAGTTTAAACTCACAAATCTCTCGTGTATAACTCAGAAAAGTAGTAAGGAAACTTAGAAGTAATTTAGCTAGAGGGAGAGAGAAGTAAGCACCCTAGATACACCTTGGCAGGCAGCCAACCACACCAACCACCTACAAGAGTCTCTATCAGGTATTAAAAGCTTCTTAATAACTGACAATGGTAAATGAATACGACCTATAGTTTGTAATAACTCTCTTTGATGTGTATCCCTCTCTAGCAATAACTTCTTAAACTCTTAAAAGATCATCCTCTCCTCAGGGGTGGTTGGGGTCCTTAAATAGCCCCCCACACCATCCCCGAGGCAACTCAGTCATTAAAGACTATGAAAGACATCCCTCATACTTTATGTCACAACATTAAATGCCCGATGCACTAGTTGGCTCCACGTCATGAACATTAAATGCCAAGACATGCCTTTTGCCTAATCACTGTGTGTCAGGGGCTGTTGTCGCAGAGGTGGCTCACCAACTGCCTGACAGTCCCAAATACCACGGTGGTTTACTCAAGTGCAAGTCTGACATTGTTTATCTGGCAAGTGTACGCAGGTATAGTATATGTGACATTAAGTAAAGGGTTATTTGGTTCACAACCCAACGCCCGATGGAACTCTAAGATGCTTCGCCCGAGGTTCCACGGTCAGGGTCCTTCGGTGTTTTACCAAGTGTATCTAAGATGATCAGGAAAAGCCCCAATGGTGCCTCACTTATCAATCCTCCAAACCAAGTTCCTCTAAAGTTCTCGCAGTGAGGTCGTTCAATAGAGCATGAAAGCTCTCCCAGGCCCTACCAAGCCTGGTCTCTCGCGAGTACCGTTTGACCTCACACTAAAACTCTTTATTATTATTGTTACATGATTACAACCGTTATAGCTTACAGTCAATATAAAAAAAGATACAATATGACTAATACTACAAGCTAAAATACAAGTTGTCATGCTGAGCTGCCACGGTGCCTTAATACCAAAATATTATTGCTAGTGTGGAATTATTTCTAATCTAAAAATACGTTCAAGCCCCCTCTACATTTTCCCCTTCATGGAGAGATTTGTTGGAGCAAAAAATGTCTGCACGAAACTTCTCAAACCGATGAACCTTCTCTGCGTGAAAAATTGTGGCCTCCTTTCCTTCGTAAGAACCACAACGTTTTAATTTCCAGGAAAAAGTAAAATTCTCCCCGATGTACCTAAGCCGAAGCACTACGACTCGTTAGGGCTTTGATGAAGGGACATCACCACTTTTTCCTTATACTGCGCTTCAACCGTCCTAGCTTTATTATTTGAACTTTTTCCGAAAGGGCTGCTAACCTTCTCAAATACTCGTTTCGATTCTTGGTAAGTAAAATTCTCCCTTGTAATGCTTTGTTATGTTCGAAAAAGCAGAAATTCTCCCCGATGTAACTGAGTCACAAATTAAACAACGTTTGGACTTGTGGCAAGGGGACATCGTAGCTTTTTGAACCGTTGGGACATCTATTTCGTTGGGAGTTACTGGATATGTCTGACAAAAAATTGGCGCCAAAACTCGAACTTGCTTAGGAAGGCAACCTTTTCTATTCCCCAGGCATCACTTCGTAGATGACGTAGTGTTGTCTTTTTAGCGTTGTCTTTTCTCCTTTGCCTCATTCTCGAAAAACTTATTCCACTGCTCCAACGGAATTTCAACATTGGGAGGCACTCTCTCTTTCAAAGCCAAAATATCTGAGCTCACTGCCTTTTTTGGGAAATGTTTCTTTCGAAGGTTTCTCCTGTATGTCCTCAATCCTTCAGCAACCTGAGATAGAACCTTATTCTTAGAACGGTCAGGAAATGATAAATGCTTGCAAAGTTAGTCATGTATGTCATCTTCGACAGATTGATCAACAAGGTTCCAATTGTCTGGTCCATCGACTCCCACGTTCATTTTTCCCAGCGACAAACACTGGGCTTTAAAGTTTCGAACGTCATTCTATCAATCGTCGGGTTATTCTCGAGAACGGAGAAACCAATAGGCTTCTTTTCATTTGAGCGGGAGGCATCAGGAGTGCTAGATGGGGGCGTTAAAGCAACGGGAGTGCTGGATTGGGGTGTAGGAGCACTTGGAGTTGGACTTGGTGAGGAGTGAACCATTGGTGGAGTTGTGAATTGCTCAGCCATTGTTGTTGAGAATTCGGGTTCTGCACGAGATGGTGAACCTCGTTGTGGTGTAACCTCGGCACTTGGTACCCTTGGGTTATTTCCTCTCGACATTATCTACAAAAATGAAAAACTATAAGTGACTAAATAATTATAATAATATGAAATTATAACTAATTAATCAAGCTTATGATTATATATATATAGATAGATAGATACCTTTTCAGAGTAAGACTTTAGAATATGTTCAATGTGTCTGATATCTATCCATTCGGTATTAGTTTTTAAGAACCTATGAATTTTTTCACGTGGCCAACTAGGAGGAAGGGTATCCATGATTGCTGTGTAGATATCCGTGACATGAACTCGGAATCCCCTATTTCTCAACTTGTTGGAAAGATTCAATTTTACATGCATGTGGCGCGAGACATCACAGTCTATGTCAATTCTCTTTGTACGCAGTTGTATCCATAACGGGAGGATTTTTTTCCGCCTTCTCCAATAACGTGACCAAGGTCAGGGCTATGTCGGGATTATGTATGTGAAATGTATTTTGTATAACGTCATCCCAGTTTTCTGGTAGAGAAAATAGAATACGATCGAACAAGTAATCTTGCTGGAGATCAAATCCACGATTTACAAAGTAGTTAAATTGTTCGATCTTTTTATCTCCATACCTATAAATAGGACTACCCTCTATATGACGCACGCTAATAAAACAGTTATGTGTGCGGTCTAATTGCAACCTCTCCCACTCTTGTTGACAATAATTATCACCGTGCCTCATTTTTCCTGAGAAAAGTATACGAGGGTGTGAATATGAGTCCTACTATTAAGGTTTGGGTTTGAAAGTTATGAGAGTTTAAAAGTATATGTGAATTCCCAACAACAACCCGCCGTAATTGTTTATAACATGTTTTGTTAGGGTTTATTACGAGAGAGTTTAACAGAAACACACTGTACTTACACACATATTATAGTACTTACACACATATTGTAGTGCAAAAAATCACGACATGCATATAACCCCCAATAAAATCACGACAAGGTGGATGCAAATATTTTTACTTATTAAAAATCCATTTAATTATATTTTGTCAAAAAAAATATACACACATACAATCTAGGTTTATTGGCATAATCTATATAAACACACACATACAATCTAGGGTTTATTGACATAATATATACATACACACACATACTATTTAGGGTTTACTAAACCCTAATATTTTTTTTGACATAAATCTATACATACACACACATACAATCTATACACACACACACACACACACACATACAATATAGGGTTTATTGATAAAAAAATAATTTATTTGTTCATAGTTACACACATAAACATACATATACAAACAAATCTATACATACACACAGATATAAACATAAATCTATACATACACACACATACAAACATAAATCTACACATACATACACAGAAATTAGGGCTTCAGACAGAAATCACAAAATCAAAATGAAATCAAAACGAATCAATATATACCAGGGGTTAATCGAAATGAAAACAAACTGAAATCGCTTAGCCCTTGCAAATCCAACTCAAATCCAAACGAAATTGCAGGTGAATCTCTTAACCCTAACAACTTTACAAACCGTACATAAGAAATGAGAAGTAGTGGGTAATTTTTGTTTTTAATACCTGAATCTGGTCACGGCCTAGAGCCATGACCCCATATGCGCGACTAATAAAATGCAAATGAGGTGTTTCTGGCTTTTTCGACCTAGTCACGGCCTAGAGTCGTGACCCACCATGCTAGACCCTTTTCCATCCACTCTTAGTGCTTGAATGAGGTATGGTCACGGCCCATAGCCGTGACCCTCAATCTGTGATGCGCGACCCTTTTTCATCAACCCTAGTTCTTGAATAAGGTATGGTCACGACCCATAGCCATGACCCATACCAAGAAATGGTCACGGCCCTAAGTCGTGACCCTCAATGTGTGTACTATCTTCTTCGTCATGCCATGGGTCACGAACTTGGGCCGTGATCCTTTCGCGACCAAGCTTGGAGGGAATTTTAGCACGAGTTTGGCACCAAGTTGGTCATGACCTGGTCACGACCCAAGTCTGTGACCCAGAGTGGTCATGGATTTGGTCTGTGACCACTTCCAGAGCATGGATAATTTAGTGTGGTAATAAATATGGCCACGCCAAATATTGAGTGGGTCACGGCCCAATTCCGCAAATAGCTGGTCACAACCCAAGTCCGCGACCAGCTGGTCACAACCCAAGTCCGCGACCAGCTGGGCGTGACCATTCGCAGGATTTGGCATAGTGCATGATAGACTTTGAACCATTTATTGTGAATATTGAATGGTTTGTCTTCTTCCATCTTAGAGATTAAGCAATAACCTGAGTTATGAGCCTCTTTTATAATAAAGGGTCCTTCCCAATTTACTGTAAAATTGGGAAAAGGAAGCCCCCTAATGTGTTTTACTGCCACTTTCAATATGAGGTCTCCCTCCACGAACTTCCTTGGTCTCACTAAGTTATCATACGCCCTGAAGAGTTGCTTCGTATACATTTAAAAGTACTGCATCGCATTGTCTCTGTGTTCGTTCAATGCTTCCAACTGCACATGTCTATTCTAGGGAAGCATGCTACTTCGCAAGGCATATCGAGTAGAGGGGCTGTCTAACTCTACTGGGGGAATCGCCTCGACCCCGTAAACGAGAGATAACGATGTATATCCTGTGGGCTTCCTCTTAGTCATCCGATAGGCCCATAGAACGGCTGGTATCTTGTTATCCCATGATCTTGGGAATTCCTCCATCGTTTTAGCCAAGATATTGACCAAGGTTTGTTAATCGCTTCGGCTTGACCGTTTCCCTTTGGGTACGCCACCGTCGAAGTGTGATGGATAATGGAGTATTTATATGTGAGCATCTTTACTTATGAATTGACGAAGGGGGTTCTATTATCTGAAAGGATAACCTTTGAGATCTCAAAATGACAAATGATGTATTCTCTAATAAATTTGTTCACCACTCCCACTGTTTCCTTTCTTAGTGGTATCGCCTCAGCCCACTTTATGAAGCACTCTGTTGCTACTAGTATCCATATATTTCCCCTCGAAGAAGGGTGTATTGCCCCTACTAGGTCGAACGCCCAAGTGTGAAAAGGATAAGGCGTTGCCAGGGAGTGTAAAGTCCACTGACGGGGCATGGATCATATTTTCATGAAGTTGGAAAGCCTTGCACCTTCGAACGAAATCAGCCGAATCTTTCTCCACCTTCGGCCAATAGTATCCCAAAGTCATCAACTGGTCATATAACTTGGCCTCTCCTATGTGAGCCAGATCGTGCACCTGCTTGAGGACCTCCGCTTCCTCTTCTCTTGTGATACAATGCAAAGGCCTATTGAAGTATCCCCTTCGATAAAGTTGCCCCTCTTGAACGTAGAATCTCGGGGACCTTTGTCAAAGTCCCATTGCATTAATTTTCTCTGTTGGGACAACTCCTTCTTGAATGAAATCAATATAGGGTTGTCTTCAGTCAGGTTGAGCCTCTACGAAGTGACATTTAGCTGCTTCAAAAAATAATTGGCATTGGTCGCACTTCTATTATAGCTCTGCCGCATCCTATTTCATCTTAGGCCAAAAATACCCCTCTCTTTGCATTCTTCGGTAGAGGGGTATCTCAGTTGTTTCACAGTGCGCTTTGTGTTTTTTTTTTAATCTTTTCTCTGCCTCTTCTGGAACGATGCATCTCGACAGCCATCCTCCTGTGTTTATGAAGTAGAGGTTTCCCTGGTTTATAAAGTACTGGGCCAATTCTATGAGCCCCATCGTTCCTTCACCATCCTCCAGTTTCCTTTTAATCTCTCCCCTCCAGTCCCCATCCCCTTCCATTAGTAGAATTGACTGTACTATCGAAGGAGCTGTTCTTCATTGGATCACGACGGTAGTTGTATCAATCCTCATGATTATCTTTTGGGCAATGGTGGCATATGCGTCTGGGTGGCGGTTCATCATTTTGGTCCGATGGAACTGGCCAAGGAGCCTCTGAATGATTGTTCTGTATGGTGCCAAGCTCATATGTTCCAACGCGTATTCTCTTTTCACTTGCTGAACCACCAAGTTTGAATCCCCCTTGATGTAAGTCAACGGATCCCCCTTCGAAGAGCCTCTAGCAATCCCAACACCAATGCTTTATATTCTGCCTTATTATTAGAGCAAGAGAAATCTAACTTGTACTAAAGGCAAATCTCCTCCATTCCTTTCGAAAGAATAACCCCTACTTCTCCTTTATTTTTTATCGATGACCCATCGAACTGCATTGTCCATTACTCGTTCGTTGCGTCTAGATGGTTAGCCTACAAATTGTCTCCTGGAATATCTTCCTTAGGTGGATCGAACGTTCTTGAGGGGAAAATAGCCAACAGATCAGCGTATGCCTGGCTTTTGATTGCGCAAGGCACCACGCACTTCAAGTCATATTCAGATAGGATGAGGAATCACCTAGCCGCCTTACCAATCAAAATCATTCTTACTAGCAAATACTTAATAGGATCACATCTACTTACAATATGAATTGTAAAAGACAACATATAATGCCTAAGTTTTTACGCTACAAAGACTAAGGCTAAACAATGCCTTTCTAAGCTACTGTATCTAACTTCTAGTCCATGGATGATCCTACTAAGGTAATAGACTGTTCGTTCTTGCCCGTCTATCTCTTGTGCCAGTAAATCTCCCACGGACCTCGTGGTGGATGTGAGGTACAGCTACAATGGTATTCCTACCTTTGGGGAACCATGATCTGTGGTGAAACGAGCAGTTTCTTCATCCTGTCTAGAGACTCCTAGTGAACCTCCTCCAACTTGAACTTCATGTTTTTTCGCAACAGCTGCATCAACGGATGTGTTATTTTGGCCAATATAGGCATAAATCTCATAAGGTAGGAGACTTTATCGAGGAAACTCTTCAGCTCCTTCGTCGTTCTCGGACATGGTATTTCCGAGATAGCCCGCTGTTTGTCCTGATCCATCTGTACCCCTTGTCGGTCAACCACAAAGCCTAGGAACTTCCCACTTATCACTCTAAAAACACACTCCAGTGGGTTCATCCTTAATTTAAACTTCCTGCAACGAGAAAACACCTTCCTCAAATCGCTCAGAATGGACTCCTCCTTCCTCGACTTGATGACCAAATCATCCACATAAAATTCCATAAATTTGTGAAAGAAGTCATGGAAAATGGCCATCATTGTTCTTTGGTAAGTCACCCCAGCATTCTTGAGTCCAAACGGCATCACCCTGTACATGAAGTTACCCAATGGGGTTCTGAATGTCGTCTTCTCTGCATTCGAGGGGCCCATCTTGATCTGGTTGTACCCTACATACCCATCCATGAAGCTGTACATCTCATGACCATTCGTTGCATTTATTAAGCTATCAATGGAGGGCAAAGGGAACTCATCTTTGGGGCAAGCCCTATTCGAATCTCTGAAGTCCATGCAGATCCTTATTTGGTTTTTGTCCTTCTTCCCCATTGGGACAATACTGGATAACCAGAGTGGGTGCTGTATCGGTGTGATGAACCCCTGTCATTAGTAAGCGTTGAACCACTTCCTTGATTTTAAAATCTACCCCAGGCTTCTACATTCTCGTCGTCTACTTCACAGGAATGGCAGAAGGCATTACATTCAAGTTGTGGCAGCTTACTTCCTCATCCATCCCCTCTATTTCTTTGTATTTCCATGCGAAGACATCTATCACTACACCAAAATGGGCAAATTGTCACCTTTCAGCCGGCCAGCCTTGTCAAGGTCATTGACCGTGACAAAACAACACGCGTTTTATGTCACGGTCATTGACCTTGACACGATCATGACAACTAATTGTCACGGTCATTGATCGTGACAAGCCCGTGACAAATTTAATTGTCACGGTCTTGTCACGGTCATTGACCGTGACAATTCGTGTCACGGTCAATGACCTTGACACGACCGTGACAACTTTTCCAGCAAAATCACTTTCCCCCTACTTTTTTCCCTCCCACCGTTCCCTCCCTCTCTCTCTCTCTCTCGACTCGACGCTGCTCTCTCTCTCTCTCTCTCTCTCAGGTCCAATTTCTCTCTCTCTCTCTCTTCCATTTATATATATATTTGTTTGTATATTTATGTGTGTATGTGTATATATATATGTGTGTGTGTATGTGTGTGCGTGTGTGGGGGGTGGGGAGGGATGGGGCAGGGTGGGGGAGGGGGTGGTGGAGGGGGGCAGGGGGTGGGGCGGGGTGGGGCAGGGTGGGGGAGGGGGCGGTGGAGGGGGCAGGGGGTGGGGTGCAGTGTGTGTGTGTGTGTGGTGGTGTGTTTTGGGGGAGGGGGGGAGGGGGTGGTGGAGGGGGGCAGGGGGTGGGGTAGAGTGGTGTGTGTGTGGTGGTGTGTGGTGGGGGAGGGGGTGGTGGAGGGGGGCAGGGGGAGGGGGTGGGGTGGGGTGTGTGTGTGTGTGTGTGTGGTGGTGTGTGTGGTGGTGTGTGGTGGGGGTGGGGCGGGATGGGGCAGGGTGGGGGAGGGGGTAGTGGTGGGGGGAGGGGGTGGGGTGGGGTGGGCACACCTACGCACACACGCACACCTACGCCACACACACACGCACACCTACGCACCTACGGACACACACACACCCCACCCCACCCCCTGCCCCCCTCCACCACACCCTCCCCCATCATTGTGTGAATAGGTATGAGATCATAATTTGGAGGAATTCACGTCCAAGAAATAATTTGGATTCCCTTTAGGGTCTTATGTCTTGAATTAATCTGAGGAGGTGGGGGTGGGGGCGGGGGTGGGTGGGGTTTTGAATATTATTTACATTCAAAATAAATAATTGATAATAGTTGGATAATAATTGGATAATAATTGTTTTTATACCTATAGAACAGCTTAGATAGTGTGTGTGTGTGTGTGTGTATGTGGTCAATACATGAATTTATTTTTGTATTTGAATTATCCCATGAATTTATTTTTGTATTTGAATTATCCCATGAATTTATTTATGTATTTGAATTAACCCATTATATGAAACATACTTGAAATTAAATATAGTGCGCATAGATACTAGCATTCTAGTTCTTATGCGTACGCATTCAATAACCCTTAGACCCGTTCGAGAGTCATTACCCCTGTAATGAGATCTCTCGAATTGTCCCGTTTGGACAGTTTGAGACTGTATAATTTTTGTATAATATTCTTATTGGCTTAAAGTTGTTACTTTTGGAGGAAGTTCTGTAGTCGTATCTTAATGTTCTCTGGGTACATACTAGATTGACAAGTGTGACTGTTATTTTAATTGACCAATTGAAATAACACTCACACCTGCCAATCTACGTCGTGTACTTGGAGAACTAAGGGGATATGCTGTCGAATTTTTTTCAAATCGTAACAATGTGCATGAGCTGTTAAGTATATTACAGAAAAATGCATTCTTGAATGGGATAGGACCACATACCCTTTAATAGGATAATTAAATGATGGGATAATTAAAAAAAACATACTATAAATCTAAGTTTTGTTTACCTTTAATAGGTGTTTAGTTGTGGTAGCTGTGATGGGATATCCGAAATACAAAGAGTGGATGGGTGAGACTAATAGAATGGGGGATGTGTTTCGCAGAGGTGCTAACGAATTTGTGAAATATGCAAAGAGATGTCGTAATGATGAAGAGTTTCCGTGTCCGTGTGCTAGGTGTAAGAATGGTAAGGTGTTTGAGTGGAAAACAGTTGAACTACATTTGTTAAGATCGGGTATGCAAGATAGTTATCGATTTTGGAGTTTTCACGGTGAATTGAAAGTTCCTTTTGTCCCTGACCAACCTTCACAACATCCTTCAACAAGTAGAATAGATGAAGAAGGGGACGACGTAGATCATAATATGTTAGAGGATTTAGTTGATGATGCGTACGGAGTTTATGAAGCTGAGGAGAATGAGGTTACTGATGATGTAGAAGATTCAAGTGCTCGTGAAGATAACACGATAAAACTTGACGATGACTACCAAAGTTTAAAATTTAAGGCGACCCAACCGTTATACTCTGGCTGTGAGAAAGATCAAACAACTTTACATGCCATGGTTGGTTTGCACAGTTTGAAGACGCAGTACGGTTTGTCTGGCAATAGCGTGACGGGAATTCTGAAATGGGTGAAGGGCTTATTACCCAAGGTGAATACACTTCCAAATAGCTATCCTGTTATGAAGAACAATTTGAAAGGTTTGGGAATGAAGTATAAATCGATTCATGCTTGTGTGTATGACTGCATACTATACCGAAAGGAGTATGAAAATCTCGATCGTTGTCCGGTATGCGATGAACCTAGATATGTCCAATCTACTAGTAAGGAAGGCACAAGCTCAAAAGTGCCTCAAAAAGTATTGAAATATTTTCCCGTTGGGCCTAGATTAAAGCGATTTTTCACAGTACCATGGATTGCAGAGGCAATGACTTGGCATGCTAGGGCAGAAGTAGGGGGTAATATCATGCGTCATCCTATTGATTCTACTGCCTGGCGGAGGATGAATTATGAGTATCCCGATTTTGCTCGAGAACAACGCAACATTCGTTTGGCTATATCAACAGATGGTTTCAATCCATTTGGAAATCTAAGCACCAATCAGAGTGTATGGCCAGTGATCCTAGCCCCACTCAACCTCCCTCCTTCACAGTGTATGAGACCTGAATTTTCGATGATGGCTTTATTGATACCTGGGCCAAAGGCACCAAGTGAAGACATTGATATCTACCTGGCTCCTTTGGAGCGATGCCATAATCCTATGGAGCGATGCTCTGCAAATTCCTCCCAACCGTTATGTAGCCAAACATCACCGGTTGAAGTTTTCACTTCCACTTTCCATACCCCACCACTTTCCATACCCCATTCAAAGGTGGAGTTGACAACTTCAACTGCTGATTTTTGGCTACACAACGGTTGGAAGGAATTTGCAACGCATACCTCCATAGGATTATGGTATTTCTTAGTGTTTAGATATGAAGAGAATTATAATTGACACGATTGCCCGGGGTACATTAGTTGGAAGGAGGTGCCATATGAGCTCAAGTTAGCTGTTTGAGTGACACTACAGGTAATGTATTTATATTTATATGTCAATTTCGATTTCGATTTCAATTACAATTTATATTTATCTATATTTGAGGGGCGGATACTAATTTTACTTTATTTCAATTCAGGGGACAGGGAGTGGCCCTAAGGGTAGGCACATATGCTCTATACTTATGTCGCTATTCGGACGAGAAGGGAAGGATAAGGAGGTGTTCCCGAGCGTCGCGGTACAAAATCTCTTTTCCATGCAAATAGTTTGTAGATTTGAGATAAAATGATGGTGATGTTGTTTCTTTTTAAATAGTTTCTTATTTGAATATATATTTGCATTATCTTTAGTTTGTTCGGATATATGATGTGTGGAACAGGTACAACGTTGCTATAACAGGTACAAATATACCGCTGGGCAGTGGCAGTGGCCATACTGCCCAGCAGTTTTTTTTTAATTCTGCCCAGAATTGTCACGGTCATTGACCGTGACACGCCCGTGACAATTTTGTCACGGCCTTGTCACGGTCAAGGACCGTGACAATTTTTTTACTAAGGGTCACGGCTTTGTCACGGTCATTGACCGTGACAAACGTGTCACGGTCATTGACCTTGACACGACCGTGACACAAAACGCGAGTTTTGTGTCAAGGTCAATGACCGTGACACGACCGTGACAAAAAAAGTTGTCTCGCCTCGAAATGTCACGGTCATTGACCTTGACAAGGTGAATTTGTCAAGGTCAATGACCTTGACAAATGGGCAGATTTGGTGTAGTGTATAAACTCCCGGATTAACTCAACCAAGGCCTCTTATTTCATCTTCTGAGATCCTTTGAGATGAATATGGGCCTTGGATCTTCCCCTTTTTTTTGCTAGATTTAACTGCTCCAGTTCTTGTGCCTGCGGTTTCGGTCGGTCCGTCATGTACTCTGGTTCCTCGGTGACTTCCTCCACCAGTTCCTGTATACTGGAGTTATCTATCACCATGCATTGTCCCAGTTGATCCACCAGAAAGCATTCATATATCGGGCCAACCTCATCTTCCTTTAACTCTGTGTAAATGTTGTGTCTACCAGGTGAGCTTCCTCAACAGCGAAGGGCCTCTTTGTAGCCCTAATAGTCACCTTTGTCCGCTAGACATTTGCTTTTGCAAATTAGTGGTATGTTGAGGGAACCAACCCTTGGTTGTGCATCCGTTGAAACATATTATAGACGCTCATCTTGAACTTGTGAGAGTTATTGGCGGTGTATGTGGTAAGGGATGCACTACAAGAAAAATGGGTATTAGGGATGGTAAAAATCCATCCCTAAAAGCATAAAATTTGTCCCAAAAGAGTATTTGCGATGAATTTTGCAACGGTAAAAACCCATCCCTTATACTAGGCATCGCAAATATTTTAGGGACGAATTTTACCGTCATAAATGTTAATTCATGAACACTCTACATTGGGCATTAGAAACGAATTTTTCCGTCCCAAAAGGTATTCCAGCGAAAACATTCCTACAAAAAAGCGTAGTATTAGGGCGGGATAAACCGTCCTTAATACTACTCAAATTCTACCAACCCTAATTAGGACGCCTTAGAAGCGTCCTAGTAGGTATTTTCAACTAATACGAAATGAGTATTAGGGACGAATTACAACTGTCCCAAAAGGTATTCTTAATTGATACAAAGGTCGATTAGGGACGATTTATAACTGTCCCAATTGATAAAAAAAAATTATCGCAAACAATTATATTATTATATGCTTTATGCCGCAATAATAAATGACGTCTAATTTGCATTATAAGTTAAATCATTCAATCATAAACACAATATATCAACTGCATTAATTGAAATAGGTATCCAATAACAATTTCTTCCATTAAACTACATTCAAGTCGAAATATTTAAATGAGTACAAAATCATACTAATTAATAAGAAATACAATTGTCAAAAGAAAACTCATCCCTAAATTAAGATGATAAATATAGTTGTCGCGCTATAAAAAATTCTCTTAGTGTCACATATGGTAGACACGCTAAAAATAATATCTCTTCAACTTAATGTGTATAGCCTGCAATCAATAAATAATCATTTTATCAAAATAATATTACAGTAAAATAAAATATCCAAATATATTAGTTAATCGTATCAGCTTTTTACAGTTTTTTAAAATATTCGGGAGAATCTCCTTTGTATATACATGAAAACAACATGTTTACTCAACACAAATGCCCACACGACCGTAAAAAATGAAAATAATAATCTCTCATATCAACAACTCTTTACAATTTTTAATTTTTTTTACAAAGTCTCATTTGTTTACACATGAAAACAACCCTGTTTAATCAGCCAAAAACCTGCACAACCATAAAAAATTGAAAACAACAATCTCGCATATCAACAATTCTTTACAATTTTTAAAAATATTTGGCAACCTCCTTTGTTTATACAAGACGACCAACTTGTTTAATCAACACAAAAACCCGCACGGCCATGAAAAAATTTAACACTACAATCTCGCATATCAACCACAATAATAAATAAACAATCTACGTGGCTCAAACCATTGATTTGTTCATGTGTTCCACATGAATAAAATATAACGCTGAAATGTTAACCTGCAAAAAAATATAAGAAACAAAACAAAAAAGATATCAGTATTCAAATAAAATTTAAACTTAAGCCTACCTATTTACAAGTCTAACCGTTTGCAAATTTTCGTCGTATACTCAAACGGGGAGTTCGGTGACTATGCGGTCAGTTTTACATTTGTTACGTGCGAGGTGCTCGTGCCGCTTACAGGACCGTTTTGTGGATGTTTTATGTTTTCACCCTTTGATGGCATGTTATTAAGCCTAAGTCTAAATTTTGCAAATTCTCATCGTATACTCAAACGAGGTGTCCGGTGACTATGCGGTCAGTTCAGACGAGTTACATTGGTCCCGTATGAGGTGCTTACGCCTCTTACGGGACCGTTTTGAGTCAATTTTATGTTTTCCCACTTTGATGGCATGTTTTAAAGCTTAAGTCTAACTTTTTGTAAACTCTCTTCGTATACTCAAATCAGGAGTTTGACGAATACGCGATGGGTTCGTACGAGTTATATTTGTCCCATCCGAAGTGCTCCTTCCTGTTACAGGACCATTTTGTGGAAGTTTTATGTTTTCACCATTTGATGACAATTTTTCAAGTCCAAGTCTAACTATTTACAAATTCTTGTCTTATACTCAAACGGGGAGTCCGGTGACTATGCGGTGAATTCCTACGAGTTACATTGGTCCTGTGTGAGGTGCTCGTGCCTTTTATGGGACCATTTTGTGGAAATTTAATGTTTTCACCCTTTGACGGCATGTTTTTAAGCCTAAGTCTAAATTTTGCAAATTATATTTGTATACTTAAATAAGGAGTCTGGTGACTACGTGATCAGTTCGTATGTGTGACATTGGTCCCATGCGAGGTGTTCGTGCCTCTTACTGGACTGTTTTGTGGCAGTTTTATATTTTCACCCTTTGATGGCATGTTTTTATGCCCCAGTCAAATCGTTTGAAAATTCTCGTCGTATACTTAAACAGGGAGTTCGGTGACTACGCGGTCAGTTTTCACAAGGTACATTTGTCCCGTACGAGGTGCTCGTGTCTCTTACAGGACCGTTTTGTAACTATTTTATGTTTTAACCCTTTGACAATATGTTTTTAAGACTAAGTCAAACCATTTGAAAATTCTCGTCATATACTCAAACGGGAAGCTCGGTGACTACGTGGTCGGTTTGTATGATTTACATTGGTCCCGTTCGAGGTGCTCGTGCCTCTAACGGGATCATTTTTGGGTGTTTTTCGTTTTCACCTTTTGATGACTTATTTTTAATCCTAACACCAAAATTTGTAAATTCTTGTTGTATACTCAAACCGGGAGTTCAGTGACTATGCAATGGGTTCCTACGAGTTACATTGGTCCCGTACGAAGTGATGGTGCCTTTTACGAGACCGTTTTGTGTCCACTTTAGGTGTTCACCCTTTGATGACAAATTTATAAGTCCAACTATAACCGTTTACATATTATTGTCATTTACTCAAACGGGGAGTCCGGTGGCCACGTGGTCACTTCCTACGAATTGCATTAGTCCTGTAAGAGGTGTTCGTGCCTTTTATTGACCATTTTCTGGCAGTTTATGTTTTCACCCTTTGACGGAATGTTTTTAAGCCTAAGTCTAAATTTTGCAAATTCTATTTGTGTACTCAAATGAGGAATCCGGTGACTACACGTTCGGTTCATATGAGTGACATTGGTCCCGTGTGAGGTGCACATGCCTCTTACAGGATTATTTCGTGTCTATTTTATGTTTTCACCTTTTGACATCATATTTTAAAGCATAAATTTAAATTTTTATAAATTCTCGTTGTATACTCAAACCGGGAGTCCGGTGACTATGAAGTCTATTCCCACGAGTTATATTGGACCCTTGCGAGGTGCTTGTGCTTCTTACGGGACCATTTTATTGATGTTTTACGTTTTTAGCCTTTAACGACATGTTTCTAAGTCTAAGACTAACTGTTTGCAAATTCTCATCCTATACTCAAACGGGGAGTCTAGTGACTATGCTGTCAGTTCTTACGAGTTATATTGGTCCCGTGCGAGTGCTCGTGTATCTAACTGGAGGATTTTGTGGATGTTTTATGTTTTCACCCTTTGACGGAATATTTTTAAACCTAACTCTAAGCATTTGTAAATTCTCATTGTATGCTCAAACGGGAAATCTGGTGACTACGTGGTCGGTTCGCAGGAGTTATATTGGTCCCGTCTAAGGTGCTCGTGCCTCTTACGGGACCATTATGTGGTTGTTTTACATTTTCACCTTTTGACAGTTTGTTTTTAATCTGAAGTCTATATTTTGCAAATTCTTGTCGTATACACAAACCGGGAGTCTGGTGACTATGCGATGGGTTCCTATTAGTTATATCGGTCCCGTACGAGGTGCTCGCGCTTCTTAGGGGACCGTTTTGTAGTTATTTTATGTTTTCACGCTTTGATGTCATGTTTTTATACCTAAGTCTAAATTTTGCAAATTCTCCTCGTATACACAAATAAGGAGTTAAGTGATAACGTGGTCGGTTCGTACGAGTTACATTGGTCCCCTGAGAGCTAGTCGTGCCTCTTACAGGCTCAGTTTGTGGCTATTTTACTTTTTCATCCTATGACGACATGTTTTAAAGCCCAAGTCTAACCCTTTGCAAATTCCCATCGTATACTCGAACGAGGAGTCCGATGACTACGCAGTTAGTTCATACCATTTACATGGGTCCAGTACGAGGTGCTCGTGACTCTTACGGAACCGTTTTGTGGTCGTTTTACATTTTCGCCTTTCGACGACAAGATTTTAAGCCTACGTCTAACCGTTTGCAAATTCTCGTCGTGTATTCAAACGAGGAGTTCGGTGACTATGCGTTTAGTTCGGACGAGTTACAGTGGTCCCGTGCGAGGTGCTGGTGACTCTTACAGGACCTTTTTGGATTGGTTTTATATTTTCTCACTTTGACGACATGTTTTAAAGCGTAAGTCTAAATTTTTGCAAACTCTCTTCATATACTCAAACCAAGAGTTTGACGAATATGCGGTCGGTTTGTACGAGTTATATTGGTCCTGTCCGAAGTGCTCGTGCCTCTTACGGGACCATTTTCTGGCAGTTTTACGTTTTCACTATTTAATGACATGTTTCCAAGTCCAAGTCTAACCGTTTACAAATTCTTGTCGTATACTCAAACAGGGAGTCTAGTGACTACGCGGTCAAATCCTACGAGTTACACTAGTCTCGTACGTGGTGCCCACGCCTCTTACGGGACCCGTTTGTGGTTATTTTACGTTTTCACCCTTTGACGGCTTATTTTTAGTTTTAAGTCTAAGTTTTGTAAATTCTCATCGTATACTCAAACCGAGTGTTCGGTGATTATGCGATGGGTTCTTATGAGTTACATCGCTCCCGTACGAGGTGTTCGTGCCTCTTAGGGGATCGTTTTATGGTTGTTTTATGTTTTCACCCTTTGACGGCATCTTTTTAAGCCTAAGTCTAAATTTTGCAAATTCTCCTCGTATACTCAAAAATGGAGTCTGGTGACTATGTGGTCGGTTCGAACGAGTTACATTGGTCCCTTGCGAGATGATCGTGCCTCTAACAGGACCGATTTGTAGTTTTTTTACGTTTACACCCTATGACAGCAAGTTTAAAACCCAAGCCTAACCATTTACAAATTCTCATCGTATACTTAAACGAGGAGTTCGATGACTATGCGGTCAGTTCGTACCATTTACATGGGTCTCGTGCGAGATGCTTGTGACTCTTACGGAACCATTTTGTGGTTATTTTATGTTTTCACCCTTCGATGACATGTTTTTAAGCCTACGTCTAACCGTTTACGACTTCTCGTCTTATGCTCAAATGATATGTCTAGTGACGATGCGGTCAGTTCGGATGAGTTACAGTGATCCCGTGTGAGGTGCTTGTGCCTCTTACGGGACTATTTTGAGTCAGTTTTATGTTTTTCCACTTTTACGGCATGTTTTAAAGCATAAGTCTAATTTTTTGCAAACTCTCTTCGTATACTCAAACCGGGAGTCCGAAGAATAGGCGATCGGCTCGTACGAGTTATATTAGTCCCGTTCGAAGTTCTCATGCCTCTTACAAGACCGTTTTGTTGTAGCTTTATATTTTCACCATTTGATGACATGTTTTATAGTCCAAGTCTAACCGTTTACAAATTCTTGTCGTATACCCAAACGGGGAGTCCGATGACTCTGCGGTCAAATTCTATTAGTTACATCGGTCCCGTACGAGGTGCTCGTGCCTTTGACGAGACCGTTTTGTGGAAGTTTTATGTTTCACCCTTTGACGACATGTTTTTATGCCTAAGTCTAACTGTTTACAAATTCTTGTTGTATACTTAAACGGGGATTTCTGTGAGTATACGGTCGGTTTTCACAAGGTACATTTGTCCCATGCGAGTTGCTTGTGTCTTTTACGGGACCGTTTTGCGGTTATTTTACGTTTTCACCCTTTGACGACATGTTTTTGATCCCGAGTCAAACTGTTTTAAAATTCTCATCATATACTCAAATGAGGAGTTTGGTAACTACACGGTCGGTTTGTATGATTTACATTGGTCCTATATGATGTGCTCGGGCCTCTTACATGACCTTTTTGTGGGTGTTTTATGTTTTCACTCTTTGACGGCCTATTTTTTATCCTAAATCTATATTTTGCAAATTCTCACTGTATACTCAAATCGAGAGTCTGGTGACTACGCGATGGGTTCCTACGAGTTACATTGGTAGCGTCCGAATTGATCCTGCCTCTTATGATACCATGTTGTGGCCATTTTATGTTTTCTCCCTTTGACGACATATTTTTAAGTCCAAGTCTAACCGTTTACAAATTCATGCCGTTTGCTCAAACACGGAGTTCGGTGACTACGCGATCAGTTCCTACGAGTTACATTGGTCCCATGCGAGGTGTCCGTGCCTTGTATGGGACCATTTTGTGGAAGTTTTATGTTTTCGCCTTTTGACGGCATGTTTTTAAGCTTAAGTCTAAAATTTTCAAATTCCATTTGTATACTCAAACGAGGAGTCCGATGACTACACATTCGTTTCGTACGAGGTACATTGGTCCCTTGCGAGGTGTTTGTGCCTCTTACAAGACTATTTTGTGGATGTTTTATGTTTTCACCCTTTGACGGCATTTTTTAAGCCTAAGTCTAACTGTTTGCATATTTTCATTGTATAATCAAATGGGGAGTGCAGTGACTATGCTCTCAGCTCTTACAAGTTACATTGGTGTGGTGCTCATGTATCTAACTGGAGGGTTTTGTGGTTGTTTTATGTTTTCACCCTTTGACGGTATGTTTTTTAGCCTAAGTCTAACCATTTGAAAATAATTGTTGTATACTCAAATGGGAAATTCGGTGACTACGCGGTCGGTTCGTACGAGTTACATTGGTCCCGTTCGAGGAGACCATGCCTCTTACAGGACCGTTTTGTGGTTGTTTTACATTTTCACCATTTGACGGCCTGCTTTTAATCTTTAGTCTAAATTTTGCGAATTCTCATCGTATACTCAAATCGGGAGTTCGGTGACTACGCGGTCGGTTCATACAAGTTACATTGGTCCAGTGCAAGATGCTCGTGCCTCTTATAGGATCGGTTTGTGGTAGTTTTACGTTTTCACCATTTGATGGTATGCTTTAAAGACCAAGTCTAACCATTTGCGAATTCTCGTCATATACTCAAACGAGGAGTGCAGTGAGTACACCGTTAGTTCGTACCATTTACATGGGTCTCGTACAAGGTGCTCGTGAGTCTTACGGAACCGTTTTATGATTGTTTTACGTTTTCGCCCTTTGATGACATGTTTTTAAGCCTACGTCTAACCATTTGCAAATTCCCGTCATATACTCAAACGGGGAGTCCGATGATTGCGCAATCGGTTCATACGATTTAGATTAATCCCGTACGAGGTGTTCGTGCCTCTTGTGGGACCGTTTTGTGGTTTTTGTACGTTTTCACCCTTTGAAGGGATGTTTTAAAGTTTAAGAAATTTTTTCGAATTCTCGTCGTATACTCAAATCGGGAGAGTGGTGACTATTCTGTCGGTTCGTACGAGTTACATTGATCCCATTCGATGTGCTCGTACCTCTTACATGACCGTTTTGTGACTATTTTATGTTTTCACCCTTTCACGGCGTGTTTTAAAGCCTAAGTCTAATTTTTTTTAAAATCATGTCTTATGCTCAAACGGGGAATTCGGTGAATACGCGGTCTATTCGTACGAGTTGAATTGGTCTCGTGCGAGGTGCTCGTGCCTCTTATGGGACCGTTTTGTGGTTGTTTTATATTTTCACACTTTAACGGCATGTTTTTAAGTCTAAGTCAAATCATTTCAAAATTCTTATCGTATACCCAAACGAGGAGTCTGATGACTACGCGGTCAGTTCGTACGAGTTACATTGGTCCCGAGGAAGGTGTGCTTGTGCCTCTTACGGGACCGTTTGGGGCAGTTTTACGTTTTCACCCTTTGACGGCATGTTTTTAAGCTTATGTCAAACTGTTTACAAATTCTCGTCGAATACTCAAACTAGGAGTTCGGTGATTACGCGGTCGGTTCGTATGAGTTACATTGGTCATGTCAGAGGTGCCCGTGCCTCTTATGGGACTGATTTGTGGCTATTTTATGTTTGCATCCTTTGACATCATGTTTTAAGCCTAAGTCTAAATTTTGGAAATTCCCATCATACTCTCAAATCGAGATTTCTGTGACTACACGATGGGTACCTTCGAGTTACATTGGTCCCGTGCGAGTTGAACGTGCCTCTTACGGGACTATTTTGTGTCTGCTTTATGTTTTTCTTACGGTACTGCTTTGTGTCTATTTTATGTTTTCACCCTTTGACGTCATGTTTTAAAACATAAATCTATTTTTTTCCAAATTTTTGTCGTATTCTCAAACCGGGAGTCCAGTGACTATGCGGTATGTTCCCACGAGTTACATTGGTCCCTTGCGATGTTCTTGTTCCTCTTACATGACCATTTTGTTTTTTTTTACGTTTTCACCCTTTGACGACATGTTTTTAAGACTAAGTCTAACCATTTGCAAATTCTCATCATATACTCTAACGGGGAGTCCGGTGACTGCGCTGTCGATTCGTACGAGTTACATTGGTCGTTGCAAGTGCCTCTTATAGAACCGTTTTGCTTCTGTTTTATGTTTTAATCCTTAGATGGTTCGTTTAAAGTCTAAGTCTAACTTTTTCTGAATTCTCTTCATATACTTAAACCGGGAGTCCAGTGACTACGCGATTGGTTCGTACGTGTTACATTGGTCTTGTCTAAGGTGCTCGTGCCTCCTACAAGAACGTTTTGTACCTGTCTTACGTTTTCACACTTTGACAGCATTTTTTAGTCCTAAGTCTAAATTTTGCAAATTCTCGTTGTATACTCAAACTGAGAGAATGAAGATTACGCGGTGGGTACCTATGAGTTACAGTTGTCCAGTGCAAGGTGCACATGCCTCTTGTGGGACAATTTGTTGTCTGTTTTACGTTTTCACACCTTGACATCATGTTTCTAAGCATAAATCTAAATTTTTGCAAATTCTCATCGTATACTCATGTTGAAAGTCTGATGACTATGCAGTCTTTTCCCACTAGTTACATTGGTCCTGTGCGAGGTGCTTGTGCCTCTTATGGGACCATTTTATAGTTGTTTTACATTTTCACCCTTTGATGGCATGTTTTTAAGAATCAGTCTAACCATTTACAAATTCTCATCATATACTCAAACGGGGAGTCTAATGTCTATCCAATCAATTCCTGCGAGTTGCTTGGTCCCGTATGAGGTGTTCGTGCCTCTTATGGGACCGTTTTTTGACTATTTTATATTTTCATAGTTTGACGGCATGTTTTAAAGCCCAAGTCTAACCATTTGCAAATTCTCGTCGTATACCCAAACGGGGAGTTCAGTGACTACACAGTCAGTTCATGCAATTTACATTTGTCCCATGCGGGCAGCTTGTGACTGTTACGGGACCATTTTATGGCTATTTTATGTTTCCGCCATTTGAGGACATGTTTTTAGGCCTACATCTATCCGGTTGCAAATTCTCGCCTAGACTCAAACGGGGAGTCCGGTGACTGTGCGGTAGTTCGTAAGAGTTATATATGCCCCGTACGAGGTGCTTGTGCCTTTTACGAGATTTTTTTGTGGTTGTTTAAAGTTTTCACCCTTTGACGGCTTATTTTTAATCTTAAGTCTAAATTTTGCAAATTCTCATCGTTTTCTCAAACCGAGAGTCCGGTGTCTATACCATGAGTTTCTACGAGTTACATCGGTCCCGTGCGAGGTGCTTGTGCCTCTTACGGGATAGTTTTGTGGTTGTTTTACGTTTTCACCCTTTGACGAATGTTTTTAAGCCTAAGTCTAAATTTTGCAAATTCTCCTCATATACTCAAATAAGGAGTCTGGTGACTACGCGGTAGGTTCGTACGAGTTACAATGGTCCCGTGCGAGGTGCTCGTGCCTCTAATAGGACCGTTTTGTGTCTATTTTACATTTTCACCATTTGACGGCATGTTTTAAAGACCGAGTCTAACCATTTGCAAATTATCATCACATACTCAAACGGGTAGTTATGTGGCTATGCGGTCGATTCGTACCATTTACATTGGTCTCGTGCGAGGTGCTTGTGACTCTCACGGGACTATTTTGTGGTTGCTTTGTATTTTTTCCCTTTGACGGCATGTTATTAAGCCTACGTCTAACAGGTTGCAAATTCTCGTTGTATACTCAAAACGGGAGTCCGATGACTACGTGATCGGCTCGTATGAGTTACATTGATCCTATGTGAGGTGCTCGTGCCTCTTATGGGACTGTTTTGTTGTTGTTTCATGTTTTCAACCTTTGACGACATGTTATTAATCGTAAGTCTGATAATTTGCAAATTTTTATTGTATGCTCAAATGGGGAGTTCGGTGACTGCGCGGTTGGTTTATACGAAGTACATTGGTACTGTGCGAGGTGTTCGTACCTCTTGTGGGACCGTTTTATAGTTGTTTTATGTTTCACTCTTCGACGACATGTTTTAAAGTCTAAGTCTAATTTTTTTCCGATTCTCATCGTACACTCAAATCGGGAGTCTGGTGACTACGCTATCATTTCGTACGAGTTACATTGCACCCATTCAAGGTGCTCGTACCTTTTACAGGACCGTTTTATGACTGTTTTACATTTTCACCCTTCCACGACATGTTTTAAAGCCTAAGTCTAATCTTCTGCAAATTCTTGTCGTGTACTCAAATGGGGTATCCGATTAATACGCGGTAGGTTTGTACAAGTTAAATTGGTTCCGTATGAGGTATTCATGGCCCTTACGAGACCGTTTTGTGACTGTTTTATTTTTTCACCTTTTAACACCATATTTTTAAGCCCATGTCTAACCATTTGCAAATTTTCATCGTATACTCGAACGGGGAGTTCAGTGACTATGCAGTCAGTTTTTACGAGTTAGATTGGTCTCATGGGAGGTGGTCGTGCCTCTTTCGGGACCGTTTTGTGGCAATTTTATGTTTTCACCCTTTAACGACATGTTTTTAAGCCTAAATCTAAAATTTGAAAATTCTATTCGTATACTCAAACGAGGAGTCAGGTGACTACGCGATCAGATCATACGAGTTACATTGGTCCCGTACGAGGTGTTCGTGCCACTTACGGGACCGTTTGTTGGCTATTTTGCATTTTCACCCTTTAACGACAAGTTTTTAAGCCCAAGTCTAATCGTTTGCAAATTCTCTTCGTATACTCAAATGGGGAGTCCGGTGACTACACGATCAGTTCGTACCATTTACATTTGTCCCGTACTAGCTTCTTGTGACTCTTACAGGACCATTTTATGGATGTTTTATGTTTTCGCCCTTTGACGACATGTTTTTAAGCCTACGTCTAGCCGTTTGAAAATCTCATCGTATACTCAAACAAGGAGTTTGATGACTATGCGGTAGTTCGTTCGACTTACATTTATCCCATGTGAGGTGCTCGTGCCTCTTAGGGGACCATTTTGCGGCTTTGTTACATTTTCACCCTTTGACGACTTATTTTTAAGACTATATCTAACCGGTTGTAAATTCTCATTGTATACTCAAACGGGGAGTCCGATGACTACGTGGGAATTTTCAATTTAAGTAGGAGATATAAATTAAGCCATGTTTTATCCTTTTAGCCTACACATACATCTAGGTGATTATGCGATATGAAGTAAGAGATCACAAACACAACACGCCAATGTACGAGGAAAACCCAAATAGGAAAAATCTCGGACGACTGGACCTAAACAAATTCACTACAAATAAAGGTTTTACAAAGGGACTAAATAGACTTACAGACTTGACTCACTAGTACTTTATGATGCCAGCTCCCCTACCTCCGTTTGTAGTACACGAAGCTCCAACGCGCTGCAGAACACTACTCGTGGCTCGGTATCTACCGAAAGTCAAAGAACCGTCTCCAATCAACTAGGACGCAGAAATCCACCCCATATGTCCACGATGAATTCAAGGTAGAAACTACGGGGTTTTGGATCTTCAATGTGTCCACTCAAAATCAAAATGTGTTGGAGAAATTTTCTTCTTAAAAGGATAATATGAAAATTAGTTTTTTTTCAAAGTGCAAGTTCCTTATTCAAAAACTGTATTTTCATCGACTATATAGATCTGAGAAAAGTAATGAACCAAAACAGTTACCAAAATAAACAGCAAAAATTTTTTTAAAAAAATTCATAACTGACAAAACTCGTTCGAACGACTATGTTCGAACGATAAGTCAGGGAATTATAAAGAAAGTCGTTAGAAACTTTGTTAGAACATATTCATTCGAACGACATATCTAAAAAACCTTCTAACGATAATTCAGAGAATATTTGCATGGTTTGTTAGAACCAGGTCGTTCGAACGACCTGGGGTGTTCGAACGAGAATTTTAATTTTCTAAAAAACTGATTTAAAATTAATTAGAAAAATTTCATAACCATTTTAATTAGATTGAAAATTAACTCCAACACATAAAATAGTATTCGGGTCAAATACCTTTTGGGAAAAGAGAATGGGATGGCGATTTGATGATGCGAGAAAAGCCGAATGCCCAAATTCTTCATGGATGATAGATGTGTGACTTGGTATGACCCTAAAATATTTTGTCCAACGGAATATAGCCAATACTACAAATGACTCGATTGGAAATTTCTCCTTACACTACCCTTTCATATTTCTCTCAATCTAAAGCACAAATCCCATATATTTACATTGTTATTGTAGTTGAAATTCATAGAAGGCTTGGAATAAATCCCTTTGTTAAACCCACCATTCAGTCCAACTTCAACGCCCGTATTCATATTCTGTTGTGAGGTACCCGATGGTTCCGATGCTAGAGTTGAACCCATTAAAATATGACTTCACATTGTTGGAGGTATTGACAGAATTAACCTCACCACCTACCCGAATATCAAAGGTAAGCCTATCTTCTAGCCTTTATGATACATTAGAGTTGCTCCAAAATGAGTTGTTGAGAGAGAGGGTCTGTACTCGAAGTTGGATACTAAATTACCAGAAAGATGTTTGATTGTTCTCCATTTTAGTATAAAAATTTTTTGTTTTTTTTTGTGCTTGTAGAGGAGAGTGACAATGGTGGTGTTAAGTGATGATAAAGGTGGAAATTTATGAGAAACAAAGCAGGGAAATGAGGTGGCGTGTATATTTGTCAAAGTAATGTATTGAAAATTTTATTTTCGATATTTCATTCAATTTGGTTATTTTAGTGGGGTGATGTGGTTGAACGAATGAGAGAGTGTGGACGGTAAAAAGGCGTTTATGTGGTACAAGGATAAATTAGTCACAATATTTGGTCATGTTCGAGGGGTGTGTGTCTGAGAGAGAGAGAATGAGAGAGAGATAGAGTCGGGAGTTGAGTTAATTGGGCTCTGATTTGGTTTGGGGTCATTTAGAAGGTCATGAGAAGTGGAATTTTTTATTAGGGAAATTTTGTTTGTTCCTTGTATTTGGGAAATCTGAGCTAGAGTTTTTTTGTGGGATTTTTTTGATGAATTTGGTTTGTTCCCTCTATTTGTCCCTCTATTTTTTATTTACTAAAAATCATTTTTACTGGGAATATTTGCTAAAAATCATTTTTATATGCCGAAAATATTGTTATATTGCTAAAAAAGATTTTTTTAATCTTGCAAATCATATTTTATTTCATTGAAATAATTTATTACTGCTGATAAACCTTTATTATTTGCTGTGAATCATTTTCATATTCTTGAAAAACTTTTAGATGCTGAAATAATTTATTTATGGTCGAAGTCATATTTTATTTCGTATAAATGATTTCTATTTGCAGAATATCATTTTTCATTTGGTAGAAATTATTTTTATATGCTAGAATTAATTTTATATTGCTGAAAATCACTTT
This sequence comes from Sambucus nigra, assembly GCA_949130495.1. Taxonomy (NCBI): domain Eukaryota; kingdom Viridiplantae; phylum Streptophyta; class Magnoliopsida; order Dipsacales; family Adoxaceae; genus Sambucus; species Sambucus nigra. The sequence goes on from OX422223.1 coordinate 412,054,137, forward strand.
TTTTGCAGAAAATAATATCATATTTGATGGTAATAATTTATTATTGTTGGAAATCAATTTTTCTTTCTAGAAATCATTTTTTATATGCTGAAAATCTTTTTTTATTGGTGGAATATGTTTTATTTGTTGAAAATAATTTATTAATGCAAAAAATTAATTTTTATTACAACGAATTATTTTTTTGGCCGGAAATAAAATTTTCAACAATTATTTTAAATATAATTTCTGAATTATTTTGATAGAATATTTCGAAAAAAAATATATTGTTTTTTTTTAATATATATTCTTATTTTCCAAATGTTTTGAAATGTTTGTAAAATTTTCCATCTTGAGTTCTATGAAATGTTTGGGCTATTTTATTTCTAGGTTTTGAGTGTGTTTGTCGTCTTACAGTCAAATCAAAGTAAAGTAAAAATAAAAAATAGAGAGTAAAAAAATCCTTCATATAGATTTTAACAACTCAAATCTTCACTATATGTTATTCAGCATCTTGGAGGTATTCATATAGTTTTTTAAACAATAATGTTTGTTCTTTTAGTTTTTAATTGATTCATTCTATTAACCCTCATATTTAAGGTCATTTTATTCCCACAAAACGCTTATATGAAGAAGCTATATCCAGCAACGAAAATTTCATGCATAATGAGTGCTTGATCAAAACAACAAGAATGAAATGGACATGAAAAATTATTTGTTGTTGACACAATTACTAGATTTGATTGTGATTTAACTTGGTTTACTTTTTGCACGTACAAGATGGAAGTGAAGAGATTGGAACTTTGTATGTATGCAAAATTCGAAGTTATTTAGTTTAGTAATATTGTAATTTTTTTATTTGTTCGTTTGGTATTTTTACAAAAAAAATATTTGTACACAAAGGTTGAGGATGTTGAAAAATATCATGAAGAGAGTTTCTTTCTGTTTTCTCAAGTTGGAAGATTTTTTTAATCTTTAACAAAAAATTGAAATATGTGGTATGGTGGTAATGCTGTCAACATGCAAGCATTCGCGCGTCGCGCGGGTTTACACCTAGTTCATTAAGAAACATCCAAGTACATGGCTATCTTCACTTGGGAGCATTAATTATAGCCTCCAAACTTTGACGCGAATTGATAAATCTCATAAGTGATTGTTAAAAATGAAAAAACACAGGTCTAAATGTGTAAAAATATCTATTTTGGACCATTTTGAAGTCTCATTCATGGTTGGATTATATAACAACTTCGGAACCTTCATCCAAAGACATTTGGTGTCTATGCATTCAGGATTTACCAAATTTGATAACAAAAATGATATTTCATTTTTTATCATCCTACGGGATGCACTGAATATTTATACATTTGATTTAATGCTTAGTGTACAATGACATTAAAGCAAAACGGTTTACTTCGCCTTAACGATCCATTAAAATGATGAATTATTATACATATTTACTGCCCAACACTGAATATTTATACATTTGATTTAATGCTTAGTGTACAATGACATTAAAGCAAAACGGTTTACTTCGCCTTAACGATCCATTAAAATGATGAATTATTATACATATTTACTGCCCATTAAATTTAAGTAAAAGAGATATTAATGAGTTGTAAAAATTCTAACTTATTTTAAGTCCTTCTAGGACCCATTAATTGATTCATTCTTACGTGCTTTATAAAAACCTATTTAAATAATAAATTGTTGTGCACCTCTACAACCACTAAAATGTAATTTGAAAACTCTTTATTGAAGTGCAAAATTTATGAATAATGTTAATGCATCGTAGGGAGTGTTAGAATGAAGAATTCTTATGTCCTCCCATTAAATTTAATTTATATGTGTTCTCTTGACTTGTGTAAATTATGAATTATTTTAACGCGCCTAAGAAGCCTAATGAAAATATAAACTGATATGAATTTCTGTGATCCCTAAAATTTAATATAAACATCTTTAACTAACGTATCAAAATTATGAATTATTTTAACGCGTTTTTGCATCCCTTTAAAGTAATAAATTGTTATACTCCTCTACAACCCATTAATATTTTTGACATGTTTTAATGACCGGTCAAAAATACATTGTTTTCACGAGTCTCAACGAACTATTGACATGATAATTTTTTTTATTCTTCGCGTTTTAGCGACTCTTTAAAGTTTACAATAATTTGTATTATAAGCATTGATGATCCAATAAAATTTATATCCCTTGAAATGATAAAATGTTCAATGTCCATGCGGCTGGTAAAATTCTAGCCCACTTGGCTAAAAAGTTTAGAAGTGCCACTTGAGGATTCTTATACCATCTATGGTATTTGATTTTTAGTCTTTATGGACCAAAAATTACTGTAAAAATAAATAATCTCAGACAACATATAATTTTCTCTTAACATTGCCATTCATGGCCAATGTCTTAAAATGCAAGACCCATCATTGTGTCATTGATAGAGAACGCAATTACCAGTGTGTGAATGAGGGGACTAAAAAATCAGGTGGCTCCTAAGGTCTTACCTAAAATTGTTTCGTAATGCTAGAAACAAACAAACAAACAGACAAACAAATAAAAATATGATGTTGCTAAGCGCACCAACATGATACAAATAGAAAATATCAAATTTGTCAATCGACCAAACTTCATTTTTTTCACCTTCAAATCACAAAACTCAAATTTTCTTTCAACCATCTACTCTACCACTACATTCTCCACAAGAACACCAAACTATCACCACCACCATTACCATTAACACATCTCTATACACACCTTATTTTACTTTACTATCAAAACATTCATTTTCTAGACTTACCCCCCTCATCTTTTGAAACGACTTCAAGCAACCCACTAACACTAACACTAATAACATTTTGAATGGAAAAGTGGACATGTGCCATACACATGAGAGAAAATAATGGTATTTTTGTCCATGCCTACTTAGAGGGGCATTTTTCTAATAACAACCTAAAAATATTTATCTTTTTTCCTCCCTCATTGTTAGACAAAATTAAAACCCAACACCCACATTTGCCCTACCCACCTGCCACTCCCCACCCACTATCACACCTACTCAATGCACAACAACCCATCACTGCTCTCTCTCTCTCTCTCTCTCATCTTCCTCCATCTCCCCCCACCCACCACAAACACGAATGACATCATGCTCCTCTCTCTCACACAGACAGACGAAAATAGACATACTAATCAATTGAGACGAATACGCACACGCACGAAATCATCATCTAGATCGCCATCTCTTCTCATTTTGGGAATTTTTGAAAGTTTGAAATCTAGATTGAAAGTCCTAGATCTTGGTCATTTCGGTTGAAAATTGTATTTAGTTTTTGTATAGATCGACTGGGAATGAAAAAATCAATATAGATTAGGGATAAATTTATCTAAATCTTGAATTATGGATGATTTTTTAAAATTAATTAAAATTGTTTGAAAACAAATGCTATTGTGTGTGAATTTTTTTTATAATTTCCTGGTTGAGATATATTAATATGTTAAATCATAACCACACTATTACAAATTTTTTAAATATTGGTTAGACATTTTCATTTTTTTAATTTTCAATTTTTTAATATTTTTTTTGCATTTTCTTTTTTTTTCCAATTTTTTTGTAAGTTTCAAACATTTTAAATATATTTTCGTTTTTTTCAAATGTTCTAAATATTTCTTTGCCATTTTGATTTTTTTTTTGTTTCCAGTTTTTTAAATAGTTTTTACTTTTTTTCAATATGTCCAATTTTTTTTGTACGTTTCGGCTATTTTAAATGTATTTTGTTATCATTTCTAAATGTTTTAAAGATTTGTTTTCACTTCTAGTGTTCTCTCTCAATATTCTATGTTTTTTTAATAGTTATTAAATTTCTTGAATATTTAATTTCCATATCCAATTTTATCTAGATGTTGTATTGTTTTTCTGTAATTTTTATAATATAAAAATTTAAATTTTCCTCTAAGTATGAATGAGCAAAAATACCCTTATTTTTGGTCATGTTCATGACACATGACCACTTTTTATCAAAAAAGTAAACGATGTTAGTGTTATAAGGTTAGTTGGAGCTGTTTTGAAAGTTGAGGGAGTTGAGTCGAGAAAAGAAATGTTCGGGGGTGAACAAAAGGGAGGGTAAAGTTAAGGGGTTACTACCCTCCCCCCCCCCCCCCAAACGCGTGCACACACACACACTAACAAACAAAATCCTTGTTATGGCATATTATATGTTTGTAATGAAAAAAATGCACACATAAACACTTTTACGTCAAATTCAACGATAAACAACTTGAAATAAATTGAATATTAACACAGCATTCGCACAATGATTAAAATTTCAAAAAAAAAAAAACAAAGGCTCGAATACATGCAACATTGTTCCCCCGGCCCTAAAAAGATGACAAAACCAGGGGTCTGAGCCCTAAGTTTGGATAAAAATAGAAAGTTATATAGTTGTACATACCAGGCGTCCAATCTTCGAGTTTGGTAAAAATTTTCGAGGCCTAAGGCCCTAATAGGAATAATTTTAAAATTGTGGATAATTGTATCAATTCAAGGTCCAAACCCTTAATATGAAATTAAATTTTGGGATCTTTGCCTCGAATCTGGGCCATATTTCATAATCCAAGCCCCAAATTTTAAAACTAAAAGATAGAGGGTTTCTGAACACTAATATAAATATGCCTAATTATGACACTTAAAGAAAAAAATTATAATGACAATTTCGAAAAAAGTCCTTATTCATAATTATTGTTCCAATTTTATGATGGTTTTGTAACACAACTTCGTACTAAAATTATTTTCATGGAACATTATCGAAAATCGTAATTATATATTAATTATAATGACATATTAATTCAGACGGTAGTTTTAAAATTTTGACAATTGGATAATTTTTTTTAAATTAAGTGTATTGTTATGACCCATTAATTAAAACCCTATTACCTAAATCACACTTATGAGTCTTTTATCTGCATAATTTTTTAGGAGGGAAAAAATCAGCGCCCTAATATGAGAGATACTCGGCCACCCACGATTACACTATTATCACAATGCTGTAACAACCCACAATTATATATATATATATATATATATATATATATATATATATATATATATATATATATATATATATATATATATATATATATATATATATATATAGAGAGAGAGAGAGAGAGAGAGAGAGAGAGAGAGAGGAAGGCTCACCTACATCATGCTCTATACATCATACTGTACATCACACCTAATTTTAGGCCATTGAAAACTTTTTTTTCAAAATTTATATTTTTCCCTTGAAATTAACCTTCAATAAACCCATATGCAAAAAATTAGGTCAAAATACATTTTGTAGCTATTTTTAAAAAATCCACAAAAACTGTTGGCGCAGACCCTTATAAATAAGGTATTTTTAGCAGGTTTTTGGGGATTTTTTAAAAATAGCTACAAAATGTATTTTGACCTAATTTTTTGTATATGGGTTGATTGGAAGATTAATTTCAAGGAAAAAATATAAAATTTGAAAAAAAAAAGTTTTTTAGGGCCCAAAATTAGGCGTGATGCATGGGTGATGTATAGAGCATGATGTAGATGAGCCTTCTCCTATATATATATATATATATATATATATATATATATATATATATATATATATATATATATATATATATATATATATCCCTCCCTCATAATGACATCAATTCCAAATTGTAGATGAAGAGAACAATTGTTCGTGAATTTCTCAATTTCTTTCAGGTAAGTGTCACTTAATTTGTCAGTTTTTTTTAGTTTTCTCATATACACTATGAAACTAAAGTATGGCATATATATTTTGACCCCCTCCGCTTAAACAAAGCATAGACGCTCATCTTCAACTCGTGAGAGTTATGGGCGGTGTATGTGTGAGAGGTGGATATGATGAGGGATGCACTGCAAGAAAAATGGGTATTAGGGATGGTAAAAATCCGTCCCTAAAAGCACAAAATCAGTGCCAAAAGAATATTTGGGACGCATTTTTCAACGGTAAAAATCCATCCCTTATACTAGGCATCGCAAATATTTTAGGGACGGATTTTACCGTCCTAAATGTTAATTCATGGACACTCTACATTTGGCATTAGGGACGAATTTTTCCGTCCCCAAAGGTATTCACGTGAAAAAATTCCCACTCCCATGAGTAGTATTAGGGAGGGATAAACCGTCCCTAATACTATTCAAATTCTGTCAACACTAATTAGGACGACTTAAAACCATCCCAGAAAGTATTCTCAATTAATACAAAAAGGGTATTAGGGAAGGATTATAACCGTCCCCAAAGGTATTCTCAATTAATATAAATGGGTATTTTGGACAATTTATAACCGTCCCAATTAATAAAAAAATTCACAAACAATTGTATTACACTACACCAAATCTGCCTAATTGTCACGGTCATTGACCTTGACAAGTTCAACTTGTTAAGGTCAATGACCGTGACAATTCGGGGCGAGACAAATTTTTTTGTCACGGACTTGTCACGGTCATTGACCGTGACAAGTTCGTTAGAATTGTCACGGTCGTGTCACGGTTAGGGACCATGACAAGTTTAGTTACGGTTAATAATCGTGACAAAGCCTTGGCCCTTTTTAAAAAATTTGTCACGGTCATTGACCGTGACAAGTCCGTGACAACTCTATATGTCAAGGACTTGTCACGGTCAATGACTGTGATAATTCTGGACAGAATTGAAAAAAAATCTGCTGGGCAGTATGGCCACTGCCACTGCCCAGCAATATATCTGTACATGTTATGGCAAAGTTGTACCTATTCAAACATAATATATCCAAGTAAACTAAAGATAATGCAAATATATATTCAAAATAGAAACAATTCACATGACGATATAATCCAAATATAATTCAAATGTACCAACTTAAAAATAATGTCACTACATGTTTGGGGTAAATGTGAGGAGGTGAGTAGGCCACACGATATATGAATTGACACACCCAGTAATATACATCGTGCCGCATTATTCACGCAATCACAATAGAGAGTTCTCTTTCTCGGGTATCACATGCGTGACGAGCACTTTGGACTTGATCTCTTTAAGCTCACATCCATGAACTATTCCACCCTGGACGATATTCGGGTCCCTTAACCCCCGCCCTATCTGCTGGCCATCAAATACGTCCAATATGAACACGCTCGTCCAACCAAGTGTCAACATCGGTCTGTTGAAGGGAGCCAAATAGGGAAGTGAATCATCGAAGTACGCACGTGTCGGTGATGAAGCAGTGAGGTCCACATCCTCGTCATCCTGCACCTCCTCCTCCCGCACCTCCTCTTCCACCGTATTCTCCTTCCCTTTACCCTTACGGTCTCCGCCCAACGTACGCTTCATGACCGAGTACATATCTTGGACCGTTGGCTCCAAACGGGACAACTTCGCATCATGTGAATCCACCGTTCGAGCCAACCCGGTGTCGCTCGTCTCCATTCCGATGATCCTAGATGTGTCCACCCGCGAGCTCACCCCCCTTGTCCTCCCCTTGCGATCAGAGCCAAGCACTTGGCTGAGTGCGTCTGTGGACAAAGATGCCTTGTCGGCATCAGACTATGACTCATGCACTTCCTTAAGCTTTGCCTGAAACGACAAAAAGCACATGATTAGTAAAATAAGTAAACTAAAAAATTATAACGTAATTCACAAAAAGTAAACTGTCGGATTACTTACAATTGTGGATGCGACGCTCAGGTACACCTCCTTGTCCTTCCCCTTCCTCGTTCGAAGAGCCACATAAGTATCGAGACTATGTGGCTTACCCTAGGGCCACTCCATATCCCCTCAAAATAAAATAAAGTAAAATTAGTATCGGCCCCGCAGAGTAAAATAATGTAGAATAATATATTTTTGTAGTTATAAAAAAATTAAATCTTACCATCATCCTATGCTCCACCTTGACGTAAGACGTCCGGCCAGAGAAGTGCACGTCCGTCTTGTTGCCCGATTTTCCCTCCCCGATTGGTGAAATGCCAATTGTCGCTCCCCGATCTCATTGTCAATGAACTTTTGCCATTGTGCCAATGAGACCGGCTCCTTCGACGGGACGGATTCACGCCTTTGGATAATGGATTCTCGTGTTTTCCCAAAATACCGTCATCATAACCAGCATCATCATACTCGCCTTAATACCTGAAGGAGACATTTGCTGTAAAAGAATGTTATTAGTACAGATAAAAAACAATTAGAAGAAGACATACAAATATGTACAATTACTACAAATAAAAATGAGCACTAATTATTAATTTACTTTCATACACCCCCTCCCCCACCACACACACGCACACGTACACACACACACACCACCCCCTTCCTCCCCCCCCCCCCCCCCCACCACACACACAATAATTATTTTCATCAATTAAATTAAAAATTAAAGTATACAATTATTAATTTACAATGAGGGGCAATCCAACTTTCATAATTAATCATATATTAATTTACTAATTTACAATAAGGGGGCAATCATATATTAATTTACTAAAAAAATTAATAACCAATCAATTCTTTTATAAGGGACACTACTCACATACACACACATACACACACACGCAGCCCCCCACCCCTACCCCACCACCCACCCCCATCCCTGCCCCCTCCCCCACCTTGCCCCACCCCTTCCGCCACCCTGCCCCCACCCCCTCCCCCACCCCCTCCCCCACCACACACACGCACACACACCACCCCCTGCCCCCCACCACACACACAATTATTATTAATAATATAGCTATTTTCAACCATACCAAAAGATCCCTATTTATCTTTATTAATAATATCTAGGATTAACCACTAAAGAATATCCACCAGATATACTTAAAAACCCACATTGGCCAACCCCCATATGGACAATAATCCAATAATTATTAATAATTATATATTATTCGATATACAAAGTAATTTTCAAAAAAAGTTAAAAAATTCCACCCCCATATGGACAATAATCCAGTGGTAATGCCACTTTTACTGTTAACCAACCCAACATCGATCCACTATATTCCAACAGCAATACCAACAACAAATGTGTATCCCGTACTCCTTCTAATTCATCTACTCAATTAATTCATTTCATCAATTAAACTAACAATTAAAGTATACAATTATTAATTTACTAATTTACAATGAGGGGCAATCCCACTTTCATATGAAATGGGCACCAATTATTAATTTACTTTCATCTAAAACTATACAATTAAAAATACAATTAAAGCTATACATTAAGTAAAATATAAATATTTTTTTTCTTCTCTTTTAACCAATTATACCACTTATAGGCCTATAATAACTTAAATTTAATTAATTCCAACTTCATGCAACACATAAATAATTTATCATCCAATTCTCCATGAGTTTTATAGAATGTCTATCAAGATATATAAATTATCAAATATATTCTCCATAAAATACGAGATAAACGGGTCTATTCGTGTCATTTTTGAGTTATAAATGTTTGACACTAACCCAACCCATTTATTATTCGTGTTGGCGGGTCGTGTCATATTCTGGTTTGTGTCAAGAAATCGTCAACCCTAACCCGCTAACTTCGTGTCGAGTTCGTGTCGGATTATCGTGTCGTGTCAAAAATTGTCACCCCTACACACACACACACACACACACACACACCACCACCACCACCACCACACCCCCTGCCCCCTCATCCCACCCCCACCACACCTGCACACACACACACACACACGTACACACACACACACCACACCCCCTGCCCCCTCACCCCACCCCCCCCACCCCACCTGCGCGCACACACACACACACACACACACACACACAACCCACCCCACCCCCATTACCCCCTGCCCACCTCCCCCACCACACACATATACACACACACATACACACACATATACACATACATATACACACATATATACACACACATACACACACATATAGAAATGAAAGAGAAAGAGAGGAAAACACATACCTTAGAGAGAGAGAGAGAGAGGGAAAAACCAAAAACGGTGGGAAAAAAAGAAAGCCTAGGGCTTTTTTTGCTGAAGACATTGTCACGGTCGTGTTAAGGTCCTTGACCATGACAATTATTTTAAGTATTGTCATGGTCATGGACCGTGACAAGAACATTTGGCACGGTCGTGTCACGGCCCATGACCGTGACAATATATTGTAACGATCAATGACCGTGACACAAAACTCGTGTTTGTTGTCACGGTCAATGACCATGACAAGGGTGGCTGGCTGAAAGGTGACAATTTGGCCATTTTAATGTAGTGTTATTATATGCTTTATGATGCTATAAAAAATGACGTCTAATTTGCATTAGAAGTCAAATCATTCAATCATAAACGCAATATATCAACTGCATTCATTGAAACACGTATCCAATAACAATTTCTTCCATTAAACTATATTCAGGTCAAAATATTTAAATGAGTACACAATCATACTAGTTAATAAGAAATACAATTGTCAAAAGAAAAGTCATCCCTAAATTAAGATGATAAATATAGTTGTCCTGCTAGAAAACTTCTCCTAGTGTCACATATGGTACACACGCTAAAAAACATATCTCTTCAACTTCTTGTGCACAGCCTGCAATCAATAAATAATAATTTTATCAAAATAATATTACAGTAAAATAAAATATCCAAATATATTAGTTAATCGTATCAAATTTTTACGAATTTTTGAAATATTCGGGAGAATATCCTTTATTTATACATGAAAATCAACCTATTTAATCAACACAAATGCCCACACGACCATAAAAAATGAAAATAATAATCTCTCGTATAAATAACTATTTATAATTTTTTAAAAAAATCGACAAAGTTTCCTTTGTTTATACATGAAAATAACCTTGTTTAATCAACACAAAAGCCTTGACAGCCATAAAAATTTGAAAACAACAATCTCGCATATCAACAATTCTTTACAATTTTAAAAAAAACTTGGCAAGCTTGAATGGTTATAAATTATAAACGATTAAATAAAAAATTAGAATTTGATGGTTATTTTATCCCAAGAAAGGATGTATTAATTAACCAAACTAAAGGAAAAAAGTTCTTTAGTAAATTCGATTGTAAATCAGAATTTTGGCAGTTAAAACTAACTGAAGAATCCAAACATTGACAACCTTTAGTACTCCTAGAGGACACTATCAATGGAATGTTATGCCTTTTGGGCTAAACACAGCTCCTGAGGTATATCAAAGATGGATGGACAAAATCTTTAACGACCTTAAAGATTTTTGTTTCGTCTATATAGATGATATTCTTGTTTTTGCAAACACGGTGTAAGAACATAGACATCATCTAAAAATTATTTGTGAAAAATTCCAAAAACATGGAATTATTTTATCACCAAAGAAAATTGATGTTGAAAAAACACAAATTAATTTTCTTTGCATAATCCTAAACCAGGATGGCTTACAATTACAAGATCATATCATCTCTAAAATAAGAGATTTTAATGAGGAAATTTTGGATAAAAAACAATTACAAAGTTTTCTAGGAATCCTTAATTATGGAAGAAATTTCATAAAAGGATTATCACAAAAAGAATTACCACTTCTTGAAAAACTCAAAAAGAATGAAGTTTTTACATGGAGTGAAAATGATACTCTTGTTGTTAAAACAATTAAACAAGAGATAATAAATAATTGTCCAAAAGTTTATTTTCCTAAAACAGGAAATAAATTAATATTATAAACTGATGCTTCGGATAATTGCTGGGGATGTGTTCTCAAAGTAATTCCTATAGAATATTGGAATGAAAACAATCCTTCCAATACTTTTGGTATTTGTGGTAAGAAAACTCCTATACCAAAATCAATTCAAAAACATGAATTGATATGTGGATATAATTCAGGAAAATTTAAACCAAATGAATTGAATTATATAATTTTCGAAAAGGAATTATTAGCAATAAAATTTGCTATTAAAAAATTCCATATCTTTTTAGCCCTCGAAGACTTTATTGTCATAACAGATAATAAAGCAGTAAAATACTTCCTAATAAATAAAAGAAATATTTTAGAAGGAAGAAGACTTAAATGGTTCAACTGAATTGCTATTTATACCTTTGAAGTTGAACATTTAAAGGGTACTAACAATTTCCTTGCAGATTATCTCAGCAGAAATTGTGAAAAATACTCCACTAACCAAGTGGAACATTTTGATTAAAACCCCACTAAACCAAGTGGAATAAATATATATATATATATATATATGTGTGTGTGTGTGTGTGTGTGTGTGTGTGTGTGTGTGTGTGTGTGTGTGTGTGTGTGTGTGTGTGTGTGTATCAAACCCACTAAACCAGTGGAATATATTTTATCAAAACGCACTAAACAAGTGGATTATTTTATTTTAGGATGGGAGATAAACATCCAGGAGAAGCAAAAGGAGATTGGGTAGCAATTGCTAAAAAGGCAAAAACCCAAGCATCATCATCGACTCCACAGCCTAAACCAGACCCTGTGTACGTTGTATTTAGTGGAAGGCGACCAGGCTTGTATGACACATGTCACTAATATTTTCAACAAGTAAATAAATTTCTAGGTGCATGTCATAAAAAATTTAACACTATGCAAGAAGTCGTAACTGCATGGAAAAATTGGATGAAACAATTAGGACCTCATAATATGATCTACCAGTTCTCCAAACTTCAGACCAAGGAAACCCTCCTTGATACTGAAACCTATGATTTTCACAACCCAGGAATCACCTTTGAGTTGTATACAGCTTTAAATGAAGCATGGAAATCTCATCTTCGAGATAAAAGAAAAGACTTTAGAAAAAACATGAGTGTCCTTGCTGACAAGATTGCTGAACAAACAACAACCTTAGATAAGTTTAAAAATCTTAGCCTCAAGATTTTAAAAACTTTAAATTATGAAAAAGAAGACTTTTCTCTAGAAAAAATTGAAACTTTCTTGGACTTTGCAGAATTGTTGGAAAATGATTTTTCAGACAAAATCTTCAACACTATTCGAAGAATTTACCTATTTGAAAAATCAAAGGCACTTCTTCCACGACCATTGTTTCAAATAGAAATTTTACCAAAAATTGAAGATCACGAGAAAAAGATAAAAAGTCTTTTACTCCATATTGATCAAAGTTTAAATTATAGTGATGAAATGCCAGAACTGCATTTTATTACTAAAGAAGGTTATCCATACTAGGATATTGAGGCCATTGAGTTGGGATTAGTAAACAAACTAATCTTCTCAAGTGTATGTTGCTTCAATAACTTTAAGTTTTTACCCATGATGATCAAAACCCTGGTTTATCATGTTTTGACAAAAAGCAAGTATAAATATACTGACTATTTTTCCTTCAATATAACTAGTACAATTGGCTGGTGGACTCGAGAAATTTTCTACCAACCTTACCAAATCTGGCATGTCAGAGCCACTAAGGATTATGAATGGGGTGAAATTGAACATAATTGGGAAATTATGCAACCGTTGGATCAGTTGGACATAACTAAATATTGGTCACAAAACCTGATCAATATTTCAAACCTAGCAGATTATTATTATCGGGAAACGACTTTAAAATTCATGGTAACTGATGGACGAAGGATATTTGTTATTGATTTACCGATACACCACCTCGCTTGAACAACGAGGAACTGTTAGGGACTTTCTAAATAATTTGAAAAACAAAAACAATTTAGATGTTCCTTATGAGCAATTAAGCCATGCAGAGGAATATGAGGCAGCACAACTTCATGGACCTCCACATGACAGCCCTAACGACAGTATGTCATTTGATTCTATTGCTGATGCCAATATTGCAAATGCTATGGACGAATAATCGACCACGTGAGCGACTTCAAGTCAATCCAGTACACGATACGTGGTCCCCACTGATTGAAAGAGACGTTAAGACAAACGAATCTTTCTTTATTAAAGTTTTCCTTAATAAAGTAAATAGTACTTTACTATTTTCTTTTTGAAAACGGACGAAACCAATCGTCCTTTTCTCTTTTCTCTTTTTCTTTCTTTAATCCAGGAGCAACCCACTTTTAATTTATCTTTTATTCAATTAGTTTGAAAGGAAGATTGATGTTCGGTTGCTATAAAAGGAGTACTCTTACTTCATTGTAACTCACTTATCTTCTAACCATCTTTTCTCTTCTCTCACTTGTAATATCCTCTCCACTTGTAATAATAGTAATATTTCGATCATTTCCGCACTTATCTAATTGGTATGTTTTTAAGCCTAAGTCAAACCATTTGTAAATTCTCGTTGTATACTCAAATGGGGAGTTCGGTGACTATGCGGTCTGTTCGTACGAGTTACATTGGTCCCGTCCGAGGTGCTTGTTCCTCTTACGAGACCATTTTTTTTGCTATTTTATGTTTTCACCCTTTAACGACATGTTTTTAATCCTCATTCTCAATTTTACATATTCTTGTCGTATACCCAAATCGGGAGTAAGGTGACTACGTGATGGGTTCCTACGAGTTACATTGGTCTCGTCGGAAGTGCTTGTGCCTCTTACAGGACTGTTTTGTGGTTGTTTTACGTTTTCACCCTTTGACGACATGTTTTTAAGTTCAAGTCTAACCGTTTAGAAATTCTTACCGTATGCTCAAATGGGGAGTCTGGTGACTACGCGGTCAGTTCCTATGAGTTACGTTGGTATCGTGTGGATGTTCATTCCTCTTACGGGACCGATTTATGGTATTTTTATGTTTTCACCCTTTGACAGCATGTTTTTAAGCCTAAGTCTAAATTTTACAAATTCTATTCGTATACTAAAATGAGGAGTCCGATGACTATGCGGTCAGTTCATACGCATTATATTGATCCCATGCGAGGTGTTCGTGCCACTTACGAGACTGTTTGGGGAAAGTCTTACATTTGCACCCTTTGACAGGACGTTTTAAAGACCAAGACTAATTGTTTACAAATTCTCATCGCATATTTAAACGGGGAGTTTGGTGACTACATGGTCGGTTTTCACAAGTTACATTGGTCCCGTGCGAGGTGCTGGTGTCTCTCACGGGACCGTTTTACGGCTGTTTTACATTTTCATCCTTAGACACCATGTTTTTAAGCCTAAGTCAAACCGTTTGAAAATTCTCGTTGTATACTCAAATTGGGAGTTTAGTGACTACACAGTCTATTTGTATGAGTTACATTGGTTCCATGCCAGGTTCTCATGCCTCTTACAGGACCGTTTTGAATCTGTTTTATGTTTTCACCCTTTGACGACATATTTTTAGCCTTAGTCTATATTTTACAAATTCTCGTCGTATACGCAAACTGAGTGTCCGGTGACTACGCGATGGGTTCCTACGTGTTACATTGATCTCGTGCAAGGTGATCATGCCTCTTACGGGACCGCTTTATGGTTGTTTTATGTTTTCACCCTTTGACGACATATTTTTAAACCTAAGTGTAAAATTTCCAAATTCTCCTCGTATAATCAAACAAGGAGTCCGGTGACTACGCGGTCGGTTCTTACGAGTTACATTCATCCCGTTCGAGGTGCTCGTGCCTCTTACAGGAAATTTTTTGGTTGTTTTACATTTTAACCCTTTGACGGCATGTTTTAAATCCCAAGTCCAACCATTTGAAAATTCTCATCGTATACTCAAACAGGGAGGCCGATGACTACGGGGTCGTCTTGTACCATTTACATTGATCCCGTACGAGGTGCTCGTTACTTTTACTGTAAGGACATAATTTTATAAATATCCAGAGTAGAATCTAGGTATTTTTTATTTTTCCCTAGATCATAGTTTGTATGCATGATACCGCTACATTCGGCACGTCAAACTCGATCATCCTCGACGACCTTTATCCGAATTCAATGCATCCATTATCTTCACGTGCAACAAGCTACATGCGACGTGCTTGTCAGCTCATTCCCACTACTCCTCTATGCCTTATTGGTAAAATGGTTTATTGGAGCTTTAATATTTGCATAAATATTTGGGAAATTTTTTAGAAAATTATTTTTGAAGTCTGGATTAATTTTTATCAAAAGCAAAATTTTTTTTCCAAGTGTAGAACCGAAATCCCTTGAACGACGAGCTCGTTCAAACGACTTTAAACTGTCGCTCACGCGAGATAGGCATGTCGCACGATCTCGTTCAAACGACATATGTCCTTCATTCGAGCGATATGGCTATCTCGTTCGAACGAGCCACCGCCTCGATTTTCGTATAAATAGCTGTACACCTTCTACAGGATTTTGAAGTCTTTCCGCAATCTCAAAATTCTGCAAAAATAGCCCAGAATAAGACTTCAAGTTTTTAAGGTTTTCTAAACCTTTTTGATTCACGAAACCATTCCCATATATGTGTGTGAATCGTTAAACCTTCAAGAGGATCATTTACTCATCTGGAGTATCTTGTGAAGAAAACGTCTCTCTTCTTCAATGCAGCCCTCCTGGAAAGGGAAAGTTCCAGCCGACGACATTAGAACTGACACCCGAGGGTATTTCTGTGTCACTTATTTTCATTATAATTCGTGTAATCGTTTTCACAAAATTATAGTGAAAATAAAAGGTTTTGTCCCTTTGGGGGATTTTTCCTCATTTGTGTGTGTTTGAATGTTCTTGCTTGATTTTATCATCATCAATCACACGTAGATGCATGTTTAGGACTTAATTGATAAAAAATGTGTTTAATTAAATGATTTCTTTATTTGAACGCAAGTGCACTCTATCAAATTGGTATCAGAGCCAATTACACAACTTTATCGTGTAATTTTTCGCAAAATTTTTCTAAGATATCAATTTTCTAAAAAATTGATTTTCGAAAACGAGTGTGTTC
This sequence comes from Sambucus nigra, assembly GCA_949130495.1. Classification (NCBI taxonomy): domain Eukaryota; kingdom Viridiplantae; phylum Streptophyta; class Magnoliopsida; order Dipsacales; family Adoxaceae; genus Sambucus; species Sambucus nigra. The sequence continues at coordinate 412,070,916 of OX422223.1, forward strand.
ATAATGGAGAAGTTCTGTAATAAAATGCCAGTTTTTGACGGGACAAACTATGCGTACCGGAAAGCCTGCATGAGATCTGCATTAAAAGCCATTGATGAACGTGTCTGGATTTTGGTTGAAAGAGGGTGGACACCTCCTTCTGTCACTGTCAATAACGTGACTAGTTTAAAACCTGACACTACTTGGACTGAAACAGAATTTAAATGGTCATCTTTTAATTCTAAGGGTTAAAGTTCTATTTTTGGGTCTGTCACACCTGATGAGTTCAAATGCATAATTACGTGCACCACGTCAAAAGAGGCATGGGATGTTTTGCAACTTAGCCATGAAGGAACTAATGCTGTGAAAGAGTCTAAACTGCAAAATTCAATAACTCAATTTGGAACAATCACCATGCATGAATCTGAATGTTTTGATGAATTTTATGCTAGACTATGTGATATTGTTAACACAAGCTTTAATCTTGATGAACACATTCCTAATGCTAGAGTTGTTAAAAAGATTCTTAGATCACTGCCTAAGAGTTTTATCCCTAAAGTCACTGTGTTAAATTCTATGGGTAATTTGAACACGCTTAAATTGTAGGAACTTGTAGGAGACTTGCAAATGTATGAAATTGATATGTTTCCTAAATCTGTCAAGTCTAAAGATAAGGGAATTGCGCTTAATGCCCAAGAGAGAAAGAGTGAGGGGTCGACAAGAAAGAGGGTAGAGTAATCTAGAAAAAGAGAGACAGACACGTCAGATTCTGAGTGTGATTTTGACTTAGATGATTTGGCCCTATTTGCTAAAAATTTCAAGAGAATTCTCAAATTCAAGAAAAATGGTAATTTTAAAGATAAAAATAAGTTTGAAAATAAAAATCAAAAAGATTTTAAAGATCCTCCTAAGAAAGAGAGTGAGAGATGCTTTGAGTGCGACGATAGGGTCATAGATTTTTTTAGTGTGCTATTTGGCTGAACAGAGAAAAGGGCAAAGCTGTCCCTAAATCCACCCTTAGTGACGACAGTGAGGTCGAGTCAATGGATTCTAGAGACGAGTCACCGCATGAGTGTAACTTCACTGCATTCATGGCTAGTCATGTGAGCACTTCTAGTACTCCTCACGACGATGAGGATTTTACTTCACATGGACACCTCGACAGTGAGAGCGATGTGAGTGAGGGGTAGGATGATGCAAGTGAGAGAGAGAGTGACCTTCAACGCGCCTACACCGAGTTATATAATGATTTATTTAAAACTAAAAAGCATAATAAATCGTTAGTTCTTAGGATCACCGCTCTCGAGGAAGATTTAGAAAAATCGAGAGAGAGAGAGAGTCCTCCACTTGCACCACCTTGAGAGAGAGAGAATCTGCCTGTTTTGAGAAAGAGAGTTGATTTAGAGAGAGAGAGAGAGAGAGAGAGAGAGAGTTTTTGAGAAAGAGAGAGGGGATTTGACTAAAAAAGTGGCTAGTCTTACGAGTGAGCTCCATTCCTCCCTGGAAACTTGGAAGAAACTTGAAGCTCTTATAGCCCATCTTACTCATGATCTTGAGAGAGCACGGTAAGTTAAGGTACAAATCGAGGATAGATCTGAAAAGATGGGAAAGATACTCCTCGACCCCGCTTTAGGTTTTGGTGATAGGCAGGGAATATGTTATGATGGTGCCTCCATGTCCCAAATTGCACTTGGACCAGTTCCTGAGTTTACTACAACTCCATATGGCAATCGTCAAAAACCACGAAGGAGTGTTCGTCCTAGAAAAGTAAACCCAGGTTTTCCTAAGACTGCGTTATTCTTTACGGATTGCAAAAGAAAAGGCCACCTCAGGGAGTTTTGCTATAATTTGGGTCATACACGACGTACTACTGCTCCACCACATCATACTAATGATTTTTCTAGTTTGAAAGAGTGTGTTGAGTTTTTAGCTGCCACATCACAGAGTTTGATGGAAGAATTCCGACGGATGTCTTTGTCATCAGTAAATGCTTCTAATATCCCGTCTAAAACCGATAACAACAAGGGTAAACAAAAGGTTACCACTTGTTGGGTACCTAAGAAAGATAAGAAATACCTTGTTGTCCATGTCGCTCTCAAAGCACATAATACCTCACAGTGGTATTTTGATAGTGGGTGCTCCAGACATATGACATGTGATGCCTCATTTTTTACCTACCTTGAGGATTATACGGATGGTAGAGTAACCTTTGGAGATGGGAGCAAGTCTAGCATTGTAGGATGAGGTACAATAGAGTTACCAGGATTTCCTAAGCTAGAGAATGTTTTGTACGTCAAAGGTTTGAAAGCAAACCTTCTCAGCATTATCCAGCTATGCGACGCTGACTTTGTCGTAAAGTTTGATCGGGATGCGTGTAATGTCTATAATCAATCTGGTAAACTTTTAGTGCGAGGGGTGAGGACAGAGGATAATTGCTATGGGACTGAGCCCACTTCCTCACTTGTCTGCAACAGCGCCACGATCACTCCTATGGATCTATGGCACCAATGTCTAGGTCATGTGAACGTTAGAGGTTTGACTCGGTAAATTAAAAAGGACCTAGTACGTGGCTTACCATCACTCGAAAAACTAACTTTCACGATTTGTGGACCCTGCCAGTTGGGAAAGAAAATTCGGAGCCCCTATAGGAAGTTGCATTCCATTACCACCTCCCGTGTACTTGAGCTGATTCACATGGATCTTATGGGTCCTACTCGTACAGAGAGTCTAGGTGGTAAGAGGTATATCCTCGTGATGGTAGATGATTTCTCTAGATATTCGATTATTGGTTTTCTAAGGGAGAAATCCGGTGCTGTAGAGTTTTTAATGACCAAGTGCCGTGTCCTGCAAAACTAACATGGAGTCACCATTAACAGGATACGTAGTGACAACGGCACAGAATTTAAGGAAGCAATGGTAGATCTCTATTGTGATAGCCTTGGGATCAAACATGAGTTTTTTTTTGTGAATACTCCTCAGCAAAATGGGATTGTTAAGAGAAAGAATAGGACGATATAGGAAATGGCTAGATCTATGCTTCTAGGTCGTAAGGTTACTAAGAGATTTTGGATAGAGGCAGTTTCTACTTCATGCCACACGGTGAATAGGGTTTACCTGCGTCCACACACACTTAATATGCCTTATGAATTGTGGACTGGCAAGAAACCAAACCTTGCATATTTATGTGTTTTTGGGAGTAAATGCTACATTCTACGGGATAGAGAGCAATTAGGAAAGTTCGACTCCCGAAGCGATGAGGGAATAATATTAGGCTATTCATCAAATAGTAGAGCATACCGGGTTTTTAACCTGAAGAGTTCTAAGGTTATGGAGTCAATAAACGTCACCGTGCAAGATAACGAACCTTCGGTGTTTATTGATTCTAGCCTCCAGTGTGAGGATGAGGATGTCTCTGGTAGTAATTTACTTGTACCTCACCCACACTCTATGGATCCTACTCCTGTGTTAGGGGACACACCTTCTTGGGCTCGCAAGAGTCATGATCCTTCTGCCATTGTTGGTGATCCCACTCTAGGGGTCAAGACTCGTGCTCAGCTAGAGAACGTTGTCATCCATTTTTGCTACACGTCCAAAGTCGAGCCCAAGAATCACAAAGAAGCACTCAAGGATGTACACTAGATATCTTCTATGTAGGATGATTTGCTTCAGTTTAAAAAGAATAATGTCTGGGAACTTATCCCACGACCTAGTGAGACTAATGTGATAGGTACCAAATGGATTTTCAAGAATAAAATGGATGAAAATGGTACCATAATCAGAAATAAGGCTAGGTTGGTCGCTCAAGGCTACACACAGATAAAAGGTGTAGACTTTGGGGAGACATTTGCTCCTGTTGCGAGGCTTGAGTCCATCCGTTTACTACTCGCCATCGCATGTCATCTGCGCTTCAAGTTATATCAGATGGATGTCAAGAGTGCCTTTCTAAATGGCATTCTACAGGAGGAGGTTTACGTGGAACAATCGGAAGGTTTTGAAGACCCTAAGCACCCGGAGCACGTTTACTATCTGAGGAAAGCCGTCTATGGTTTAAATCAAGCACCTCGTGCTTGGTACGAGAGGCTTACTTCCTATCTCTTAGCTCGTGGCTTCAAGAGAGGGGGAGTTGATATGACGTTATTCGTCAGGAGAGACGACGGTGCTATTTTGGTTGCCTAGGTCTATGTGGACGACATAGTCTTTGGATCCACGTGCTCCCAACATGCTCATCACTTTGAGGAGGAGATGAAAAGTGAGTTTGAGATGAGCATGGTTGGTGAGCTTACTTTCTTTCTTGTTCTCCAGGTTCGTCAGCTAGAGGATGGGATGTTCATCTCCCAATCCAAGTATTCTAGAGACCTAGTGAAGAATTTTGGTTTAGACTTCGCTAAGTATGCATGTACACCTATGAGTACTTCTATCAAGCTTAGTAAGGACACTTCAGGCAAGGACATAGAGCAAACCTTGTATCGAAGTATGATAGGTAGTCTTCTTTACTTGACTATAATTCGTCCCGACATAGACTTTAGTGTTGGAGTCTGTGCGCGATATTAGGCATCCCCAAAAGAGTCACACTTACTCATTCTAAACTTTATTATCAAATACGTGAGTGGGACTCTCTCATATGGTATTTGGTATTCCTTTGATACTAATGACTGTTTGTCCTCCTATTCGGATGACGATTGGGCCGGGGATGTAGATGGTTGTAGGAGCACTTCTGGTGGGGGTTTCTATTTTGGTTCTGCTCTTGTCTCCTGGTTGAGAAAGAATCAAAACTCCATCTCTTTCTTTACTGCGGAGGCTGAGTACATCGCCGTCGGGAGTTGTTGCACGCAACTCTTATGGATGAAGCAAATGTTGGAGGATTATGGAATATCACAGGACACCATGACCATCTCCTGTGATAACACGAGCGCGATACACATATTCCGCAATCTAGTCCAGCATTCGCGTATAAGGCACATCAGGATACACGAGCACTTTATACGTCAGTTAGTTGAGGAGAAAGTCGTATCCCTGAGTTTTGTTCCCACCGACCGTTAGTTAACCGATATTTTCACGAAACCTTTAGATGCCCTTAGATTTGAGAGTCTTAGGAAGTCTTTGGAAATTTGCACAGTTGACTCAGGGGTTGGTCCGTGTCTAGGATAGGATACTTTTTCATATTCATATCATATGCTTTCTATTTCTAGTTTGTATCATGTGTATTATTACTTTTGCTTTTTATATTTTTGAAAAGTCCATAAAGATTTTTTTTTTATAAAAATTTTAAAAAAAACACAAAAACATTTTTGTATTTTTTTTTGCACTTTTTATGGATGAGCATTTAAGATAGCCGAGTCACAAATTTCGTTCCATTTATTCATGTGACTGTTTGATAGAGATTTGAGACACTACATCATTGCATCCATGTGCTTTACATTGATTAGAGTCTTTGAGATGTCATTAGTGATATCTTTCTACATGGTTGACTCACATCTCCTTTATTGCACACATGCACGTCTATATTTGATTATTGTACTTGTCTATCACATATTGGCTTGAGTGTTTCCATCTCAATTCTGTCTATACAACGTACAATATGCTATCAAACTTAACAAGATTGGAATGCATATTAAAACCGTTTGGTGAGACTGTATTTTTTTTAAACGGGGAAGGGCTGCGAAAGGCTCATTTAGCCTTTGCAAATACTAAGCCACCGTTAAAAAAGGACGTAAAAATGGACGAATTTTATTATCCGGGGTCCAAAGAGGTTAAAAGAGCCTAAAAAATTTAAAGGCAATAAAAATCAATACATGTCAAATATGGGCCATTAGGTTTCACCATCAATTCTCCAAAGTTTGAGAATTTAGATCACCTCTATTAAAAATATAAATCTGAGGGAGCTTGGTTGGAGAATTTAAACGGGTTTGCACCTCCTTGAAAGTCCTGAAAAAGCATTAAATAGTTTTGGACGTTATTCGTGTGGAAATCACTTTGAGCTTTGATTTGTTGATTTGATTGAGTCAATGTCTCATATTACCATCTTTTTACACCAAAGGAAGATTTTGAGTTCATTCGTTAGGAGTATTCGATATTCATCGTGCACATATGTCATGTTTGTATGCATTGATTTTCCTATCGAATTTGATCACATCCTTACAATTACGCTATCATCGACTTGGTTATTTTTGTGTTCTTTCATGGTGTGATTTTTTGTTGTATATTATGTGTAAAAATTTTGAAAAATAAAAAAATGACAGTTTATTACCTTGTGACATTCTCCATGTGCATTCATTTATGCTTCTCCTATATGTCTATTTGGGTACATCATAAAAAGGGGAGAAGAATTATGGGGGAGAATTGTTTTGGTGTTTGGTTGATTTATGAATGATTTGCTTAAGCTTAATTGATCACTAATTTTTTGCATATCATTATATTTCAAACTGTTGCTTGTCACAGATATTTGCTTTATCTCATGTGTGTAGGTGCAACATTGTTCATTATTGGATTGCACACCCTAATGAGAAAAGCTTTGAAAGTTTTTGAAGAGCTGAAGATTTGGAGACATGTAAATTTAGTATTCTTAGTTTGAGGGTTTAATGGGGATATTATCTTGTATGTCATCTGATTACATAATTCATATTTTTATGTATGTACCGGCACGACATAGGGGGAGATTTGTAAGGACATAATTTTATAAATGTCTGGGGTAGAATATAGGAATTTTTTATTTTTCCCTATATCACAGTTTGTATGTCTGATATCGCTACATTCGGCACGCCAAACTCGATCATCCTCGACGGCCTTTATCCGAACTCAATGCATCTATTATCTTCACGTGCATCATGACACATACGACGTGTTGCTCAGCTCATTCCCACTACTCCTCTACGCCTTATCGGTAAAATGGTTAATTGGGGCTTTAATATTTGCATAAATATTTTGGAAATTTTTCAGAAAATTATTTTTGAAGTCTGGATTAATTTTTATCAAAAGCAGAATTTTTTTTCCAAGTGTAGAAGCGAAATCCCTTGAACGACGAGCTCGCTCAAACGACTTTAAACTGTCGCTCATATGAGATAGGCATGTCGCGCGATCTCGTTCGAACGACATCTATCCTTCGTTCGAGCGACATGGATATCTCGTTCGAACGAGCCACCGCTTCGATTTTCGTATAAATACATGTACACCTTCTACACGATTTTTAAGTCTTTCTGCAATCTCAAAATTTTGCAAAAACAGCCCAGAATAAGACTTCAATTTTTAAGGTTTTCTAAACCTTTTTGATTCACGAAACCATTCCCATATATGTGTCTGAATCATTAAACCTTCAAGATGATGATTTACTCATCTGGAGCAGTCTCTCTTCTTTAGTGCAGCCCTCCTGTAAAGGGAAAGTTCCAGCCGACGACATCAGAACCGACACCCGAGGGTATTTCTGTGTTACTTATTTTCATTGTAATCTATGTAACCATTTTTACAAAATTATAGTGAAAATAAAAGGTTTTGCCCCTTCGGGAAATTTTCCTCATTTGTGTGTGTTTGAATGTTCTTGCTTGATTTTATCATCATCAATCACACCTAGATGCATGTTTAGGACTTAATTGATAAAAACTGTGTTTAATTAAATAATTTTTTTATTTGAACGCAAGCGCACTCTATCACTTACGGGACCTTTTTGTGATAGTTTTACGTTTTCTCCCTTTGACAACATGGTCTTAAGCCTTCGTCTAACCATTTGCAAACTCTTGTCGTATACTCAAATAGGTAGTTGAGTGACTATGCGATCGATTTGTACAAGTTACATTGGTCTCGTGCGAGGTTATCGTGCCTTTTACGGGATCGTTTCATGGACGTTTTACATTTTCACCCTTTGATGACATACTTTTAAGCCTATTCTAAATTTTATAAATTCTCTTAGTATACTCAAATCGGGAGGTCGGTGATTACGCGATGGGTTCCTACTAGTTACATTGGTATCGTGCGAGGTACACGTGCCTCTTGCGGGACTATTTGGTGTCTATTTTATCTTCTCACCCTTTCACGTCATATTTTAAAGCATAAATCTAAATTTTTGCAAATTCTCATTGTATACTAAAACCCGAGTCCGGTGACTATGTGGTCTATTCTCACGAGTTACATTGGTCCCTTGCGAGGTGCGTGTGCCTCTTACGGGACCATTTTATGGCTATTTTACGTTTTCACCATTTGACGGCATGTTTTGAAGTCCAAGTCTAACCATTTGTAAATTCTCATTGTATACTCAAATAAAGAGTCCGGTGACTACGCGATCGGCTTCTACGAGTTACATTGGTCCCGTGCGAGGTGCTCGTGTCTCTTACAGGAAAGTTGTATGTCTTGTTTACGTTTTCACCCTTAACGATATGTTTTAAAGACCAAGTCTAACCATTTACAAATTATCATCGTATACTCAAACGAGGAGCTCGGTCACAATGGGGTCGGTTCGTACCATTTTCATTGATCCCGTGCGAGTTTATCGTGGCTTTTACGGTTCCATTTTATGGATGTTTTATGTTTTCACCCATTGACGACATGTTTTTAAGCCTTGTCTAAATTTAGTAAATTCTCGTCGTATACTCTAACCAGGAATCCAGTGACCACGTGATGTGTTCCAGTTAGTTACACTGGTCCTGTGCGAGGTGCACGTGCCTCTTATGGGACAATTTTGTGTCTATTTTATGTTTTCACCCTTTGACGTCAAATTTCATGGCGTAAATCTAAATTTTTGCAAATTCTCATCGTATACTCAAATCGGGAGTCCAGTGACTATGTGGTCTGTTCGCACGAGTTACATTGGTCCCTTACGAAGTGCTTATACCTCTTATGGGACCAGTTTATTGCTCTTTTACATTTTCACTATTTGACGGTATGTTTTTAAGCTTAAGTCTAACCGTTTACAAATTCTCATCGTATACTCAAACGGGGAGTCCAATGACTATGTGATCAATTATTACAAGTTACATTGGTCCCATGCGACGTGCTGATGTATCTGATGGGAGTATTTTATGGGATTTTTTTATGTTTTCACCCTTTGACGACATATTTTTAAGACAAAGTCTAATCGTTTATAAATTCTCATTGTATACTCAAACAGGCAGTCTGGTGACTATGCGATCGGTTCGTACAAGTTACATTGGCCCCTTTCGAGGTGCTTGTGCCTCTTACGGGACCGTTTTGTGGTTATTTTACGTTTTCACCCTTGGACGACTTGTTTTTCATCCTAAGCCTAAATTTTGCAAATTCTTGTTGTATACTCAAATCGAGAGTCCGGTGACTACGCGATGGGTTTTTACGAGTTACATTGGTCCCGTCTGTAGTGCTCATGCCTCCTACATGATTATTTTGTGGTTGTTTTATGTTTTCACCCTTTTACGACATATTTTTAAGTCCATGTCTAACTGTTTAAAAATTCTTGTCGTATACTCAAACGGGGAGTTCGTTGACTAAGCGGTCAGTTCCTACGAGTTACATTGGTCCGTCGAGGCGTTCGTACCTTTTACCGGACCGATTTATTGCAGTTTTATGTTTTCACACTTTGAAGGCATATTTTAAGCCTAAGTCTAAATTTTTCCAATTCAATTCATATACTTAAATGAGGAGTCCGGTGACTACGCGATCGGTTCGTACGAGTTACATTGGTCCTGTGCGAGGTGTTTATGCCTCTTACGGGATCATTTTGTGGAAGTTTTCTATTTTCACCCTTTGAAGGCACGTTTTAAAGTCCAAGTCTAATCGTTTTCAAATTCTCATCATATTCTTAAACGTGGAGTCTAGTGACTACGCGATCGGTTTCCAGAAGTTACATTGGTCCCGTGTGAGGTGCTCGTGTCTCTTACGGGACCGTTTTACGACTATTTTACGTTTTCACCCTTTAACAACATGTTTTTAAGCCTAAGTAAAATCGTTTGAAAATTCTCGTCGTATACTCAAACAGGGAGTTCGGTGACGACGAAGTCGGATTGTACGAGTTACATAGGTCCTGTGCGAGGTTCTTGTGCCTCTAACGGGACCGTTTTGTTGTTGTTTTACGTTTTCACCATGTGATGTCATGTTAATAAGCCTAAGTCTAAATTTTGAAAATTCTCATCATATACTCAAACCGGGAGTTCAGAAACTACGCGATGGGTTTATACGAATTACATTGGTCCCGTGTAGGGTGTACGTGCCTCTTACGAGACTGTTTTGCGTCTGTTTTATGTTCTCACCCTTTGACGTCATATTTTAAAACATAAATATAATTTTTTGCGAATTCTCGTCATATACTCAAACCAGGAGTCCGGTGACTATGATGTCCATTCCCACGAGTTATCTTGGTCCCTTGTGATGTGTGTGTCCCTCTTCCTGGACCATTTTTTGGTTGTTTTACGTTTTCACCCTTCGACGAGATATTTTGATGACTAAGTCTAACCGTTTGCAAATTTTCATTGTATACTCAAACGAGGAGTCCAGTGACTATGAGATCAGTTCTTATGAGTTGCATTAGTCCTGTGCGAGGTGCTCGTGTATCTACCGGGAATGTTTTATGGTTGTTTTATATTTTCACCCTTTGACGGCATGTTTTTAAGACTAAACTCTAACAATTTGTAAATTTTCTTTGTATACACAAATGGGGAGTTCTACGACAACGAGTTACATTGGTTCCATCTGAGGTGCTTATGCCTCTTACAGGACAATTTTGTGGTTATTTTATGTTCCACCCTAAAATTTTCAAATTATTATTGTATACTCAAACCGGGAGTCCAGTGACTATGGGACGGTTTCCTATGAGTTACAATGGTCTCGTGTGAGGTGCTCGTGCCTCTTACGAGACCGTTTTGGGGCTATTTAACGTTTTCACCCTTTGATAGCATGTTTTTAAGCCTACATCTAACCGTTTATGATTTCTCATCGTATACTCAAACGGGGAGCTCGGTGACTACGCGATCAATTTGTACAAGTTTCATTGGTCCCGTACGAGGTTATCGTACCTTTTACGAGACTATTTTGTGGATGTTTTACGTTTTCACCCATCGATGGCATGTTTGTAAGCCTTATCTAAATTCAGCAAATTCTCACCATATACTCAAATCGGGAGTCCGACGACTACGTGACGGGTTCAAATGAGTTACACTGGTTCCGTACGAGGCATACGTGCCTCTTATGGGACTGTTTTGTATGTATTTTATTTTTTCACCCTTTGACGTCAAATTTCAAAGCATAAATCTAAATTTTTTCAAATTCTCATTATGTACTGAAATCGGGAGTCTTGTGACTATGCGGTCTTTTCTCATGAGTTACATTGGTCCCTTATGAGGTGCTTATACCTCTTGCGATACCATTTTGTTGCTCTTTTACATTTTCACTCTTTGACGACATGTTTTTAAGCCTAAGTCTAACCATTTGCGAATTCTCTTCGTATACTCAAACGGGGAGTCCAATGACTATGAGATCAGTTCTTACGAGTTACATTGGTCCCGTGCAAGGTGCTCGTGTATCTGATGGGACCATTTTATGGTTGTTTTACGTTTTCACCCTTTGACGACATGCTTTTAAGACTAAGTCTAACCATTTGTATATTCTCGTTGTATACTTAAACATGGAGTCTGGTGACTACGCGATCGGTTCGTACGAGTTACATTGGTCCCGTCCGAGGTGGTTGTGCCTCTTATAGGACCGTTTTGTGGTTGTTTTACGTTTTCACCCTTTGACGGCTTGCTTTTAATCCTAAGCCTAAATTTTGCAAATTCTCATGGTATACTCAAATCAGGAGTCCGATGACTATGTGATGGGTTCTTAAGTGTTACATTGATACCGTTTGTAGTGCTCGTGCCTCTTACAGGACTATTTTGTGGTTGTTTTATGTTTTTACCATTTGACGACATGTTTTGAAGTCCATGTCTAACTTTTTATAAATTCAGGTCGTATACTCAAACGGGGAGTTCGTTGAATACGCGGTCAGTTCCTATGAGTTACATTGGTTCGTCGAGGTGTTCGTACCTTTTACGAGACCGATTTGTTACATTTTTATGTTTTCACACTTTGACGACATGTTTTTGTGTCTGTATTATATTTTCACACTTTGATGTCATGTTTTTAAGTATTAATCTATTTTTTTCCCCAAAATCTCATCGTATACACAAACCGAGAGTCGGATGACTTTACGGTATGTTCCCATAAGTTATATTGTCCCGTTCAAGGTGCTTGTGCCTTTTGAGGGACCATTTTGTGGTTGATTTACATTTTCACCATTGACGGCATGTTTTGAATCCTCAGTCTAACTATTTGCTGTATACTAAAACGGGGAGTATGGTGTCTATACGGTCAGTTCCTACGAATTGCATTGGTCCCATACGAGATGCTCATGCCTTTTACGAGACCGTTTTGTGTCTGTTTTATATTTTCACCCTTTGATGGCCATGTGTGAATTTTTCAAATTCTCCTCGTATACTCAAATAAGTAGTCCGATTACTTCGTGGTAGGTTCGTATGAGTAACATTGTTACTATGCAAGGTGCTCGTGCCTCTTATGGGACCATTTTGTTGGCTGTTTTATGCTTTCACCCTTTGATGACATGTTTTGAAGCCCAAGTCTAACCGTTTGCAAATTCTTGTCGTATACTCAAATGGGGAGTCCGGTGACTATGCGATCGGTTCGTACCATTTACATTGGTCCCGTGCGAGGTGTTCGTGACTCTAACGGGACCATATTGTGGCTATTTTATGTTTTCACCCTTTGACAACATGTTTTTAAGCCTAGATCTAATCGTTTGCAAATTCTCATCGTATACTCAAACGGGGAGTTCGGTAACAACGCAGTCGATTTGTACGCGTTACATTGATTCTGTATGAGGTTCGTGCCTTTTACGGGATCATTTGGTGGTTATTTTACATTTTCAACCATTGACGACATATTTTTAACTATAATTATAACCGTTTGCAAATTCAAGTTGTATACTCAAACGGGGAGTACGGTGACTACGCGGTCGGTTTTTTAGAGGCACATTTATTTTGTGTTTTTGGAGATATAAATGTACAATTTAGTACTTGTTTTGTTTAACACATTAAGATACTGAATTATTATTGGTACACTAGAATAGATTATTATTGGTATACTAGAATTGTTGATTTGTTATTGTGAAGAATAGAATTATTAAAACACCTTTGAAGGCCTTAAGTAGTTAATCCACTATTGAAGGCCTGCAATTTTTATGTATCACACAATGCGAAAAGAAAGAATAAAGGTTGCAATTTACATTTCATATATAGTGTTATGTATGTGCGTGTGTGTTTATGCATATGATATACCTGCTAGCTTAGGGACAGAAATCCAACACCCATGACCATATTTGGCGATGTTATAATTGTTAATCTTATAACTGTTAATATTGATATGTTATGTTTTAATAAAGATATCTTATAACTGTTATGGGTGATTTTCTCTAAGATATCTTATATATTATAACTTAGGGAAAATACTCCAACACCCTCTTTCTTCTTGCTCATAAAGATCTTTTCCAGTTATGTTCTCCAGTTATAACAGTTAAAACATAATAAGCAAACTAGATAGAACTTAACCAGTTAGCCTATTCATTTGTGGATGCTATGTGCAAATGTGAACAATTATCCTATCCATTTGTGTTTGTACCTTAACTTTGATTTATGTTCTTCTATTTGTCTATTATAGGTATATGGTTCGTTAGATCTAAAAAATATTTTGTCACTCTATGTTAAATGTGAGAAATGGTTGGGATATTAAAATCACATTTGATGGGGACATTAAAACTGGGGACATTAAAACACAGATAGTTTTAGGAAAGGAATCTTTTTTGTAAAAATATCAACTGTAAGCCACAAGAATAGAGTGTGACAATGCCATCATTTTAATTATGGAAACATGTTTTTTTGTAAAAATATTAATTGTTCATTCTGTTGTGATTTTGTTTTGTTTAATATATAAGCAGGTCTTGTATTATTTTGTGATTTCTAAGATATAATTGTACAATTTAGTTCTTGTTTTGTTTAATTCCCAACAATTGGGAGTGTTTTTTCTATTATTTCTGTTGATTTAGTACATGTTTATGTTCTTTCTATGATTTTTGTTCTTTCTATTGAGACTACTTTTCTTTCTATTTTATTTTCTATTTAATCTTTATTTAGGCCATTCAGTTGCCGCAAATTGATGTTTATGAATAGGAAATGAATATAAAATGTGTATTGTTTAAACCAATTTCACTCACTTGGATAAGAATATTATTTCTTAGACGACTATGAAAGTGATGATATTTGATATATATGGCAGGTGTAGGGACTGCTATGACTGTGTTGATATATTATATATATGACTGTTATTTTTTTCTTCACGTTGTGTATTCATATAGACATGGAAGATGAATGTGGATAGGGCTTGTGGTGGTGTGTTAAGAGATCATAAAGGTTGTTTTATATTGGCCTTTGATAAGAACATTGGATTGGGAGTAAGTATCCAAGTTGAGGCAGAGGCTATTAATCAAGGTTTAAGTATTCATTTCCAAAATAATTTTTCCCTTATAATTGCATAGCTATGAGAAATCAGCATACCTCTTCCCTAGAGCTACACATATGAAGTACTCGTGTCATCCTCTGGTGGTACTGGGAATCCAACATTTTGAATCATACGAAATAATTTTTTGGTGGTCTGTGACATTAGTTCTTTCAACTTATCCATCTCTTAACAATGATGAGTCTGTCCCTCCTCAATCTTCTTATCCATCTATTCACGATGACGGTTCTCTCCCTCCTCAATCCTCTCTTACAACCATTCGATTTCCCTCTCATAAAATTAAGAAGGCATGGACCTTACCGATGTTGGTCGAATACTAACTCCCTTACATAATTCACGTCTATGTCCGTCACGACCAATAACATCCTCAAAGATTTGATCTCTCACTTCAGGGTCATTCTGTTGTTCTTCTTGTGTCACATCCAATAGTGTGCAATACCATAAAATGCTTACTGCAATATTTTTACCATAAAATGGCTTTGGAATGGACACTAAAATACAATACCTCTATTCACGCCGCTCCATCGTCCTCAATATACACCTTATCCTTCAACCTTCGAGTATCTCTATACACACTAAGCTTGTCGTTAGGCAAGTTGGATTTTTTCATGTATTATTTTTTAATTAAGATAAGGAAAAAAACATATTACGTTCATAATAACAATGATGAAATTCAACATAATCATCCTCAAACTAAAGGCATAAAAGAATATGTAACGAATATAAAATATGATGTTAACCTTTTCTACAACTTGAGGAATAGACGTGCTCCCAATACTAGGGTGGATGTAAAGGTTTGCCCTATTTTCAGTGTTTTGGGCCACCACTCACTGTATAAAAAGTTAAACCATGTTACAATTTTGATAGATATAAATAATCAACAGAAATAAACCTAAAGTAATTCTACATATGTCACACCATCGTACTTTTTCACCCTAAAAAATCACTAATTTAGTCCATATATAGGGATCAACTTGGAGAGGTGCATTTGGAAGTCATTGTCATACACCTCAAAATAGTCCTTTTTCATACGATACTACAAGCGCCTCTAAGCATTGTCTGCCATTTGAAAACAAATTGTCTTAAATCCTTTAGGGGCATTTGTATTGAGCTAACAACAAAGCAATACAAATAAATTATAAATATATAATTTGAATGATATATTAACGTAATGAAAATAGGCAAGTACATTCACACTCTTCCAAATTGTATCGAGACTTTCCACCCATAGTCTTTTCCAGTCTGCCAAATCCAAAGGAAATAACGATCCTTGTCGAGCGAAATATCCTAACTGACTGGCAAGCTTCTTCCCGTTGCGTTCAATTGGTTGACATTCGTGGTTCCACCCAATTATCAAATTTGACCACTATCCCATTCTTTCCATGGTTTGGAAAACCCTCTACGGTTCATATTAGTAGCGGGACCATTTTGAGTTGGTAATTGTAGACCCTCAGCAGTACCTAGTCAAAATTCAAAAGAAAATATGATTTTAATAATTACCAAAGAAAAAATTAACTTACTCAATGAATGGTGCCACTGCATCAGTGTTGAAAAGCACATACCGATGGACTTGAACCAATGTTTCTTGCTCAAGCTAAATTTGAACTTTTTTCCCAACAGTGCGACCAGAGTCATTACTTTTGTCATTTATTCTAATAGGTCGACTATACTTGGTTTCCACATTATCATCCAAATACCTCGAGCAAAAGGTCATACACTTTTCTAAAAGGACAGACTTAGCAATTGACGCCTCAGGATGAACACGATTCCGCACATAGAGTTTCAATATGTGTAGAAAATATTCACAATTTTAACATCACCAAATACAAAATACAAGCAGACATAATTTTAACATCCTTTTCGAAGGGGTTAATTTCCCACTTGTAAATATTAAGTGATATATTATTTAAAACTCAAAATTATAATCAAATAAGATGTTTAGTATCATTCCACCATGTCAAACCTCCTAATACTTTTAACCTGGAATAACTTTCCATGGAAGATCGTTGTGATATAATAGTATTATTTTTAGCTCATGGAAGAAAGGTGAAGACAACCAATAACTTCATAATCTGAAAGCCACTTTTAGATAATGTAACAATGCATTGCTATGAAATCAAACAGGAAAGAGAAGGGAGATCATGAACACAATTAAACTTATAAATTCACACTATTTATAATTTGATATTATTCAAATACAAAATTGATAAATACAATAAATACAAGCAAAATTAAAACCAAAAGGGCATGTATCAAATTAGTACACCACAACAATGTGGTCAAAAATTAAAACATCTACAGATGAGTACCCATACCTCTGAGATAATATTATTATACATCAATCAACCACTGAATAAGATAGAGAGGGATGTCACTGTGGGTGCAGGGGTGGGGCAGCGAAGTGGAGAGGAGGCGGCTCAGGGGTGGAGAGATGGAGGGGGATAGGGCGACAGAGAGATCTCTGAGAGCACAGAGAGAGAGAGAGAGGGAGAGATGTGAGAGAACAAAGATAGAGAGCGGGAGTTAGGCATGGGAAATGAATTTGGAAATGTGAGAGAAAAGTAAGGAAAACTACCAAAAGGGTCAGAAACATCCATCCCATTTTGTATATCAAAAGACACGGAAGTTAAAACCGTCCCTTTTGGTATATCAAAAGGGACGGTTTTAAAAATTCATCCCTTATATTTATTTTGAAAAAACATAAAAAAATCAAGGTATTTTAAAAGGGATGGATTTTTAAAACCATCTCATTTGCTATACAAAAAGGGACGGGTTTTCAAATCCGTCCCATTGGATATTACAAATGGGACGGATTTAAAAACCTGTGTCTTATATTTGTTTGGAAAAAAGCAAAAAATTCAAGGTATACCAAAAGGAACGGATTTTAAAAACCGTCCCTTTTGGTATAGCGAAAAGGATAGTTTTTAAAATTCGACCCATTTGGTTTAGTAAATGGGACGATTTTAAAAATCAGTCCCTTAAATTACCTCGGGAAAAAAATGCTAAAAATGTCCACACACTTTAAGGGTCGGTTTTTAATAACCGTCCCATTTTGTATACCAAATGGGACGGATTTTAAAAATCGACCCTTTTGTGATTTATCAAAAGGGACGGTAATTAAAACCATCTCATTTGGTATATCAAAAGGGACAAAATAACACGGTCATCCCAAATACTCCCATCCCTAATACCCATTTTTGTTGTAGTGATTATTTTAGGGGGTCTTTCTCAATCGTAACTGTAGACACCCCATTATGCTCCATAAACGTAGCCACGCCTTCCATGGACTTCTAAAGGCCAAAAAGCTATCCGAAGTTCATGAGCACCTATTTAAAAGTCCAAATACCTAAAACAATCCACAAAATTATCGAACATAATAAAACCAGTCCAGAATGGGACCAAAGGCTAAGGGTTTATGACACCCCGCCTAATTAAATACCGGGCGATCACTCCTTTATTAAATTAAATCAAGGTAAACAGTTGGTTCATTCTCAGCATCACTGTCGATAAAAATAATTTTTCCAATTTAACACCCTAAATAATTAAGCTAAGTGTCAAAACATTTTCCATACAAACTTTCCAAATTTTAATTAAAGAAAAAGATTTATTTTAATTAAACAACATTTCTACAATATAGAATCACACCACAATAAACCAAATAACATAATACATTCGTCAATCGAATGTCAACAAATGGAACTAAAACCACAAATCCATCCTGAAAATCCCATAGAACAAATACTGGAAATAACTAAAAGATAAAAATCCCAACAACAAATGAAATGATGAAAAGGGGCGACACGTGCCCAATAAATGAGAGTAATAGGAGTGGAGTCAATAACAGAAGCCGTCTACTCAAGTGACCTGCAACTCCCACCTAAGCTGCAGCTCGTTCTTCTCAAGGGATCCTAAGCAAGACGCCCCTGTGGCTGGGCACCTGAAAATATACATATATATATACAAGAGAGAGAGAGAGAAAAAGAAACGGGTCAGAGCCCGAAAGTGTGTTTGATTTAAAATACGTTTAGCAAGTATTTAAATTGATACAGGCCAATGCAACAACATATTAGTACGTCTCTCTCTTGAGAAAAATACTCACCTCTCTTCTAATGTGCACACCTATCGCACTAACCTTCCCAACGGTTCGTTTTATTAGCTATCGCACTTAACTTTCTAAAAGATTTAACTTAACTTAGATTACCCGCAAGATTTACAATTCACAATTTCATTTTAAAAGAATGTTCCAAACAGTAATCAAAGCCCTCCATTTTAACTTTATAAAATCCGTAAAGTTTTACCGTGACATATTATACTTTTCAAAATAAGTATTTAATACTATGCGTCAACAACTATGTTCTACTTATCAAATTTTAGTAGACATTTCAAATATCGTAATCTCATATATATATATTAACTACTCGTATAATATATATATAACAGCACCCCGAATAAAACTATGGTGCGTGCATACTTCCACTATCCAAACCCCATACCACTCAAATCAAGGGGAATACAAATTCGGAATCACTCTCGAATTGTATTAACACATACACAAACAATATCGAGGCGAAGCATAGATTCCAAGTCTCTAAGAGGATGGCACATACTCGCGTCTCTTAGGACCGTCTGAACTATCAATTCGATAGCCTGTACCAAGGATATCTATCTTCTAGGGTACAAGTCAATATCCCCCATAAAGGTCCCATCGAGATAAGACTTTCCCAGCGCGGTAACCTCAAGGATAGCAAGTAGCGCGGTATGTTTTTCACATGTATATAATATATGTACACACAATCATATAAATATACCACTTTATCATATTAATATAGGTTCTTCTCATCACCCGTAATTATACCGTTTATCATTAATTTCACTTTTAAAGAATTACGCATAAGGTTTCATTACTAACCTTAACTCGAAGGGTTTTCTCACTTATTACCTAACACTCATGGATTATATCCTCACGAATCTGAAATTCAGTAAGTGACTTTATTTGATTCCAACGTAACTCTCTTACGCACCTCACCCTTTAAATTTATAAATCTACCAACCTAAAGTAAATATCCCATAAATACCATTCTCGTTGAAGATTAAAGTTTCTAACATTTATCCATATACCCTACTGGTCCTCAATGTCTCCCAAATCATTTTATTTAAGATGCCCAAAGATTATTTCACGATAAACTTAAGTTAACTAATTAAACAAGGGAAATAGGAGTCTGCCAGGAGGGGTCGATCGATCGAAGCTTGGGGCTCGATCGATCGAACCTTTGATCGATCGATGCTCTAGGCTCGATCGATCGATCAAGCAGGTCTGGGCGAAAATTCTGCAGAATTGCAGTTACGGGATTCATCAAAATTCTTCATCAATATCCATATTTTCCAACACTAATCGACCCAAAAAGTCTACTACTAACATACTAACATAATTCCAGATGTTTTTAACGTTCAGCATGCGTGTATACATCATTAATCATGGTTAAACAACCCAAAATTCATCTAATCATCAAGAACCCTAAAGTTTTCATAACTATGATTCAATTCAGTTTTTCTCCAGAATTTCTTCCTAATATGACATCAAAAATTCGTGGGTAATACATCTATATCATCAAAGTTTCCAGCATAAGGTTTTAATCTTCTCTACATGAAATTTTCTATCAAAATTTGGGGTTTTCTTACATGGATTACATTCCTAATTAATCCTAAACTAATATGAACATTGCACTAACGAAATACGCAAGTTAAACACTTGCCTGGGATTTTCAGAAGTCTGATTTCCTGTTGATTATGGTGTGGTTGCGTTCTCCTCCTCGCGATCTACGCGTTGGTGGTGACGGCGGTGCAAACGGTGGTGTTTTGGCCTTGAAGCTCCTTGAAAGGTCTCTCCTCTCTTCTCCAATGGCCGTCCTAGGGTTCTGAATGTTCTAACCCTAAATGGATAACCTAACCAACTGATAAAGGCTGCTAAAATTCGTGGGTTTAATTACCCTATTTTGGAAAAAGACCAAAATGCCCTCCCGGGTCACTAATTAGGCCTAAAAACGCCCCGAGGCCCAAACTAACCCCCCGGGTATACTTTTCTGACTATCTCGACCCTTACGGACACGTTGGTGCACTCAAAACGACGATACGGACAACTTATAAAATATTCACTTTTTATTTAACAAAATAAGTCCCGACGTGACACGGGCACGTCCTTACTTAAATTTTCGAAATAGTCATTTAATTCACTTATGACATTCAATATGACCAATATAATATATTACTATGCTCATTAGTAATATTCAACAAGTTTCTCATAATTACTAACTCTCGTCACGTTAATAATTATAACATAATTAATTTCCGGATTTTTATTAAATAATCTATTACATTAAATTTAATAAATCCCCAAATTAAATATAGCATAAAAATACGGGGTATTACATACTTCCCCCCTAATAACGGAATTTCGTCCCGAAATTCGAAAAATAAGGCATACCTGGTAAAAACAACTCTGGATATCTCTCGCGCATATCTGCCTCACGCTCCCAAGTGGATTCCTCCACGTTATGATGTTCCCACAGGACTCGCACAAGTGGAACTATTTTTGACCTCAATCTCCTCTCACTATAGTCTAGAATAGCCACTGGTCTCTCTTCGTAAGAGCTATCAGACTGTAAGTCAATCTCATCTATCGCAATATGAGTATGGGCCATATCATCCCGAAGATATCGTCTCAACGACGAGATGTGGAATACATCGTGGATGCGATGTAAATGTTCTGGAAATCCCAACCTGTATGCTACCGGCCCAATCCTCTCGATGATGGGAAATGGTCCTACGTACCTCGGAGCCAACTTCCCCTTCTTCCCGAACCTCATCACTCCCTTCATAGGAGATATACGCAACAACACTTGATCTCCCACATTAAACTCCCGGAAGAACCGTTTCGCATCGGCGTAGCTCTTCTGCCTGTCTTGGGCTACCCGAATACGACTCCTGATTATCTCAATCCTCGTGGAGGTCTCCTGAATTACTTCTGGTCCTAGCAACTTGTTGTCCCCCACCTCGAGCTAACAAGTTGGAGAACGACAAGGCCTGCCAAACAAAGGCTCAAATGGAGCCATGCCAATCGTAAACTGATAGGAGTTATTATAAGCAAACTCTACCAGTGGAAGGTGTGGCTCCCAACCTCCTCCGAAATCGAGAACACACATGCGTAGCATATCTTCCAACATCTGATTAGTACGCTCTGTCTGTCCATCTGTCTGTGGGTGGTAAGCTGAACTCAGTCTCAACTCTGTACCCATAGCCTCCTGAAAGCTTTCCCAGAAATGTGACACAAAAATCTTGTCTCTATCTGACACAATATTCAGGGGCACCCCATGTAATCTGACAATCTCAGCGATGAACAACTGGGCATACTGTCCCGTGGTATAATCTGTCCTCACTGGCAGAAAATGAGCCACCTTGGTCAAACGGTCTACAATCACCCAGATAGAATCGTGGCCCCGCTGTGATGTAGGCAACCCTGTAATGAAATCCATGAAAATACTTTCCCACTTCCACGCGGGTATTTCCAACGGCTGAAGTAATCCTGACGGTTTCTAGTGGTCCACCTTCACCAGCTGGCAAGTAGAACACTTGGACACAAATCAGCGATGTCCTTCTTCATCCCACTCCACCAGTACTGTCGTCTCATGTCCTGGTACATATTATCGCCTCCCGGATGTATTGCAAATCGGGACCCATGAGAATGAGTCATCACTTCATGACGTAGATCCGCTCCTTTTGGAACCACTAATCTCCCATTAAACCGTAACCCTCCATCAGAACTAACAGAATAGGACTCAGCACCCTCGGCTAGAAGTCGCACAATCTGCTCCTGACAAAACGGGTCTGTGGTCTGTGCCTGTATCACCCTCGTAACAATCTCGGGTGTGACTGTCATCACGGATATGAAAGAACGTGCTACTGCGGCCTGGTGACCCAACTCCTTCCATTTTTCTTTCCAGATGTCCGCTACATCGTCTACCGGTCTACGGCTCAACGCATCAGCAACTACGTTGGCCTTCCCCGGATGATACTGTATATCGAACTGGTAGTCCTTTATAAACTCTAGCCATCTGCGCTGGCGCATATTCAGCTCTCGCTGAGTGAACAGGTACTGCAGTGACTTATGGTCTGTGAACAAACGGAACTTCTCACCTAATAAATAGTGCATCCATATCCTTAATGCAAAGACGACCGCTGCTAACTCCAGGTCGTGGGTGGGGTAATTCTTCTCATGCGACTTAAGCTTGCGGGAAGCAAAAGCTATAGCCTTCTCCTCCTGCTGAAGTACTCCCCCAAGTCCCCGTAAGGACGCATCGGTGTAAACCAGGTACTCTACCCCCGACTTTGGTAACGCAAGGACTGGCGCTGAAGTCAGCTTCTCTTTCAGCTCGTCGACAGCCAATTGACAAGCGTCATCCCAAACATATGGTACTCCCTTGCGAGTCAGATTCGTCAATGGACCCGCTATTTTGGAGAATCCTCGAATGAATCTCATGTAGTGTCCGTCTAACCCCAAGAAACTACGCACTTCCGTCGGTGTCGTGGGCTGTCCCCACTCCCTCACCGCTGACACTTTGCTCGGGTCAACTGCTATCCCCTGCTCAGAAACAACATGGCCCAAGAATTGTACCTCTCGCAACCAGAATCCACACTTCTCGTACTTAGCATACAACTGATGCTCTCGTAGAGTCTGAAGAACCTGCCTCAAGTGCTCGGCATGCTCCTCCTCGGAGTGTGAATATATCAAGATATCATCTACGAAGATGATGACGAACTTGTGACACCCCGTCTAATTAAATACCGGGTAGCTACTCCTTTATTAAATTAAATCAAAACGCCAAGTTGGCTCAGTTAATAACATCACTGTCGAAAACATTTTATTATTACTAACCACCTAGTATTTAAAAAGTAAGTGCCAAATTTTTAATTAAAATCTGATTAACATGCAACAAGTGTAAAGAATAATAATAACACCATTCACCATAATGAAGTCAATAGAATAACCGTCACATGATATAAATAAAACTGGAGGAAAAACTCCTCACAACATAATCCCACAACTGAAGTAAATAAAGAAATACTGAATACTGAATGAATACATGCCAAAGTCTGATAAACTGAAAAGGAAATGTATCTAATAGAATTTGGGCAACATGCCCTACAACTGAGGAATACTGAATAAGGAATCCAAATTATATAAGCGTCTAAAAGCAAATCCCTGTAGCTTCCACAAGCAGCTACAGCTCGTCATCAGAATGAGAATCCTATGCATGGTGACCTTGTGGCTGGGCACCTAAAATGGTTTTACAAAAAGATTGATTTGGAAGCAAACGGGTCAGAGCCCGAATGTGTAGATATTTTAAAAACCTGCAAGTGCTTTAAAAACATTTAAAACAGTATATGCAAAATACATGTTAGGATGTGCTCTCACATGAGTTTCTCACCTCTCGACTAATAGTGCACTCCTAACGTTCCTGACCCCATTCATGTGTTATCTCATAACTATATAATTCTAGCGGATTTCTAACCATCTACTCGGTTCACGTTTAAGTTCCAACCTTAATAATTAAATAGAGAATTCTACTTTAATTCCCGGAATCCCAATTATTAACAAAACCATTTATCGATAAAAGTCCCCTTTTTATCTTTCAAAACGTTAGTATAATTATACTCACAATTTAACATAGCAAATTCCTTCACATTAAACAGTATATTTTCTCATCATAAATATACAATACAAGCACCCAAAGGCTAAGCTGCGGTGCACACATACTCTGCTATCCATCCCGGTACATCACGTATATAAGGATTACAAATTCCGAATCTCTCAGGAATTGTTGGAATAAACACCACACATATAAATGGAGGCGAACATAATTCACATATCCATGTTCACGTACATACCTACGCTCCATAGTCAGCTGGCTTATTAACTCACAAATAAGTGGTTCTCTTGAACTATGTCCTCTAGGCACCAATCTAAATCCGGGCAACACAAGGATAAGAAGGTCCTAAGCGAACGTAACCTCCCGTGATAGCAAGTATGGTAGGTATGTCATACACATAAAATTATATACTAAGCATTCACACATCTTAGATATCTCAATAATAATAAGGGTATACTCTACATCATTATACCATTATTCCCAATACGTATATTTCAAATATCCCGACAATATATAAATTAAATGGTCGGCACGTCTCACGTCGTAATTTCTTAAACTTGGAACCTATCTCAAATAGACTATTAAGTTCCCATAATTCCCACATATAACATCTTTATACCTAAGGTCTTTACTTCTGCCCCAAACCTTAATTCATCAAATTATTCGAATTTGTACTATTAACCCAAATATTATCTCACATAACGAATTTCATTAATTTAGAATAATTCCCCAAATTAAATTCCAATTAAAGTCCAATCTCATAATCATGCCTACTGGTCTTCCTTAAAGTTAAGGGTAATCACAATGTCTCTAATAAAATTAACCAAGGGTTATCATCATTAAAATTCAATTAAGGAAAACTTTATTCATTCTGGGAAGGTCGATCGATCGACCTTGACCTTCGATCGATCGATGGTGGTCGATCGATCGACTGATGAATGTCGATCGATCGATCGCACAGGTCTGTTGCGGGCTGCTTCGTTTTGCAGTTACAGTTTCGTCCCAAATCACCATTTTTAAGCATGAAACTTCAAGATAAGGTTACTATAACGTTATACTAACATCCTACATCAATAATAACATTCTAAATCCCATAATTCATCATTTAAAGGCTTACTTTGTATTAAAACTATATCAAAATAATTCCCAGATTTCTTCCATTCAAGAACATCATTAAGCTTCTTATAATTCTATCTTTTGATCCTCAAGGTTCTGTTTTCAACATATAAATTCGTCCAGAATATACTACAAGCAATTCCTACATAAATCATGTCCTTTAACTTCCAATTCATGGGTCTAATTTATCTCCAAAAATCAGTTTCGAAAATTCCTAAACATGGAAACATATCTTGAATTAAAAGAGTTTAAATCACTTGCCTTATGTTATCTCAGAATTTGATGTTGAATCTTGATAGCCAAGTTGTTCTCCCTCTCACTTTTCTGCAGAATTCTCTTCCTTCTCTCTCTCTCTCAAGCTCTTCCCAAGGTAGAAGACAAAGGAGGTTATGGAGGTGTGTCTTGATTTTGGTAAGTTGGAAGTATATTTCAACTTCTCCCGTAGCCCATTAAGTCTCTAAATGGTAGTAGTGGGTTAAGTGGGTTAAGTGGGTTAAGTGGGTTAAGGAAATAGTCAGCTTATTAATTCCATTTTCGTCACTTTTTAATTCCCAAAAATACAAATTACCAAAATACCCCTTATGATGCCGGTATGGCCCACAAATATCCCGGGACCCAAACTAAACTTCCGGCTAATGTTTTCTGACTATCTCGACCCTTCCGGACGCGTTGGCGCACTCAAAACGACCATACGGTTAATGGAACTAAAATTCACTTTTTAATTTAATAAGATACCATGACGTGGCGGTCACACGCGTCAAATAAAATTCCCAAATTGCCATATATCAATCACGTGACAATTTCAATATTACCAATATTCATATAATGCCGAGTATGCACATTATAATAAAATACTAACTCACATCTCGTTAATATTATTATCCGGATTAATTTCCAATTAATAAGCATTTAATTTAATTAATCCCCAAAAATAAATATCACAGAAAATACGGGGTATTACAGAACTGATCCAAGAACTCTCTAAATACTCGGTTCATTAAGTCCATAAAAATGGCTGGGGCATTTGTGAGTCCGAACGGCATTACCCTGAACTCATAGGACCCATATCTCGACAAGAAGGCAGTCTTTGAAACATCCTGCTCTCTAATCCGTAACTGATGGTACCCCGGCCTCAGATCTATCTTTGAAAAGAAAGTTGCGCCCCTCAACTGGTCGAATAGATCATCGATTCGAGGCAACGGATACTTATTCCGTATCGTGACCTTGTTCAACTCCCAGTAGTCAACACACAATCTCAGTGAACCATCTCTCTTCTTTACAAATAAGACTGGAGAGCCCCAAGGTGAGGTACTCCTACGAATGAAACCCTGACCTAATAGCTGCTCTATCTGATCTCGTAGCTCTCGCATCTCTGCCGGAGCCATACGGTACGGTGCGCATGCTATAGGTCTCGTATCCGGCAATAAGTCTATAACGAAGTCTATCTCACGACTGAGCGGTAGGCCTGGTATCTCCTGAAACACATCGGAATCCTAACTAACAACTGGGATCGAATCCAAAGGAATCACAACCTCCTTAGAGGTATCCTCCTCAATGTAATATAAATGAGCGGTCGAACCTCCCTCTGGGCGAGGCATCGCCATTACAAACATCTCTTACCCCGGAATGGCAAAAATAATGCTCCCACCGAAGCAATCAATCATGGATCTATAAGAGGCGAGCCAATCCATACCAATAATCACATCATGCTCGTGCATGTCTAAGACTAGCATGTCTGCAGGTAATACCAAGCTACCAATCTCTACCCCTACTCCCCGGCATATAAAGAATATAAGTGACCCACTCCCCAGTGGTGAGTCGACACACGTCACGGTGCTCTCTGCTGTGGCTAACAACCCTAAGGACTTCGTAAAATGCGTAGCTATAAAACAATGCGTTGCCCCCGTATCAAACAAAACTTTACCCATAGTACCATGGATAGGAAACATACCCTCAATCGCGGGTGGTGCCTGTGGAGCTGCTGCCTGGTGGACGTTATAGACACGTCCATACTGCAATTGCCCCTGCTGCACTGGAGCTGCTGGAATGGCTGGTAGGGCTGGCACCTAGGCTGGAGCTGGGAGGGCAGGTGGGAAAAGTGGTCTCTGCGGCTCATTACGGGCTCCCTGCTGCTGTGGGGCCCTATCGCCCTCTGGGCAATCCTGGCGCCTATGGCCATGTTTGCCGCACCCAAAGCATCTGCCTTTGAAGTTACCGCCCCTCTGACCCTGCTGTCCATGGCCCTGCTGGCCGTTACCTCCATGCCACTGGCCCTGTTGGCCCTGATGTGCACGCTGTTGGCCTTACTGGCCTTGCTGCTGTCCCTGTGGTCGGTGTTGGCCCTGCTGATTAGGCTGGCCCTGATGGCCCTGCCTGAAACCCCCGAATCCCTTCCTAGAATCACCTGAACGGAATCACTTAGCAGGGTCCCCCTGATGGGAACTCTGCTCGTGCTGACGAGTCTGTCCATGAGTTGGTGCCCCACCGGCACTATTACCCCCGGTCCTGCCCTGCTAGCTGGACTCTCCTGCTCTCTTGCTTCCCTGAAGATGGAAGCGGTGATCCTGGAAATGTAGTAACGCTACATTGAGTACGTCAGTGAAAGTACTCAAGGATAGGTTTCCAATAAGGTGCTGACGGATCCTCCAAGCTAACCCGTCGACAAACAGCAAAATCTTCTTGCCCTCAGTGGGTGCCTCATCCGGCACAATAGTGAGAAGTCTCGTGAACTCCTCCTCATACTCAGCTACAGTAAGGTTCTCCTGCTTCATATATAGTAATTTCCGCCTCATCTCAGTCTGCACTGCGGGTGGAAAATACTTGCGGTCAAACCGCTCCCAGAACAACTGAATAGGGATCGTGTCCCTCTCCTCCAAAGTAGTAGTGGACTCCCACCACTGTAATGCGGCTCCCACCAGCTTAAAAGAAGCCAATAACTGCTTCTGCACTTCAGTGTACTCATACATACGGAGGTGCCGCTGGATGTCTTTCTTCCATTGGCTGACAGTAACAATATCGGAGCTACCAGAAAACTCAGGGGGATGCGCTTTTTGAAAAGCATCCCGAACCCTCTCCCATGCGGATGGAAGCTGTGCTGGTACTGGTGCCACCGCATGAATCTGGGGTGGAGCCTCCTGAATCACCGCTATCGCGGCATTCACCGCCTGAGCAACAATGGCGGCTACTTCATTCGCATTCATTATGCCTGGTGCCGGAGCTGCTGGCTGCTCGGCTTGGGCACGCCTATCTTTCGGAGCACGTCTCAGAGGCATCTGAAACGTGAAAAAGTTTATCAGTCTACAGTTATCAAAAAATCTCGAATAGCTGAAGACTTAAACGTAAAAGCAAGAATACAACAGTCCTAAAAATAGGGCTCTATCGCAATAACGTTAAACTGAAAGCGAAAACAAGCCGTACAGATCCTATGGACACTAGAACCTGATGCTCTGATACCACCTGTGACACCCCGCCTAATTAAATGTCGGGCGATCACTCCTTTATTAAATTAAATCAAGGTAAACAGTTGGTTCATTCTCAGCATCACTGTCGATAAAAATAATTTTTCCAATTTAACACCCTAAATAATTAAGCTAAGTGTCAAAACATTTTCCATACAAACTTTCCAAATTTTAATTAAAGAAAAAGATTTATTTTAATTAAACAACATTTCTACAATATAGAATCACACCACAATAAACCAAATAACATAATACATTCGTCAATCGAATGTCAACAAATGGAACTAAAACCACAAATCCATCCTGAAAATCCCATAGAACAAATACTGGAAATAACTAAAAGATAAAAATCCCAACAACAAATGAAATGATGAAAAGGGGCGACACGTGCCCAATAAATGAGAGTAATAGGAGTGGAGTCAATAACAGAAGACGTCTACTCAAGTGACCTGCAACTCCCACCTAAGCTGCAGCTCGTTCTTCTCAAGGGATCCTAAGCAAGACGCCCCTATGGTTGGGCACCTGAAAATATACATATATATATACAAGAGAGAGAGAGAAAAAAAGAAACGGGTCAGAGCCCGAAAGTGTGTTTGATTTAAAATACGTTTAGCAAGTATTTAAATTGATACAGGCCAATGCAACAACATATTAGTGCGTCTCTCTCTTGATAAAAATACTCACCTCTCTTCTAATGTGCACACCAATCGCACTAACCTTCCCAACGGTTCGTTTTATCAGCTATCGCACTTGACTTTCTAAAATATTTAACTTAACTTAGATTACTCGCAAGATTTACAATTCACGATTTCATTTTAAAAAAATGTTCCAAACAGTAATCAAAGCCCTCCATTTTAACTTTATAAAATCCGTAAATTTTTACCTTGACATATTATACTTTTCAAAATAAGTATTTAATACTATGCGTCAACAACTATGTTCTACTTATCAAATTTCAGTAGACAGTTTCAAATATCGTAATCTCATATATATATAACAGCGCCCCGAATAAAACTATGGTGCATGCATACTTCCACTATCCAAACCCCATACCACTCAAATCAAGGGGAATACAAATTCGGAATCACTCTCGAATTGTATTAACACATACACAAACAATATCGAGGCGAAAAATAGATTCCAAGTCTCTAAGAGGATGGCACATACTCGCGTCTCTTAGGACCGTCTGAACTATCAATTCGATAGCCTGTACCAAGGATATCTATCTTCTAGGGTACAAGTCAATATCCCCCATAAAGGTCCCATCGAGATAAGACTGTCCCAGCGCGGTAACCTCAAGGATAGCAAGTAGCGCGGTATGTTTTTCACATGTATATAATATATGTACACACAATCATATAAATATACCACTTTATCATATTAATATAGGTTCTTCTCATCACCCGTAATTATACCGTTTATCATTAATTTCACTTTTAAAGAATTACGCATAAGGTTTCATTACTAACCTTAACTCGAAGGGTTTTCTCACTTATTACCTAACACTCATGGATTATATCCTCACGAATCTGAAATTCAGTAAGTGACTTTATTTGATTCCAACGTAACTCTCTTACGCACCTCACCCTTTAAATTTATAAATCTACCAACCTAAAGTAAATATCCCATAAATACCATTCTCGTTGAAGATTAAAGGTTCTAACATTTATCCATATACCCTACTAGTCCTCAATGTCTCCCAAATCATTTTATTTAAGATGCCCAAAGATTATTTCACGATAATCTTAAGTTAACTAATTAAACATGGGAAATAGGAGTCTGCCAGGAGGGGTCGATCGATCGAATCTTGGGGCTCGATCGATCGAACCTTCGATCGATCGATGCTCTAGGCTCGATCGATCGATCAAGCAGGTATGGGCTAAAATTCTGCAGAATTGCAGTTACGGGATTCATCAAAATTCTTCATCAATATCCATATTTTCCAACACTAATCGACCCAAAAAGTCTACTACTAACATACTAACATAATTCCAGATGTTTTTAACGTTCAGCATGCGTGTATACATCATTAATCATGGTTAAACAACCCAAAATTCATCTAATCATCAAGAACCCTAAAGTTTTCATAACTATGATTCAATTCAGTTTTTCTCCAGAATTTCTTCCTAATATGACATCAAAAATTCGTGGGTAATACATCTATATCATCAAAGTTTCCATTAAAGGTTTTAATCTTCTCTACATGCAATTTCCTATCAAAATTTGGGGTTTTCTTACATGGATTACATTCCTAATTAATCCTAAACTAATATGAACATTGCACTAACGAAATACGCAAGTTAAACACTTGCCTGGGATTTTCAGAAGTCTGATTTCCTGTTGATTATGGTGTGGTTGCGTTCTCCTCCTCGCGATCTACGCGTTCGTGGTGACGGCGGTGCATACGGTGGTGTTTTGGCCTTGAATCTCCTTGAAAGGTCTCTCCTCTCTTCTCCAATGGCCGTCCTAGGGTTCTGAATGTTCTAACCCTAAATGGCTAACCTAACCAGCTGATAGAGGCTGCTAAAATTCGTGGGTTTAATTACCCTATTTTGGAAAAAGACCAAAATGCCCTCCCGGGTCACTAATTAGGCCTAAAAACACCTCGAGGCCCAAACTAACCCCCCGGGTATACTTTTCTGACTATCTCGACCCTTCCGGACGCGTTGACACACTCAAAACGACCATACGGACAACTTATAAAATATTCACTTTTTATTTAACAAAATAAGTCCCGACGTGACACGGGCACGTCCTTACTTAAATTTCCGAAATAGTCATTTAATTCACTTATGACATTCAATATAACCAATATAATATATTACTATGCTCATTAGTAATATTCAACAAGTTTCTCATAATTACTAACTCTCGTCACGTTAATAATTATAACATAATTAATTTCCGGATTTTTATTAAATAACCCATTTCATTAAATTTAATAAATCCCCAAATTAAATATAGCATAAAAATACGGGGTATTACAGGGTTAAACATGTTTGACCGATCAGTCCTTAGTGCCACAATTTTGGCTTGAAAGGAGGCCCTCAACAACTAGTTGGGGGTATTAAATCCGCCCTCTTAAATGCATAGCATTCTGTCCATGAGCATTTGGCTTTCTAAAAGACCTGAAACTCTATCCATTTATCTCCAAACCCCTCGTTAAGTTTAGATCTAGTGTTTTAAGTTCTAGTCCTAATTTGTTTTTTATCATCCAAGTCAAAAGAAATAAAAAAAAACATTTTCCTATGTTCTTATCTTTTTCTACTTTACGTTACTTTTTCCTTAAAGGTATCCTTATATTTATTCCTAAAAAGGTCAATCGAATGATAGAACACTGCCAAAACAAAAAGGAGTTCACGTAACTTTGTAAGTACGTGATCTCACCCTTTTAATTTGATGTTTTGATATAAAATCGTGGTGTTGTGCTGCAACACCACCCAAGCTAGTTTATTTATGTTTCTTTGTCAAGTAAAGGCTCATCTTTCTCCAAAGGTCATGTCCAAACGACGTTGACTATGATTCTAACTACGGTGGATACATAGGCATATTAGAGGAGTCCAATCTCTAAAACTCAAGTCAAAACATGCATATATTCATCCATTTCCTCAGAACTAAACAAAAATACTTCAAAATCATGAATGTTTTCATATAGGCTAGAGGATTATTAGATCTGTGGATTTCATAATCTATTTTGATCTTAATATTGGAAGTTTGGTTATTTTTTCATCATCTAGAAGTTTTACGAGTGAAACGATCTTGTCTAAATACTTTTATGAACTCAAAAGATATATAATTTCAAGTATGATTCTATTTCACTCTGAAAAGTTCTCGAACGATCAAAGAAATCCTAAATGACATTTCGAGCATATATATGAGGTGAAATCATTCTTGAGTCATTCACGAATTACGTGGACTTTGAATCGCTCCGTGCGAGTACGTAGGCTCACACGGGCTGTCGTCTGATTGAACAAGTTTGGCTTTGTTTTATTCTTTGTCTATATTATCTACGAGAACATCCCAAATTGCATTTCACACTTAATTCATTGTATTATTAACTAAAGGACGTGTTCAGGGGGGGAGGGGGGCGCTCGGGTCCGAGTTCTCACAATGGCGACTTTGCTGGGATACTTTTTTTTTATTAAGAGCACTGAACTCATTTCAATGTAAATTTATATTATTTTTAGCATGTTATTCCTGTGCATTCCTGTATATTATGCTTTTTTTGTATTATTATCTATCCTTTCTTAGATATATGACTAGGTACAAAAACATTGGTATTGTATTCAACCATAGGGACAAGGATGCACACTAGGCATCCCTTGAACCTTGTTTGTTACATGTATTCCAAGATACGTAATAAGTCCAAGTGAAAGTGGAGATTTTCGAAACATAAAAGACTTTAAAAAAAATGCACACTACATCACAAGCATAAAATCTGCATATCACTACTTACCCCATTACTGTGGGAACCTAGATATGGGCTTGGGTCTAACAAACACAGGTCCATAGAAAAAATTTTCATGCTTCTTGGTATCGCACCGTCGATATCTTTAGATTGGTCTGTTATCGATAAACATCACTCACGTACCTCAAGTATATCTAGTGAGCTATCTCACGTATTCTCTCCATGATGTATATAGGGAGACTCGATTCAAGTACAATCTGGTTTATCAAAATGAACCTATCACATGTACCCCCGAGGTATATCGTGAGGAGTTATAGCAAAAGAAGGGAGCCTTTTGCCTAGCGAAAAGCCTTTCTTAACCTCATGCATTACAATTCTAGGACAGAGCAAATAATTAAGCCGGTAGATTCGCTAAAAGGTGACATCTCCCAAAAAGGATTTTGTATCCCCTATAAAGGTTTCCTTATATGGGATAGGATTTCGGGACTCGAAGAATCCACTCACTCTCAGCCACACTGAATAAGAGTCTGGAAGACAAGTGATCACCTGAGAATACCCCCAAAATAAAAATAAAAAATTTATTTAAACTCATGTATATTCCTTTTAGAATAAACCCGAGGCAAAGAATCGTAATTTCATAATTTATTTTAACTTTAGAGTCACCGTCTTGGACAAGGGATGGAAATTGCATCTCAACATATTTGTTCTTTTTTTCTCTTCTAAAATAGTTCAACCATGAATTCATTAACACAAACGTTTCATATGCAAGTGCTGTAACAAATGCTGAACAAGTTTCTTCACATATCTGAACCAACAATAGAGGGTTATTATGGATAAAAGTTTCACAATCCTCCATTAAAGCCTTGGAAAATACATCTCCATATTACTCCAATCTCCCATGACCTTCTTTTCGAGAAGTCACTCCACACATCAAACTCTCTTCTCACATTTATAAGAAATCACTAAAATCATGTAAATCTAGGTTATTATGAAGGCTCATTCTATCAAAGGGCTAATTTTCCATCAGAGCTGAAAAATTAAAGGAGGTCGTCACAGAGTTATGGAATCTCCATCATTCATGGAGGATTACACCCATAAGTACAGGGTTTTTTAATCTATCTTTTTATTCAATTGAAGATTTGAATAAAACATGGATGTTACGATATTTGACTATTCAGGTTGGTTACTTTAAACTCATGAAACGGGTTCCTAATTCCTCCCCTACTTGTTCTGTATCTTCTACTTCGTAGGTATGGGTTAGGTTCATGGACCTTCCTGGTGTATTTTGGCATCCTCGTTTGCTGTTGGAAATTTCTCAAGGGATAGATGTACCCATTCGAATTGACCTATCAAATTTAGAACAAAAATTTGGATTGTATGATAGAGTGCTTGTTGAAGTGGATTTTTCATATACAGATTCTAAAATTGTTGTCATCTAGGGACATGAGTTTAACATTTGCATTAATAAGTCCTTAGAAAATTCTCTAACGTTTTGTGATTTATGCAAATGTGTTGGTCACCCAATTTCCACATGTAAGTTAGTTAAAATGAGTGTTAGAACTTGCCAAGTTATAAACGATGTTGGGAAAAGGAAAAAGGTTGAAATTGCTGGAAATTGCACGCAGGCATAAAAACAAAATATTGATCAAACACGTCCCATAATAATAGTCTCTTGTGTAGAGAAAGAGTGCGATGTACATCAAACTCCTCCATAAAATTCGGCGATTAACGCTGATAAGGACTTGCAGGGAATACATCAGGTTGTTATGTGTGACCATACTAAAAATATGGCTGGTATTAAGGTCATGAGCCTTTTGAATCATTCTTACCTACTAGATTCTAGTCATACTCAAACTAATCCTATGATAGCGTATGGGAAGGATTATTACTTCACGTCACTAACCAAATCCTGCGAATGGTCACGCCCAGTTGGTCATGACCCAAGTCCATGACCGGCTGGTCGTGGACTTGGGCCGTGACCATCTCAATTTTTGGCGTGAGCAAATTCATTACTACACTTAGTATATGGAGAATTATTTGTTGTATATATAATAGTTTATTAACAACGTTCCCGATTGGCAATTTGTGATTTTTTTTATTGTTTTGCCAATAATAAATATTTGTAACACCTCGTACTCGTCCAACGTTACTTGTAGCAAACTAGCGTGCAGTCACATGACCCTTAATTTTAGGATCGGACCAAAAAGGACATTTTTTAAAATTATAGTTAAATATGGTCATGGACTTTGTCCATGACCATTTTTATTTTTTCCATCGCGCATAAAAATGGTCGCGGTCAAAGTCCGCTACCATTTTTATCCCTTTTTTTTCGTCGCGGTGTGGGTCACGGACTTTGACCGCGATAAATTTTTATCACGGATGTGGGTCACGGACTTGGGCCGCGACCATTTTTTCCTTTTTTTTTCGTCGCGGCGTGGGTCAAGGACTTTGGCCGCGATCAATTTGTCACGGTTGTGGGTCACGGACTAAGGCCGCGACCATTTTTTTTCTCGTCACGGTATGGGTCACGACCCAAGTTCGCGACCATCTGTTGTGACCTCCTCTAGGCCGTGACCATTTTTTGGTCACGGACTTGGGCCGCGACCCACGAAATTGGTCGCGCTCGAAATGGTCATGGCCCAAGTCCGTGACCCACAGTCTTGGTCAGGGATTTTGGCCGTGACCATTCGCCAGTTTTGGTGCAGTGCATGTCCATTTAAGGATGGTTGTGTAAAACATCATGTGGATCCCAAAAGCAACGTAGCACCAAATTTTGCGGAGTATGATAAACCAAAGCTTCCTTCGAGTTTTATGGGAATAGTGGAAGCTATTAATTTTGAGGAAGGGGCCGAGATTATTGACGAGATTCCCCCTTTAGTGGAAATCCCAAATATAGATTAGACGATCCCAAAAAATTTAAAAGTCGAAACCACTGTGAAAAATGATGCGCATGTAGTTAATGATATTCCTAGGTTAAATTTATATGTGGAAGTTCATAATACAACCCCATATTCTGATTTAATCACTTCAGACCCAGATACCGTGGCATTTGGGCCATTCTAAAAATACAAATTCTTGTAATTCCACCAAGTATGACTTGGGTATGTTTACTACTCCATCTCAAGTGTGTGCTTTTCTTGATGTCTCGGTTGGTTAAAAATTTGGAAAAAATGAAATTACACACGTGATAAATTCTTTTGAAATTTTAGGAAACATTGAAAATGCATCAAACAACAATCACGAAAGTCTAAAGAAGCTCATCCTAAGGGGTATCTAAATATGCCAACGAAACTTCACCTGACATGTGTTTGGACTCTTTTCCAACTTTATGTTATGAAGAAAAAGTGGCTCTTACATATAACTTAAGATCTTCTGCAACACGATCAAAATCTCATAAATTTTTATAGTCTATGTTTATCATTGTAATGGGGATACTATAATGTCCCACAGTTTTCGCTTATTTTCTTTTTAAATTTTCTTAAGTTCATGTAAGATCCCTTTAGGAGAGGTTCTTTCTTCTATGTTTATAAATAATGGTTTCTTTAAAAAAAGTCTTAAACGAGTTTGCGAATTTTTTGAAAGTTCAAAGAGTTTCTAAGCAAGCACACTGACAATGATTGTTAGGGTGAATTGTTCATTAAAGGTTAACATTTAAAAACAACAACAATGATTTGAATTTTCACATTTTGGGATATACGAAAAGGAAATGTTTGGTCTTAAAGAATTTGTTACAACATAAAAATTAATATAAAGCATAAAAAATGTGATATTTAGTTTGGTATAATATTACCGAAAAAATTATGTTCTTTTGATAAGGGTGTTTTTATTTAAACCCAAATTTTCTTTTTATAACACCCACTATTGTTACACCCAAGTTAATGGGCTCAATTCCATTTAACACCCCCAACTCATGCGGTTTATAGAATAAACAAAAGAAAAGGGTAACAATTGCGAAAGAATCTTGACAGAGAAAGAACCGACCACTTTTCTTCACCTTCCATTCAAAGTTCCTGCACTTTCTTCAAGACCTCCATCAACAGTAATTAGAGAGAAGTGGAGGAATGAAATTATAATAGTTTTCTGCCAAACTAGTAACGTCAGATTCTCATTTTCTGCCAAACTAGTAACGTCATATTCTCTAATTCTTTACACTAATCTTTCATATTAACTTTCAATCTACATATTGTGAGATAAAGAGAGAGATTCATATTAGTTGCAAAAGAATGGTAAAGAAAAGTCTCCGGTGTCTTTCACCCATTAAAAGATCTCCTTTCAACTCCAACAGGAGATAAAGAGAGAGATTCATATTAGTTGCTAAAGAATGGTAAAGAAAAGTCTCAGGTGTCTTCGACTCCCTGTTGGAGTATTTTTACTGAGATTACAGAGTTTATATTTATAGAACTTGGTACGTATTGAATGGTGTTTGATTAAGTCTTGTTGGAACACTCAATCACTTTCAGTTTTGTGGTTCGATTGACGTGTCTGACTAACACCCATCTTGCAAAACAGAGAATTCATATCTGGGGCCTGTTAAAAGGGGGTTTTGAGTCTTTTTGTCACTTTCGAAAGTTAATGATTGAAAATTATTTACGGTGGCTGTAAACAGAAAAGATGGGGTTATATAAAAACACCCTTTGATAACAATCATTCAAGAATCGCCCGGACTAAAAACTAGTTATGTACTAAAGTGGCGAGCACAAGCATGTTGCACATCCTCCCTGTAGACATTCAAAGAAAAATGCATACATATTCTATAAAATTTGTTGGAAAATTGGACTTGAATTGGGTTTTAGAAAGCTATCCAGAATTTTCTAGACAAAATTTTGAGCAACTTTGAGCTCAAATTTAGGTGGGACCCACACTACGAAAATCGTGGGACCATATACGAATGCGTTCACCTCCGCAAGGAGATTAACGTAGTATATTCATACGTTCAATTTTAATAAGTTATGAATTATAATTATGTCTCCAAAGTGACTCACAAAGCAATGAAAGTTAATGAATTGAGTGTGTTTTAACTCTTGTCCCATATTGGAAGAGTAGTGGAAATTTAATGAGTTCATAACACCCCAAGTATGGACTAAGGCTTGGATGCCTTGGGGTATCCCAACTCTTTGAAGGGGAGATGACCTAAGCTATGTACGGGTTGACTTTCGATCGAAAGTCCACACGCGCGCGCGCGCGTCCGTCCGTCCGTCCGTCCGACTCGGCTCGGGCTCGGGCTTATAAAAATCTCCTACATTTTTGGGCCGAATTTATTTAACTTTCTGGGCTTTAATTATTAATTAATTACGAAATTAATTAATTAATTAATAAACTGTTGGCAGTTATTGCCAACAGTCAACAGTTAATTTTGTTTAACTGATTAACTGTTTTTGACAGTTAATTTCGATTGACTGTTCCAACAGTCAACACAAAAGCTATAAATTAAACATTTCCCCTACAGAATTGACTACTGAAAAAATTGCCCTCCAATAATTCCGAATTTGTGCTGCATGTTTTCCCAAAAAATTATGAACTTTTCTACTGCTACTGCATACATTCCTGCATATCATTCTTTGGTCTCGTTGAGTATATAAACACAGAATTGTGTTCGAATAAATTAATCATTGTTGTGCTGCTTGATTAATTTGGAAATCCGTTCTATCTTGGGAGATAATTATTCATTACCTTTGGCACCTTGTGGAGGGAAAAAATTTGTCTTAAGGAGACTGTTCTAAACAGGGCTCGGATTACTTTTTCTATTCTAATATTATTTCTGCAAATACAAGTAGGTATTTCATTTCTGTAATTTCGTTTTATTTCTGTAATTATATTATAATTAATAATTTTGTACTTTTGTATTTATTAAACAGTAGACATAACAATCAAAAGACAAAAGTAAAGTTCTACTATTTTTTAGTGTACATAATTTTTTTTTATCACAGAAATTTATTTGTTGGAAATAAATCTATTTTGACAGAATAAAATGAATTAATTTACTGCTTTATTGTAGAAATTAGTAAAACAATTTTGATATAGAAATTAATTTCTATACTGTTTTATATTCTGTTTTAGAAAATAAAGTTTTATTTGTGTATTCTTGTTAAAATCTGCTTATGTAAAATTTTTAATCTTTAAATTATAATTCTGTTTTGTACAGAATTCTTTTTATTATTAAAAATTAGTGTGACACAGATTTTATATTTAATTCTGTTTTGTACGGAATTATGTTTATATTATAGTTTAATTCTGAATTTTATTTGGAATTCTTTTGGAATTCATTTATTGTGAATTATATTTGGAGGAAATTGGTGCACATAATTTTGTATTCTGTTTTGGTTAATTCATTATATATGAATTTTATCATTGATTAAAATTCTGTTTTTGTAACAGAAATGGAATCGCAAAGTACGAACACTACTCCTACGAAAATGATTGTCACCAACACAAATGTGACTGCACCCGTATCTATGCCATACGGGGAGAAACCGGAAAAGTTCATTGGGGCTGACTTCAAACATTGGCAAGGACAAATGTACTTCTATCTCACTACCTGCCAACTGGGCAGGTTTACATATGAAGATTGCCCCTCTATTCAAGAGGGAGATGATGCTGAAAAGGTTACTGCTATCGATGCTTGGAAGCATTCGGACTACCTACGCCGAAATTATATTCTGACTTACTTGGACAAGACATTGTACCATGTCTACTGCACGATCAAAACATCCAAGGAATTATGGAATTCTTTGGAAAAGAAGTATAAAACTGAAGTTGCTGGGATGAAGAAATTTATCGTTG
Organism: Sambucus nigra; assembly: GCA_949130495.1. NCBI lineage: Eukaryota > Viridiplantae > Streptophyta > Magnoliopsida > Dipsacales > Adoxaceae > Sambucus > Sambucus nigra. The sequence goes on from OX422223.1 coordinate 412,110,878, forward strand.
GGCGTTTTCTGGACTTCAAAATGGTTGATTCTAAATCTGTAATCTCGCAAGTGCAATAATTCCAAGTGATCCTCCACGACATTCATGCTGAAGGAATGTCAAGTAGTGAAACTTTCCAAGTTGCTGCAATTGTTGAAAAGTTGCCACCATCTTGGACTTTGTTCAAAAACTATCTCAAGCACAAGCGAAAGGAGATGAATGTGGAGGAGTTGGTGGTCAGGATGAGAATCGAAGAAGACAACCGTGAGTCTCAAAAGAAAAGTGGGAAGAATCCAATGGAAACGAAGGTCCATGTTGTTGAAGGTCCCAACAAGAACAAACGAAAGTATGATGGGGAAGGCATTTCAAAACAAAACAAGAAAAAGTTTAAAGGCAAATGTTACAATTGTGGTAAACCTGGACACCGCTCAAGCGAGTGTCGTAAGCCTAAGAAGCAAAATAAAAATAACTCTCAAGCAAATGTAACTGAGGGTGAGAATATCGCCAATGATTTGGCGGATATGAATATTTCTGCCGTGGTCTCTGAATGTAACTTGATTGGAAATACCAAGGAATGGTGGGTGGATACTAGTGGAGCCACACGACACATTTGTGCAAACAAATGGATGTTCACCACCTATAAGCCTTTGGAAAATGAAGAAAATCTCTTTATGGGAAATTCTTCCACTTCGAAGGTGGTGGGACAAGGAAAGATAACTCTAAAAATGACTTCTGGAAAGGAACCTACTCTCAACAATGTTCTTCACGTGCCTGGGTAATACCCCGTACTTTTATGGATATTTATTTATGGGATTAATTAAATTAAATGGGATTTAATTGAGAATTAATCCGGATAAAATACTAACGAGATGTGAGTTTGTATTTGATTATGATGTGTATACATATGTTGTGATATGAATATTGAAAATATTGAAATTGTCGCGAGATAGAAATACGGCAATTTGGAAATTTTGTTGGGACGCGCGTGACAGTCGCGTCAGGAATATAATTATTTAAATTAAAAAGTGAATTTTATATTTATCAACCGTATGGTCATTTTGAGTGCGCCAACGTGTCCGGAAGAGTCGAAATAGTCAGAAAACACTAGTCGGGGGTTTAGTTTGGGTCCCGGGGCATTTTTAGTCCAAATCGGCAACCCGAAAGGGTATTTTGGTAATTTTAAAAATTAAGAAATTAAGACCCAAGATTTTTAGTGTTGATTTATTTATGTTTGGTTAGGACATTAGTGCCATGATCAGCCAAAAAACAAATAGGGGAGTTACATGAGTTAGAGGAGAGGTTACAAAAGTCCCCAAACCAAAACCACCACCCACCACCACCAATTTGGACGGAATTGTGACCGGAAATAAGAGAGGAACAACCCTTGAACAACAACAACGGACCAGAACATCAGATTTACAGGCAAGTGGTTTATCTTGTAAAGATTCAAAGCATATAGTTTACATGTTTTTATATATTTGAAGATTTAACATGAAAATTGGAAATTGAATGGATTTGAAAGGTTTAAAAATCATAATCGGGATAGGACTTGCATGTAGTAAATGTTGGGGATGATAATAACCACGAATTTATGATTTATGGGTGGAGAATTATGAAATTTGGATTGAATTATGTAATATTCTTGAAGAAATAGGAAAACTAGGTTTTTATATGATAATTGGGTATTTTGATGTAGGTAATGGATGTTATAGGTTGATTTGATGAATCTAAAACGTGGGGAATGATCTAAACATGTTAGTAGGATGATTGGAATATTGATTTGTGAGTTTTAGACGTTAGAATGAATATTTAGAGGTGTAAAAAGTTGATAACCCGTAATTATTAAGAATTTCTGGGCTGATACCTGTTTGATCGATCGATCGACTCAAGAATGTCGATCGATCGAATCCATCGATCGATCGACCCCTTTTCTTCAATCGATCGACCTATGCTGATTTTTGGCAATTGTTTCTCTTTTAGGTTAATGATTATTCCAAAGTCGATGTTGGTTATTAGGGAAATTAATATGATATTTTGGGACTTAATTAAAGTCAGCAGGGCCTTAGTTATTATTCAGAGAATGCTATAACTTATGGGATTGATTAATATTACTTACGAGGGTCTACCAAGTGAGATATGGTTAGAAAACGTTCGAATTGGAACTATATTGAGAATTGAGGATGATGTAAGATTAAGGGCAGGAATGGAGTGACTTTAAGTGCTGAGATAACATTTAAAATTATAAGAAATCTAGTAACCTTTTGAGACAGGTTAAAATACTCAAATTGATACGACGGGAGAGTTATCAACCGAAAAATATATTACATGTAATGTTCGGGGTAAATTTGCTATGTACGAGATTAACTATATGAAATGTGTGAACATCTATATTGATATATGATTACTTAGGTTGTGTGAATGCCTAGTGTATGGATTTCTTATGTGTATGACATACCTACCATACTTGCTATCACGGGAGGTTTACGTTCGCTTAGGGCCATCTAATCCTTGTGTGCCCGGATTTAGACTGGTACCTTAAGGACATAGTACTTGGAATGACTTATTTGTGAGTTGATAAGCCAGCTGACCATGGAGCGTAGGTATGTGCGTGACCCATGGGTATGTGAACTATGTTCGCCTCCAATATGTGTGATTTGTATTTCAACGGTTCCTGAGTGATTCAGAACACGTGATCCTTACGTGCGTGATGTACATGGATTTGATAGCAGAGTATGCGTGCACCGCAGCTTAGCCTAGGGGTGCCATATATGTATTTATGTATTAGAGTGATATGCTTATGTACCTGTGACGGGTTCATTGTTACTTAGTAAATGTGAATAACTAAAATATTTGTATGGGTTAAGAATGAGAAATTAATTGACACTTGAGATAAGTAATTTAATGAATGTGAACATGGCTTAATAATATGGCTTATTTGGGGGTTACGTGTAGATACTCTATGTTAGAATGCGAAGGAAGTAGTGGTACAAACTAGTTAGATAGTGGCATAACTAGGATCGGTTAAAGGCATACGTTAGGCGTGCACAGTAGTTGAGAGGTATGAAAATCATGTGAGAGTACGCAATTAACGTGTTTATAATATGTGATGTAAATTGTAATTTAAATCACTTGCTAAACTTTTAAACTGTTTTCACATCGGGCTCTGACCCATTTTCCTCCAAATCTATTTTTGTTTTTGTAAAAACCTTTTAGGTGCCCAGCCACAAGGACACCATGCATAGGATTTCCATTCAGGTGACGAGCTGTAGCTATTGTGGAAGTTACAGGGCCTTGATATTAGACGCCTCATTTTCTAGTCTTGACTCCATATTCAGTTTCATCAATTGTAGGGCATGTCGCCCATTTCTATTAGAGACATTTTATATTTCAGTTATTCAGACTTTGGTTTGTAATTAATTCAGGTTGCAGACTTGTTTTATTCTTTCCATATTGGGATTGTTGGGAGGAGTATTTCCTCCAGACTTATTATTATTTGTTGGTTACTGTATTGAGACTTTATGGTGTATGGTGATGTTATTCTTTTACATTTCATTTATCGCATGTTAATCAGATTTAATTTAAAATTTGACAAATTACTTTTTAAATACTAGGTGGTTAGTAATCATTAAATGTTTTCGACAGTGATGCTATTAACTGAACCAACTTGGCATTTTGAATTAATCTAATAAAGGAGTAGCTACCCGGTATTTAATTAGTCGGGGTGTCACAGCCTGATATCCGAAAGAATCTGATTTCTGGATCTCTCCTTACTAAAAATGGTTTCAAGCTTGTGTTTGTGTCTGATCGCTTTGTGTTGTCTAAAAATGACATGTATGTAGGAAAGGGCTACCTAAATGAGGGGCTCTTTAAACTCAATGTTCTTACTGTAACCCCAAAAACATCTGTTTCAATGAATGAAATTGCTAGTTCTTCTTACTTGATTGAGTCATCTAATATTTGGCATGCTAGATTGGGACATGTTAATTTTGATACATTGCGTAGATTAATTAACTTGGAATTTTTGCCAAAATTTAATATTGATAAAAATCATAAATGTGAAATTTGTGTGGAATCTAAATTAGCTAGATTACCTTTCCATTCGATTGAAAGGATAACTGAACCTTTAGATTTAATTCATACCGATATTTGTGATTTAAAATTTGTTCAAACTAGAGGTGGAAAAAAGTATTTTATTACTTTTATTGACGATTGCACAAAATATTGCTATGTATATTTGTTACATAGTAAAGATGAGGCTATTAATGCATTTAAACAATATAAATATCCATTTGAGGAATTTTGTTCTAAAAATGGGATTATTCATCAAACAACCGCTCCTTATTCTCCTCAATCGAATGGTGTTGCTGAACGCAAAAACCGTAATTTGAAATAAATGATGAACTCAATGTTATTAAGTTCAAGAGCTCCACAAAATTTGTGGGGGGAAGCCTTACTTTCTGCTAATTACATTCTCAATAAAGTACCTCACAAAAAGACTCACAAGACACCTTATGAATTATGGAAAGGTCGAAGACCTTCCTATAAATATTTACGAGTGTGGGGGTACTTAGCCAAAGTGATGGTTCCTAAACCTAAAAAGGTAAGAATAGGACAAAAAACCGTGGATTGTGTATTCATCGGTTATGCTACTAATAGCAGTGCATATCGATTTCTAGTTTGTAAATCTGAGATTTAGGACACTCATGTAAATACGGTTATTGAATCGAGGGATGCTTTATTTTTAAAAATGAATTCCCGTATAACATGACCCGAGAATCTGGTCCTTCTAAAAGGACAAATCAAGCTACTACAAGTGGTACTCATCAACCTATTGAATCAATAGAGGATGAACCAAGACGTAGTAAAAGAGCAAAAACCTCGACTTTTTTCGGTCCGAATTTTCTAACATATTTGTTAGAAAATGAACCTCAATCGTATAAAGAAGCTATATCCTTACCCGATGCTTCCAATTGGAAAGAAGCAATTAAGAGTGAAATTGAATCCATATTACAAAATCATACATGGGAACTAGTGGATCTTCCACCAGGTTCAAAACCGTTAGGTTATAAATAGATCTTCAAAAAGAAATTGAAGGCCGATGGATCAATTGATAAATATAAAGCTAGACTTGTAGCTAAAGGCTATAGGCAAAAGGAAGGGTTGGATTACTTCGACAAATATTCATCGGTAACAAGAATAACGTCCATTCGGATGTTAATAACAATAGTTGTTATTAATGGACTTGAAATACATCAAATGGATGTAAAAACTACATTCTTAAACGGTGAACTAGACGAGGAAATTTATATGGAGCAACCTGAAGGGTTCAAAGCTCCCGGACAAGAAGGAAAAGTATATAAGCTTGTTAAATCACTATATGGATTAAAACAAGCACCTAAGCAATGGCATGAAAAATTTGATAATGCAATGTTATCAAATGGTTTCAAAATTAATGAATGCGATAAATGTGTTTACTTTAAATACATTCATAATGAATATGTCATTGTATGCCTCTATATTGATGATATGCTTATCATGGGTAGTAACTTGGAAATTGTCAAAACTACAAAACAAATGTTGAGTAGTAGATTTGACATGAAAGATATGGGAATCACCGATGTTATATTAGGAATTAAAATTTCTAGAACATCGGATGGACTTATATTATCTCAATCTCATTATATAGAGAAAGTACTTGAAAAAATCAAGAAGTATGATATTAGTCCCACCCAGACACCTGTAGATGTAAATTTACATCTTGCAAGAAATAATGGTGAAAGCATATCTCAACTAGAATATTCTCGTATTATCGGCAGCTTAATGTATATCATGAACTGTACGAGACCGGACATAGCATACTCAATAAGTAAGCTAAGTCGATTTACGAGTAATCCAGGAAGAGATCACTGGAAAGCTATATTGAGAGTTTTGGGTTATTTAAAATATACTCAAAACTATGGACTGAACTACTCAAAATATCCAGCTGTTCTTAAAGGACATTGCGATGCAAATTGGATATGTGATACAAAAAACTCTAAGTCTACGAGTGGGTATGTGTTTACCCTCGGAGGTGCAGCCGTATCTTGGAAATCCTCAAAACAAACGTGCATTGCTAGATCGACAATGGAATCTGAATTCATTGCACTAGACAAAGCTGGAAAAGAAGCTGAATGGCTTCGAAATTTGTTAGAGGATGTTCCAAATTGGTCTAAACCTGTGCCCGCAATATGTATACATTGCGATAGCCAATCAGCGATTGGAAGGGCACAAAATCACATGTATAACGGAAAGTCACGACATATTCGTCGTCGACACAATACCGTTAGACAACTTCTCTCAAACGGAATTATCTCAAATGACTATGTAAAGTCAAAAGATAATATATCGGATCCACTAACGAAAGGTTTAAACCGAGAGCAAGTTGAAAGATCATCGAGAGGAATGGGTCTAATTCCTATAAATAAATAAGAATCAATATAGTGGCAACCCAACCTAGGTGACTGGAGATCCCAAGATCTAGGTTCAATGGGCAAACCGAACTACGTTGTATTCAGTAAGCACTGGAGGATATTTAATCATATCCATTCCAAAGATGAGACAGTGCATATCTGCCGCGAAATTAGGATAAATTATGCTTTTAATGACATCTATATCTTAGTACGTCTAAGTGGGGTATTACAGAATACTCTTTATGGAAGTCACCTACGTGAGTAAGAAGGGGGGCACTTCTATGAGAATAATGAAAGACATATTCTCTAAAATACTTGCGGAACCAAGTGGTGTTCACGGCCAAAATGAACAAAAACGTGAGAACCAACTGTGTTGAAGAATTGTTGTGTGAATATTATTGTCTAGGTTTACAAAAACGGTTGACGGTTCAAGGACGTGAAGTCTACTGATTAACCAAGTAAATTCGATAGTATATTACTAAGGAAAGTTCAAGGCCACTAGGCTATTTCTCCCGATGCAATAAGTCTTCAGTTTTACTCAACTTGTGTCTGCATCTGCATCTGCATTAGCATCTGTTTGGTTTTATTTATAGCGATATATCATTCATGTGGGGGATTGTTAGAAAATTGGACTTGAATTGGGTTTTAGAAAGCTGTCCAGAATTTTCTGGAGAGAATTTTGAGCAACTTTGAGCTCAAATTTAGGTGGGACCCACACTACGAAAATCGTGGGACCATATACGAACGCGTTCACCTCCGCAAGGAGATTAACGTAGTATATTCATACGTCCAATTTTAATAAGTTATGAATGATAAATATGTCCCCAAAGTGACTCACAAAGCAATGAAAGTTAATGAATTGGGTGTGTTTTAACTCTTGTTCCACATTAGAATAGTAGTGGAAATTTGATGAGTTAATAACACCCCAAGTATGGACTAAGGCTTGGATGCCTTGGTGTATCCCAACTCTTTGAAGGAGAGATGACCTAAGCTATGCACGAGTTGACTTTCGGTCAAAAGTTCACACGCGTGCGCGTCCGTCCGTCCGGCCAGCCGGTTCGGCTCGGGCTTGGGCTTTTATTTAACTTTCTGGGCTTTAATTATTAATTAATTACAAAATTAATTAATTAATTAATAAACTGTTGGCAGTTATTGCCAACAGCCAACAGTTAATTTCGTTTAACTGATTAACTGTTTTTGACAGTTAATTTCGGTTGACTGTTTCAACAGTCAACACAAAAGCTATAAATTAAACATTTCCCCTACAGAATTGACTACTGAAAAAATTGCCCTCCAATAATTCCGAATTTGTGCTGCATCTTTTCCCAAAAAATTACAAACTTTTCTAATGCTACTGCATACATTCCTGCATATCATTCTTTGGTCTCGTTGAGTATATAAACACAGAATTGTGTTCGAAGAAATTAATCATTGTTATACTGCTTGATTAATTTGGAAATTCGTTCTATCTTGGGAGATAATTATTCATTACCTTTAGCACCTTGTGGAGGGAATAAATTTGTCTTAAGGAGACTGTTCTAAACAGCGCTCGGATTACTTTTTGTATTCTAATATTATTTCTGTAAATACAAGTAAGTATTTCATTTCTGTAATTTCGTTTTATTTCTGTAATTATATTATAATTAATAATTCTGTACTTTTGTATTTATTAAATAGTAGACATAACAAAATTATGTTCATTTAAACTTTAATAAAGAAAATTGGTGAGCTGTATCCATTATTAATTCTGGACCACAAAGATTAAAACCATATTTTAATTGAATGTCTAGGAAAGATGAGTTTAAATGAGCGATAGAATATGACGAAGCTATGTAGATACTAGGGGGGAGATTGATGCTTATGGCAATCAAGAAGAAATGAGAGAAATGTGTAATATAATCAGAACACCGACCCATCACAGAGCAGGACAAGAGAGAGCTATAATATTATAACACAATTGGGTCCTGCTGGGTGGCCTGCTTTCTTGACTTATCCCACCAATTCACCATAGAACAAGATAAGAGTAGGTAATACATCGATCTCATATAATAAAAAACTCATTTCCAATGGGGGGTTTGTGTTTCTTCATGTTTTCTCATATTAATTTACCTACCAACACATTTTTTATGCATCGATCTCATATTGTAAAATAGACTCGAAGGTTGAAGGATGAGAAAATTCATAATATATTTACGAGTCGTGTGGGATCTTTTTTAGCAAAAAAAAAAAAAAAATTTAAATTTTTTTTTGAGTTATAAACATTTCAAGGTACCCCTGTAAAACAAAATCAATTCAAAATAATACTTTTTGGTATTTTAAAAAAAATGGGTCAATATTTGACAGTATTTTAAGCAGCTTAAGTACTATAAAAAATTGACGCATTTTTTTAGAATACCAAAAAGGGTTATTTTGAGCGGATTTGTTTTACAGGTGCACTGAAATATTTAAAACCCCCACAAAAAAATAAAAATAAAAACATATTTTTTTTATTTTTAAAAATCATCCCGTACGGAAGTCCCGCATTTGGGGTCCCCCACGGGAGCCTGACTAATATATTTACCTACCAACACAGTTGTATTATGCAAAATAAGAGGCGAGAGTTCATCTCGCATAATCATACGTCCTCTTGAATTTTTTCGTTCACTGTATTGTTTATATGTACAGTTATACTTGGCGTCGAACAAACTCAAAATAATCAGCATTTGAGATTTGTTATAAATATTATTATTTGAACAAACTCAAAACTCAAGTGGAATAGATAGTGGAAGTGGCCTTGGCATGCATCCATGTGACCATATTGTGCCTTGTGCATATAAATATTGGGGCCACTTCCATGTGCAACTTAAACATTCCAATCAGCAAAGAATCAAATTTGTTAATAATCTTTTAACAATAATTGCCAACGAGAGTTGCAGGATAAATAAATTTATGATTCGGACGGGTGGATGATTACAAATTTCAGAACCAAATTAAGACGTCAATCTGATTTTTTTTTTTTATCAGTTGTGCATTTTGCATAAGGACGGATTATATGAATTTTATAAGAAAAATCAGTTTATAAAATCCAGCCCTTCCAATTTTAGTGTGACAAGTTAGTGCACTGTCGGCACTACCTACCTAGTGTTTTAAACACTTACTAATACATTTGGAATTGTCCGAACAAATTATTATTATTTTTTTAAAGAATTACAAGTTAGATTATTAGAAATATGTTGTAACAGTTTAAAATCATTACATAACTAAATTTGCGATGAAGCACGTGTTGGAAATTATTTTATTCTAGTCTAATAATAATTTTAATTGAGTGAAAATTAAATTTAAAATTATTTTTTATAGACACAATGGTTTATGAAAAATTGTGTCTTTTCATTAAAGGTTGTGACTATTCACGAAAGAGTGTTTATTCGTAAAGGGTGCCTACCTTTCTATAAATAGAAACCACTCCTTCATTCTTCATATCTAACATTTTGGAGAGTCTATTCTATGTCATTTTTCTTCCCTTCTTGAGTCAATCCCTGAGAGAGTACAACATAGAATTTGAATTCTCTGGACTTTATATATTGAAGTGTCGCTTATATAAAGACGAAAATGTCGTTGTATCTTGAGAGACAGATGTTCATCAAACATTGGACGCCGATAACGGGACGAATCTGTCTTAATGAAATTGTGTGAAACACAACGCTCGACATCAATTTCCCCCGTATGGTCTGTAAGTTCGATGTGTTCATTTTTATTCTCATTTCAATTTTCATTCATGTGAATATATGTCATATTTGATTCCCCACAAACACAAAAACACATACATATTTTAGAAACAAAATGATAAAAAGAATGGTTTAACTTCTGAATGGACATATGTGTTGGTCCAAATAAACATTAATATAGCATCACATGGTCTCATGTGGCAAAAGTCATTGCATTTTCAAGGAAAAATCAAGCCTTTGGTGGTTGAGAATAAATAGAGCAATCTTGTATAATCTTAAATTTATGTTTGAAATTGTGGTGGAAGCATTGCGCTCTATGTTATATTCTCAAACATTAACCTGCGATAAAAGTTTATGGGGAAAATGTGGGGGCATTCGTCTAAGGCGATGATTCCTATCCAAAATAGGACCAACATAATAAGACCATTGAATGTGTATTCATTGGTCGTATAAGTGTATTTAATGCACTGTGCTAGTTACAATGTGCATTTGCATTGAGAAATGTATATATACATGATTGATTGAACCTAAACGTGTGCACAAATCACCAAAAAGAAGATAATGGATCAAAGGCGTTAAATTATAAATAAGTCATTTGGTATCTTTACCTAGGTACCTAGATAATAGTGACAAATGACCTAAACATTGGAAATAAAAACATAGATTTCTCTTAAAGGAAATATATGTTTCTTGAGACTCTATTTGTCTTAAAGGAAATATATGTTTCTTGAGACTCGTAGTACCGAGTGGATATCATAGCAACATTGGAGATGGTAATGTTTGTAAATCCTCTAAATAAATATGTATGCCAAATTTATTATGAAATTTAGATGTATTACTAGAAAAGAATAAAAATGGATTCAAAGTTTTTAAAAGAGGATTCTTAATCAATCATTCTAATGCCCCTGTTGTGAGTGTTAATAATCAACTAAAAGGGCGTAGTATAAGATGGTAAGTCATAACTTATTATGTTGTAGACACAATACCATACATAAATTTCTCTCTATTACAATGATAACATTAGGCCTAATAAAAAATGTGGATCTGCTGATCAGGGAGTAAGGAATGTTCATCGAGGGGAATGGTCGAAAGCTTTTTATTGAACTTAGAGTCGTCATGGAGGTAACCCAACCTAGTTGACTGGAGATCCCATGATTAAGGTTTAAAGGGACAATAAAGCTATGTTTGACTCAGTGAGCACTGAGGAGATATTTACTCCTTCCCGTAACCATGACGAGACAATGCAGATCTATCACGGTAAGTTAGGTAAGCTATGCTTTTAATGATTTTTATAGCTAGGATAGTTGGTTACACTACACCAAATCTGCCGAATTGTCAAGGTCACTGACCTTGACAAATCCAACTTGTCAAGGTCAATGACCGTGACATTTCGAGGCGAGACAACTTTTTTTGTCACGGTCGTGTCAATAACCGTGACAAAGTCGTGACCCTGTTTAAAAAAATTGTCACGGCCATTGACCGTGACACGTCCGTGACAACGTTTTGTCACGGACGTGTCACGGTCAATGACCGTGACAATTCTGGGCAGAATTTAAAAAAAATCTGCTGGGCAGTATGGCCACTGCCACTGCCACTGCCTAGCAGTATATTTGTACCTGTTATAGCAACGTTGTACCTGTTCCAAACATCATATATCCAAACAAACTAAAGATAATGCAAATATATATTCATGACGATATAATCCAAATATTCAAAATAGAAATAATATACATGATGATATAATCCAAATATAATTAAAATGGACAAACTTAAAAATAATGTTACTACATGTCTTGGGTAAAACTGAGGAGGTGAGTAGGCCACATGACATACGAATTGACGCACCCACTAATATACGTCGTGCCGCATTGTTCGCGTAACCACAATAGGGAGTTCTCCTTCCCGGGTATGACATGCGTGACGAGCACCCTGGACTCCATCTCTTGAAGCGCACGTCCATGAACTATTCCACCTCGACGATATTCGGGTCCCTCAACCCCCGCCCTATCCGCTGGCCATAAAATACGTCCAATATGAACACGCTCGGCCAACCAAGTGTCGACATTGGTCTGTTGAAGGGCGCCAAATAGGGAAGTGGATCATCGAAGTACGAACGTGGCGATCGCTGATGAAGCAGCGAGGTCCACATCCTCGTCATCCTGCGCCTCGTCCTCCCGCACCTCCTCCTCCACCGCCTTCTCCTTCCCTTTCCCTTTCCCTTTACGGTCTCCGCCCAACGTACGCTTCATGAATGCGTACATATCTTGGACCGTCTCCTCCAAACGGGATAGCTTCGCGTCGTGTAAATCCACCGTTCGAGCCAACCCGATGTCGCTCGTCTCCAATCCGATGATCCTAGATTTGGCCACCCGCGAGCTCACCCCCTTGTCCCCCCCTTGCGATCAGAGCCAAGGACTTGGCTGAGTGCATCTGTGGACAAAGATGCCTTGTCGGCATCAGACTGCGACTCATGCACTTCCTTAAGCTTTGCCTGAAACGATAAAAAGCACATGATTAGTAAAATAAGTAAACTAAAAAATTATAACGTAATTAACAAAAATTAAACTGTCGGATTACTTACAATCGTGGCCGCGACGCTCGGGGACTCCTCCTTGTCCTTCCCCTTCTTTATCCGAAGATCCACATAAGTATCGAGCCTATGCGGCTTACCCCCTGGCCCACTCCCTACCCCCTGAAATAAAATAAAGTAAAGTAAAATTAGTATCGGCCCCGCAAAGTAAAATAATGAAGAATAATATATTTCTGTAGTTATAGAAAAATTAAATCTTACCTGCATCCTATGCTCCACCTCGGCGTAAGAGGTCCGATCGGAGTAGTGCACGTCCATCTTTTTTGCCCGATTTTCCCTCCCCGATTGGTGAGATGCCAATTGTCGATCCTCGATCTCATTGTCAATGAACTTCTGCCATTGTGCCAATGAGATCGGCTCCTTGGGGGGACAGATTCACGCCATTGGATAATCGACTCTCGTATTTTCCTAAAGTACCGTCCCGCGTATGTTTTTTCCACGACTTGAGTTGCTCCCTAATCTGCTCCAACACGGGATCGCGTAGCTTTGGATCCAAGTTGAATTGTTCCTGCCCAACAAATACAATGTTAGTTGCGAATAAATATAAATATAAATATAAATATGAAATTAAAATTGAAGTTGAAATTGAAATATTCATATAAATATAAATATATTACCTGTAGTGCCGCCCAAACAGCTAACTTGAGCCCATATGGCACCTCCTTCCAACTCATAAACTCCGGGCCGATGACCGTCTTTAGCAGCTCGAGGGATCTTGCTAATAGCTCCGATTTGTTCTCGATGGTAATCCCAAATTTTTCATATTCGGGGAGCCTAGGGGCGGAGGAGCCCTCGTCGCCTCCGTGTAACACCCCGCCTAATTAAATACCGGGTGGCCAGTCCCATACCAAATTAAAACAGAATATACAGTTGGTTCATTCTTAGCATCACTGTCGAAAACATTTACAACTCACCCAATACCCAATTAAGCTGGTGTTAAAAACTTTCCAAATTTTAATTTAACAAAATCCATTTCCATTTTTAAGAATAACACAACACATTTTATTCTACAATACTGATAACCAAATAGATAGCACAAAAGAATTTAAATGCAATTGGAATAAACATTCCCAAATAATATTAATCCATTACAGTAATCCCAATAATATCAAATGTAGTAAAATGACACGAATACCATAGTATTTGACTCCGATAGAAAAGAGATAACTGAATCCTTTGGGTGACATGCCCTACTAAGAGAATACTGTGAATCAAATGATGATAAGCGTCTAAGCAAAACTCCATAAATCCATAGCCTGTCATAATCCGCTAAGGTTGGCGTCCCTGTTGCTGGACACCTGATATAGAAGATACAATAGAAAAGAAAATATGCAAGGAAACGGGTCAGAGCCCGATTGTGAAAATGATTTTTAAAACAGCAAGTATTTAACAAGTGCAATAAATCTTTTATTATGTACATGTTAGACCCAACTCTCACTTTCCATTCTCACCTCTCAACTAGAGTGCACACTTAACGTTTCCTATTAACCTCCTAGTTAATGATTCCTCTTTAACAATTCCATAATATAATTCCATTCCCATATCATAACCCCGTATGTCCCATACCATACGTTATATAATCATTCTTATACATTTTTCATTTATATGAATCGTTGCTCATTAACATGAATCATTTCTCATTAATATGAATTAAGCTTTTCAATTCTATAAGAATAAACACTCATTAACTTAATTCTATTCTTTTCTCAATTCGCCTTTATCTGCAATTATCACACAGTAGATGACTTAACCACAATATAACCATTCAATCATTTAATTCATTATATATATATTCATATATAATACGGCACCCCGAGTCACAGCTGCGGTGCAATGCATTACTCTGCTATCATGTCCCATCATCGCTGGTCGCCGAATAGTGGACAAAATGTTCGGTAAGGATTCCTCGAACCACAAACATCAACAAACAAATTGGAGGCGAACATAATCTCGTATCCATGGGTCACGCACATACCTACCTACCCACAGTCAGCGGACTTATCAACTCCCCGATAAGTCTTTCATAAACCTATGTTCTCGAGCGACAAATCAAAGATCCCATGGATTCATCAGGATATGACTGCCCTCACGCGCAAACCTCCCACCGATAGCAAGTAAGCTAGGTATGTCATACACATAATCATTAATCATTCAAATAGGTATTATCATACCTATAGTATACTAACAACAAGGTACTCACATTAACCTTAGATTATTTCCTTACGTAGCATTATATCTCTTTAAATCCCACGTATTAAAATGTCATATCTTTACTTCATAATTTAATTATCCTCGCATCCTATAACATCTCTCCACTCCAGACGTCGTTAAGGTTCATGCGCAGAGCGTCTCGTAAAGCGAAATCCAAACAAGGAACCCCTCCAATACACTACTACTTAACTTTGTCGATCGAGGAGGTTCGTCAAGTTCAAATATGCGATCAGAATAACCTCATCCTCTCTTTCAACCAAATGTGCTCTAAACTCTCATCTCTATCCAGGAGCCATACCACTACGCTCTTGTACTACACTCAGGCCTTGCGAAATCAATAATGAGCTTAAACTCAGTCCTTGATGTTTAAACTGTAACCCTAAGGCTACCCAGGTGTTATATTAAATCTCCCCTACTTGAACTATCCTTAATCCTCATACAAACAGATTAGAATCCAACACATGAATCTAGCAACCGAAATCTCTTTAACTTTAATTATCAT
This sequence comes from Sambucus nigra, assembly GCA_949130495.1. Taxonomy (NCBI): domain Eukaryota; kingdom Viridiplantae; phylum Streptophyta; class Magnoliopsida; order Dipsacales; family Adoxaceae; genus Sambucus; species Sambucus nigra. The sequence goes on from OX422223.1 coordinate 412,126,313, forward strand.
AATTCTAATCAATTAAATCCCAATCAAATTAATTCAAATCTTAACTAGGGCTTACTGATCTTCTCTAAGTCCCATAATATCCAATTAATAATCACCGAAGATCTACAAAAGTTTTGGGATAAGAACCAACATTAAAAAGAAACAACATCATGAATTCTCATATTTTAAATACTCAGAAAAATCAGATCCAAAAACTATTCAAATCATCAATCCGACTTCAAATTTGGATTCTACACGAAAAATTGAGTCAGGTATGTGCTTTGAGTTTTTCTTAAATCTCATCCAAATGCACTCAAAAAGAAGATCTAAACATTCCAAATTGGCTCTTCTCATTCCACTCGTTTTTGCCTCTTTTTCCAGAAAATTATCAACATATTATCTTCAAGAACACTAAATTATTTTCAGAATTTCTTCCACATATTGATGAATATTTATTGGATTACTAACTACCTACAACATGAGTTTAATTCCTATATATTTTTAGATTCCAAAAATCCATTAACAACTATATCCTTTCATCTTCCAAGCATGAAAATCATCTCTTTTTATAATTATCCTAACATGGACAATATATGAACTTAAATTGCAAATATCAAACACTTGCCTCTAATGAAAATCTGATGCTTTGGAGTTGAATAACACAGGTGGTGATGGTGGTGGTGACCTTTGACCTTTGGTTCTCCTCCTTCCCAAGCAAACTTCTTTTTCTTTCCAAGCAACCTTCCACTCTCTCTAAGAAGATGACTTTTAAATTTTGTGTAGAAGAGATGAAATGAACCTACATACACTAATCTCCAAATACTTATAATAAGACAAAACTCGAAATCACTATTCATCCCCCTCGTAAAAATAACCAAAATGCCCTTTTGGGTTGTCTTTTCATTTACAAATGACCCGAGACTCAAAATTAACATCCAAATAGACTTTTCTGACTATTTCGAACCTTACGGACGTAACGACGCAATCGAAATGACTATAAGGTCGATAGAAAATAAATTTCCTTTTTAATTTAATAAATTAGTCCCTACACGTCCCATACCGCGTCTGACTAAATATTCAAATTACCGAATTTATATCATACCGTCATATCAATGACATCACATTCATATATTACCTAAATATCTTTAAGTAATATTCAGAATCATCCATTTTAATATCCACAATCCGGATAAAACCCAAATGAATTAATTTATAATAAGATCCAATCAATCCATTAATTTAAAATATAACCCATTTTAAAAGTCATGAAAATTACGGGGTATTACACTCCGCTACCACCGAGCCCGGACGACATCATCATAAACAGCATCATCATCTTCGCCTTAATATCTGAAGGAGACATTTGCTGTAAAAAAATGTTATTAGTACAGATAAAAAAAAAATGTTAATGGTACACCTACACACACCCCTACCCCACCCCCACCACACACACGCACACGTCATGCCACTTTTAAAACTAACCAACGCAACATTTCATCAATTAAACTAACAATTAAAGTATACAATTATTAATTTACTAATTTACAATGAGGGACAATCCTACTTTCATATGAAATTGGCACTAATTATTAATTTACTTTCATCTAAAACTATACAATTAAAATTACAATTAAAGCTATACAATTTCTTAATTAAAGATATACAATTGTTAAAATTACCCCTCCACACACCCCACACCCCACCCCTTGCTCCCCTCCCCCCACCACGCACTCACGCACACACCTACGCACAAACACACACACCCCACCCCCACCCCCACCCCCACCCCCCACCCCTCCCCCCACCACAACCGTGACAACTACATTTGTCATGACCTTGTCACGGTCAATGACCGTGACAACTCTTTGTCACGATCGTGTCAAGGTCAATGACCGTGAAACAAAACGCGTATTTTATCATCTTATTCATTGCACGATCTTTTATCATCATCTTATCTGTATATTCATTGCAATTATCTACTTCTTTAATCCTTTATCTTTATATTTATTCTTTGAGATTCTTTTATATTTCAAAAGTCTCTTATCCTCATTATATTTTATCACAATATGAATATCTTATAAGAGAGTCGGGTTTGGCATGAATAATTTGTAATGAAGTCTAGAACGAATCTTACTAAATCAATTGGGGTATTTTCATATTTTTATTACTTTATTAATTTATTGTTTATCAATAAAATTATGACATGAGATAATTATAATTGGAGCATAAATTTCATTATCATAAAGGGATAAATCCAACCAAGTACAGAGATTCTACAAATTAAAGTGAGAATTAAATTTAAGACTTTCTAACAACATGCATGTGTATGGATTCTACATAGTTGGGCACGAAAGTAACTAATGATATTCCTAAAAACATACAATTGGCAACATTTTGTGAATTTACTAAACTTTATATAATATTATCAAATTCTGTTAAAAAATTATCTAGGGTTTTACCTAATTGAATTAATTTCATGAATAAAATTATTATCAATTTAAATATTTATATAATTAAATTTAACATATGAATTCTAGAACTTTTCTAACATTTACACAATTCTAACTATCACTAACCTTGCATTCATACTAAGGTTTACATAGTTATAACAAATTATAACAAAATATTATCATATTTTTAGTTAGAAAATTCCACCCCCACCCCTACCCCCTCCCCCACCCCACCCCACCCCCACTACCCCCCTCCCCCACCACACACCACCATAACACACATATACACATACCCCACCCCACCCCTCCCCCCACCACACCTGCACCACCCCACCCCCCTTCCCCGCTTCCCCCCTCCCCCACTACACACCACCACACACATATATACACACACATACACATATACATATACACACATATATATACACACATACATATACACACATACACATGCATATAGAAATGAAAGAGAAAGAGAGGAAAAAAAATATACCTTAGAGAGAGAGAGAGCAGAAATCGCTTAGAGAGAGAGAGAGGGGGAAAACCAAAAAAGGTGGGAAAAAAGAATCCTAGGGCTTTTTTTACTGCAAAAGTTGTCACGGTCGTGTCAAGGTCATTGACCGTGACACAAATCTCGCGTTTTGTGTCACGGTCATTGACCTTGACATGACCGTGACAAATAATTGTCACGGTCAATGACCGTGACAAGTCTGTGACAAGTAAATTTGTCACGCCCTTGTCACGGTCAATGACCGTGACAATTATTTGTCACGGTCGTGTCAAGGTCAATGACCGTGACACAAAACGCGAGATTTGTGTCACGGTCAATGACCTTGACAAGGGTGGCCGGCTGAAAGGTGACAATTTGGCCATTTTGGTGTAGTGTTATGACTAATGGGGTATTTCCAGGATACTCTTCATAGGGATCACCTATGTGAGTGTGAAGGGCCCGCTTCTAGGAGAATTGGAAAGGCTACAATTCTCTAAAGCACTCGCAGAACCAAAAAGTGTTCAAGGCCAAAACGAACACAAACGTGAGAATCGAACTATATAGAAAAATAACTGTGTGGTTTCTATTGTCTTGGTTTACAAAAACGGTTGACAGTTCAAGGCATCACGTCCACTTGATAGGGAAGTAAATCCAATAGATTCAAACGAGGGTAAGTGTAAAGACAAAATCTACTAATCACGATGTAGTTATTTCTATCCCGTATTATTTCAAATGTCTCTTTGTTTGTTTTTCAGTTAGTCGTCCTTTTGCTTACAATTTTCACTCATGTGAGGGATTGTTGGAAATTATTTTATTATAGTATAATAATAATTTTAATTGGGTGGAAATAAAATTCAAAACTATTTTTTATAGACACAATGGTTTGTGAAAAATTATATCTTTTAGGAAAAGGTTGTGACTATTCAGGAAAGGGTGTGTGCATTCGAAAAGCGTGTCTACCTTTCAATAAATAGAAACCCCTCCTTCATTCTTCATATCTAATATTTTGGAGAGTCTATTTTATGTCATTTTTTCGCTTCTTGAGTCAATCCATGAGAGAGTAGAACATAGAATTTTTATTCGTTGGAACTTTATATATTGAAGTGTCGCTTATAGGAAGATGAAAATGTCGTTCTATCTTGGGAGAGAGATTTTCATAAAACCTTGGACACCAATAAGGGGATGAATCTGTCTTAAGAAAATTGTGTGAAACACAAGGCTCGACATCAATTTGTTTCGTATGGTCTGTAAGTTCAGTATGTTCATTTTTATTATAATTTGAATTTTCATTCATGTGAATATATGTAAAATTTGATTCCCCACAAACACAAAAACACATACATATTTTACTAACATAATGATAAAAAGAATGGGTTACCTTTTGACTGAGCATATGTGTTGGTCTAAATAAACATTAATATAGCAGGACATGGTCTCATGTGCCAAAAGTCATTGCATTTTGAAGGAAAAATAAAGCCTTTCGTGGTAGAGAATAAATAGAGCAATTTTGTATACTTTAAAATTTATGTTTGAAATTTTGGGGAAGCATTGCTCTCTAAGTTATATTCTCAAACATTAACCTGCGGTAAAAGATTATGGGAAAAATGTGGGGGCATTTGTCTTAGGCGACGATTCCAATCCAAAATAGGAACAAGATAATAAGACCATTGAATGTATATTCATTGGTTGTATAAGTGTATTTAATGCACTGTGTTAGTTACAATGTGCATTTGTATTAAGAAATGTATATATACATGATTGATTGAATCTAAGCTTGTGTACGAATCTTCAAAAAGAAGATAATGGATCAAAGATGTTAAATTATAAATAAGTCATTTGGTATCTTTATCTACTTACCAATAAAATAATGACAAATGACCTAAACATTGGAAATTAAAACATAGATTTCTCTTAAAGGAAATATATGTTTCTCGACACTCGATTTTTCCTAAAGGAAACATATGTGTCTTAAGACTCGTAGTACGGAGTGGATATAATAGAACAATTGGAGATGCTAATGTTTGGAAATCCTCTAAATATGTATGCCAAATATATTATGAAATTTGGATGTATTACAAGAAAAGAAGAAAATGGATTCAAAGTTTTTAAAAGAGGATTCTTAGTCAATCATTCTAATGCCGCTATGGTGACTGTTAATAATCAACTTAAAGGGCGTAGAATAAAATGGTAAGTCACATCTTATTATGTTGTAGACATAATACCATACATAAATTTCTCTATGTTACAGTGACACCATTAGGCTTAATAAAAAATGTGGATCCGCTGATCGGGGAGTATGGAAAGTTCATTGAGGGGAATGGTCGAAAGCCTTTTATTGAACCAAGAGTCTGCATGGAGGTAACCCAACTAAGTTGACTGGAGATCCCAAGATCTAGATTCATAGGGATAATAAAAACTATGTTTGACTCAGTGATCACGGCGGAGATATTTACTCCTTCCCATTCCCATGATGAGATAGTGCACATCTACCGCGGTAATTAGGGAAAGCTATGCTTTTAATGATCTTTTTAGCTTGGATAATTGGTTATGACTAGTGGGGTATCTACCGGATAGTCTTCATATAGATCACCTATTTGAGTGTGAAGGGTACCTTTCAATGAGAATTGTAAAGGCTATAATTCTCTAAAGTACTGGCAGAACCAAGTGGTGTTCAAGGCCAAAATGAATACAAACCTGAGAATCAAACTATGTAGAAAAATAACTGTGTGGTTTCCATTGTCTTGGTTTACACAAATGACTGACAGTTCAAGGCATCACATCCACTGGCTAGGCAAGTAAAACCAATAGATTAAAACTGTGGTAAGTTTAAAGACAAAATCTACTTATCACGGTGCGGTTATTTCTCACCCGTACTCTTTCAAATGTCTGTCTATTTGTTTTTTAGTTAGTCGTCCTTTTGTTTCTAATTTTCACTCACGTGGGGGATTGTTGGAAATTATTTTATTATAGTATAATAATAATTTTAATTGAGTGAAAATAAAATTTTAAAATATTTTTTACTAAGACAATGGTTTGTGAAAATATGTCTTTTCATGAAAGGTTGTGACTATTCATGAAAGGGGGTGTGTATTTGAAAAGGGTGTCTACCTTTCTATAAATAGAAACCCCTCCTTCATTCTTCATATCTAATATTGTGGAGAGTTTATTCTACGTTACTTTTCTTCCCTTCTTGATTCAATCCATGAGACAGTACAACATTGAATTTTGATGCGCTCAAACTTTATATATTGAAGTGTCGCTTATATAAAAAAGAAAAGGTCATTCTATCTTGGGAGACAGAAGTTCATCAAACCTTGGACACTGATGAAGGGACAAATCTATCTTAAGAAAATTGTGTGAAACACAAGGCTCGACATCGATTTCCTCTGTATGGTCTATAAGTTCGGTGTGCTCATTTTTATTATAATTTATATTTTTATTCATGTGAATATATGTCATATTTGATTCCACACAAACACCAAAACACATATATATTTTACTAACAGAATGATAAAAATAATGGTTTCCCTTTTGAATGGACATACGTGTTGGTTCAACTAAACATTAATATAGCACCACATGGTCTCATGTGCTAAAAGTCATTGCATTTTGAAGGAAAAATAAAGTTGTTGGTTGTTGAGAATAAATAGAGCAATTTTGTATAATTTCAAATTTATGTTTGAAATTGTGGGTGAAGCATTGCTCTCTAAGTTATATTCTCAAACATTAACCCACGATAAAAGTTTATGGGAAAAAATGTGGGGGCATTTGTCTAAGGCTACCATTCCTATCCAAAATAGGATTAAGATAATAGTATCATTGAATGTATATTCATTGGTTGTATAAGTGTATTTAATGCACTGTTCTAGTTACACTGTACATTTGTACTGATAAATGTTTATATACATGATTAATTGAACCTAAGCGTGTGCACACACGATTCTTCAAAAAGAAGATAATGGATGAAAGACGTTAAATTATAATTAAGTCATTTGGTATCTTTATCTAGTTACCAAGATAATAATTAAAAATGACCTAAACATTGGAAATAAAAAAAAATTCTTAAAGGAAATATATGTTTCTTGAGACTCGATTTCTCTTAAAGGAAATATATGTTTCTTGAGACTCGTAGTACCGAGTGGATATCACCGCACAATTGGAGATGCTAATATTTAGAAATCCTCTAAATAAACATGTATTCCAAATCTATTATGAAATTTGGATGTATTACAAGAAAAGAAGCAAAATTGATTCAAAGTTTTTTAAAATGGATTCTTAGTCAATCATTCTAATGCCCCTATTGTGACAGTTAATAATCAACTGAAAGGGCGTAGAATACGATGGTAAGTCATAACTTTTTATCTTGTAGACAGAATACCATACATAAATTTCTCTACGTTACACTGATAACATTATGCCTAATAAAAAATGTGGATCCGTTGATCAGGAACTGAGTAAAGTTCATTGAGGGGAATGGTCGAAAGCCTTTTATTTAATCATGACTTGTAATGGAGGCAACGCAACCTGGTTGACTGGAGATCCCAAGATCAATGTTCAAAGGGAAAACAAAACTATGTTGGACTCAGTGAGCACTAACGACATATTTACTCCTTCCCATTCCCATGATGAGACAGTGCACATCTACCACGGTAATTAGGGTAAGCTATGCTTTTAATGATCTTTATTGCTTGGATAGTTGGTTATGACTAGTGGGGTATTTATAGGATACTCTTCATAGAGATTACCTCTATGAGTGTGAAGGGGCTGCTTATACGAGAATTGAAAAGGCTATAATTCTCTAAATCACTCGCAAAACCAAGTGGCGTTCAAGGCTAAAACGAACACAAATGTGGGAACCAAACTATGTAGAAAAATAACTGCGTGGTTTCTATTGTCTTGGTTTACGCAAATGACTAACAGTTCAAGGCATCACGTTCACTGTCTAGGAAAGTAAATCCAATAGATTCAAACTAGGGTAAGTTTAAAGCCAAAGTCTACTTATGACAATGCAATTATTTCTCACCCGTGCTCTTTCAAATATCTGTTTGGTTGTTTTTGAGTTACCCGTCCTTTGACTTTTAATTTTCACTCGTGCGGGGTATTGTTGGAAATTATTTTATTATAGCATAACAATAATTTTAATTGAGTGAAAATTAAATTTTAAATTACTTTTTATAGACACAATAGTTTGTGAAAAATTGTGTCTTTTCAGGAAAGGTTGGGACGATTCATGAAAGGGTGTATGTATTTGGAAAGGGTGACGACCTTCTATAAAGAGAAACTGCTCCTTGATTCTTTATATCTAATAGTTTGGAGAGTCTATTCTATGTCATTTTTCTTCCCTTCTTGAGTCAATCCATGAGAGAGTACAACATAGAATTTTGATTCACTGGAACTTTGTATATGGAAGTGTCGCTTATATAAAGACGAAAATGTCGTTCTATCTTGGGAGACGAATCTATCGTAAGGAAATTGTGTGAAACACAAGGCTCAACATTAATTTCCTCTGTATGGTCTGTAAGTTCGGTGTGTTCTATTTTATTATAATTTGAATTTTCATTCATGTGAATATATGTCATATTTGATTCCACACAAACACAAAAACACGTACATATTTTACTAACTAAATGATAAAAAGAATGGTTTACCTTCTGAATGGACATATGTGTTGGTCCAAATAAACATTAGTATAGGTGCGCAGGGTCTCATGTGACAAAAGTCAGTGCATTTTGAAGGAAAAATAAATCCTTTGGTGGTTGAGACTCGTGTTTCTTGAGACTCGATTTCTCTTAAAGGAAATGTATGTTTCTTGAGACTCATAGTACCGAGTGGATATCACAGCACAATTGGAGATGCTAATGTTTGGAAATCCTCCAAATAAATATGTATGCCAAATCTATTATGCAATTTGGATGTATTACAAGAAAAGAAGAAAAATGGATTCAAAGTTTTTAAAAGAGGATTCTTAGTTAATCATTCTAATGCCCCTATTGTGAAAGTTAATAAGCAACTGAAAGAGTGTAAATAAGATGGTAAGTCACAACTTTTTGTGTTGTACACATAATACCATACATAAATTCCTCTCTATTACACTAATAACATTAGGCCTAATAAAAAATTCGGATCCGCTGATCACAGAGTAAGGAAAGTTCATCAAGGGGAATGGTCGAAAGTCTTTTTATTGAACCATGAGTCGTCATGGGGTCAACCTAATCTGGTTGACTAGAGATCACAAGATCAAGGTTCAAAGGGACAACAAAACTATGTTTGACTCAGTGAGCACTGAGGAGATATTTACTCCTTCCCATTCCCATGATGAGGCATTACACATCTACCATGGTAATTAGGGTAAGCCATGATTTTATTGATATTTATACCTTGGATTGTTGGTCATGACTAGTGTGGTATTTGTAGGATACTCTTTATAGAGATTACCTATTTCAGTGTGAAGGGGACACTTCTACAAGAATGGTAAGGATGCAATTCTTTAAAGCACTCGTAGAACCAAGTGGTGTTCGAGGCCAAAATGAACACAAGCGTTAGAATCAAACTATGTAGAAAAATAACTGTGTGGTTTCTATTATATTGGTTTACACAAACGACTAACAGTTCAAGGAATAACGTCCACTGGATAGGCAAGTGTCACACCTCGCGTAATTCTGGCATCTGCCGCCACCAAAACTATGTCGTACGAGAGTAAATAAAATATCATTATTAGCATGAGCCAGTTATGAGACATAAAATTAATCCACATGACAAATAGTTGAATCAATCATAAATGACCGTAAACAACTGAGAGATAAAATATCCATCACATGCTACAAATCCCAATAAAAACCAATCTCCAATGGTTATTAAATAAAATCTGAATTATAAAGAACTGTGAATAATCCAACTGAAATCCTCTAACAACTTTGGAACCTAATAACCCAATGAAACCCAAATGAAGTCTCATTATAAATAGGACTAAAAAGAAAGTTTAACTAATTAAAGCGCTAAAAAGAATAAACTCTAGCTGCACCTCCAAACGATATGGAGTAAATCTTATGCATCTACTCTAGCACTAATACCTGAAAAAGTTAGTCAACATACGAGGTCAGATACCCAAGCATGAATACACACTACTCCCCTCAAATAGGGTTCGTGAACCAAGACAGTACCATTAAACACAATAAATATCACGATAGAATATTTTAATTACAAATATAATTAAGCGCGAAAAAGTAAATCGCTAACCAACCTGAAGATTTTTTGATAAAAACACACCAATATCATTTTAATTATCCTGCAACCCCTAAGCATTAATTTAATTAAATTAACCCAAATTTTCATTATTTTTCAATTCTTACATTAATTAAGTCTAGCGGTCCTCCCGCCTTAGGTGATTTCTCCACCAAAATACACATCCCCTCGTCAAAACGCTAGCTGATCCGTTTAAACTGTCAACCCCTTCTGATTGATGAGGTCTCCACACACGACATGATATTAAACGCCGGTTGACCCATTTAAACTGTCGGCCCTCGCTGAATACGTCGCTAATGTATTTTAATACCCATCTTAATCTCTAAGGTATTAATTCTCAATTTCTCAATTAACAAATTACCTCACCCTTTTAATCCGTGCGAGATCCTCAAAATATCCCTTAGTCCCATACCTAAGGGTCCCCAAGTCACCAATATGTCCTACCCTATGTACAGGATGAATTTTTAACATAAATCTCGATGTAGTCTCATGCATATGCTAGCATAACGACGATAAAGCTGACCCCCGACACAATAAAGTCGTGATAATATACCCTCACGAGTCCCATTCCTAGAAGGCATAAATAGTCAAAAGGCCTACTCACTAGTTCCATACCTAGAAGGCATCCTAAAATATGAGGAGAGAAAAAATACGCAACAACTTGTCGTCACAATGGCAATTTAATAATACCAATAAGTCACACAAATAAGCATAATTAATGAACGTATAAAACTACGCATAATATTTTAATTAAATTAAATCTTAATTTAATTATAAAAAACGTCATAAATACCTAATTAATCCCATTTAATTCTTTTTAAATTAAATAAATTGAGAATTCACCATTAATACATCATATTTCCAATTTCATTGTCTCTACACAATTTACATGAGCATACGTCCCCAAATTTATTTAATTCAAAACCAAAGTTTTCTACATGCAACCAACACCAATAAATCCCAAAATCCACTCACCAATCATACGTACCAAAGGGTTATGAGTATTATTCAGATTAAAAGATTTAATAAAATAGTCTCATAATTAGTGTCCACTTTCTCAAATTAAGTTACTAATTGATTTTGATAAAAAAAACATGATTAAGGTGTAGGCGGCACATGAAATACATAATACTAAACGAAAGGAATAGAGTATTCATGCCTGAGAGAAGGTTGATTTGAAAATATGATTAGGAATCTGGATTCCTCTTGAAAAATGAGTAAAGAAGTGTTCTTGAACAAACTTGATTAAGCCCTAATTAAGCCTTCCAAAACTTGTGATAAAAAATTGATTATGTTGGAGGTTGATGAATATTATGGAGAGGAATTTTTTTTGGACGACCTCCCTAGTGAAAAACTTGGCAAAAAGTGATTATGAGAAGCCCCCCCATGAATTAGAATGGTTAAATACTAATTAAGAATCCTAAACCAACTCAAACTCACAAAATATAGCCCACCGATTCAAAATCTGGGCATAGTCAATGGATCGACTCCCAGGGTCGATCGATCGACCCTACAGGTCTGACGATAGTTCCCCCCCAAAAATGCCTATAAAGCAAAAATAATAAAAACCTTATAAAAACTCCATTTTAACTCCGAATTCAATTCCTCTTTGAAGTTTTATTTTGTAAATATTAAAAACAACATATTTTACTAATAAAAATTATTAAATTCAAAATTTTATTTTTCTCGAATATTCTAATTAATTAATTAATTAAATTAATTAATAAAAAGCACGGGGTGTTACATACTTCTCCACTAGCAAAGTATTTCGTCCTCAAAATTAGACGAAACATACACATCGTAGAATGCCATAATTGGGCGCCCATACACCCAATCCTACATGCACCTACCCCACGAACAACAAAATAATATATATTGCATATATACATACGCATAACTATGAAAATAACAGCTTACCACACGCCCTCACAAATCACCACTCGATTCTATCTCCGATAATATTCGCAAACCTAAATCCTCAAATATAATCACCTTGTTTCATTAATATAAGGCGTACCCAAAATTCATACTAACGATCTCCCACATAAAATATCGTCTCCAAAAATCAACTCTAAAGATCCTCACATCAAGCCTACTAATTCTAAACTCAATGCCACAACGTCTTTAATACCAAACTGCACATCTCCAAGAAACACATCTAACACGTATGCTACACCCTCTACCTTAAGGAGTATGAATCAATAAAGGGAATCAAATATCGATAATGAGGAAGCTAAATGGACTCACAACCTACGAGACCTAAGACCATGCTCTGATACCATCTGTCACACCCCGTGTAATTCTGGCATCGGTCGCCACCAAAACTATGCCGGACGTGAGTAAATAAAATAGAATTCTTAGCATGAGACAGATATGAGACATATAAAATTAATCCAAAATATAAGTAGTTGAATCAATATCAAATGAGCATAAACAACTGAGCGATAAAAGATCTATCACATGCTAAAACTCCCAGTAAAAACTCAACCTCCAATAATGATTAAATAAAATCTGAATTATAAAGAACTGTGAATAATCCAACTGAAACACTCTTATAACATTAGATCGGAATCGTCTAATGAAACCCAAATGAAGTCTCATAATAAATTCGACTGTAAAGAAAGTCTAACTAATTAAAGCAAGAAAAAGAATAAACACCAACTGCACCTCCAAACGATATCAGAAAAATCCTATGCAACTGCTCCAACACTAATACCTGAAAAACTTAGTCAACGCACGAGGTCAGATCCCTGAGCATGAATACAAACTACTCCCCTGAAATAGGGCATGTGAACCCAAACAATAGCATTATACGAAATAAATATCCCTATAGAATATTTTAATTACGAATATAATTAAGTGCGGAAATATAAATCGCTAACCAACCCCACCAATTTTTTTTATAAAAACACACCAATATCATTTTAATTATCCCACAGCCCCAAAGCGTCAATTTAATTAAATTAACCCAAATTTTCATTATTTTTAAATTCTTACTTTAATTAAGTATAGAGGTCCTCCCACCTCGGGTGATTTCTCCACCAAAATACACATCCCCTCGTCAAAACGTCAGTTGATCTATTTAAACTGTCGACCCCTGATGATAAACAAGGTTCCACACACGACACGACATAAAACGTTGGCTGACCCATATAAACTGTCGGCCCTCGCTGATTATGTCGCCAATATATTTTAATACCCGTCTTATTATCTTAGGTATTTGTAAGGACACAAATTTCCAATTGAGTCCATATATAGTTTTGGCTCAATTCCGGACAAAAACATTTATTCATAGGATTTTATTTAAATGTAATATTCAAGACCTATGAAGTGTTTGTTGAAGACGTAGCGGCAAAGAGTATAAAGCATCATCAACATGCCGTTGTTTATGTGCCTCGTTTGTACGTCATCAACTTAGTTCCATGCTCCCAAGGTATGAATGCAATTATATTTATATAGGAGCTTGGAACAATGTTTAATAGGTGTTTAGGTGAAATAAAAACTGCATTTTATTTTCAGAAAGAATCAATTAGAACTTTAAAATAAGTATATAAAAGTTTATAAAAGTTTCTGGGCCAAAAATCGAATTTTTCAATCTTTCTGGTCATTCGTTAGAAATGTCGTTCGAACGAGTTTTTTCGTTCGAACCAGATTTCGTTCGAACGAGTTTTGTCGTTCGAACCAGTTTCGTTCGAACGAGTTTGCCAACGACCCTAACTGGTCAGTCGTTCGATATGTCGTTCGAACGAGTCTTTCGTTTTAACGAGATATCTAACGAGATTCTAACGAGCCCAGGCTGGTCGCTCGTTAGAAGTCTCGTTCGAACGAGAGTCACGTTCGTTCGAACGAGACGCCAGGGCGGGAACAGTTTTGAGCAGTTTTTGGCAGTTTTCACCCCACTTCCCCACTTGGTTTTTAACCAACTTTTTCATACATTATTATGTACGGGAAACACATTTTCCAAAACAACTTTTCCATCCTAATACATCTCCTAGAGAGAGTTTGAGAGATTAATTTAAAAAAAGGAAAATGTTCATGTTTGAGTGTTCTTCAACTTAAAGAAAAATCTTTAAACACTTAGTTTACACCCATTGTTGTTTACTCCAAGTTCATATATATCTATCATCTTGCTTGGAGTTTGGCACCGGTTTCTCTACACCATTCAAAGAGAGTTTTTGGTCGGTGTGCCTAATTGCCCGATCGGAGGAGTCCGAGACCACGGTGGAGTTCCGTTGGTTATCCGCTAATTGGAGGTCGATACAAGAAGAAGCATCACGGCTTGAGAGGGTTCGAGTTTAGGAAGTAAGTCTTTTGTCTTGTATTTTGTAATACCGTTTTTAGTGGATTTGAGGCTAGGGCCGTCCCGAGGTTTTTTCCCGTTACTGGGTTTTTCCTCGTACATCGCGGTGTAGTGTGATATTGTTTATTTTATCTTGCTCAATAATTTAGAACGCATGCTTAGGTTTAATTCAAGATAAAATTTGGTTTAATTATCAAGCCCATTTAATTTGGGACTTAAATTAAATATTGGGTAAAATTGGTTTATTCAAGTCACTTACTAAAATTGGTTTGGCCTAACTTTGTTTAAATGAATAATCATGACTTAGGAAAATTCTAGGACTTGAATTATGTTTTAATTTGTTTTGAGAAATTAATACTTGTTGTTAATTTTTGAAAGTTGAACCATCACCCCTTTTACAACGCTTCCGCATCGAGTTTATCATAAAAGGAAATTAAATATTTTTAATTGGGACCCAACTGCGTTTTCAAATTGGTATCAGAGCCAAAAACGTTAAATTATTTCGTTAAGATCCTTTAATTTTTGGCTAAAATGGATTTTTCCCCATTTTCAAAATTTCCTATTTTCGATGGTTCAAACTAAGCGTATTGGAAAGCGCGAATGAGATCGGTACTAAAATATATCGACGAGAGAGTTTGGATGTCTCTTGTTACCGGATATTCCCCACCAACTTATTTAGTTGAAAATGAACGTGTTATCCAACCCGCCGATAGATGGACTGAAAATGAGTTTAAACTTGCCAACTTTAATTCCCGAGGTTTAAATGCCTTGTTTAGCGCTGTCACACCGGATGAATTCCGACGCATTATGACGTGTGAGACCGCTAAAGAAGCTTGAGATATTTTACAATTAACTCATGAAGGAACTAGTGTCGTGAAAGCTTCAAAACTCCAAAACCTCACCACTCAATTTGAAACTATCAAAATGGATGAATTAGAAACTTTTGATAAATTTTATGCTAGACTTTCTGATATTGTTAATTCATCTTTTAACTTGGGAGAGAAAATACCTGACGACCGTGTTGTAAAGAAAATTTTAAGGTCCCTACCCGATAGATTTATCTCAAAGGTGACCGTTTTAAATTCTTTACCCACTTTAGCCTCTACGAAATTAGAAGAGCTTGTAGGTGATTTACAAACCTATGAAATAGATATGTTTCCCTCTAAAAATGAAAAGAAAATTGAAAAGGGCGTTGCTTTAAAAGCCCGAAAAGAGCTCAAACAAGTAGTAGAGAGCGATAGTGATAGTGACTCGGAAGATATGGCTTTGTTTGCTCGTAAATTTAGAAAATTTCTTAAATTTAACAAAGATAAATATAAAAATTATTTTAAGAAATTTGAATCTTCTAAACATGATAAAAACGAGAAGATTTCTAAAGCCGATAAGATCCCTAAACCTAGTAATGAAAATTTAGATAGGGACGAGTCTAATAAGTGTTTTGGTTGTGAAGGTTATGGCCATAGGGCTTTTGAGTGCCCCACTAAACTAAGGAAAGAGGGTAAACGACCCGTTTCATATAATGCGACCCTTAGTGATAGTGATAAGGAAGAGAAGCCCGATTCCCCCACTAAGAAAAATTTTGTGGCTTTTATGGCTAGACATGCGAGTGATAATGAGAACTCATCGAATGATGAAATTATAGCACATGCCACTTCCAAGGTCATTGTACATGATTCTCTTAGTTTTAATGATAGTGAGAGTGAAGAAGAAAAAGAGAGTGAAAATGAAGAAGAGGTTGACGAGAGTGAACTTCAAAATGCCTTTCATGAATTATATAAAGAATCTATTAAATTGAAAAGAGCTAATTTGAAGTTAGAAGCGAGTTTAAGAGAGAGTGTCAAGGTCGTTGATGAAAGTGCCTTAATAAAAGACCTTAGGACACGTGAGATAACTCTTTAAGAGAAGCTAGCATATGTAGAAGGCGAGAGAGATAGCCTTAGGGGTTTAATGGAATCCTTGAAAAAGGAGCTTCTTGCTTTTGAAGAGCGGAATTTTTTACTAGAATCTAACATTTTAGAATTGGAAAATAAATTAAAAGATTCTAGTAATGTCAAATTTTATTTGGAATGTCGTTCGGAAAAACTTGATAAAATGTTAGGAACGGTCCAAGTTAAAAATGACACTTTTGGTTTAGGCTTCAATATTTGTAATGAATTTAACCCTAAAGTCAAAACCAACATTTTAGGAGAATCTACTAGGAATGCATTTCAAGATCACTCCTTAGGTAAATCTTTTCGACATGTTTTCACTTGTTCACATTGTGGTCGAAAAGGTCATCTTAAGAAATTTTGTTTTGATCTTAAACGAATTCCTAGCAAATCCCATAGTAAAGTAACCACGGTTATTAACGATCCAACACCCCAAGATAGTAATTCTTCATTAATTTGGGTTAAGAAATCCGACTTGGTTGCCTTACAAAATAGGGATTTTGATTCTCGTTTACTTTCACATGCTTCCTCCCTTGCTAAATCTAAAGGATAAATGTGTTAGTGTTTGCATACTTTAGCGTTTGTTCTTCTTGCTATATTCACATGCTAAATGTATGCTTGTTTAGTCATTTTCTAGTCATTACCTTATTTCATATCACATTCTAGAAATCATGACTTGTTTATCTTTTTGTATTATATTTTGTGTTTGATTTAACTGAAAAATATAAAAAGATTTTTGTTTATCATTTGTGCTTTTATCTATTTCATTTAAGCTTAATGAAAACTACAAATGATCTTTGTTTAGTCTTTTGAGTATATATCCTTATTTTTGGTTAAAAATGTTAAAAACTCAAAAAGATATTATTTTGTGTGTATTTTAGTTTGACACACTTTATGTGGCATATATTTGTGTTTGAATCCTATCATTTACGCTCCCACGTGGCTAGAACTTTTGGTTTAGATTTTCAATCCTTAAAATGTTCTTTACCATATTTTATGGAGTAGTTGGATTTTGAATTGATTAAATGGATTCTATTTTCATATGCCTCTTTTCACACATGCACGAGCTCTTTTGAAATCTTAATGTCACATGTTATATTTGAGCTTTTTGAGGTGTTCTCCTATCAATCTAGTCATCTACATATCTATGACCTAGGAGGACTAGTGCATGTCAAAATCCGTTGCATGTGAGATTTGTGCGAAAAATAAAAACATGATAAATTAATATATGCACGGGGAAGGGCTCCGAAAGGATGAATTAAATCCTTTGCGATAGTAAGCCAACGTTGATTGGATCTAAAAGAAATACGTGATCCAAAGGCCTAAAAATAGAATATTTGGCATTACAAAGAAAACAATTGCAAAGGCCTATGTTTGTTTGATATATTCATTCAAAAACAAAAGAATATATATGCTCATTGAGGGAGAATTGGATGGTATATCAACGGTTTGCACAATGTCCGTTTATCCTAGTTGTCTTTAATGTCATGACTCTATTTGGTTTGTAGAATCATCATCATGCTAGGCTTGTATGCATTATGTATGTTTGTTCATTGAGTTCAATCTTTATATTGTCACATGAGGTTATATTTAACTGTGATGAAGTTTGCAATCAAATGAGAACTCCGTGAACGTTTATTAAGTGTTTGGGTCTCAATTTAATTGTTGCTAGTACACACCCCTACACTTCCGTTTCCATATGACACATTTTTGCCGTACGAGTGTGCAAACTTATTGTATTTTGTGTCATGTGTGTGTTTATATCTATCTATATATGCTCAGTACTTATTGGTATATTTATAGTATATATATATATGATATTTGTTTGTCTTTGCCCTCCTTTTATTGCCCATATGCTTTCATGTCTTATCACTTTAAGCTTCAACATGCTATTTATTAGTTCTTTTATTTCCTGAACAAAAAGGGAGAGAATGATGATAGGGGGAGAAATGGTATCTAATCCTATTATTATTGTATCTTAGTTTGGGGGAGATTTATCTTAGGGGGAGACGTCTTTCTAAGTAGGTCATGTGTTTAAAGGGAGAAGTAATTAATTAATTGCATTTAATATTTTGATATTCCCTATGCATTTGATGAGTTTTCTTAAGTGTGCAGGAATTATTCTAAAGTGGCATCTTTCTATGGCAAAGCGTTTGATCCTTGGGTTGAGTCAAGTTTGGGCGGGTTATGTTTTGAGTCTAGTAGAGCTTGACGGCCCTTTAGGAATTTTTATTTGGTTTTTGTCCCGGAATAGCCAAAGGGGGAGATTTGTAAGGACACAAATTTCCAATTGAGTCCATATATAGTTTTGGCTCAATTCCGGACAAAAACATTTATTCATAGGATTTTATTTAAATGTAATATTCAAGACCTATGAAGTGTTTGTTGAAGACGTAGCGGCAAAGAGTATAAAGCATCATCAACATGCCGTTGTTTATGTGCCTCGTTTGTACGTCATCAACTTAGTTCCATGCTCCCAAGGTATGAATGCAATTATATTTATATAGGAGCTTGGAACAATGTTTAATGGGTGTTTAGGTGAAATAAAAACTGCATTTTATTTTCAGAAAGAATCAATTAGAACTTTAAAATAAGTATATAAAAGTTTATTAAAGTTTCTGGGCCAAAAATCGAATTTTTCAATCTTTCTGGTCGTTCGTTAGAAATGTCGTTCGAACGAGTTTTTTCGTTCGAACCAGATTTCGTTCAAACGAGTTTTGTCGTTCGAACCAGTTTCGTTCGAACGAGTTTGCCAACGACCCTAACTGGTCAGTCGTTCGATATGTCGTTCGAACGAGTCTTTCGTTCTAACGAGATATCTAACAAGATTCTAACGAGCCCAGGTTGGTCACTCGTTAGAAGTCTCGTTCGAACAAGAGTCACGTTCGTTCGAACAAGACGCCAGGGCGGGAACAGTTTTGAGCAGTTTTTGGCAGTTTTCACCCCACTTCCCCACTTGGTTTTTAACCAACTTTTTCATACATTATTATGTGCGGGAAACACATTTTCCAAAACAACTTTTCCATCCTAATACATCTCCTAGAGAGAGTTTGAGAGATTAATTTAAAAAAAGGAAAATGTTCATGTTTGAGTGTTCTTCAACTTAAAGAAAAATCTTTAAACACTTAGTTTACACCCATTGTTGTTTACTCCAAGTTCATATATATCTATCATCTTGCTTGGAGTTTGGCACCGATTTCTCTACACCATTCAAAGAGAGTTTTTGGTCGGTGTGCCTAATTGCCCGATCGGAGGAGTCCGAGACCACGGTGGAGTTCCGTTGGTTATCCGCTAATTGGAGGTCGATACAAGAAGAAGCATCACGACTTGAGAGGGTTCGAGTTTAGGAAGTAAGTCTTTTGTCTTGTATTTTGTAATACCGTTTTTAGTGGATTTGAGGCTAGGGCCGTCCCGAGGTTTTTTCCCGTTAGTGGGTTTTTCCTCGTACATCGCGGTGTAGTGTGATATTGTTTATTTTATCTTTCTCAATAATTTAGAACGCATGCTTAGGTTTAATTCAAGATAAAATTTGGTTTAATTATCAAGCTCATTTAATTTGGGACTTAAATTAAATATTGGGTAAAATTGGTTTATTCAAGTCACTTACTAAAATCTGTTTGGCCTAACTTTGTTTAAATGAATAATCATGACTTAGGCAAATTCTAGGACTTGAATTATGTTTTAATTTGTTTTGAGAAATTAATACTTGTTGTTAATTTTTGAAAGTTGAACCATCACCCCTTTTACAACGCTTCCGCATCGAGTTTATCATAAAAGGGAATTAAATATTTTTAATTGGGACCCAACTGCGTTTTCAGTATTAGTTCTCAATTTCTCAATTTCGTTATTAACAAATTACCCCATAATTTTAATCGATGTGTGATCCTAAAAATATCCCTTAGTCCCATACCTAAGGGTCCCTAAGTCACCAATACGTCCTATCCTATGTATAAGATGAATTTCTAACATAAATCTCAACCTAGTCTCATGCATAGGCTAGCATAAAAATGATAAATTATCAAAAATCAGCCGGCCCCCAACATAATAAAGTCGTGATAATCTACCCTCACTAGTCCCATACCTAAAATGCATAAATAATCAAAAGGCCTACCCACTAGTTCCATACCTAGAAGGTATCCTAAAATATAGGGAGACCGAAAATATCCAACAACCTGTCGTCACAATGACAATTTAATAATACCAACAAGTCACACAAATAAGCATAATTAATCAACGTATAAAACTATGCATAATAGTCCAATTCAATTAAATCTTAATTTAATTATCACAAAGTCATAAACACCGAATTAATCCCATTTAATTATTTTAAATTAAATACATTGAGATTTCAGCATTAATACATCATATTTCCAATTTCATTATCTCTACACAATTTACACGTGTCATACGTCCCCCAATTTATTTAATTCAAAACTAGATTTACTACATGCAACATACACCAATAATACCCAAAATCCACTCACCAATCCTACGTACCCAAGGGTTATGAATATTATTCACATTAAAAGATTTAATAAAAATAGTCTCATAATTAGTGTCCACTTTCTCTAATTAAGTTACTAATTGATTTTAATAAAAAACACATGATTAAGGGTTTAGGAGACACTTAAAATGCATAATAATAAACGAAAGAAATAGAGTATTGATGCCTCAGTGAATATCGATTTGGAAATATGATTAGATATCTGGATTCCTCTTGAAAAATTAGTAAAGAAGTGTTCTTGAACAAACTTGATTAAGCCCTAATTAAGCCTTCCCGATCTTATGATAAAAAAAAGTTGATTAAGTTCGAGGTTGATGAATATGGTGGAGAGGAAAAAATTTCTGAAGAGCCCTCTAGGGAAAAACTTGGGAAAAATTGATAATGAGAAGTCCCCCATGAATTAGAATGGTTAAATACCAATTAAGAATCCTAAACAAACTCAAACTCTCAAAATATAACCCACCGACTGAAAATTTGGGCATAGTCGATCGATCGACCCCACATGTCTGGCGACAGTTTCCCTATAAAAATGCCTATAAGGAAAAAATAATAAAAACCTTATAAAAACTCATTTTTAATTCCGAATTCAATTCTGCTTGAAGTTTTATTATTTAAATATTAAAACAATCATATTATAGTAATAAAAATTATTAAATTGAAAAATTTAATTTTCTCTAATATTCCAAATAATTAATTAAATTAATTAATAAAAAGCACGGGGTGTTACAGCAAGTAAATCCAATAGATTGAAACTAGGGTAAGTTTAAAGCCAAAATCTACTTATCACGATGCAATTATTTCTCACCCGTGCTCTTTCAAATGTCCATCCTTTTGTTTTTTAGCAAGTCGTCCTTTTGTTTCTAATTTTCACTCATGTGGGGGATTGTTGAAAATTATTTTGTTATAGTATAACAATAATTTTAGTTCAGTAAAAAAGAAATTTTAAACTACTTTTTATAGACACAATAGTTTGTGAAAAATTGTGTCTTTTCATGAAAGGTTTTGAACATTCATGAAAGGGTGTGTGTATTCGAAAATGGTGTCTTCCTTTCTATAAATAGAAACCCCGCCTTCATTCTTCATATCTTATACTTTGGAGAGTGTATTCTATGTCATTCTTCTTCCCTCTTTGAGTCAATCCGTCAGAGACTACAACATAGAATTTTGATTCGCTGGAACTTTATATATTGAAGTGTCGCTTATATAAAGACAAAAATATTGTTCTATCTTGGGAAACAGACGTCCATCAAACCTTGGACACAGTTGAGGGCATGAATCTGTTTTAAGGAAATTGTGTGAAACACAAGGCTCGACATCAATTTCCTCCGTATGGTCTGTAAGTTCGGTGTGTTCATTTTCAATATAATTTGAATTTTCATTCATGTGAATATATGTCATATTTGATTCCCCACAAACACAAAAACACATACATATTTTACTAACAAAATAATAAATAGAATGGTTTACGTTTTGAATGGACATATGTGTTTGTGCAAATAAACATTAATATAGAAACACATGGTCCATGTGCTAAAAGTCATTGCATTTCGAAGGAAAAATAAAGCCTTTGGTGGTTGATAATAAATAGAGCAATTTTATATAATTTCAAATTTATATTTGAAATTGTGGGGGAAGCATTGCCCTCTAAGTTATATTCTCAAACATTAACCGGCGATAAAAGTTTATGGGATAAATGTGGGGGCATTCGTCTAAGGTGATGATTCCTATCCAAAATAGGAACAAGATAATAAGACCACTCAATGTATAGTTATTGGTTGTATACGTGTATTTAATACACTGTGCAAGTTAAAATGTGCATTTGTATTCAGAAATTTATATATACATGATTCATTGAACCTAAGAGTGTCCATGAATCTTCAAAAAGAAGATAATGGATCAAATATGTTAAATTATAAATAACTCATTTTGTATCTTTATCTAGTTACCAAGATCATAGTGATAAGTGACCTAAACATTGGAAATAAAAACATAAATTTTTAGTAAAGGAAATATACGTTTCTTGAGACTCGATTTATCTTAAAGGCAATCAATTCTGACGAGTTACATTGGTCCCATGTGTGGTGGTTATGCCTCTTTCGGGACCGTTTTATGACTGTTTTATGTTTTAACCCTTTGACGTCACGATTTTAAGCCTAAGTCTAAGTCTTTGCAAATTCTCACCGTATAGTCAAACGGGAAGTTCGATGACTATGCAGTCAGTTTTGTACGAGTTACATGGGTCCCGTGCGAGGTGATCATACCTCTTACGAGACCTTTTTATGGTTGTTTTACGTTTTCATGCATTAACGACACGTTTTAAGGCCTAAATGTAACCTTTTCAAATTCTCGTCATAAACTCAAACCGGGAGTTCGGTGACTAAGCGGTCGGTTCGTACGAGTTACATTGGTACCATCTGAGGTGCTCGTTCCTCCTACAAGACCGTTTTGTGGATGTTTTATGTTTTCACCCATTGACATCATGTTTTCAAGTATAGATCTAAATTTTATTAAATTCTCGTTGTATACTCAAACCGGGAGTTCGATAACTATGCAGTCTGTTCCCACGAGTTACATTGTTCCCGTGTGAGGCGCTTGTGCCTCTTACTGAACCATTTTTTGGTTGTTTTACATTTTCACCCTTTGACGACATGTTTTTAAGTCTCAGTTTAACTGTTTGCAAATTCTCGTCGTCTACTGAAATGGGGAGTTCGATGTCTATGCAGTTAGTTCCTGCAAGTTGTATTGGTCCCGTACGAGGTGCTCATGCCTCTTACGGGACCATTTTGTGGTTGTTTTACATTTTCACCATTTAAGGACATGTTTTTCCGCCTAAGTCTAAATTTTGCAAATTCTCCTCGTATACTCAAACAAGGAGTCCGGTGACTATGCGCTCGATTTGTACGAGTAACGTCGATACCGTGCGAGTGCTCATGCCTCTTAGGGATCATTTTTTGGTTGTTTTATGTTTTCACCCTTTGAGGGGATGTTTCAAAGAGAATGTCAAGACATTTGCAAATTCTCATCGTATACCCAAAGGGGTAGTCCGATGACCTCATGGTCAGTTTGTACCATTTACACTGATCCCGTGCGAGGTGCTCATGACTCTTATGGGACCGTTGTATGGATGTTTTATTTTTTCGCCCTTTGACGACATGTTTTTAAGCTTACGTCTAACCGGTTGCAAATTCTCGTCGTATACTCAAACGGGGAGTCCGATGATTACGCGGTCGATTCGTACGAGTTACATTTATCCCGTGCGAGGTGATCGTGCCTCTTATGGGACCGTTACGTGGTTGTTCTATGTTTTCATCCTTTGACGACATATTTTTAATCGTAAGTTTAACCATTTGCAAATTCTCATTGCATACTCAAACGGGGAGTCCAGTGCTATGCAGTCAGTTCGTAAGAGGCACATTTACTTTGTGATTTCTGAGATATAATTGTACAATTTAGTACTAATTTTATTTAACACATTAAGATAATGAATTATTATTGGTATAGTAGAATATATTATTATTGGTATAATAAAATTACTGATTTGTTGTTGTGAAGAATAGAATTATTAAAACACCTCTGAAGGCCTTAAATTGTCAATCTACCATTTAAGGCCTGTAATTTTTATCTATCATACAATGCAAAAAGAAAGAATAAAATTTGCAATTTACATTTCAAATATAGTGCTATGTTTGTGCGTTTGTGTTTATGCACATGATAAACCTGCTAGGTTAGGGGCAGAACTCCAACACCCATGACCATATTTGGTGATGTTATAACAGTTAATCTTAAAACTGTTAATATTGATATGCTATGTTTTATTATTGATATCTTATAATTATTATGGATGATGTTCTATAAGATATATTATAGCTTAGGGAGCCATGGCTAATATGGCTGAAACCCCAGTTAACATACAAATTCCACCTAAACCACCAGATCCGAATGACATTTGGAAGAAATCCTTTGCAAGTATACTTATGAACAATACAATGAAGGAACCAAGTCTCAATCAACCATCAACATTCAAGGGTGAACCAACCATTTTATTTCCTGAGGAAGACATCAATGCACTAGCTACCCCATTCAAACACACAATTGTTGGCAAATTTTCACATGGTAGACCTTCAATTGAAATTATTCAAAAAACTTTTCAGACCTTTTCTTTAAAAGCTATATTCACAATAGGATTGATATATTCTAAGCACATTATCATTAGGCTAAATTGTGAAGCAGATTATGTTAGACTTTGGCTTAGAGATCAATGGTTCATTGGGAAATTCCCAATGCGTACTTTTTAAATGGTTAACTGATTTTCATCCAGAAGTGGAAAGCCCAATTTTTCCTATTTGGGTTAATCTCCCAAATTTACCAATTCATTTCTATGAAAAATCTTCTTTATACTTAATCGCACAATTAATTGGAAAATCATTTACTATGGATGCTTCAATAGTTTCCATATCTCGGCCAGGTATAGCCATAATTTGTGTAGAGTTAAATCTTTTACAAGAAAGAATTCACAGGATTTGGATTGGTTGTGGTGATAAAGGTTTTTGTCAAGAAATTTCTTATGAAAATATACCATCTTACTATCAATTTTCCAAGAAAAAAAGCCACCAAGAATCGATGTGTTTGATTAAATTTCCAAATAGAATTTTAGTCCAAAAATAACCTACAAAAGTGGCAAACATAAGGAAACATGCTGCAATAAACACTTAAGAACACTCAAGAGATAATCAAGAATCAATAGTGCTCTACATTCAAGGTATACATACACATCAATAAAAGAATGGCAACGATCCTTTGAAGAATCACCTTAACCCCAGTTCTTTAGGAACTAATAATGATCAGTTAGAAAATCAAATTAAAGTATCACAAGAAGACCCCTCAGACTCTGATGATGAAGTGGTAGCATCAGGACAACTTTTAAGTTTGGTTTAGAAAAATCAAGAAAGACAACACCACCCAATAGATAAAATAAATCATGGTTATTATATTTCGTAGGAGACTTTGATATTAGATCAATATCATCTTTCTCCAAAAGGATCTGCCCTCCCTAAATATGACAGGACATCTAAAGTTTCCAAGGATTATCACTCAGATTAAGAGGAAAGAAAATTATCAGTTCCAATGGTTGAAGAATTACAAAACTTTGCATCATGGATAGATTTTAAATGGAACAAGTATCAAAAGAAGAGAGCAGTAGCCACAAGAAAAAGCATTGAAAGTGATCCTTCTTCAACTGATGCATAAACAATCCTCAAGACAGATATGGTTTCTAAAAAACCTCCACCAGACCCTCTATATAGAAGATTTACTAGGTCCCTGGGAAAATCTAAAAATATTAATATCCATCCTACTTATAAATGATTAATTTTATTTGCTAGAATTTTAGGGGAGTAGCTAATAAGGCTACAAATAGGAGACTTAAAAGAATGATAAAACAATATAAATTACCAACTCTTGCTTTACTAGAGTAAAAAGTTGAGTTAGATAAGATTTTAAAATTTAAAAATAAATGGCTATTCCCAAACTGTTTATGTAATATTTCCAATAAAATTTTGTTTCTATGGAGTAATGATGTTGAAGTTAGAGTTATATTTGACTTTGATCAACTATTGACACTATAAATTTTCATAAAATTTTTAAACCTAACAGTTCATGTAGCAATAGTATATGCTAAATGCACCTTAATTGAAAGACTTGATCTCTCGCAAGAAATTTCTAATATCACTAGTGATTCAATAATTAAGTATTTGCCAGTTATAGGTGACTTCAATGTTGTTTTAGATGATTATGAAAAGACTGGATGTAATCTAATAGAATTTAATGCTATAGAAGATTTTAAGGATGTAATTTCATCCTGTTCTTTAATAGATTGAGGGTATTTTGGATTCAGGTTTACCTGGACAAACAATAGAACATATGGAACTATTTTTGTAGATTATATATATGATTGGTAAATCATAATTGGCTTTTGAATTTCCGCCAAACTAGTATAACTCATCTTCACAAAACATGCTCTGATCATAGTTCCCTTCTATTATCTATTAAGAGTCCCACTAATAAATATCCTAAACCTTTAATTTTGTGTCCATGTGGTGTATTAATTATACTGTCGAAGAAATCATTGAAGAATCATGGTCTTATGAAATAAAAGTCCTTCCTATGGCCAAAGTTGCTATCAAATTAACGCTGTTGAAATCTAAACTGAAAAACTGGAACAAGAATACTTTTAAAAATGTTTTTCAAGCTGTAAAAGATTTAGAAGACTTAGTTCTAATTAAGGAAAATGGGTTTGAAACTAGTCCTAGTGAGTCTTCCAGAAGTACAATGTCGAAAGCTAGATCGAAGTTGAACATTGCCTTACTTAGAGAGGAAAGTTTCTCGCATAAAAAAAGTCATATTAAATTTCTTAAATTAGGTGACAAAAATACTAAAGTTTTTCATGGTTGAGTTTAAGCTAGGCAAAGGAGATTAACTATTTCTAGAATTAAGAATAATCAAAATTAATTGGAAGAATCTAGTGAAGAGATTGAAAGCATTTTCCTAAACCATTTCAAAGACATTTGGTCTGCAGAATATCACTCTTAAGATTCTTCTTTTATGGAAGTCATTGGTAAAGAATGATTCTATGAACACAAAATTAACTGATTTCCCATATGAAGAAGATATTTTCTCATCTATATCCAATATGGATCACTCAAGCTCTCATGGACCTGATGGTTTTGGATGTATATTTTATTTTAAGTTTTGGAATGTTATCAAGGGAGACCTAATTCAAGCTATTCACTCTTTCTTTGCTTGGGATGAACTTCCTAAAAGATGGACTGCTACATCAATTTTCTTAATCCCCAAAGTTTCAAATCCTTCACCATGCTCCCAATTTAGACCTTTATGTCTTCGTAATTTTTCTAATAAAATAATTTCAAAAATTCTTAATGATAAATTATCTCTTATTCTTCCATCTATCATTTCTCAAAGACAAAGTGGATTTGTTAAAGATAGAAGTATTCAAGAAAGTACTTTTAGCTCAAGAAATGGTTTAGTATATTGGTAAGAAAGCATTTAGAAATAATGTGATTATGGGATTAGATGTGGAGAAGGCCCATGACAAAGTATATTGGCCTTTTCTTTGTGAAGTACTTTGAAAATTTGGTTTTAATGAAGTTTTTATTGATTTAATTTGGTGACTAATTTCTATTAACTGGTTCTCTTTGATTTTAAATGGTAAAAGTATAGGCTTCTTCCATTATTTTAGGGGGTTAAGGCATGGAGACCCTTTGTCTCCTAGCCTTTTTATAATTCCTGCTGAAACTCTTAGTAGAAATCTAGACAATCCATTTGTCCTTAATAAAGTAATCCCCTATTCTAGTCCCACAAAAAGTCATCTAATATTTCATTTAGGTTATGCTGATGACTTGATAATTTTTATTCATGGAGGAAAAAATAGTATCAAATCCCTTATAAACTTGCTGAAAATTTATGAATGTACTTCAGGACAGAAAGTATTTTTCTCCAAGGGCTCCTTTTATGCTGATAAAAACTTATCAATTCAGAGAAGGAAAACTATTGAAAATACCCTTGGTTTGTCTCACAAACAATTTCCAATGAAATACTTTGGATGTACTTTGATTAAAGGGAAATCAAAGGCAATTCACTCTTCAGACCTCATCTAAAAAATAAGGGATAAACTACACAACTGGTCTTCTAAAATGAATTCTCATGTAGGTAGAGCAACCCTCATTAGATATGTGCTTCAATCAATACCTTATAGATGTCTTAAATCCTCCTAAAAGTATAATTAAAAGACTTCATAACATTTTTAGTAAATTTTATTGGGGTGGTTCCTCAAAGGAAAATCCATATCAATGGACCAAATGGAATGATTTATGTTATCCATATGCTGAGGGTGGTTTAAATTTTAGGATAATTGAAGATATTGCCTCTACTTTTAGCATGAAACTATATTGGAAATAAAGGTTTGAATCAGGTATTTGGTCTAGTTTCATAAGGAATATAATATAAAAAATGATTAGTGATAAACTAAGTTTCAACTTCTATTAAAAGGATATCATGCGTAAAAGACTTAGCTGATGAATTCATCTCAGAAGAGAGTAAAATATGTAAGGCATCTATAACTGGTGAATTCACCATAAGTTCAACTTACAATTTCTGTAGGCAAAACAGGCCATTATCTATTAGTTGGAAGACCAACTGGATTAAAGTGCGTCCTATGAAATTATCCAATTTTACCTGGGAAATTCTTAATAACTCAGTTCGATTTGGATTTGAAATTCAAAAAAGAGGTATTATACTTGCTTTTATATGTAGATTTTGCAGGCTTGCAGAGGATAGTTGTTATCGTGTCCATATTGAATGTAACATTGCTTCTGAGGTATGGACTTTATTTGCTTCTATTTTTGGTCTGTCCCTTAATAGATATTTCTGCAGGTCTGTACTGCTCTCATGGTGGTTACTTTGTCCTAAAAGAGATTATAAAATACAATTATTTAAGGTGACACCTAAAGTTATTTTCTGGGAAATTTGGAAAGCCAGAAACAAAAAATAATTCGAAAATTATCAAAGTTCTTCAAATCAAATTGTCCAAAATGTGATCTCCTTGTCTACTAATATCCTAGTATCTTGTAAGTTTTATGATACAATATCTCCTGATGATGCTTATATATCTAAAACTTTCAACATCCCAGTTTTACCAAAGAACATTCATTTAATTAAATGTCAATGGGGTAAACCCCCTTTAGTAGTATTCAACTTAACATTGATGGTGCTTCTAAGAATAATCCAGGTCCAACTGGTATTCGAGGTGTTTTAAGGGATTCTCAAGGTCTATTTATAGCAGGTTTTGCTAAGTCTATTGGCATTCAATCCTCATTCAATGCAGAGGCAATAGATTTACAAGAAGGGCTTAAATTGATTTCTCAGTTAATATTTCCAATGTATATGTAGAGTTTGATTGCAAAACATTAGTTGATATTGTCTTGAACAAATCCAACCCTCCTTGGTCATCCCTAGATATCTTTGATAATATCATCTATCAAACAAACATCAAAATTAACCATACTTGGAGGGAAAACAATGCAGTAGTTGATTACCTAGCTTTAAGAGCCTTAATAACTCAAATGGAATCATATTATTTGTCCTTCAATTCTCTTCTAACTTTGGCTAAAGGACATCTCAATACGGATAGACAAAATATTCCAAAAATTAGAATCGGAATTAGGAAACTGTAATGGGGATGACTATACCCAAGTTTAGTAATTATTTAGCTTTCAATATTGTAATGGGGATTAGTAATAAATACCCATATTTATTGATTTTTTAAGTTTATCTGTTATGTAATGGGGA
This sequence comes from Sambucus nigra, assembly GCA_949130495.1. NCBI lineage: Eukaryota > Viridiplantae > Streptophyta > Magnoliopsida > Dipsacales > Adoxaceae > Sambucus > Sambucus nigra. The sequence goes on from OX422223.1 coordinate 412,156,569, forward strand.
TAATTATGAATCCCCATATTTTTAAGCTTTCTTTATAGAGTAATGGGCCCATCCTCTAGAAATAGGTAAAGATCTTGGGTTTGTAATCCATGGAGAGGCTATTTCTATTTTATTAATTATAAATAAAATGTGTGTGTGTGTTTGGGGGGGGGGGGGGTACTGTCCCTATTTGATAAAAAAAACACTCCAAGACCCTCTTTCTTATGGATCATAAAGATCTTCTCCAGTTATAACCGTTAAAACATAACAAGTAAACTAGTTATAACATAACAAGCAAACAACTAGAACATAACTAGTTAGAATTGTTAGTCTAGCCATTCGTGGATGCTCTGTGAAAATGTGAACAGTTAGCCGTAACATTGATTTATGTTCTTCTATTTGTCTATTGTTGGGATATGGTTTGTTAGATCTACATAATATTATGTGTCACTTTATGTTAAATTTGAGAAATGATTGGGATATTAAAATCACGGCTTATGGGGACATTAAAACACAAATAGTTGTATGAAAGGAAGCTTTTTTGTAAAAATATTAACTGTAAACCATAAGAATTGACTGTGGCAATGCCATCATTTTAATTATGGAAATTTTTTTTTTTGTAGAAATATTAACTGTTCTTTCTGTTGTGATTTTTTTTATTTAATACATAAGCAAGTCTTGTTTTGTTTTGTGATTTTTAAGATATAATTGTACAATTTAGTACATGTTTTTTTAATTTCCAACAATTGGGACGGTTTTTTCTATTGTTTATGTTGATTTAGTACAAGTTTCTATTCTTTATGTGATTTTTGTTCTTTCTGTTGGGACTATTTTTCTTTCTATTTGCTTTTCTATTTAATCTATATGAAGGGCATTGAGTTGGAACAAATTGATGTTTATAAGCAAATAATGAATATAACAGGTGTATTGTTTAATCCAATTTCACGCACTTGGATAAGAATATTATTTCTTGGACTCCTATGACAGTATTGATATTTGATATATATGGCCGGTGTATGGACTGCTATGACATTGTTGATATTCGACATATATGATTGTTATTTTTTTCTTCACATTGTGTACACATATTGAGATGGAAGTTGAATGTGGATAGGTCCTGTGGTGGTGTGTTAACATATCATAAAGGTTGTTTTATATTGGTCTTTGCTAAGAACATTGAATTGGGTACTAATATCCAAGCTGAGGTTGAGGCTATTAATCAAGGTTTGAATATTCCTTTCCAAAATAATTTTTTCCTTATAATTGGATAGCGATGAGAAACGAGGATACCTGTTCCCAATAATTGCATATTGGAAGTACTCGGGGAATCCTCTGGTAGTACAAGGAATCTAGCATTTTGTAACATACAAAACATTTTACTAGTAGTCCGTGACATTAGTTCTTTTAACTCATCCATCTCTTAACGATGACGAGTCTCTCCCTCCTCAGTCCTCTTATCCATCTCTTTATAATAACAGTTTTCTCCTTCCACAATCCTCTATTGCAACCATTCACTCTCTCTCTCATAAAAGCGAGAAGGCATGGACCTTATTCATGTCGGTCGAATACTAACTCCCATACATAATGCATGTCCATGTCCCTCAATACCAATTACATCCTCAAATATTTGATCTCTCACTTCAGGGTCATTCTGTTGTTCTTCTTGTGTCACATCCAATTGTCTCTGTATACTTTCCAATAAACTAAGAAGAGTTTCATATAGTGTGCAATACCATAAAATGCTTCTTAAAATATTTGAATGGTCACTAAAATATAAAACCTCTATGCCAGCCGCTCCATCCTTCGTACTATCCATCTTATCCTTCAACCTTCAAGTCTCTCCATACACACTAAGCTTGTTGATAGGCAAGTTGGCTTTTTTTTTTTTTATGTATTGTTTTTTAAGTAAGATAAGAAAAAAAAACATATTACGTTCATAATAGCAATGATGAAATTCAACATAATCATCCTCAAACTAAAAGCATAAAAGAATATATAACGAATAAAAAATATGAATTTAACCTTTTCTACAACTTGAGGAATAGACGTCCTCCCAATACAAGGGTGGGCACAAAGGTCTGCCATATTTTCGGTGTCTTCGGCCACCATGCCCTATATAAAAATTTAAATCATGTTGCAATTTTGATAGATATAAATAATTAGCAAAAATAAAAAAAAATTAATTCTACATATGTCATACCACCATATCTTTTTCACCCCAATAAGTCACTAATTTAGGCCATATATCAGGATCAACTTGGAGAGGTGCATTTCCGAGTCGCTCAATGTCATTGTCATACGCCTCATAATAGTCCTCTTTAGTACGATACTTAAAGCGCCTCAAAGCATTTACTACCATTTGAAAACAAATTTTCTTAAATCCTTCAGTGGCAAATTCTCATCATACACTTAAACGAGGAGTTCGATGACTACGTGGTCAGATCCCATAAGTTACATTGGTTCAGTGCGAGGTGCTCGTGTCTCTTATGGGAATGTTTTGCAGTTATTTTACATTTTCACCCTTTGACGACACTTTTTTAAGTTTAAGTCAAATCGATTGAAAATTTTCATCGTATACTCAAATGGGGAGTTCGGTGGCAACGCGGTCACTTCGTACGAGTTATATTGGTCTCGTGCAAGGTGTTTGTGCCTCTTAGAAGACCGTTTTGTGGTTATTTTACATTTTCTCCCGTTGATGACTTGATTTTAAACCTATGTCAAACCGTTTGCACATTCTCGTTGTATACTCAAACTGAGAGTCCAGTGACTATGCGGTCGGTTCGTATGAGTTTCATTGGTCCCGTTCGAGGTGCTCATGCCTCTTACGGGACCGTTTTGTGGTTGTTTTATATTTTCACCCTTTGATGACATGTTTTTAAGCCTAAATCTATATTTTGTAAATTCTCATCGTATACTCAAATCGGGAGTCCGGTGACTGCGCGATGGACTCCTACGAGTTACATTAGTCCCATGTGAGGTGCACGTGCCACTTAAGGGACTGTTTGTGTCTATTTTATGTTTTCACCGCTTGACGTCGTATTTTAAATAATAAATCTATTTTTTTATAAATTCTTATCATATACTCAAACCGGGAGTCTGGTGACTATGCGGTTTATTCCTACGAGTTACACTGGTCCCTTGCGAGGTGCATGTGCCTGTTACGAGACCCTTTTCTGGCTGTTTTACATTTTCAACCTTTGACGACAAGTTCTTAGGCCAAAGTCTAGCTTATTATTAATTCTCTTCGTATACTCAAACGGGGAGTCCAGTGACTATGAGGTCAGTTCTAACGAATTACATTGGTCCCGTGTGTGGTACTCGTGTCTCTAATGGAATGGCTATTTTATGTTTTCAACCTTTGACGGCATGTTTTTATGCTTAAGTCTGACCATTTGCAAATTGTCATTATATACTCAAATGGGAAGTCCGGTGACTATGCGGGCAGTTCGTACGAGTGACATTGGTCCCGTTCGAGGTGCTCATAACTCTTATGGGACCATTTTGTGGTTGTTTTATATTTTCACCCTTTGACATATTTTTAAGCCTAAGTATAAATTTTGCAAGTTCTCGTCGTATACTCTAATCGAGAGCCTAGTGACTATGTGATGGGTTCCTATGAGTTACATTGGTCCCGTGTGAGGTGTTCATGCCACTTACGGGACCATTTTGTGTCTGTTTTATATTTCCCCCTTTGCGACTTATTTTTAAGGCTAAGTCTAAAGTTTGCAAATTGTCCTCGTATACTTAAACAAGGAGTCCGGTGATTATGCAGTCGGTTCGTACGAGTTACATTGGACCCATGCGAGGTTATCGTGCCTCTTATGGGATTGTTTTGTGGCTATTTAATGTTTTCATCCTTTGACAACATGTTTTAAAGCATAAGTCTAACCATTTGCAAATTCTCATCGTATACTCAAACGGGGAGTCCGATGACTACGCGTCCAGTTCGTACCATTTACATTCGTCCCGTGCGAGGTGTTCATGACTCTTACGTGACCATTTTGTCATTGTTTTATGTTTTCTCCCGTTGAAGAGATGCTATTAAGCCTATGTCTAACCGTTTACAAATTCTCATCATATACTCAAATGGGGAGTTCGGTGACTATGTGGTCAGTTCGTACGAGTACCATTGATCCCGTGCGAGGTTCTCGTGCCTCTTACGGGACCGTTTTGCGGTTTTTTTATTAGCCTTTGAGGGCATGTTTTTAATCGCAAGTCTAACTATTTGTAAATTCTCATTGTATAGTCAAGCGGGGAGTCCGATGACTGCGCGGTCGGTTTGTATGAGTTACATTGGTCCCGTGTGTGGTTTTGTGCCTCTTGTGGGACCGTTTTATGGTTGTTTTATGTTTTCAATCTTTGAAGACATATTTTAAAGTTTAAGTTTAACTTTTTGCAAATTCTCGTCATATATTCAAACCGTGAGTCTGGTGACTATACAGTCAGTTCGTATGAGTTACATTGATCCCGACTGAGGTGCTCGTGCCTCTTACATGACGGTTTTGTGACTATTCTACGTTTTGGCCATTTCTTGGCATGTTTTAAGGCCTAAGTCCAATTTTCTACAAATTCTCATCATATATTCAATTGGGTTGTTCGGTAAATATGCGGTTGATTCGTACGAGTTGAACTTGTTCCGTGCGAGGTATTTTGTGCCCCTTATGGGACTATTTTGTGGTTGTTTTATGTTTTCACCTTTTGATAACTTGTTTTTAAGATCAAGCCGAACCATTTGCAAATTCTCATCATATACTCAAATGGGGAGTCTAGTTACTAAGCGGACAGTTCTTATGAGTTACATTGGTCCCGTGCGAGGTGACTGTGCCTCTTACGGGACCGTTTTGTGGTTGTTTTATATTTTCACCCTTTTACCGCATGTTTTTAAGCCTGAGGGGAAGTCCGGTGACTATATGGATGGTTCATACGAGTTACATTAGTCCCGCGCGAGATAGTCGTGCCTCTTAGAGGACCGTTTCTTGGTTGTCTTACATTTTTTAGTTTTGACGACATGTTTTAAAGACTAAGTCTAACCATTTACAAATTCTTGTCATATACTCAAATGGGGAGTCTGGAGATGACACGGTCAGTTTCTACGAGTTTTATTGGTTCGGTGAGAGGTGCTTGTGCCCTTTACGGGACCGTTTTGTGGCAGTTTTATGTTTTCACCCTTTGACGGCATGTTTTTAAGTCCGAGTCTAAAATTTGCAATTTCTATTCATATAGTTAAATGAGGAGTCCGATGACTACGTGGTCAGTTTGTACGAGTTATATTGGTCCTGCGCGAGGTGTTCATGCCTCTTACGGGATCGTTTTATGACTGTTTTACGTTTTCACCCATTGACGACATGTTTTTAAGACTAAGTCAATCCGTTTGAAAATTCTTGTCATATACTCAGATAGGTCCTGGGCGAGGTGCTCGTTATTCTTACGGGACTGTTTGGCACTATTTTTCGTTTTCACCCTTTAACAACATGTTTTTAAGCCTAAGTCAAGCCATTTGCAAATTCTCCATCATATACTGAAATAATGAGTCCGCTGACTACACGGTTGGTTTATACGAGTTATATTGGTCCCGTTTGGGCTGCTCGTGGCTCTCATAGGACCATTTTGTGGCTATTTCACATTTTCACCCTTTAAAGGTATGTTTTTAAGTCTTAGTCTAAATTTTGCAAATTCTCGTCGTATACTCAAACTGGATGTCCAGTGACTACGCGATGGGTTCCTACGAGTTACATTAGTCTCGTGCAAGGTAAACGTGCCTATTATGGCACTATTTTGTGTATGTCTTATATTTTCACCCGCAACATCATGCTTTAAAGAATAAATCTAAATTTTTGTTAATTCTTGTCATATACTCTAACCGAGAGTCCAGTGACTATGGGGTCTATTCCCAAGAGTTACATTTGTCCCTTACGAGGTACTTGTGCCTCTTACGAGACCATTTTGTCTCCGTTTTATGTTTTCACCCTTTGACGACATATTTTTAAGCCTAAGTCTAAACGTTTGCAAATTCTTGTTGTGTACTTAAATGAGGAGTCCGGTGATTGTACGGTCGATTCATACGAGTTACATTGGTCCCATGTGAGGTGTACGTGCCTCTTACGGGACCGTTTTGTGTCTATTTTACGTTTTCACCTTTTGACAACACATTTTATAGTCTAAGTCTAACTTCTTACGAATTGTCGTCATATACTCAAAATCGGGAGTTCGGTGACTATGCAGTCGGTTCGTATGAGTTACATTGATCCATGTTCCTCTTACAGGAACGTTTTGTGGCCGTTTTATTGTTTCACCCTTTCACGACATGTTTTAGATCCTATGTCAAATTTTCTATAAATTTTCATCGTCCTCTTAGACTGGGAGTCCGATGAATACATGGTCGATTTGTTCGAGTTGAATAGTTTCAATGCGAGGTATTTATGCCTCTTATAGGACTGTTTTGTGGTATTTTTATGTTTTCACCCTTTGAGGCATGTTTCTAAGCCCAAGTCTAATCGTTTGCTAATTCCCATCGTATACTCAAATGGGGACACTAATGACTATTTGGTTAGTTCTTACGAGTCACAGTGGTCCCATGCGAAGTATTCGTGCCTCTTACGGGACCGTTTTGTGGCTGTTTTACTTTTTCACCCTTTCACGGCTTATTTTAAAGACTAAGTCTAACTTTTTGTGAATTCTCATCGTATACTAAAATTAGGAGTCCGGTGACTACGCGGTCGGTTCTTATGAGTTACATTGATCCCGTTTGAGGTGCTCGTGCCTCTTACATGATGGTTTTTTGATTGTTTTATATTTGTTCCATTTCACGGCATGTTTTAAAGCCTAAGTGCAATTTTCTACAAATTCTCATCATATATTAAAATGGGTTTTTCGGTGAATATGCGGTATTTCGTACCCCTAATGGGACTGTTTTGTGTCTATTTTATGTTTTCCCCCCTTTGATGGCTTGTTTTTATGTCCAAGTCAAACTGTTTGCAAATTCTAGTCGTATACTCAAACGGGGAGACCAACGACTTTGCGGTCAGTTCTTACGAGTTATATTGGTCCCTTACGAGGAGATTGTGCCTCTTACAGGACCGTTTTGGGTTGTTTTACGTTTTTAGCCTTTGACGGCATGTTTTTAAGCCTAAGTAAAAATATTTGCTAACTCTCATTCTATACTCAAACGGGGAGTCTGTTGCCAATGCTGTTGGGTCGTATGAGTTACATGGATCCCGTGCGAGGTGCTCATGCCTCTTACGGGACCATTTTATGGTTATTTTACATTTTCACACTTTGACGGCATTTTTTATAACTTAAGTCTAACTTTTTTCATATTCTCAGTGTATACTCAAACCGGGAGTCTAGTGAATGCGGGGTCGGTTCGTACGACTTATTTTGGTCCCGTTCTAGGTACACATGCCTCCCACGGGACCATTTTGTGACTGTTTTATGTTTTGACCCTTTGACGGTATTTTTTAAGCCTACATCTAAATTTTGAAAATTCTCATCGTATACTCAAACTGAGAGTCCCGTGATTAGGCGGTGGGTTGTAACGAGTTACATTGGTCCCGTGTGAGGTGCACGTGCCTCTTACAGGTCTGTTTTGTGTCTATTTTATGGTTTCACTCTTAGACCTCAAATTTTAATGAATAAACCTAAATTTTTGCAAATTCTCATCATAAAACCGGGAGTCTGGTGACTATGAGATATGTTCCCATGGGTTACATTAGTCTCGTGCGAGGTGCTTGTGCCTCTTACAGGACCATTCTGTGGTTGTTTTACATTTTCACCCTTTGAAGGCATGTTTTTAGGCTTCAGTCTCTCTATTTCCAAATTCTCGTCGTATCTTAAATGGGGAGTCCGGTGTCTATGCGGTCAGCTCCTACGAGTTGCATTGGCCCTGTGGGAGGTGCTCAGGACAATTACGAGACTGTTTTGTGGTTGTTTTATGTTATCACCTTTTGACGGCATGTTTTTAAGCCTTTATCTGAATTTTGCAAATTATTCTCATATACTCAAATACGGAGTTCGGTGACTACGCGGTCGGTTCGTATGAGTAACATTGGTCCCTTACAAGGTGCTCGAGCCTTTTACGGTACCGTTTTGTGGATGTTCTACATTTTAACCCTTTGACACCATGTTTTAAAGCCCAAGTCTAACCATTTGCAAATTCTCGTTGTATACTCAAACGGGAGTCTAGTGACTATGCGGTCAGTTCATATGAGTAGCATTGGTCCCGTGTGAGGTGCTCATTCCTCTTATGGGACCATTTTGTAGGTGTTCTACATTTTCACCATTTGACGACATGTTTTAAATCCCAATCTAACTATTTACAAATTCTCCTCGTATACTGAAACGAGGAGTCTGGTGACTACGCGGTCAGTTCGTACGAGTTACATTGATATCGTGCGAGGTTCGTGCCTCTTACGGGACGATTTTGTGGTTATTTTACATTTTCAACCTTTGACGATATACTTTTAACTGAAAGTCTAACCATTTACAAATTCTCGCAATATACTCAAGCGGGGAGTTCGGTGACTACGCGGTCGGTTCATGAGAGGCACGTGTATTTTCTGGATTCTGCGATATAAATGAACTAATTATTACTTGTTTTGTTTGACACATTAAGATAATGAATTATTATTAGTACACTAGAATACATTATTATTAGTACACTAGAATTGTTGATTTTCTATTGTAAAGAATAGAATTATTAAAACGGCTTTGAAGGCCTTAAGTTGTTAATCTACCTTTGAAGACCAACAATTTTTATGTATCACACAATGCAAAGAGAAAGAATAAAGGTTGCAATTTACATTTCATATATAGTGCTATGTCTGTGCGTGTGTGTTTATGCATATGATATACCTGCTAGCTTAGGGGCAAAACTCCAACACCCATGACCATATGTTGTTACGTTATAATAGTTAATCTTATAACTGTTAATATTGATACATTATGTTTTATCATTGATATCTTATAACTCTTATAGGTGATTTTCTATAAGATATTTTATATATGATATCTTAGGGAGAGAAATCTAACACCCTCCTTCTAATTGCTCATATTGATCTTCCCCAGTTATGTTCTCCCATTATAACAGTTAGAACATAACAAGTAAACTAGTTAGAACCTAACCGCTAGAATGCAAACATGTTTTTTGGTAAAAATATTAACTATTCATTCTGTTGTGATTTTGTTTTGTTTAATACATAAGCAGGTCTTGTTTTGTTTTGTGATTTCAGTTATATAATTGTACAATTGAGTACTTGTTTTATATAATTCCTAGTAGTTGGGACTACTTTCTCTATTATTTCTATTGATTTAGTACATGTTTATGTTCTTTCCGTGATTTTTGTTCTTTCTGTTGAGACTATTTATCTTTATATTTCCTTTTCTATTTAAATTATATTAAGGCCATTGAGTTGCAACAAAATGATGTTTATGAGCAGGAAATGAATATAACAAGTGCATTGTTTAATCCAATTTCAATCACTTGGATAAGAATATTATTTCTTGGACTTCTATGACATTGTTGATATTTTATATATATGGAAGGTCTAGGGACTGCTATGATAGTGTTGATATTTCATATATATGACTATTATTTTTTTCTTTACATTGTGTACAAATATAGAGATGGAAGCTGAATGTGGATAGGGCTTGTGGTGTCATGTTAAGAGATCATAATGGTTGTTTTATATTTTTCTTTGTAAAGAACACTGATTGAGAACAAATATACAAGCTGAGGCAGAGGCTATGAATCAAGGTTTGAGTCTTTCTTCCCAAAATATATTTTTCCTTATAATTGGATAGCGGTGAGAAATGAGGATACATGTTCCCAATAACTGCACATTAAAAGTACTCGGGGAATCCATCATTTTGTATCATACTAAACAATTTGTTGGTGGTCTGTGACATTAGTTCTTTCAACTCATTCCTCTTTTAACAATGACGAGTCTCTCCCTCCTCAATCCTCTTATCCATATCTTCATGATGTCGGTTCTCTCCCTCCTCAATCCTCTCTTGCAACCGTTCGATCTCGCTCTCATAAAATTAATAAGGCATGGACCTTACAGATGTCGATTGAATACTAACTCCCATATACAATGCATGTCCATGTCCATCATGACCAATGACATTCTCAAAGATTTAATCTCTCACTTGAGGGTCATTCTGTTGTTCTTCTTGTGTCACATCCAATTGTCTTTGTATACTTTCCCACAAATTAAGGAGAGTTTCAAATAGTGTGAAATAACCTAAAATTCTTACAGCAATATTTCTATGTTAGGCAATAAGAATGGACACTAAAATATAATACCTATATACAAACTGCTCGATCCTCCGTACTATACGTCTTATCCTTCAACCTCCGAGTCTCTCTATACACACAAATCTTGTCGATAGGCAAGGTGGATTTTTTCATGTATTATTTTTTTTAAGTAAGATAAGAATAAAAACAGACTACGTTCATAATATCAATTATGAAATTCAACATAATCATCCTCAAACTAAAATAATAAAATAATATGTAACCAATATGAAATATGATGTTAACCTTTTGTACTAATTGTGGAATAGACGTCCTCCAAATCCTAGGGTGGGCACAAAGGGTTTCCCTATTTGCAATGTTTTGGGCCACCACTCGCTATATAAAAATTTAAATCATTTTACAATTTTGATACGTATAAATAATCAACATAAATAAACCTAAAGTAATTTTACATATGTCATACCACCATATCTTTTTCACCCCAATAAGTCACTAATTTAGTCCATATATTGGGATCAACTTGGAGAGGTGCATTTGGAAGTCGTTGTCATATGCCTGATAATAGTCCTTTTTCATATGATTCTTAAAGTACCTCCAAGCATTGTCTACCATTTGAAAACAAATTGTCTTAAGTCCTTCAGGGGAATTTGTATTGAGCTAAGAACAAAACAATATAAATAAATTATAAATATATCATTTGAATGATGTATTAACTTAATGAAAATACACAAGTACCTTCACACTCTTCCATACTATATTAGAGTTTCCACCGATACTCTTCTCCAATCGTCCAAATCCAAAGGAAATGACGATCCTTGTTGAGAGAAATATCCCAACTGACTGGCAAGCTTCTTCCCATTAGGTTTAATTGGTTAACAGTCGTGGTTCCACCCAATTATCAATTTTAACCACTATCCATTCTTTCCATGGTTTGGAAAACCCTCTACATTTCATACTAGTAGCGGGATCCTTTTGAGTTGGTAATTGTGTACCCTCGGCACTACCAGGTCAAAATTTAAAAGAAAATATGACATGAATAATTACCAAAGAAAAAATTAACTTATTCAATTAATGGTGCCACCGCGTCAGTTTTGAAAAGCACATATCGATGGACTTGAACCAATATTTCTTCATCAAGATGAATTTGAACTAACGCGACCAAAGTCATTACCTTTGTCATTTGTTCTAATTGGTCGACTAGACTTGGTTTCCACATTATCATCCAAATACTTTGAGAAAAAGGTCATACACTTTTCTAAGAGAACAAACTAAGCAATTGAGGCCTACGAATGAACACGATTCCCGACATAGAGTTTCAATGTGTGTAGAAAATATTCACAATTTTAACATCACCAAATACAAAATACAAGCAGACATAATTTTAACATCCTTTTCGAAGGGGCTAATTTCCCACTTGTAAATATTAAGTGATATATTATTTAAAACTCAAAATTACAATCAAATAAGATGCTTAGTATCATTGCACCATGTCAAACCTCTGAGTATTTTAAACCCTGAATAATTTTATATGGAATATCGTTGCGATATAATAATATTATTTTTAGCTCACAAAAGAAAGGTGAAGACAACCAATAACTTCATAATCTGAAAACCTCTTTGAGAGAATGTAACAATGCATTGCTATGAAATCAAACATAAAAGAGAAGGTTTAGAATGGACACAATTAAACTCATAAATTCACATTATTTATAACTCGATATTATTCAAATACAAAATTGATAAATACAATAAATACAAGCAAAATCAAAACAAAAAGGGCATGTATCAGATGAGTACACCACAACAATGAGGTAAAAAATTAAAACATCTACAGATGAGTACACATACCTCTGAGATGATCTTATTATACCACAATAAACCACTAAATAAGATATAGAGGGATGTCACTGTGGGAGTAGGGGTGGGGTTGTGCAGGGGAGAGGAGGCGGCGCAGGGGTGGAGCGACGAAGTGGGATGGGGAAATAGAGAGAGTGAGAGAGAGAGAGAACTTTGAGAGAACAACGATATATATATATATATATATATATATATATATATATATATATATATATATATATATATGTGTGTGTGTGTATATATATATATATACACACAGAGAGAGAGAGAGAGAGGGAGTTAGGCATGGGAAAGGAATTTGGAAAAGTGAAAAAATGTGAGAGAAAAGTAAGGAAAACTACCAAAAGGGTCAGATACGTCCATTCTCTTTGTATATCAAAAGAAACGGAAGTTAAAACCGTCTATTTGGGTATATCAAAAGGGACGATTTTAAAAGTTTGTCCCTTATATTTATTTGGAAAAAACCTAAAAAATCAAGGTACATTAAAAGGGATGGATTTTTAAAACCATCCCATTTGGTATACAAAAGGGACGGTTTTTTAAATCCGTCTCTTATATTTGTTTGGAAAAAAGATAAAAATTCAAGGTATACTTAAAGGGACAGATTTAAAAACCGCCCCTTTTGGTATAGCGAAAATGACAGTTTTAAAATCCGTCCCATTTGGTATAAAAAATGGGACGGTTTTAAAAATACACCACCACCACACTAGAAAAAAAATGCTAAAAATTTCCATATACTTTAAGGGTCGGTTTTTAATAACTGTCCCATTTGGTATATAAAATGGGATGGATTTTAAAAATCAACTATTTTGTGATTTATCAAAAGGGACAGTAATTAAAAATCATCTCATTTGGTATGTCAATAGGGACAAAATGATATATCCGTCCCAAATACTCCCGTCCCTAATACCCATTTTTCTTGTAGTTATGATTTTAGGGTTTCTTTCTCAATCTTAACTGTAGGCACCCCATTATGCTCCATAAACGTAGCCACACCTTCCATGGACATCTAAAGGCCAAAAAGCTATCCCAAGCTCATGAGCACCTATTTAAAAGTCCAAATACCTAAAACAATCCACAAAATTACCCAACGGAATCAAACCAGTCCAGAATGGGCCCAAAGGCTAAGGGTTTAATATGTTTGACCGATCAGTCCTTAGCGCCGTAATTTTTCCCTAAAAGGAGGCCTTCAACAACTAGTCGAGGGCCTTAACTATGCCCTCTTAAATGCATAGCATTCGGTTCATGATCATTTGTCTTTCTAAATAGCCCTGCAACTCTATCCATTTATCTCCAAATCCCTCCTTAAGTTTAGATCTAGTGTTTTTAGTCCTAATTTCTCTTTTATCATCCAAGTAAAAAAAAAAAGAAAAATAATTTTCCTCTTTTCTTACTTTTTTCCTTTTTAAGTTACTTTTTCTTTAAAAGTCTCCTTATATCTTTTCCTAAATAGGTTAATCGTATGCCAAAACATTGCCAAAATAAAAATGAGTTCACGTAGCATTGTAGGTTCATGATCTCACCCTTTTATTTTGATGTTTTGATATAAAATCGTGGTGTTGTGCTACAACACCATCCAATCTAGTTTATTGGTGTTTCTTTGTCAAGTAAAGCCTCATCTTTCTCCAAAGGTCATGTCTGAACGACTTTGGCTATGATTATAACAATGGTGGATACATAGGCATATTAGAGGAGCCCAATATCTAAAACTCAAGTCAAAACATGCATATATTCATCAATTTCCTCATAACTAAACAAAAATACTTCAAAATCATGAATGCATTCATATAGGCTAGAGGATCATTAGATCGGGGGATTTCATATTCTGTTTTGATCTTAATATTGGAAGTTTGGTTATTTTTTCTTGATCAAGAAGTTTTACGAGTGAAACGATCTTGTCTAAATCCTTTTATGAACTCAAAACATATATAATTTCAAGTATGATTCTATTTCACTATGAAACATCTCGAACGATCAAAGAAAGACTAAATGTCATTTCGAGCCTTTATATGAGGTGAAATAACTCTTGAATTATTCACTGGTAACTGGTGCTAAACTTAGGTCAATAAATCTAAGTGCATTAATAGAACCTATGCCAATACCACTGGTAACTGGTGCTAAACCTAGGTTAATAAATCTAAGTGCACTAGTAGAACCTGTGGGGATACTAATGGTAATTAATACTAAATTTGGATAAAGATAAAGATAAATGTATTAGTCGAACCAATGGTACAACAATTCCAAGATAACTAATTGATTTGAAGAGTCATAATTTAACAAAACACTAATATATTTAATAAAAGTCTTGTTACAATCAAATATAGTCAAAATACAGGATGATTATTCCTTTGGGTGATTTCCTTAAGCTTTAGAAGATAACTGCACTTTCTCCATGCCTGTAGGATAATGATCCAAACTATGGATAATTGATGAAGTTAAAATCCTGAAGCATTCTATTGTTACTACTGCTCGGCATAGTGATCAGATGAGGAGGCCTAACTATCTCAAGCTCATCATTCAACCCACAATATCCTAAATATTTGGATATCAAATATTGAGGGATCTAATCAATCGGAATCTAGCTAACATCCAATCTCAAGGGAGGATTTTAACAATATCAAAGTCCAAGATCATTCCATTGTCAAAGTCGGATATTTTTGGTCAACCTTCGTCACACTCAGACTGTTAGTCCTACGCTTGAGCGAAATGACCATTTGCATAGTTTAATTCTTCATTATACCCTTCCATCCATACCTCTCTAGGCTTCTTGTGAAATTGGAAGGTTAACTTTTCAACTTGATGTTGACGATTCTTTAAAACTTCATCCTTCACTGTCAGCTGAGAGGATATGTTGGCAAGAACCTGGTCCTTAACTTATAGCTTTGAAAAAGATCGGTAATGGCTTGACTCTTAACCTTCAACTGAGTAGTCTGGTTGGATAAAGTAGTCTGGGTTCTATCCTCTGTAATATTTAATCTCCCATCCTTATGCATAGAGGATGTTTAAGATTGTGCAGGTTTGGATTTCTTTAAAGCTTCAAGCTCTTCTCTGAATTTTGCATTATCATTCTCCAGAAAAGAAGATCCTTCATCGGCAACAATAATAGAAGGATTCTTTAAGGACCTCAGTTCATCTCTCAACTTATTATTTTATTCTCCCAAGAGTTTATCAATTTCTCTGGCCTCATCAATTTCACGATTCAACAAAAATTCTTACTTACTAAAAACAGAAGCAGATTTCTCTAACTTTTCTTGAAAGCCCCAAGCTTCACTTAAAGACTTTATTTATCTTCTTAGTTTGCATGGAGCAAAGACTTGGCTTCATTATACTCCTCTTGAAGTCCTTCAATAATCTTAAAGTAAGTCACATCATTGGAAACCACCCGATCAAGAATAAACTTGAGATAAATATATGCATCCTTTGGTCGATCAGTATCATCTTCGTCGAGCAAGCCAGTTAATTCTTCATCTGTCAAATTCAAGTGACCAGCTTTGAATAAGTTGTTACAGTGCTTCAGTTGGTCGGAGTCATTAGTTTCAATATGATCCATCTTGGTCATAAACTAGAAAATGAACCAACGATCGATCAACGAAATAAGAAGGTGAAAAGTGAGACTGTGTGATATCGATTAAAATTAATTCTCAAGTTTCCAAACAAATCTTATTTAATTCATCCCCTAAACATGCATCTACTGTGCGTGTGTCAAACCATAAATAAATAAAGCACGCGACACAACAAATATACTGAGAGACAGATTTCAGGAAAAATCCCTTTCGGGTAAAAACCTTTATTTCACTATGAATTTATAAATCACAACTAACAATTACATAGAGAAATCTGCAATGGATCAACGCGCAGCCATCCCACAAAGACTCGTAGTCTTGAACTCAACAAGAGAATACACGCAGCACCCTCACAGGACTCACAACCCCATCTTCAGCAAAGAATCTTCACGCAGCAAGATCCTCAATGACACGCAGCCATACGGTGTAGAGACGCACTCCACAAAATATGAACAAAGGTAAAGATGTGTTCTTGAATACCAAAACAATTCACTAAATCAAGATGGGAGTTTTGTGAATTGTAAACCAAAAACGGATTAAACCCCTAAAAGGAAGAACCCTAAAGAATTCTGCTTTCGCAGTTTTCTATTTTTCAAAAACTGTGGACTTCTTAATGAAAACGTTACCAAATAATGAGTATTTATAGAGAAACACACCGCCTCAAAAATGGAGCTCGTTCGAATGAGATCATCAAGTCGCTCGAATGAAGGACAACTATCATTCGAACGACATGCTATCTCGCGCGAATGACATGCTATGTTGCTCAAACGACTGTTGCGAAAAGTCATTATTTTAATGTCCCCTTCAACACTTAGAAAAAATACTCATTCTCAAATTTTGACGAAAAAGTCCGCTCCAACACTTAGAAAATATTTTGTAAAAATATCGCAAAAGATCTAAGCGAAAAGTTAAGGTATTTAAAACATAACCTTACCAAAGTAAACTTCGCGGAGTCTTGAATGATGAAGAACTTGAGTAATTCGGATCCGTCTTTGACGTAGATGTCTCTTGAATGCTCTTCGACGGTGTAGCGGTATATGACATAATAAATTGATAACGGACCTATGAAAATATGTCCTTACAAATATCCCCCTATGTCTATGCCGGTACATACATAAAAAATATGAATTATCAAAAACCAAATTGCCTATACAAATCTACCCTCCCATTAATAAATTTGCAAGACCTCAAAACTATTCTTCAATCCTCTTCGTCAAATCTCAAAGCTTTTCTCATCAGGGTGTGCAACATCATGATCTTCAATCTTTGTACCTACACACATGAGATAAAGCAAAAACCTTCGTGACGCATCGAGTTTGAAATGATATGAAAATAAATCATTAATAATCAAATCTCCCCCATAATGCAAAAACTCCCCCATAACTGATAATTCTTTCTCCCCCTTTTTATGATGTCCCCCAAATAGACAGTTAAGAAGAAAAAATCAAAACATGGAGTGTCACGATAAAAATGCATAGCAAACAAGGATCAAACTATGCGCATGAAAAATGATATCTTAAAAATCTCACAAATAATTTTTGGAATTTTCAATTTCTTATACAAAAATAGTATACAAAAAAAATCACACCGTGGATTTAAACTCAAACAACCATGTCATGGAAATGGAATGTATGGGTGTGAACACATTCGATAGGTAAATAAACTCAATCAATCATATGTTCATGATGCATATGTGTACCCCTAACAAACGAACATCAAAAGTATCCTTAGGTGTAAAAATTTGTTGAACTTAAATGACATCGTCTTATGCAAATCAACAAATCAAAATGATTTCCACACCAATAACGTCCAAAACTATTTAGTGCTTTTAAAGATTTTCAAGGACATGCAAACTCATTTAAATTCTCCAACCAAACACCCTCATATATATTTTCTTTTAGAGGTGAATAAACTAAATTCTCAAACTTTGGAGAATTGATGCAAAAACCTAAATGGCCCATAATTTGCATGAATTTCTTTTTATTGCCTTTAAATTTTTTCGGGCTCTTTTAACCTACTTAGACCCCGGATAATAAAATTCCTCCATTTTTAGGTCCAATTTAACGGTGGCTTAGTATTCGCAAAGGCAAAATGAGCCTTTCGCAGCCCTTCCCCTGTTTTTAAGTAAAGCACACAAACTCACAAAACGGTTTTTATACGCACAATTTCCTTATCAAAATTTTATGCGCTTGGTTCATTTTAGGGATAGTATTGAAGTGAAAACACCCAACCAACATGTGATAAGACAAGCATAATAATCAAATAAATTCGTGCATGTGTGCAATAAAGGAAACATGAGTCAAACATGTAGGAAGTAACAACTAATTACATCTTAATGACTCCAAACATTGTAAAGCACAAGGATGAATTGACCTATTGTCTCAAAACACTATCAAATAGTCACATGAGGAATGGAATGATATTGTGACTCAGTCATCCTAAGTCTTCATCCATAAACGGTGCAAACAGAATACAAAAATCTTTTTGGATTTTCTCAAAATTTTATCAAAATAAAATCTTTTTGTATTTTTCAAAATTTTTCTAAAAAAAACATACAAAAATGATACATACTAGCAATAGGCAAATAATGACATCATGAAAATCAACCTATGCTAGTAAACAAGTAAAACCTCAATCGTTAGGTGCGGAGGGGTTTTCCAAAGGTGGTGCAAACTTATGAAAAACCTCCATAAAATCTTGTGAAGTTTTGACTAAAAACTTAACTTGCTCACCTAAATGTGCAAACTCTCTCATGTAGTCTCCGGGAGCATGTAAAGTAACATGTGTGGGTGCATGTGTCCCAGAAACACATGTAGAAGCAAATTATGACACATACCCCAACTTAAAGCAAAATTCCCTAAGGTGTCCTCTCCTTTCGCAATGTGAGCAAACATAAATAGGGCTCGACATACCTCTCTCAAAAACTCTAGGACGCACTTTCCTAATAGGATTGGGATGCCTAGGTGGGTTAGGATGAGACTCACATGAATCAAACACTAAAGTGGGAACCGGCTCGGGTGCTAATTGGGAAGTAGAAGCACCGTCATGACTTATTCCTAAATTCTCACCTTTACCCTTAAGAACCACCTTTTCAACCTTCTTAGGTGCGTTCTCAAAATTGACTTTTACCTCCCTGGCACGTTCGAGATCACTCTCGAGTTGGGATACACGTGTCCTCAGACTAGACAACGTGTCAGTCAAATCACACTTCTCCTTTCTCAAAACCTCCTTCTATCTCTCCAACTCTAAAACTCGACGACCTAAATCTCTATTATACTTCTTTGTTTTCAAGGTCTCGGTGTACAAATCTCTAAAAGCTTTTTGGAGTCACTTTCATCTTCACTCTCCTCCTCGCTTTATCCCCCACTCGAAGAACACAAATCACTATCATCGCTATCGTGTGCACTCTCGTGAGACAAATTGGGTGTGCTCACACGACTAGAAAAAGAGACAACCATACTATGTGCTAAACCTTTATCAGACTCATCTCCCTCACTATCACTAAGTGTGGAAGGCATGGCTACTTTCTTCCCCTTCTTTCTAAGCCACGTAGTATGCTTAAACAACTTATGCCCCTTACCCCCACATTCAAAACAAGTCACGTTCTAAAAATCTTCCTCACACTCCTCATCGGAGTCAATCTCTTTTTCCCTCTCACGACTTTCTTTGGCCTTTCCTTTCTTTTTATCTTTCTCAAAAAATTTCTTTTTGTTGGAAGAATTTTCTTTATTCATTTTGTGAAACTTTTAAAAGTTTTTCGCAAACAAGGCCATATCATTAAAATCAAAGTCTCCCTCAGAATCGGACTCACAAACTTTTTCTTTCTTTTTCTTACAATGAGTCTTTAAAGAGAAGCTATTATCCCTAGCCTTAATGGTTTTGGGAAACATGTGAATCTCATAGGTTTGAAGATCTCCTAGAAGTTCTTCCAAATTAAGTGATTTCAAATTTCCCAAAGAGTTCAAAACAGTGACTTTAGGAATAAAACGTTTTGGAAGAGATCTCAAAATCTTTTTAATGACAAGGTGTTATCAATAACCTCACCCAAATTAAAACTGGTGTTAACAATGTCTGACAATCGTGCATATAAATCATCAAAGCATTCAGATTCAGACATGGTGATAATTTCAAATTGGGTGGCCAAATTTTATAACTTAGATTCTTTAACCACGTTCGTACCCTCATGTGTCAATTTCAAAACATCCCATGCCTCTTTAGACGTGGTGCACGTCATAATTCGACGAAACTCGTCGGGAGTGACGGCTCCAGAAATAGCACTCAAACCACGGGAATTAAAATTAGACATTTTATAATCATCTTCAGTCTAGGCTGACACTGGTTTTAAAGAGGCGATGTTATCAACGGTGACTGTGGGAGGAGTCCACCCATTTTCACAAAGCAACCAAACACGCTCGTCAATAGCTTTTAAACTAGATTTCACGTGAGCTTTCCAATATGCATAATTGTTGCCATAAAAAAAGGCACCTTATTAAATGAACATTCCATTGGAAAAATTGAGATTTTTCACAAACTTGATTTAAAAAAATCAATATCACACGATTTTGCGGAAAGAGGAATACGCAGTAAATTAGCGCAACCGACTCTGATACCAATTTGAAAAGTGCGACTGTGTGATATCGATTAAAATTAATTCGCAAGTTAAACAAACCTTATTTAATTCAACCCCTAAACATGCATCTACGGTGCGTGTGTCAAACCATAAATAAATAAAGCATGCGACACAACAAATATGCTAAGACACAGATTTCAAGAAAAAAAAACCTTTCGGGTAAAAACCTTTATTTAACTATGAATTAATAAATCCCATCTTACAATTACATAGAGAAATATGCAATGGATCAACGCGCAACCAACCCACAAAGACTCGTAGTCTTGAACTCAATAAGAGAATACACACAGCACCCTCCAAGGACTTGCAACCCAATCTTCAGCAAAGAATCTTCACGCAGCAAGATCCTCAATGACACGCAACCATACGGTGTAGAGACGCACTCCACAAAAGATGAACATAGGAAAATATGTGTTCTTGAAAACCAAAACAATTCACTAAAGCAAGATGGGAGTTTTGTGAATTGTAAACCAAAAACGGATTAAACCCCTAAAAGGAAGAAGCCTAAAGAATTCTGCTTTCGCAGTTTTAGTCTCTCAAAAATTGTGGATTTCTTAATGAAAACGTTACCAAATAATGAGTATTTATAGAAAAACGCACAGCCTCATAAACATATCTCGTTTGAATGAGATCATCAAGTCTCTCGAATGAAGGACAACTATCATTCGAACGAGATCGCATGACATACTATCTCGTGCGAATGACATGCTATGTCGCTCAAACGACTATTGCGAAAAGTCATTATTTTAATGTCCGCTTTAGCACTTAGAAAAAATACTCATTCTCAAATTTTGACGAAAAAGTCCGCTCCAACACTTAGAAAATATTTTGTAAAAATATCTCAAAAGCTCTAAGCGAAAAGTTAAGGTATTTAAAACATAACCTTACCAAAGTAAACTTCGTGGAGTCTTGAATGATGAAGAACTTGAGTAATTCGGATCCGTCTTTGATGTAGATGTCTTTTGAATGCTCTTCGACGGTGTAGCGGTATATGAAATAATAAATTGATAACGGTCCTATGAAAATATGTCCTTACAGAAGGTATAACAACAGCTGAGAAATGACAAACGGTATGAAAAAAGAGTTATTTTCTTGATAAATAAAGAAAAGTTACATGTACATTGGAAAAGAAGTAAAAGGAAGGTGTAAAAAACAAAAACCAAATGCCGAACAAGTTTACACCTTATTCTTATCGTTCTGAACATCAGCGTTTCCACATTATCGAGCAAAAAGAGCAGCTGGATAAACACAGGCTTTATCTTGTTTGGCTAGAGGGATAGTTAAATCATCACCATTTTTGTCTTAGTCGTCATAAGGAATAGATGACTCAACCACCTGTTAAAACTCCCCAGAATCCACATCATCATCATCAAGGTTGGGTGGAGTTCCAGGGTCATGCCTTTGAAAATATTCAGAACTCTCAATGGTACTAACTTCCTTTAACGTTAATGACCAACCTTCCTTAAAAAAATTCTTTTTTGCATACTCAATTTAAGCAAAGGCGGAAGAAACGGATTTATACCAACCCTTGTTGAAGGACTCTTCCCTATACTTCCTCCACTTAGCCTTTTTAGAGGAGATATCTTTCCCTAACTTGGCTACTAGTCCTTCAGTAACCTTTTCCCTACGCTCAGCTTGAAGGACAGTTGTATCAGCCCTCTGCTGAGCCTCTTTAGCAGCCTTGATCTTCTCTTCCCAAGTTTTCTTCTCTGTCTTTAAGGCTTGTTGAGACTTTAATAAAGAATTTTTAAGACCAACAAAAGCCAATTCCACATATTCAAAGGAAGAACGAAGAAGATCATCCTTCTTCAGCATTTGATTATAGTCGACCAAGAACTTCAAAGGTAAGCCAAGTCAGTACAAGTAAAAAAAAAGTATGAATAATATTCGATAAACCTTAAAGCTAAAAAACTTACCAAGGCTAGGCACTGAATAGCACTTTCTATAGTTTTAGTTGGGGAAAATAGGTAGCAATAACCGCATGGTCTCGAAGACTGCCAAACTTAACTAATTTCCTGGCCAAGCTAGGATTCATGTCCATGGAGGAGCCAGTAGCATATGGAACAAAACTGACCAAGCCTTATTAGTCGGCATCAACAAATTTCTCAACACGCTTATCCGTAGGACCTCTCCTCAATCATTTTAAAGGGGATTCATAACCCTTGTTGGCGGGAGGATTCTTACCAGCATCATTCTTCATATTTGAGGAACCACTATCAATAGGCTTAGTGGTGCCAATAGCAGAGATATTTTATAAGAGATTATAAAACTTACTTTTTCCCATACTTACTGAAAGGGGAATGTCTGAATCAAAAGAGGTGGAGGTGAAAATAGTAAGTTCACAACCACTAGATGTAGTGGAAGATTAAGTAAAGACTGGGTCTTTCTCCAACTCAATTACAATGGAAGGTACAACAGTTGGAGAACGTGCTATAAAATAAGTTATAGATCTTTTATAGTTCAGTAAGTATGAAGCTGACCTAGTATGTTCCTCGCCTATTCTTTGATGGATTCCCCAAAGAAACTTGAGCTCGTCAAGCTTAATGTCCCTTTCCTTGGGACTTTTCTTCTTCTTATCAACTGCAAGTAGATAAGAAACAAAGGTTAATTAACCTATCAGTAGG
This sequence comes from Sambucus nigra, assembly GCA_949130495.1. Classification (NCBI taxonomy): domain Eukaryota; kingdom Viridiplantae; phylum Streptophyta; class Magnoliopsida; order Dipsacales; family Adoxaceae; genus Sambucus; species Sambucus nigra. The sequence goes on from OX422223.1 coordinate 412,179,477, forward strand.
TAATTGATCAACTTGAATACACAAAATATATTTATTACAACCTATGCTATGACCCTCTTGAGGGAATATTGGTCCATTGTGTAGTTCATCCCCTTTAAGAGGGACATATTGCCAATTCTTAGCAATAACTCCCTGATCAAAGTAGTCCCAATTGGAGTCAGGCAAATTAAGTATTAGAGCTCTGTTGTCAAACTTAGTCTTCAAATAATATGTACTATCATTGGGGAACCATTTGAAACATAACATAATCTCAGGGATAAAAATATGAGTCCCATGGATTTAATTAAGCCTATGGATACCATTTACTATTCTAGAGGTATTGGGGGCTACTCTAGTAGGTAAAACATCAAAGTATTGATAAATCCCTAAGCAAAAATTACTTGGGGAGAAGTAAAACCACATCTAGCTATGAACAGAGATGAAATCCAATGACCTTCAGATAAAGAGAAAACACCTAGTCTGGTATATTCCATTCCCTTCTAAATTTGTCTACAGAGTCAACATGAACTATGTAAACTATGATTCGAGAAGAAGTAAAGAAAGAAAAATAAAGAATTTTTACAAAAACTTAAGGATTCGGCAAGATCTATCAAAAGATATGAGTAACGACGACAAACGAGCGCTCAAGAGTTCAAGGATAGCTATTACATTTTGAAATTTAGGGATACAACAAAAGTGGGAAAGTTTATCGCATTTCATAGGTTGCCTCGAAAATAACAAACATAATGATTAAAAGTACAAATGATTTACGTTTCGACCGCTTCACGAATCTGATAGCAAAAAATACTTATTTACCTTTGGACAGTTCGTTAACATTCAAATTATTTGTGAAAATTCCATCTTCAAACAATACCAGTAAAATTTTACAAATGTGGGAAGTCGACATCAAAGCAAGCACCATAAACATAGCTTGAGATATGACCTGGAGCAAAATGATCTATAATATCATACAAGCATCAATCATAGAACATTGGGAGGTGTTTGTTGATACAAAAATTCTCATCATATACTTAAATGGGGACTATGGTGACTACACGATCGGTTTCCAAAAGTTACATTGGTCCCGTGCAAGGTGTTCGTGTCTCTTACGGGACCATTTTATGGCTGTTTTATGTTTACACCCTTTGACAACATATTTTTAATCCTAAGTCAAACCGTTTGAAAGTTCTCATTATATACTCAAACTGGGAGCTCGGGGACTACGCGATCAGTTTGTATGTGTTACATTTGTCCCGTACGAGGTTCTAGTGTCTCATACGGGACTGTTTTGTTACTGTTTTATATTTTAACTCATTGACGACATGTTTTTAAGACTAAGTCGAAATTTTGCAAATTCTCGTCGTATACTCAAATCGGGAGTTCGGTGGCTACGCGATGGGTTCCTACGAGTTACATTGGTCCCGTGCAAGGTGCACAAGCCTCGTACGAGACTTTTTTTTTCCTATTTTATGTTCTCACCCTTTAACGTCATATTTTAAAGCATAAATATAAGATTATAAATATTCTTGTCGTTCTCTCAAATTGGGTGTCGGGTGACTATGCGGTCTATTCCCACGTGTTACATTATTGCCTTACAAGGTGCGTATGTCTGCTATGGGAACATTTTGTGGCTATTTTACGGTTTCACCCCTTTACGACATGTTTTTAAGTCTAAGTCTAACCGTTTTCAAATTCTCATCATATACTCAAATGGGGAGTTCATTTATTATGCGGCCAGTTCTTACGAGTTACATTGGTCCCTTGTGAGGTACTCGTGTATCTAATGGGAGCATTTTATGGTTATTTTATGTTTTCACCCTTTGACAACATGTTTTTAAGCCTATGTCTAACCATTTCTAAATTCTCGTTGTATACTGAAACAGGGAGTCTGGTGACTACGCAATCGGTTCATACGAGTTACATTGGTCCCGTACGAGGTGCTCTTACCTCTTATGGGATCGTTTTGTGGATATTTTATGTTTTCACACTTTGACGACATATTTTTAAGTCCATCTCTAACCGTTTACAAATTCTTGTTGTATACTCAAACAGGGAGTTCAGTGACTATGTGGTCAGTTCGTACGAGTTACATTGGTTCCGTGCGAGGTGTTCGTGCCTTTTATGGGACCGATATGTAGTAATTTTTTGTTTTCGACCTTTGACGACATCTATTTTTAGCCTAATTCTAAAGTTTGCAAATACTATTCATATACTCCAACGAGAGTCCTATGACCACGTGGTCGATTCGTACGAGTTACATTGGTCTCGTGCGAGGTATTCGTGCATCTTATAGGACGCTTTTGTGGCAGTTTTGCATTTTGACCCTTTAACGACACATTTTAAAGCCCTACTCTAACTGTTTGTAAACTCTCGTCATATCCTTAAATAGGGATTCCGGTGACTACGTGATCGATTTCCATAAGTAACATTGGTACAGTGTGAGGTGTTCGTGTCTCTTACGGGACCGTTTTAGGATTGTTTTATGTTTTCACCCTTTAACAACATGTTTTTAAGCCTAAGTGAAACTGTTTGAAAATTCTCATCGTATAGTCAAAAGGGGGAGTTTGGTGACTATGCGGTCAGTTTGCACGAGTTACATTGTTCCCATGAGAGGTTCACGTGGATCTTACGGGACCGTTTTGTGATTGTTTTATATTTTCACCCTTTGACGACATGTTTTAAGCCTAAGTCCAAAATTTTCAAATTCTCATCGTCTACTCAAACCAAGAGTTTAGTGACTACGCGATGGGTTCCTACGAGTTACAATGGTCCCGTGCGAGGTGAACGTGCCTCTTACAAGACTATTTTGTGTTTTTTTTATATTTTCACTCCTTGACATCATAATTTAAAGCATAAATCTATTTTTTTGAAAATTCTCGTCATATACTCAAATCGGGAGTTCGGTGATCATGCTGTCTATTCCCACGAGTCACATTGGTCACTTGCGAGGTGCTAGTGCCTCTTACGGGACCATTTTCTAGTTATTGTACGTTTTCAACCTTTGACGACATGTTTTTAATCATAAGTCTAACCGTTTGCAAATTCTTATTATATACTCAAACAGGGAGTCCGGTGACTACGTGATCAATTTTCGCAAGTTACATTGGTACCATGTAAGGTGCTCCTGTCACTTAGGAAACCGTTTTATGAGGGTTTTACATTTTCACCCTTTAACAGCTTCTTATTAAGCATAAGTGAAACCGTTTGAAAATTCTAGTCGTATACTCAACAGGGGGGGGTTTCGTGACGAAGCGGTCAGTTTGTACGAGTTATATTGGTCCCGTGAAAGGTTCACGTGCCTCTTACGGGACCGTTTTATGGTTGTTTTACGTTTTCACTATTTGACAGCATTTTTTAAGCCTATGTCTGAATTTTGCAAATTCTCATCGTCTACTCAAATCGGGAGTCCAGTGACTACGCGATGGGTTCCTATGAGTTATAATGGTCTCGTGCGAGGTGAACATCCCTCTTACAGGACTGTTTTGTGTTTGTTTTATGTTTTCACCCCTTGACGTGATATTTTTAAGCATAAATCTATTTGTTTGCAAATTCTCATCGTATACTCAAACCGAGAGTCTGCTGACTATGCGATCTATTCCCACGAGTTACATTGGTCACTTTCGAGGTGCTAGTGTCTCTTACGGGACCATTTTGTGATTATTGTACGTTTTCACCCTTTGATGACATGTGTTTAAGCATAAGTATAAGCGTTTTCAAATTCTTTTCGTATACTCAAATGGGGATTCCAGTGACTATGCACTCAGTTCTTACGAGTTACATTAGCCCCGTGCGAGGTGCTCATGTATCTAACGCAAACATTTTGGGGATTTTTATATTTTCACCCTTTGACGACATGTTTTTAAGCCTAAGTCTAACCATTTGTAAATTCTTGTTGTATACTCAAACAGGGAGTCTGATTACTACGCGATCAGTTCCTACGTGTTACATTGGTCCCATACGAGGTGCTAGTGCCTCTTACGCGACCAGTTTGTGATTATTTTACGTTTTCACCCTTTGATGGCTTATTTTTAATCTTTAGTCTAAAATTTTCAAATTCTTATCGTATACACAAATCGGGAGTCCGATGACTATGCCATGGGTTCCTATGAGTTATATTGATCCGGTGTGAGGTGCTCATGCCTCTTACGGGATCGTTTCATGGTTGTTTTATGTTTTCACCCTTTGACGACATGTTTTTAAGCCCATATCTAAATTTTGCAAATTCTAATTGTATACTCAAACAAGGAGTTCAGTGACTATGCAGTTAGTTCGTACGAGTTACATCGGTCCCGTGCGTCATGCTCTTGCCTCTTACAGGACAACTTTGTGGTTATTTTATGTTTGCACCCTTTGACGGCATGTTTTAAAGCCCAAGTCTAACGATTTTCAAATTATCATCGTATACTCAAATGGGGAGTCGAATGACTACGCGGTTGGTTCGTACCATTTACATTAATTCCGTGCGAGATGCTCGTAACTCTTAAATGACAGTTTTGTGACTGTTTTACATTTTTGCCCTTCGATGACATGTTTTTAAGCCCACGTCTAACCGTTTGCAAATTCTCGTCGTATACTCAAATGGGGAAGTCAGTGACTATGTGATCGGTTCGTACAAGTTACATTGATCCCATGCGAGGTGCTCGTGCCTCTTACGGGACCGTTTTGTGGTTGTTTTACGTTCTAAACCTTTGACGACATGTTCTTAATCGTAAGTCTAAAAATTTGTAAATTCTCATTTTATACTCAAATGGGGAGTCCGGTGACTGCGCGATCGATTTGTACGAGTTACATTGATCGAGTGCGAGGTGTTTATGCCTACTGTGGGACCATTTTGTGGTTGATTTACATTTTCACCCTCTGACAACATGTTTTAAAGTCTAAGTCTAACTTTTTTCCAATTCTCATCGTATACTCAAATCGAGAGTCTGGTGATTATGTTATTGGTTTGTACCAGTTACATTGATCCCATTCGAGATGCTCGTACCTCTTTTAGGCCCATTTTGTGAATGTTTTATGTTTTCACCCTTTCACGACATGTTTTAATGCCTAAGTCTAATTTTTTACAAATTCTCATCCTATACTCATACGGGGAGTCCGTTGAATACAAGGTTAGTTCGTACGAGTTAAATTGGTTCCGTACAAGGTATTTGTGCCCCTTACATGACCATTTTGTGGTTGTTTTATATTTTCACCCTTTGACGGCTTATTTTTAAGACCATGTTTAACCATTTGTAATTTCTCACCATATAGTCAAACGGTAAGTCTAGTGACTATGCAGTCAAGTCTTACGAGTTAAATTGGTCCCGTGCGAGGTGGTCGCGCCTCTTACGGGACCTTTTTTTAGCTGTTTTATTTTTTCACCTTTTGACGACATGCTTTTAAACCTAAGTCTAACCGTTTTAAAATTCTTGTCATATATTTTAAAGCACAAATATAAATTTTTACAAATTCTCATCATATATTCAAACCGGGAGTCCGGTGACTATGCGATCTATTCCCACGAGTTACATTGGTCACTTTCCAGGTGCTAGTGCCTCTTACGGGACCATTTTGTGGTTATTGTAAGTTTTCATACTTAGACGACATGTTTTTAAGCATAAATCTAACCGTTTGCAAATTCTTGTCATATACTCAAACGGGGAGTCTAGTGACTATGTGGTCAGATCTTATGAGTTACATTATTACCGTGCGAGGTGCTCATGTATCTCGCGCAAACATTTTGGGGTTGTTCTATTTTTCACCCTTTGACGGTAGGTTTTTATGCCTATGTATAGCCATTTGTAAATTCTCGTTGTATACTCAAACGGGGAGTCCAATGACTACGCGATCAGTTTGTAAAAGTTATATTGGTCCCGTCTGAGGTTCTCGTGCCTCTTACGGGACCATTTTGTGGTTGTTTTACATTTTCACCCTTTGATGGCTTATTTTTAATCTTAAGTCTAAAATTTTCAAATTCTGGTCGTATACTCAAATAGGGTGTCCAGTGACTACCCGATGGGTTCCAACGAGTCATATTAGTTCAATGCGAGGTGCTCGTGCCTTTTACTGGATCGTTTTGTGGTTATTTTATGTTTTTACCATTTGACGACATATTTTTAAGCCTATATCTAAATTTTGCCAATTCTCCTTGTATATTGAAATAAGGAGGTCAGTGACGACACAGTCAGATCATAAGGGTTACATTGGTCTCGTGCGATGTGCTCATGCCTCTTACAGGATGACTTTGTGTTTGTTTTACGTTTTTAACCTTTGACAACATCTTTTAAAGATCAAGTCTAACGATTTGCAAATTTTATCGTGTACTCAAACAGGGAGTCAGATGACTAAGCGGTTGGTTCGTACCATTTACATGGATCCCATGCGAGGTGTTCATAACTGTTTTATATTTTTTCCCTTTGACGGCATGTTATTAAGCCCACGTCTAACCATTTGCAAATTTTCATCGTATACTCAAACGAGGAAGCCGGTGACTATGCGATCGATTCGTACGCGTTACATTAATCCCATGCGAGGTGATCGTGCGTCTTACGGGACCGTTTTGTGGTTGTTTTATGTTCTCAACCTTGGACGGGATGTTTTTAATTGTAAGTCTAATAATTTGCAAATTTTCATTTTATACTCAAATAGGGAGTCCGGTGACTGCATGGTCAGTTTGTACGAGTTACATTAGCCCAGTGCAAGGTGTTCGTGCCTCTTATGGGATCGTTTTGTGGTTTTTTTATTTTTTCACCCTTTGACGACATGATTTGAAGTCTAAGTCTAGCTTTTTTCCAATTCTCACCGTATACTCAAATCGGGAGTCTGGTGACTATGTAGTCGGTTCGTACGAGTTACATTGATCCTGTTTGAGGTGATCGTACCTCTTACAGGACCGTTTTGCGAATGTTTTATGTTTTCACCCTATCACGGCATGTTTTAATGCCTAAGTCTAATTTTCTATAAATTCTCATCGTATACTCATACGGGGAGTCTGATGAATATAAGGTCACCTCGTGCGAGTTGAATTTGTTCCATACGTGGTATTCGTGCCCCTTACGGGACTATTTTGTGGTTGTTTTATGTTTTCACCCTTTGACGGCTTGTTTTTAAGACCATGTTTAACCATTTGCAAATTCTCATCGTATAATTAAGGATTGAGTCCAGTGAATATGCGGCCAATTCTTTCGAGTTACATTGGTCCTGTGCGAGCTGGCCGAGCCTCTTGCGGGACCTTTTTTAGCTGTTTTATTTTTTCACCCTTTGACGGCATGTTTTTAAGCCTAAGTCTAACCTTTTTTAAATTCTTGTTGTATTCTCAAATGGGGAGTCCAGTGACTACGTGATCTATTTTTGCATGTTACATTGGTCTCGTGCGAGGTACTCATGTCACTTACGGGACTGTTTTATGGTTGTTTTACATTTTCACCCTTTGACAGCATGTTATTAAGCCTAAGTGAAACCACTTGAAAATTCCCATTGTATACTCAAAAAGGGGAGTTCGGTGACTATGCATTCGGTTTGTATGAGTTATATTGGTCCCGCGAGAGGTTCTCGTGCCTCTCACGGGATCGTTTTGTGGTTATTTTATGATTTCACCCTTTAATGGCATGTTTTCAAGCCTAATTCTAAATTTTTCAAATTATCATCATCTACTCAAATTGGGAGTTCAGTGACTACGCGATGGTTTCCTACGAGTTACGATGGTCCCGTGCGAGGTGAACGTGCCTCTTACGTGACTGTTTTATGTTTCTCCATTTGACATCATATTTTAAAGCTTAAATTTAAAATTTTCCAAATTTTTATCGTATACTCAAACCGGGATTCAGTGACTATGCGGTCCATTCTCACGAGTTACATTGGTCACTTGCAAGGTGCTAGTGCCTCTTACGGGACCATTTTGTGGTTATTGTAAGTTTTCACCCTTTGACGACATGTTTTTTAAGCATAAGTCTAACCATGTGAAAATTCTTATCGTATACTTAAACGGGGAGTCTAGTGAGGTGCTCGTGTTACATTGGTCTCGAGAGAGGTGCTCGTGTCTCTTACGGGATCGTTTTACGTTTTCACCCTTTGACAGCATGTTATTAAGCCTAAATGAAATTGTTTGAAAATTCTCATCCTTTACTCAAAAGGGGGAGTTCGGTGACTACGCGGTCGATCAGTATGAGTTATATTAGTCCCGTCAGAGGTTCTCGTGCGTCTTACGGGACCATTTTGTGGTTGGTTTATGATTTTACCCTCTAACCGCATGTTTTTAGGCCTATGTCTAAATTTTGTAAATTCTCATCATCTACTCAAACTAGGAGTTCGGTGACTACGCAATGGGTTCCTACGAGTTACAATGATCTCGTGCGAGGTTAACGTGCCTCTTACGGGACTGTTTTGTGTTTGTTTTATGTTTTCACCCTTTGGCGTCATATTTTAAAGCATAAATCTATTTTTTTGCAAATTCTCATCATATACTCAAAATGGGAGTCTGCTGACTATGCGGTATATTCCCACGAGTTACTTTGGTCACTTGCAAGGTGCTAGTGCCTCTTATAGGGACATTTTGTGGTTATTATAAGTTTTCACCCTTTGACGACATGCTTTTAAGCATACGTCCAACCGTTTGCAAATTCTTATGGTATACTCAAACGGAGAGTCCAGTGACTATGAAGTTAGTTCTTATGAGTTACATTGGTCCCGTGCGAGATGCTCATGTATCTAACGCAAATGTTTTGGGGATGTTCTATGTTTTCACCCTTTAAAGCATGTTTTTAAGCCTAAGTCAAATAATTTGTAAATTCTCATTGTATACTCAAACGGGGAGTTCGATGACTACGCGGTCAGTTCATACGAGTTACATTGGTCCCGTTCGAGGTTCTCGTGCCTCTTACAAGACAGTTTTGTGGTTGTTTTATATTTTCAGCCTTTGATGGCTTGTTTTTAATCCTAAGTCTAAATTTCACAAATTCTCGTCGTATACCGAAACCGAGAGTCCGATGACTACGCGATGGGTTTCTACAAGTTATATTTGTCCAGAACGAGGTGCTTGTGCCTCTTACGGGATCGTTTTGTGGTTATTTTATGTTTCCACCCTTTCCCGACATATTTTTAAGCCTATGTCTACAATTTTCAAATTCTCCATATGTACTCAAACAATGAGTTCGGTGACTTCGCGGTCAGATTGTAGGAGTTACATTGGTCCCGTGCGACGTGATTGTGCCTCTTACATGACAAATTTCTAGTTGTTTTAGGTTTTCACCCTTTGATGACATGTTTTAAAGCCCAAGTCTAACGATTTGCAAATTCTCATCGTATACTCAAACGGGGAGTCCGATGACTACGCGATTGGTTCGCATCATTTACATTGATCCCGTGTGAGGTGCTCTTGACTCTTACTAGACTGTTTTGTGACTGTTTTACATTTTCTCCCTTTGACGACATGTTTTAAGCCCCATCTAACCATTTTTAAACTCTCATCGTATACTCAAACGGGGAAGTCGGTGACTACGTAATCGGTTTGTATGAGTTACATTGATCCCATGCGAGGTGGTCGTGCCTCTTACATGACCGTTTTGTGGTTATTTTACGTTCTCAACCTTTGACGACATGTTTTTACCCATAAGTCTAGCAATTTTCAAATTCTCATCTTATACTCAAATGGAGAGTTCGGTGACTGCGCAGTCGGTTCGTACGAGTTACATTGGTCCAGTGCGAGGTGTTCGTGCCTCTTATAGGACCGTTTTATGGTTATTTTATGTTTTCACCATTTGACGGCCTGTTTTAAAGTCTAAGTCCAACTTTTTTCCAATTCTCATCGTATACTCAAATCGGGGGTCTTGTGACTACGCTATCAGTTCTACGAGTTACATTGATCCCGTTTGGGGTGCTCGTACCTCTTACAGGATCGTTTTGTGACTCTTTTATGTTTTCACCCTTTCACGGCTTATTTTAATGCCTAAGTCTAATTTTCTACAAAGTCTCATCATATACTCATACGGGGAGTTCGGTGAATACAAGGTCAGTTTGTACGAGTTGAATTGGTTCCGTACGAGGTATTTGTGCCCCTTACAGGGACGTTTTGTGGTTGTTTTATGTTTTCACCCTTTGACGACTTGTTTTTAAGACCATGTCTAACCAATTCAACTCATCCTATAATAAAATGGGGACTCCTGTGATTATACAGTCAGTTCTTACGAGTTACAGTGGTCGTGTGCGAGGTGGTCGAGCCTCTTACGGGACCGTTTTTTAGCTATTTTATTTTTTCACCCTTTGACAGCATGTTTTTAAGCCTAAGTCTAACCGTTTTCAAATTCTTGTCTTATACTCAAACGGGGAGTCCAGTGTCTTTGCGGTTGGTTTGTACGAATTACATTGGTCCTGTGGAAGGTGCTCATGCCTCTTATGGGACTGCTTTTTGGTTCTTTTATGTTTTCACGCTTTGATGACATGTTTTAAAGCCTAAGTCTAACCGCTTACAAATTCTTATCATATACTCAAAAGGGGAGTCTAGTGACTACGCGGTCCATTCCTACGAGTTACATTGGTGCCGTGTGTGGTACTGGAGCCCTTTGACGGGTAATTTTTAATCCCAAGTCTAAATTTTGTAAATTTGATTCGTATACTCAAACGGGGAGTCTGGTGTCTATGCAATCGGTTCGTACCAGCTACATTGGTCCGTTCGAGGTGTTTGTGCCACTTACGGGACCATTTTCTGGATATTTTATGTTTTTAGCCTTTAATAACAAGTTTTTAAGCACAAGTCTAATCGTTTGCAAAATTCTCATCGTATACTCAAATGGGGAGTTCGGTGGCTGTGTGACCGATTCATAAGAGTTACATTGGTCACTTGGGAGGTGTACGTGCCTCCTACGGGACCATTTTATGGTTCTTTTATGTTTTTACGCTTTGACGGCATGTTTGAAAGCCTAAGTCTACCCATTTAAAAATTCTTGTCGTAGACTCAAATGGGGAGTTTAGTGACTATGCAGTCTGTTTCTACGAGTTACATTGGTCCCGTGCGAGGTGCTCGAGCCTTTTTCGGGACCGTTTTGTGGAAGTTTCATATTTTCACTGTTTGATGGCTAATTTTTAATCTTAAGTCTAAAATTTTTAAATGCGATTCGTATACTCAAACATGGAGTCTGGTGTCTATGCAATCTGTTCGTACGAGTTACATTATTCTGTTCGAGGTGTTTGTGCCACTTACAGGACTATTTTCGGGCTATTTCATGCTTTCACCCTTTAACGACATGTTTTTAAGCACAAGTTTAATCGTTTGCAAAATTCTCATCGTATACTAAAATGAGGAGTTCGGTGGCTGTGCGATCGGTTCATAAGAGTTACATTGGTCACGTGCGAGGTGCACGTGCCTCTTACGGGACTGTTTTGTGGATGTTTTACCCTTTTTGCCATTTGATGGCACGTTTTGAAGTCTAACTCTAATTTTTTGTAAATTCTCGTCGTATACTCAAACCGAGAGTTTGGTGACTACGCGGTCGGTTTGTATAAGTTACATTGATCCCGTCTGAGGTGCTCGTACCTCTTATAAGACCGTTTTGTGGCTATTTTATTCTTTCACCCTTTCACATAATGTTTTAAAGCCTATGTCTAACTTTCTGCAAAGTCTCTTCGTATACTTCAACGGGGAGTTCGGTGAATATGTGATCGATTTCATACGAGTTGAACTGGTTCCGTACAAGGTATTCATATCTCTTATGGGACCGTTTTGTGGCTTTTTGACATTTTCACCCTAAGACGTGATGTTTCTACCACCAAGTCTAGCCGTTTGCAAATTTCTACTTTTATACTCAAACGGGTAATTCAATGACTACGCGGTCAGTTCTTACGAGTTACTTTGGTCCCGTACATGGTGATCGTGCCTCTTATGAGACCGTTTTGTGACTGGTTTATGTTTGAACCCTTTGACGGCATTATTTTAAGCCTAAGTCTAACCGTTTGTAAATTCTCGTTGTATACTCAAACGGCAAGTTCGATGACTATGCAGTCAGTTCGTAGAAGTTACACGGGTCCCATCCAAGGTGTTCGTGCCTCTTACGAGACTATTTTCTAGTTTCTTTATGTTTTCACACTTCGACAACATGTTGTAAAGACTAATGATGATACGAGAAATCGTCCACTTGTCGTTCTTGTATCAAAAAGTCAAGTATAAAGTGCATAATAAGCGAATAAACAAGTAAAGAGAGATAAAAGGCAAGATATAGAGTGTTTCGGCTATAATAATGAGCTTACGTTCACTTGGTGCCACACTCTCATTATATATGTTGTTTGGTACATAGTCGTTATGCCTAAAGAGGCGTATAAGCATGTGAATAGAAGATAATACATGTTTATAAGGATTCCGATGGCTCCGGGATGGTGATTGTGATGCTCCAATTAGTAGCTCCCAAGCTACGCTTTGTGGCGTAGAGAGAGTTTGGCAAGGCTTCGCCAAGTATTTTTGAATCTGAACTCGGGTGAGGAAAATGAATCTCCTTGCCTTTCCCGAGGTGTGGACCTCTATATATAGGGGATATGGATGCTTTATTGATGCATAGTAAAAAGGGGATGTGGAATGCTAGGTGAATGAACTAGTGCCACATCCTACTCTATAGGGTCGCATCCCATGCCAGTGAGGCTGCGACAATCGAATGGAGAGGCTGTGGACGCAGCCTATATATTGAGGGTTGTGGTAGGTCTGCTTTAGCATGTAACTATACTATGAGGGCTGCAGTAGGTGTAATCTGGTCCGCTACATGTAAACGCGGTAGTAAGGTGCAATATATGTGTTATCAATAAGCCCTCAAGTCGTAGTGCTAAGAGATTGCAATTGGGGCTGCAGTTGAGTAGTCAGGTCCTCTCTCGGTGTCATGGTACTGCCAAGGCTACTCTTCATCTTCCCGCACCCTCTTATATAAATTGTTTCGGCCGTGGACTTCACTACGTTTCCCAAATCTTGGAGAGCATATCGATAGCCAACCTTTGTAAGCTTATCCTCTTGCTTTTTCCAGAAGACTTTCAAAAGCTGCGTGTGGTGGTTCTGAGGTGGTTTGAGGCTGAGCACCGTGGGTTTCTTCATTTCCAGGTAATTTTTTCAATTACCAACCTTTTTAATAGCTTGTTTAGTTCATAATTCACAATTCATCAGCTAAACTTTTGAATTTCTGCATTTGTGAATCTCCCAATCTTGAATTATATCTGCTTAAACTCATCACGAATTGAACTTGTATTTTATAACTAAACTTGAATCATGTTTGCTGCTTTTTGAACTTGTATTTTACAACTGAAAGATTTTTCTAGATTATATTTGTTTCGGCTAATTTCCCAACTAATCGAGCGCATTTGAATTCACATAGTTCTTTGGATTATAATACAATATGATTTCGTTCTTGAATTGTTCTTCAACTAATGAAATAAACCCTTAATCTTCTATTATTTGATAAAAGGGGCAAATGATATTGGTTAGGCTTAGATCATATGAAATATATTTGTGTTGGATCGCATTGAAATCATATAACTGTTATTGATACTCTTGAACAAACCCTTCACATTCTGGGTCTTCAATCTTTAAATTTGCCCACATTAGATATTAACCTGTTTGAGTGAGAGGCCGCGGGATGATGAAATTCCCCTTTATAAATTTAGGGCTACCCTGAATGCATGAAACCTTCAAATATTGGTTTAAGAAGTATCTGCGGCCTATAGCAACTTTTTGATAGGATAATCCTTTTTTCCTTATGTTCAGATTAGAATCCATGAAATTTTGGCCCGTAGTTTAATGACTACGGTAAGCAAGTAGACCCTATACGTACTTCCCCAAAATAATATTCTGCGGTTATAATTAACTTATAGGGCTTTAAAACCCAAAACTTGGTATACTTGGCCAATTTTTCCTAACATTTCTTGTTTATCCTCCTTGATACATGTCGCGGCCTATGAGAGGCCTTAGGACCATATTGGTTGCAGCTCCTAACTGCGAACTTTCTGCTTTTCACATACTTCTACAGCCATATGAACTTTGACCCAGACGAATTTTTGAGAGGCTTTTGGAACAAACATTTTGGACCTTCTCCTCTCGAACTTCCTTTTATTCGCCCTTTGAAATCACCTGGACTTTGCCAACTAAAAGATTATCCCAAATGTGTGGCACTAGCTTCAGATTCAGGCCTAGACTTTACGGCTATGGAAGAAGATGCCAATTCTAGTAACCATCCGATGAACATAGATGAGAATGTCATGGCAGGGGGTGCATCTAATGTTAGGGACACACCTGCTGGAACATCAGGCAGGGCTGAGAGACCTCTTGCTGCACTTGGCATCCGCAACACTATGACCCAAGAATGGGTTGATCAGGTAGCTGAGGCCTTCGAGTTCCCTAAGGCTTTTATGTGTTCAGCACCAGCTGCGGAGCAAAGTCCATGAACGGCACTTGTTGATGATGGGGTTTGCTTCCTCCTGCAGGCCTTCATTTATGGGCTGCGGCTGCCTACCCCTATTTCCATTAGAAGGATTTTCTAAACAATGATGTTAGCCCCAACCCAATTAGATCCCAATGGCTAGAGGTGCATTCTTGCAACTGTTGTACTATGGGAGAATCTATTCAAGAAAGAGACTACTCCTGCGTAGTATTTCCACTTCTACCGCCCTAAGGAAAATTCCATAAAGTTTGTGGGCTACTATTACTTTTTTATCCATGACAGAGATGAGATCTTTACTCTAGGAGGCCTACTAGTGTAAAGAACTGGAAGGGTAAATACTTATACATTTATGTAGAAGGGTGGGAGATCCACCCTGAAGAGAGTGAGAAGGATAGATCATTTAGGATGCCGCGACAATAGGCGTGTCCCTCCAAACTTGGAACTTTTTTAATTATACTCGCGTCCCGTCTTTATAGCTGCATATTATTCTCCACACTTCGCTTTTGTACTAACCTTTGCATTTTTTTGCAGTTCTTGACAATTTCTAGCTCAGTAAGTGACAAGAGAAGAGAGTTGACAAGGCTGCGATAGCTCCTACTGAGGAGAAGAAGTTCATTACACTTGTAACCTCTGCCTCTATATATGAAGCAGGATACTTCCCCAATAAATCAATTCCCAAAGAGATGGGTACTGAAGGTATTATTGTTTGATTTTTTGATTCCGCGGCAATTGTCTTTAACTTTGGATATTGAATTTTCTTTATTTTTTCTCAGGTGAGGAGATTGATAGCTCTGGATTAGAAGATCATCTTGCTAAGATGGATGAGGATGCAATTGTCCTCAATAACACTGCTAGGCAGAGGAAGTGGAAAATGACCAAGTCTAAATCCCCTGTCGTAGTCTCCCCTGGAAGCCAAGTTGAGCCTATCGCGTCGCAAAATCTTGCTGCGAATCAAACAAATGTTGCCACGATCTCACTCCAAGTTGAGGAGAGGGCCCCCAATGAGAGACCTGAGAGAACTTTTGATGATAATATTATGTCTAATCTAGCCGCGGTGGGTCTAATGTCATCACCACTTGATCAAGATGTCCAGGGCACTTCGCCCGTACATGAGAGAAATTCTCCTAACCCTCCATCAATAATGGCTGTAAATGACAGTTTTCCTCCTCCACAAAGTAAACATCCATGACCATGACTACGCAGACCAAATCCCCAGTCTTTTTGGGGCACAACTGCTCGTGCCGTCCACAGGATTACAAAGGCGATGGATGGAGCCGACCTAGATCAGTTGGTGGATGAGGACCACAAGGATGTGGAGTCTTATGCCCTTCACAGTCTACTGATGGTAAGTAATTCCAGCCTTCCAATATTCTTTATAGTTTCTTCTTTATTTTCTAAGTCTACACATTTACAGGCTGCAAAAGTTATGGCGACCAAGAAACTCAAGTACGAGGGTGTCTACAGACTAAAGGAGGACACGAAGAGTGCTCACATAGATGATATGGCCAAGGCAAGAGATGAATCATTTAGATCTGGAAAGAAATCCTCTTCTGCGACACTCCAGGCGGCTCAAATGAACCTTGAAGCCACTGTTAAAGACAAGGAGGAGGATAAGGATAATTTAAATAGTCCACGGAGTCCCTCAAGGTATCCCAATCACAAACTGCGGAAGGTTCCAAGGCCACAGAATCCTCCAATTCCAAGCTTAGACTTCTTCAAAATAAGTATGAGGCATTGGATATCAAGGTTGTTAATGATGCCGAGGGTTTTACCATGGAGATAAAGAAGATGGAGGAAAATCATGCCATGAAAATTAAAAAGATGGAGGATGACCCTGCTGTGGCTCTTTAAAGAAAAGATGAATAACATGGTGAAGCCCTTTAATTAGCCATTGACAACACTTTGGCATCATATAAAGGCTCCTCAGACTTTTTTCTTATCAATAACAAAGCTTATATTCATGGATACCAAGAGATGAGGTATAGGGTGGTAAAGAACTTCCCTGATGCCGCGACTATAATTAAATCCTAGAGCGTGGAGGATGTTGAACATGATGTCTGCGTGACCGAAATAAAGGCTGCAATCGAAGAGAGGGCCAAGCTAAGGGATGAGGCAGGGGCCACGATAGCCGATCAGGAGACTAAGACCGTAGTAGATGATGATAAGGGAAATAATAAAGATAACGCAACCTCCTAGTCGTCCCTTAATTCTCAATCATTGGGGTTGTGTCCCTCCTTATAAACTGATCTTGATATATATAAGGCTATAATCTTTTGTCTGTATAACGAAGGCCCATAAGGTTGCCTTTATTCATAGATGTCTTCTTGAATAAGGAAACGACACCTTATATCTGAATTTTAGTGTTTGAATGCCTTATGCTGTAGCTTTATAATTGGATCCTAATCCAAATGTCGCTTGTTTTCTTGAAAGGGCCACGACATGTTAACAATCCCGCCTACCTTTATCTACCGTGTCTTTTGAATGAATTCACCTAATGGATGCAGCCATACTGATAAGGCTACGACCATCCTTCTGTTGCTTTGGCATGCTTCGTGATCACAGCAACACAACCTCCTTTAGTCGCTTCGATTGCCTTTCATGGTCTTCCTTTAATCGCTTTGATTGGGTTATTTTTAGCCCCCCCGACCTAGGTATTATGAAGCTTCCCCAAGCTATGTTTGGATATATATAATGCATTCCAAGGCTATAATAGGACTATCCTTAGATAATTAAGTCTTTGGACCTTTCAGATATAGGATTATCTATAGACAATTAAGTCATCGGTCCCTGTGGGTTATTTTCAGGCCTTCACGGGCTAGGTATTATAAAGCTTCCCCAAGCTAATATGAGATCACTAAGTTAATGATGTTTTCTTCTCTATCGATAAAGTTAATGGTGTTTGTCAGGGGAGTAACCTTCTTGGGTTAATGATGTATCCCGAAAGCTAAGAACGAGCACTTGAAGCCCCAGATTCTTATGACGCATCCCAAAAGCTGAGAAATGGAATCATAAGACCTTGTGAGTGATGTTACAGACCAATTTTAATAGTTGCTCTCGATAGTTTCTTTCACCATTTTCAATTGTCACTTGCTTTCGGACAATCAGGCGTCTTGACGGGCATTGTGGGCCCATTTAGATATTATCATTCCCGATATAACATATTGTCTCGAATCTATATATATGTTTAAGACAAAATGGTATTTCATAAGATAATGTTTAATGGAATCGAGAAATTTAAATATGGCACTAGAAAGTGAACTTGATTTCATATATCTATTCATATATATATATATATATATATATATATATATATATATATATATATATATATGACTTTGTAAGGACAATACAAAGTTTAATTTAAAACAGCGTAAGAAGAGTTTCACTGTAAAATAGAAACAAATGAAATATAAAACACAAGCATGCAAAATGGGTATGTGGCCTGTCAAACTAGGTTGGTCCCTTAGGTATCCTTGAGGAAGATATGCAACATCCCCTAGCTTATGAACCTCTTAATTTCATCTTTCAGAGCATAGCACTGCTCGGTGTCGTGGTCGTGATCCTGGTGGAATTTTCACCACCTAGCTTTGTCCCTTTTGTGGGGTGGAGCTCTCAGCTTCTCTGTCCATCTGAGAATATTTTTCTCGTTTATGAATTCCAAGATATTCTCAATCTGGAAGGCCAATGGGGTGTAGGCCTTAGAGCTCCCCTGTACTTTTGTAGGCCTTAGAGCTCCCCTCTGCTTTTTCTAATTTCCTTTTCTAGCTCTTGTTGACTGCTTTCATAGCTGGAACTGCTAGGGCCGTGGCAAAAATGACCCTAGGTGCTGCACCCACATTAGATGAGGTTGTGTCCTTTAGCATTAGGACCCTTTGAGTCAAATAGTTGACTTGGGTCTGGAGTGAAGCATGACTATCATAGAGATGGTTAAGGTGATTGTAAAATTGCACAATCTCATCTTTGACTTCTTCGCTCTGACTGGATTCTCCTTCCATTTTCTTCTTTGTTAGTCTTTACAAAGTATATATAATCTGAGTCAATACTAACAGAAGTGAGTAATCATAGAAATATTGGATTAACCAAGTAGGAATTTGGGATGTAGCGTTTGAACTGCTTCATGATATAACTGATGAGGCTGCGACCAATAAGGCACATAAGTGTACTATCGTGGCCTTGGAATGATATTCACCAAGGTTGAGATGAATACCACCCGAGTCCTTTCCCCAGTGATTTGGATTTATTATAATAGAACCTCACTAGTAGGGCCCGTGGCAAGAAAGCCAATTGAACAGCCAGGCCGCATCTCTGTCTAGGCAGTGAAGGGAACAATCCCAAAATTGGAACCAATAAATTGAGTTTTTCTCTCAAAAATCGGGAAGAGGATACCTAATAGGGTCTATTACTGAGAGAATACCCTCATGGTTCACAATAAGATTGAGGCATAGTTCTAATGATGAACCCTGGATCATAGGCAGAGAACAACAAAAAGGGAGTAGATACAATTCTTACCCAATCACTTATCTTTAAGGGGCTAAAGCCTATTATTCTTTTCATCATTGTCTAGATAAAGTGATATCATAGGGGTATGCAAAATAGATCTAAAGTCATAAAACGAAGACCCAAGAGCAGATATGAATATAAGAAATACCCGTTTAAGGGTATAAATATATAATAGAGCTCAATAACCAAAATTTACTCACGGGATGATGATCCAAAGGATCCCTATGAATATAATAAGGTGTTTAAGAACTCGAAATATAGAGAAAAAAGATTGAAATATCTCAATTTTCCACAGATAGTGCCAGATTGATGATACGAGAAATCATCCACTTGTTGTTCTCATATTGGCAAGTCGAGTATAAAGTGCATAAAGAGAGAATGAAGCAAGTAAAGAGAGATAAAATACAAGATATAGAGTGGTTCGGCTATAATAATGAGCTTACGTCCACTTTGGTGCCACACTCTCATTATATATGCTGTTTGGTACGTAGTAGTTATGCCTAAAGAGGCGTACAAGCATGTGAATAGAAGAGAATACATGTTTATAAGGATTCTGGTGGCTCTGGGATGGTGGTTGTGATGCTCTGGCCAGTAGCCCCCAAGCTGTGCTTATTGGCGTAGAGAGAGTTTGGCAAGGCTTCGCCAAGTATTATTGAATCTGAACCCAGGTGAGGAAAATTGAATCTCCCTGCCTTTCCTGAGGTGTGGACCTCTATATATAGGGGATGTGGCTGTTGTATTGTTGGAGAGTAAAAAGGGGATGCATCCTGCTAGGTGAATGAACTAGGGTTGCATCCTACTCTGTAGGACCGCATCTCGTACGAGCGAGGCTGCAGCAGTCGAATGGAGAGGGTGTGGCCGCAACCTGTATATTGACAGTTGCGACAGGTCTTCTTTATCATGTAACTATACTATGAGGGATGCAGTAAGTGTAATTTGGTTCGCCGCATGTAGCCGCGGTAGTAAGGTACAATATATGTGTTATCACTAAGTGTAAATTTTTGCAAATTCTTGTCATATGCTCAAATAGGGAGTTCGGAGACTACACGATCAATTCGTATGAGTTACATTGGTCCCATCCGGGGTGCTCATTCCTCCTACATGACAGTTTTGTGTTTGTTTTATGTTTTCACCCTTGGACGGAATTTTTTAAGCCTATGTCCAAATTTTGCAAATTCTCCTTCTATGCTCAAACCGAGAGGCCGATGATTATGTGTTGGGTTCCTACGAGTTACATTAGTCCCGTACGAGGTGCACCTACCTCTTGTGGGACCGTTTTGTGTCTATTTTATGTCTTCTCCCATTGACATCATGCTTTTAAAAATAAATCTAATTTTTTGCAAATTCTCATCGTATACTCAAATCGAAAGTTCAATGACTATGCAGTCTGTTCCCACGAGTTACATTGGTCCCGTATGAGGTGCTTGTTCCTGTTACCAAACCATTTTGTGGTTGTTTTATATTTTCATGCTTTGACGGCATGTTTTTAAGCCTCAGTCTAACTGTTTGTATATTCTCGTTGTAGACTCAAACGGGGAGTCTGATGATTACGCGATCAGTTCGTATAAGTTACATTGGTCCCATCCGAGGTTCTTGTGACTTTGAATGGAGTGTTTTGTGGTTTTTCACCATTTGACGATATGTTTTTAAGCCTAAGTTTGAATTTTGCAAATTCTCCTCGTATATACTCATATAAGGAGTCCGGTGACTACGTTGTCACTTTGAACGAGTAACGTTGGTCCCATGTGAGGTGCTCGTGCCTCTTATGGAATCATTTTGTGGTATTTTATGTTTTCACCCTTTGATGGCATGTTTCAAAGAACATGTCTAGCCATTTGTAAATTCTCATCATACACTCAAACAGGGAGTGTAGTGACTTCACGGTCAGTTTGTATTATTTACACTAATCACATGTGAGGTGCTCGTTACTCTTATGGGAAAATTTTATGGATGTTTTACATTTTCTCCCTTTGACGGCATGTTTTTAAGCCTACGTATAACCGTTTGCAAATTCTCGTCATATACTCAAACAGGGAGTCTGGTGATTACCAGGTCGAATTATACGAGTTACATTTATAACATTGGAGGTGCTCGTGCCTCTTACGTGATAGTTAGGTGGTTGTGATACGTTTTCAGCCTTCGATGACATGTTTTTAATCATAAGCATTTGAAAATTCCAGTTGTCGACTCAAACGAGGAGTCTAGTGACTACCCAGTCGGTTCTTAAGAGGCACATTTAGTTTGTGACTTCTGAGATATAATTGTACAGTTTAGTACTTATTTTCTTTGCTACATTAAGATAATGAATTATTATTGGTGTAGTAGAATAAATTATTATTGGTATACTAGAATTATTGATTTATTGTTGTGAAGAATATAATTATTAAAACATCTTTGAAGGCCTTAAATTGTTAATCCACCTTTTAAGGCCTGCAATTTTTATCTATTACACAATACAAAGGGAAATAATAAAAGTTGCAATTTACATTTCAAATATAATGCTATGTCTATGCGTGTATTTTTATGCATATGATATACCTTCTAGCTTTTGGACAGAACTCCATCACCCATGACCATATTTGGTGATGTTATAATAGTTAATCTTATAACTGTTAATATTGATATGTTATGTTTTATTATTGACATCTTATAACTGATATGGATGATTTTCTAGAAGATATCTTATAGGTTATAGCTTAGGGACAGAACTCTAAGACCCTCTTTCTTATGTCTCATAAAGATCCTCTCCAGTTATGTTCTCCAGTTTTAACCGTTAAAACATAACACTTAAACTAGTTAGAATATACCAAGCAAATAGTTAGAACATAACTCGTTAGAACTGTTAGCCTATCCATTTGTGGATGCTCTATGCAAATGTGAACAATTTGCCTATCCATTTGTGTTTATACCTTAAGATTGATTTATGTTCTTCTATTTGTCTATTACAGGGATATGGTCTGTTAGATCTACAGAATATTGTATGTCACTTTATGTTAACTTTAAGGAATGATTGGGATATTAAAATCAGAGTTGATGGGGAAATTAAAACATAAATAGTTGTATGAAAGGAAGCTTTTCTGTAAAAATATTAACTCTAAACCATAAAAATAGAGCGTGGAAATGCCATCATTTTAATTATGGAAACATGTTTTTTTGTAAAAATATTAACTGTTCTTTCTGTTGAGTTTTTTTTTTTGTTTAAAACAAATGCAGGTCTTGTTTTGTTTTGGGATTTCTGAGATATAATTGTACAATTTAGTACATGCTTTGTTTAATTCCCAATATTTGGGACCTTTTTTTCTGTTATTTCTGTTGATCTAGAACAAGTTTCTATTCTTTCTGTGATTTTTGTACTTTTTGTTGGGATTATTTTTCTTTCTACTTGCTTTTCTATTTAATTTATATCAAGGCCATTGAGTTGCAGCAAATTGATGTTTATAAACCGGAAATGAATATAATAGGTGTATTTTTTCGTCCAATTTCACTCACTTGGATAATAATACTGTTTCTTGGACTCCTATGACAGTGTTTATATTTGATATATATCGCAGGTGTAGGGACTTCTAGGACATCGTTGATATTCGATATGTATGATTGTTATTTTTTTCTTCACATTCTGTAGACATATTGAGATCGAAGGCTTGTGGTGGTGTGTTAAGATATCATAAATGTTGTTTTATATTAGTCTTTGCCAAGAACATTGGATTGGGAACTAATACCCAAGCTTAGGCTAAGGCTATTAATCAAGGTTTGAATATTCCTTTCCAAAATATTGTTTTCCATATAATTGGATAGTGATGAGAAATGAGGATACCTGTTACCAATAGTTGCACATTGGAAGTACTCGGGGAATCCTCTAATCCAGCATTTTATATCATACGAAATAATTTATTTGTGGTATGTGACATTAGTTCTTTCAACTAGTCCATCTCTTAACGATGACGAGTCTCTCCCTCCTCAATCGTCTTATCCATCTATTCAAAATTAAGGTTCTTTCCCTCCTTAATCCTCTCTTGCACCTGTTCAATCTCGCCCTCATAAAAGTGAGAAGGCAAGGACCTTACTGATGTCGGTTGAATACTAACTCCCATACATAATGCACGTCCATGTCCATCATGACCAATGACATCCTCAAATATTTGATCTCTCCGTTCAGGGTCATTCGGTTATTCTTCTTGTGTCACATCCAATTGTCTTCGTATACATTCCTACAAATTAAGAACAGTTTCAAATAGTGTGCAATATCATAAAATGCTTACTGTAGTATTTTTACGTTAGGCGATAAGAATGGACACTAAAATATAATACGTATATACCAGCCGCTCCATCCTTCATACTATACGTCTTATCCTTTAACCATCAATTCTCTCTATACGCACTAAGCTTGTCGATAGGGACGTTGGCTATTTTCATGTATTGTTTTTTAAGTAAGATAATTAAAAAACATATTACATTCATAATAGCAATGATGAAATTCAACATAATCGTCCTCAAACTAAAAGAATAAAAGAATATATAACGAATAAAATATATGAAGTTAACCTTTTCTATAACTGGAGGAATAGACGTCCTCCCAATACTAGGGTGGGCACAAAGGTCTGCCCTATTTTCGGTGTTTTGGGCCACCACTCGCTATATAAAAAGTTAAATAATGTTGCAATTTTGATAGATATAAATAATTAACAAAAATAAACATAAATTAATTATACATATCTCATACCACCGTATCTTTTTCACCCCAGCAAGTCACTAAATTAGGATATATATCCGAATCAACTTGGAGAGGTGCATTTCCATGTCGCTCAATGTTGTTGTCATACACCTCATAACAGTCCTTCTTCATGCGATACTTAGAGAGCCGTGAAGCATTGTCTAGCACTTGAAAACAACTTGTCTTATATCCTTCATGGGCATTTGAAACACAAATTGTCTTAAATCCTTCACGGGAAAATTATCGTCATATACTTAAACGGGGACTTCGATGACTATGTGGTCAGTTCTCATAAGTTGCGTTGGTCCTGTGTGAGGTGTTCGTGTCTCTTATGGGATAGTTTTGAAGTTTTTTTACGTAATCACACTCTGGCGACACTTTTTTAAGTTTAAGTCAAACTGTTTAAAAATTCTTATCATATGCTCAAACAGGGAGCTCGGTGGCTACATAGTCGCTTCATACGAGTTATATTGATCCCGTGCGAGGTGTTTGTGCCTCTTACGGGACCATTTTGTTGCTGTTTTATGTTTTCCCCTGTTGACGACATGTTTTTAAGCCTATGTAAATCCATTTGAAAATTCTCATCGTATACTTAAACCGAGAGTCCAATGATTATGCAGTCGGTTAGTAAAAGTTTCATTGGTCCCATACGAGGCGTTCGTGACTCTTATGGGATCGTTCTATGGTTGTTTTACATTTTCTCCTATTGACGACATGTTTTTAAGCCTATGCCAAACCATTTGCAAATTCTCGTCGTATACTCAAAACAAGAGTCCGGTGACTACGCGGTCAGTTCGTACGAGTTTCATTGGTCCCATTCGAGGTGCTCAGGCATACCATTTTGTGCTTAATTTAGATTTTCACCCTTTGACGACAAGTTTTTAAGCCTAAGTCTATATTTTGCAAATTCTCATCGCATACTCAAACCGGGAGTCCGGTGACTACGCGATGGGTTCCTATGAGTTACATTGGTCCCATGTGAGGTGCAAGTGACTCTTACGGGGCTCTTTTTTATCTGTTTTATGTTTTCTCCGTTTGACATCGTGTTTTAAAAAATAAATCTAAAATTTGTACAAATTCTCCTCATATACTCAATCCGGGAGTCTGATGACAATGCGGTCTATTCCCATGAGTTACATTGGTACCTTCTGAGGTGCTTGTGCCTGTTACAGGACCATTTTGTGGTTGTTTTACATTTTTCAACCTCGTCGGTATGTTTTTAAGACAAAGTCTAACCGTTTGTAAATTCTCGTCGTATACTCAAACGGGGAGTCCAGTGACTATGACGCCAGTTCTGACTAGTTACATTGGTTCCATGTGAGGTACTCGTGTGTCTAATGGGATGGCTATTTTATGTTTTCAACCTTTGATGGCATGTTTTTAAGCCTAAGTCTAACCATTTGCAACTTTTCGTTGTATACTCAAATGGTAAGTCCGGTGACTACGCGGGCAGTTCGTATGAGTTACATTGGTCTCGTCTGAGGTGCTCATAGCTCTTATGGGACTGCTTTGTGGTTGTTTAACATTTTTACCCTTTGACGGATGGCTTTGAAGACTAAATCAAAATTTTGCAAATTCTCGTCGTATAGTCTAATCGGGAGTCCGGTGACTATGCGATGGATTTCTACGAGTTACATTGGTCGTGTGTGAGGTTCTCATGCCATTTATGGGACCGTTTTTGGCTATTTTATATTTCCCTCTTTGATGACTTATTTTTAAGGCTAAGTCTAAAGTTTGTAAATTCTCCTCGTATACTTTAATAAGGACTTCGGTGAGTACGCGATCGGTTCATAAGAGTTACATTGGTCCCGTGCGAGGTGCTCGTGCCTCTTACGGGATTGTTTTATGGCTACTTAATGTTTTCAGCTTTTGACGGCATGTTTTAAAGCATAAGTCTAACCATTTAAAAATTCTCATTGTATACTCAAACGGGGAGTCCGTTGAGTACGCGATCGATTCGTACCATTTACATTAGTCTCATGGGAGGTTCTCGTGACTCTTACAGGACCATTTTGTTGCTGTTTTATGTTTTCTCCCTTTAACAAAAAGTTTTTAAGCCCACATCTAATCGTTTACAAAATATCATCATATACTCAAACGGGGAGTCCGGTGACTATGTGGTCGGTTCGTACAAGTACAATTGATCCCGTGCAAGGTGCTCAAGCCTCTTATGGGACCTTTTTGTGGTTGTTTAGTCATTTTTATCCTTTAACAGCATGTTTTTAATCGTAATTCTGACTAATGTAAAATTCTCATTGTATACTCAAGCGGGGAGTCCGATGATTATGCGATCGGTTTGTGCGAGTTACAATGGTCCTGTGCGAGGTTTTGTGCCTCTTATGCGACTGTTTTATGGCTATTTTATGTTAACAACCTTTGACAACAAGTTTTAAAGTCTAAGTCTAGCTTTTTGCGAATTCTTGTCATATCCTCAAACCGCAGTCGGTTCGTATGAGTTACATTGATACCATCTGAGGTGCTTATGCCTCTTACAGGACAATTTTGTAACTATTTTACGTTTGTGGCATTTCATGGCATCTTTTAAAGTATAAGTACAATTTTCTATAAATTCTCATCATATATTCAAACTGGCTGTTCGATGAATACGGGGTCATTTAGTACGAGTTGAATTGGTTCCGTGTGAGGTAATTCGTGCCCCTTACGAGACCGTTTTGTGGCTATTTTATGTTTTCACCCTTTAACAACCTGTTTTAAGCCCAAGTCTAACCGTTTGCAAATTCTCATCTTATACTCAAATGGGGAGTCCAGTGACTAAGCGTCCAGTTCTTATAAGTTACATTGCTCCCGTGCAAGGTGACCGTCCCTCTTACGGGACCGCTTTATGGTTGTTTTACTTTTAGGCCCTTTTACAGCATGTTTTAAAGCCTATGTCGGAGTTCGGTGACTATGCACATGGTTCATACGAGTTACATTAGTCCCGTGCGAGGTGGTCCTGTCTCTTATGAGATCGTTTTATGGTTGTTTTACATTTTCATGATTTGAAGACATATTTTAAAGACTAAGTCTAACCATTTACAAATCAATGTTGTGTACTCAAATTTGGAGTCCGAAGACGATGCATTTAGTTCCTATGAGTTTCATTGGTCCGGTGAGAGGCTCAATCCCTTTACGGGACCGTTTTGTGACGATTTATGTTTTCACCCTTTGACGACATTTTTTAAGCCTAAGTCTAAATTTTACAAATTATATTCGTATAGTCAAACGAGGAGTTCGGTGACTATGCGATCAATTTTTACAAGTTACATTGGTCCTGTGCGAGGTGTTTGTGCCTCTTACGGGTCCGTTTTGTGGTTATTTTACATTTTGACCATTGATGACATGTTTTTAAGCCTAAGTCAAACTGTTTGAAAATTCTTATCGTATACTCAAACGGGGAGTCTGATGACTATGCGGTCGGTTCATAAATGTTACATTGGTCTTGGGTGTGGTGCTCGTTCCTCTTACGGGACCGTGTGGCGTTGTTTTACATTTTCCCCCTTTAGCAACAGGTTTTTAAGCCTAAGTCAAACTGTGTTCATATTCTCATCATATACTGAAATTGGGAGTTTGGTGACTATGCGGTCAGTTGATACGAGTTATATTGGTCCCGTTTGAGGTGCTCGTGGCTGTTATAGTACCATTTTATGACTATTTTACATTTTCACCCTTTGACGGTATATTTTTAACCCTACGTCAAAATTTTACAAATTCTCAACGTATACTCAAACTGGGAGTCCGGGGACTACGAGGTCAGTCCCCATGAGTTACATTTGTCCCTTACGAGGTGCTTGTGCCTATTATGGGACCAATTTGTGGTTGTTTTATGTTTTCACCCTTTGATGGCGTGTTTTTAAGCCCAAGTCTAACCGTTTGCAAATTATCATCGTGTACTCAAATAAGGAGTCTGGTGACTGCGTGGTCGATTCGTACTAGCTACACTGGTCTCAAACGAGGTGTATATGCCTCTTCCAGAATCGTTTTGTGGCTATTTTATATTTTCATCCTTTGACGAAACATTTTAAAGTCTAAGTCTAACTTCTTACGAATTGTCGTTATATACTCAAACTAGGAGTCCGGTGACTACGCGATCTGTTCGTGCGAGTTACATTTATCCCGTCCAAGGTTCTCATCCCTCTTATAGGAACGTTTTGTGATTGTTTTATGTTATCACCCTTTCACGACACGTTTTAGATCCTATGTCAAATTTTCTGCAAATTGTGGTCATCTACTCAAACGAGGAGTCCGGTTAATACCGGGTGGATTCATATGAGTTGAATTGGTTCCGTGTGAGGTATTCATGCCTGTTATAGGACCGTTTTGTGGATCTTTTATATTTTCACCCTTTGACGGCATGTTTCTACGCCCAAGTCTAACCGTTTGCAAATTCTTGTCGTATACTCAAACAGAGAGACCATTGACTATATGGTTTGTTCTTACGAGTTACATTGATCCCGTGTGAGGTATTTGTGCCTCTTACAAGACTGTTTTACGGATGTTTTATGTTATCACCCTTTGATGGAATGTTTCTAAGACCAAGTCTAATCGTTTACAAATTACTTTCGTACCCTCAAATGAGGAGACCAATGACTATGCGATCAACTCTTCTGATCTACAGTGGTCCCGTGAGAGGTGATTGTGCCTCTTACGGGACCATTTTGAGCTATTTTATGTTTTCACCCTTTAACGGCATGTTTTTAAGCCTATGTCTAACCATTTGCAAATTCTCATCATATACTCAAATAGGAAGTCTGGTGACGATTCAGTCTGTTCGTACGAGTTACATGGGTCCCGTGCGAAGTGCTAGTGCCTCTAACGGGACCGTTTTATGGGCATGTTTTAAAACCTCGGTCTAACGTTTTGCAAATTCTTGTCGTATACTCAAACCGGGAGTCCGGTGACAACGGGATCGGTTAGTATGAGTTATATTTGTCCCGTCCAAGGTGCTCGTGACTCCTACGAGACCATTTTGTTCATGTTTTACGTTTTCACCATTTGACGGTATTTTTTAAGCTAAGTCTATATTTTGCAATTTCTCGTCATATACTCAAATTGAGACTCTCGTGATTACGTGGTGGGTTCCTACGAGTTACATTGGTCCCGTGCAAGGTGCACATGGATCTTTTGGGACCGTTTTGTGTGTGTTTTATTTTTTCACACTTTGACATCATGTTTTTAGCATAAATCTATTTTTTTTCAAATTCGCATCGTATACTCAAACTAGGAGTCCAATAAATAGGCGGTATGTTTCCATGAGTTACATTGGTCCCGTGTGAGGTGCTTGTGCCTCTTACAGGACGATTTTGTGGCCATTTTACATTTTCACCCTTTGATGGCCTAATTTTAGGCCTCACTCTAACTATTTGCAAATTCTCATCGTATTTAAAATGGGGAGTCTGGTGTCTATGCGTCCAGTTCCTACGAGTTGCATCGGTCCTGTACGAGGAGCTCGTTCCACTTATGGGACTATTTTGTGGCTGTGTTATGTTTTCACCTTTTGACGACATGTTTTTAAGCCTTTGTCAGAATTTTGCAAATTCTCCTTGTATACTAAAATAAGGAGTCCGGTGACTATGAAGTCGATTTGTACGAGTAACATTGGTCCCGTGCAAGGTGATAGTGCTTCTTACGGGACTGTTTTGTGGTTGTTCTATGTTTACACCCTTTGACAGCATGTTTTAGAGCCCAAGTCTAACCATTTGCAAATTCTACTTGTATACTCAAACGGGGAGTCTAGTGACGGCCGGTTCATACGAGTAACATTGGTCCCATGCGAGGTGCTCATGTCTCTTACGGGACCGTTTTATGATTGTTCTACATTTTCACCCTTTGACGACATGTTTTAAGGCCCAAGCCCAACCATTTACAAATTGTTCTCGTATACTCAAACAGGGAGTCATGTAACTATGGGGTCGGTTCATACGATGTACATTAATCCCGTTTGAGGTTCGTGCCTCCTACGAGACCAGTTTTTGGTTGGTTTATGTTTTCAACCTTTGACGGCATATTTTTAACTGAAAGTCTAACCACGTGCAGATTCTCGCTGTATAATCCAACAGGGAGTTCGGTGACTTCGCGGTCGGTTCATGAGAGGCACATTTATTATGTGATTTATGAGATATAAATGTATAATTTAGTTCTTGTTTTGTTTAACACATTAAGATAATGAATTATCAATGATATATTAGAATAGATTATTACTAGTATAATAGAATTGCTGATTTACTGTTGTGAATAATAGAATTAAACGTCTTTGAAGGCCTTAAGTAGTTAATCCACCTTTCAAGGCCTGCAATTTTTATGTATCACACAATGAGAAGAGAAAGAATAAAGGCTACAATTTACATTTCATATATAGTGCTTGTTTGTACATGTGTGTTTATGCATATGATATACCTGCTAGCTTACGGATAAAACTCCAACACCCATGACCATATTTGTTGATATTATAACAGTTAAGCATATAACTTTTAATATTGATATGTTATGTTTTATTACTGATATCTTGTAACTGTTATGGGTGATTTGGTATAAGATATCTTATATCTGATAGCTTAGGGACATAACTCCAACACCCACTTTCTTATTACTCATAAAGATCTTCTCCAGTTATGTTCTCCCGTTATAGTAGTTAGAACATAACACGTAAACTAGTTAGAACATAAACGGTTAGAAAAGTTAACATATTCATTCGTGGATGCCCTGTGCAAATGTGAACAGTTTACCTATCCATTTGTGTTTTTACCTTAACTTTGATTTATGTTCTTCTATTTTTCTATTGTTGGGATATGGTTTGTTAGATCTACAAAATATTGTGTGTCACTTTATGTTAAATGTGAGAAATGATTGGGATATTAAAATGACAGTTGATGGAGACATTAAAACAAAGATAGTTGTATGAGAGGAAACTTTTTTGTAAAAATATTAACTGTAAACCACAAAAATAGAGTGGGGCAATGCCATCATTTTAATATGGAAACATGTTTTTTTAGAAAAATATTAGTTGTTCATTCTGTTGTAATATTGTTTTGTTTAATACATAAGTAGGTCTTGTTTTGTTTTGTGATTTTTGAGATATAATTGTACAATTTGGTACTTGTTTTGTTGAATTCCCAGTAGTTGGGTCTATTTTTTCTATTATTTCTATTGATTTAGTAAATGTTTATGTTCTTCCAGTTATTTTTGTTCTTTTTGTTAAGACTATTTGTCTTTCTATTTGCTTTCCTATTTAATCTATATTAAGGCCATTGAGTTTCAACAAATTGATGTTTACGAATAGGAAATGAATATAACAGGTGTATATTTTAATCCATTTTCACTCACTTTGATAAGAATATTATTTCTTCGACGGCTATGACAGTGTTGATATTTGATATATATGTTAGGTGTAGGGACTTCTATGACAGTGTTGATATTTGATATATATGACTGCTTTTTTTTCTTCACATTGTGTACATATAAAGAGATGGATGATGAATGGGGATAGGGCTTGTCATGGTCTGTTAAGAGATCATAAAGGTTGTTTTATATTGGTCTTTGCTAAGAACATTGGATTGGGAACAAATATCAAAGATGAGGTAGAGGCTAGTAATCAAGGTTTGAGTATTCCTTTACAGAATAATTTTTTCCTTATAATTGGATAGAGATGAAAAATGAGGATACCAAGTCCCAATAGATGCACATTAGAAGTACTCGGGGAATCCTCTGGTGGTACTAGGAATCCAAGATTTTGTATCATACGAAATAATTTTTTGGTGGTCTGTGACTTTAGTTCTTTGAACTCATCCATCTCTTAATAATGACAAGTCTCTCCCTCCTCAATCCTCTTATCCATCTCTTCACGATGAGAGTTCTCTCCCTCCTCAATCCTCTCTTGCAGCTGTTCGATCTCGTTCACATAAAATTTAAAAGGCATGGGGACATTGAAGATGTCGATCGAATACTAACTCCCCAACATAATGCATGTCCATGTCCATTACGACAATTAACATCCTCAAATATTTTATCTATCACTTCAGGGTCATTCTGTTGTTCTTCTTGTGTCACATCCAATTATCTTCGTATACTTTCCTACAAATTAAGAAGATTTTAAAGTAGTGTGCAATTCCATAAAATGCTTACTACAGTAATTTTACGTTAGGTAATAAGAATGGACACTAAAATATAATACCTTTATAACAGCTTCCCGATCCTCCATACTATACGTCTTGTGCTTCAACATTCGAGTCTCTCTATACACACTAAACTTTTTGATAGGCATGTTGCCTCTTAGCATGTATTATTTTTTTAAGTAATATAAGAAAAAAAGCATATTACATTCATAATAGTTGTTGATACCAAATTTAATCTGTCGACATGGATCGATCATATAAATAAACGTGTCTATTTACATGGTGAATATGAATACTTTGGACGAATAAGGTCCGAGCAACTCCAAAGGTCCGAGCAACTTAAGAGGGCTGAGAAACTAAGGCAGTCCGAGCAACTCAAATACTTATGGCGTATACGTCAAGTATACCAGAAGATAACTACGCATTAAATGTGCATTTATTATCATACAGATGTATATGGCTGCTTGAAGACAGCACACTATTCTTTCACATGTACGGCCTTAAGGCTATAAATACGTTGTAACATCCTCATTAGAAAAGACCCCCCGGAATTTCTTGGAAAATCTCTTATCAAGAATTCCTGCCAAGAAATCAGCAATACAAAAATAGTGGACGTAGGCCATTTTATTAAGGCTGAGCCACTTTAAAATTTGTTGTCTTATTTACTCATTCATTTTTATCTGTGATTAAAATAATTACATCGAATTAGATCGAATCTAGTTTTTTACATCAACAGATTGGCGCCGTCTGTGGGAAATCGACTGCAATTAGCGATTTTCATCAAAAAACTCATCATCAATGGCTGATAATCCGGAATCCAGCAATCGAAACACTGGGATTCCCTTGAATCCTTTTGCTCCCCCAAAATTTTTAGATCTGGTTGGTATAATGGCTAATTTGGCCCAAGGGCAAACGGCCATGCAAGAAACCATGCTCCCACTCATACAAACCGTTCAAGGCAGAGTGCCAGCCCAATCAAGACAACGAAGTGTTCAGAGAAATGCTCATTTACTCTCTTCATGAACTAGGCGAACGTTATTCCAAGAGGAATCTCAGTCCAGACACACCGACTCAAATCGTACTGAAAAATCTAATGATCCTTCTTATCAACCTGGTTGAACTTCCTTAGTACGAGCTACAGACACTCAACAAAACATCACTCTATCTCCAGAGAGGACAAGTGCTCTTGAAAGCTTGAGTAAAGTCTCTCCTTTTGATCGTCTGGGTCCTAGGAGGAATAGAAGTCCCCCTAAGATTGTGTCGAGGAACTCTCAACGACCATTTGATATAAAGGAAGGCTCTGCCCAATCACGAACAGCTGCTCGTCATGAAAGATCCCAAGAGTCTAATTCAACACGATCAGTTGCTCGAACCAATAGGATCGAGGAAGGAAATGATGCATGGAAGGACTCAATTCAAAGGTTGGAGGATAGATTAGGGGAGATGGCTAAAACCAAAAATCCTCTACAAAGGACTTTTGTCCGAGGAACACCATTCATACAAGAGATTGTGGACTTCCCACACCATCAAATTCAAAGCCCTAGTAGTAACACCAAAATATGATGGAAAAACTGATCCTGTTCTCCATATAGAACAATACCAAGTAGCTGCTGATATTTATGTCGTTCTAGACAAGATGAGATGCAGGGCATTTTCAGGAACTCTTACCGGATCTGCTCAGATGTGGTATAATAACCTTCCTCGGGGGAAAATTACAACCTTCTTTAAGCTAGAAGAACTCTTTATTCGAAATTTTTGTTTTGGAGCAAAGCCAGTCAAATGAGTAGCACACTTGCTAAGTGTTAGACAAAATACATGTGAAAGCACCAGGGATTATATAACTCATTTTATTAACGAGAAACTGGAAGTAATTGATTATGAGGAGAAAATTGTAATTACTGCTTTGATGAGTGGACTGTTGCCTAATAAATTATACTACACTTTAGCCAAAGATCCACCCAGGACCATGGCAGAACTGATGGAAAAAGCAACAAAAATCATGAATGCCGAAGAAGCCATGGCTGCAAAGAAGAACGCAGACACTAAGGAGACCAAGGTAGAAGATGGTAAAACTGAAAAGAAGGATAAAAAGAACAATGGCGGTAATAGGCAATCAAAGGGTAAACAAGCATTGGAATAGATGAAGAAATACAAAAATTATACCCCTTTGAAGGTGGATATAAATCACATTCTGGAAGAGATCAAGAACAGCGAGGAGCTAGTCTGGCCAGCAAAAATGAAGGCAGATTCTAATAAGAGAGACAAGTCCAAATAGTATGAAGTCCACAAATATCACGGTCACACGACCAAGCGTTGCATAGCTCTTCAGAATAAAATTGAAGCACTCATTAGACGAGGAAAGTTGACCAATTATGTTGATCGTCAAAACGGTGGTCGAACCAGCGAACGAGGAAGGCAAAGGTCTAAATCTCCTCTTCGAGCAAAAGATGACAAGAAAAGGGATCATGAAGATGATCTAGAAGATGACCCCGATCTCCCTAAAAGATCGAGACAACCAGAACGTGATATATTTTCAATTCATTTCGAATCATTTGATTGTAATGTTATTACAGGTGGAGATGCAGGAGATGGAGACCTTACTGCAGAGAAGAAAGCTTACCTCAATGAGGCTCGAGCTTATTCGTACATTCAATGAATAAATCTAGCCGAAGATAATCGCCCGAGGAAGGTGAACAAAGATAAACTGGTCATTTGTTTCTCTAAAAATGACCTCGTAGGTGTGCTATATCCTCATGATGACCCATTGGTGATCAAAATGAGGATGAAGGAAGTAGTGATTTCACGAGTATTGGTGGATAATGGTATCTCAGAAAATATCATGTTCAACCCATTTTTTGATAGTTTGAATCTAAAACTATCCCAATTGGAGCCATATCATAGGCCCCTCCTTGGTTTTATTGGTGAGAAAGTGTTTCCACTTGGGACGATCAAGATGGATATGTTCATTGGTACATGGCCTGCTTGTCGAACAGAAAGAGTATGCTTTTTCGTAATGGATAAAAATGTCCAATCAGCTTACAATATCATCATGGGAAGGGTAGGTTTGAAGAAGTTTGAAGCAGTACCATCTACTGTACATCAATGTTTAAAATTTCTAACCAATTTTGGAGTAGGAGTTGTGAAAGGCGATCAAAAAGTAGCTCGGGAATGCTACTATTTATCTGCCAAGTAGGAAGAACTACAGGAATCCTGGAAAAAGACTACTACTACCTATGAAGTGGATGAAGGTGCAGAAATTAAAACATTAGATCCTAGAGACGAGTCGCATCTTGTAAAAGGCCAGGGAGTGGAAGCAATTGAAAATGTCATTCTGGATGATAAACACCCGGAACGAACAACTCAAATCGGTGCGTCGTTGGATGACTCACTAAAATAAGAATTGATAGCTTTCCTAAGAAGAAAAAAACAAACTTTTGCATGGAGACACGAAGACATGTCGGGGATAAACCCAACCTTCTTATGTCATGAGCTTAATGTGAATAAGGAAATCAAGCCAGTGAAGCAAAGAAGAAGAGTGTTCAGCCCTGAAAAGAACCAAGTTATACAAGAAGAGGTCGATAAGCTTTACAAAGCCTGTTTTATTGAAGATGTCAAATATCCGGACTGGTTAGCAAATGTGGTGATAGTGAATAAAAAGAATAACAAGTGGAGGATGTGTGTTGACTTCACTGATCTTAATAAAGCCTTCCCAAAAAATCATTTTCCTTTGCCTCGAATTGATCAGTTAGTGGATGCCACCTCGGGACACGAGTTATTGAGCTTTATGGATGCTTATTCTGGTTACAACCAGATTAAAATGAAGCCTGAAGACAGGGAGAGCACCTCTTTTATCACCCCCAGGGGAACTTTTTGTTATAATGTTATGCCTTTTGGATTGAAATATGCAGGTGCAACATATCAGCGGCTGATGAATAAGATGTTTGCAGAGCAAATTAGCCATAACATGGAGGTTTATGTTGATGATATGCTGACGAAGAGTAAGAAAGATGCTGACCATCTAGTTGACCTAGGTCAAACCTTTGATCAACTAGAAAAATATCAAATGAAGCTGAATCTTACCAAATGCATATTCAGAGTACAAGAAGGCATGTTTCTCGGATACATTGTTAATCAATGATGGATTGAAGAGAACCCTGAGAACATCAAGGCTCTATTAGAGCTACGATCTCCAACCACGAAGAAGGAAGTGAAAAGTCTCACAGGAAGAGTTGCTGCACTTAACAGATTTGTGTCACGAGCAACTGATAGATGCCTCCCATTCTTCAAATCACTTCGAAAAACTTTTGAGTGGAATGATGCATGCGAGGATGCTTTTTAAGGTTTGAAGAAGTACCTAGGGACACCTCCACTACTATCTAGACCAGTGATGGGAGAAAGACTATACTTGTAACTGGCAGTTTCAGAAAACGCAGTGAGCTCGGCATTGATAAAAGTGGAAGATAGAGTACAAAAATCAGTCTATTACACCGGTAAAGCTTTTCGAGGAGCAGAAATCAGATATCTAAGGCTAGAGAAATTGGCACTAGCATTAATTGAAGCAAGAAGAAGAATGAGTCCATACTTACAAGCCCATACTATAGTGGTGTACACTGATATGCCATTAAGCCAAGCTCTGCATCAGCTGGAGAAATCAGGAAGAATGATGTACTGGGTATTGGAGCTCGGTGAATATAATATAATTTATGAGCCTAGCTCGTCGCTCAAAGGGCAGGCAGTAGCAGATTTTATCGCAGAGTTTACTCAAGAAAATGACTCCGAAGAACAGGATTTAAAAACTGATCAACCTGTGGATGTTACAGGATCATCAAATGCAAACCCCAACAACCTTATGTCAGTAGGTAAGCTGCAAGAAATGCCAGTCGAGCAAGAAAAGATGACTGACGAGCAACAAGAAGTATTAGAGGAGGATAAAGGAAAGTACCAAATATTTCATCAAGGAACTCTCTCGGATCAAAATTTTGATGATTAGTTACCCATATGGAATTTGTATGTAGATGGCTCTTCGTGCACTGCAGGCAGTGGATCAGGGATTGTTTTGAAAAGTCCAGATGAGGTTGATATGGATTATGCTCTGCACTTTCAATTTAAAGCTTCTAATAATGAGGTTGAATATGAAGCAATGATTGTAGGTATAAGTCTAGCTAGAACAATGAAGGCAGAGCAGATTGTTGTATTCAATGATTCGCAGTTATTCATAAATCAGATTCTTGGAGTATATGCAGCAAAGGGAGAGCTAATGATCAAGTACCATGTAAAAGAAATGGAGCTGGTATCAAGTTTCATTGCTGTTCAGTTGGTTAGAGTACCAAGATTGGAGAACGCAAGGGCAGACACCATAACACGACTAGCATCAGCCACCCGCACCGAACTACGAAGAATAATTCTAATAGAGATTCTAGCTAGTCGGAGCATAGATGAAGATCTAATGATAAATTTCATTGCTCTTGACTTAGGACCATCTTGGATGGATCCAATCAGAGCCTATATTGAAGATGGGACTTTACCAACTAATAAACTCACAGCCAAGAAACTAAAGTTTAAAGCTGCTCGTTATGTGTTAACCAGTGGAATTTCATACAGACGAGGAGTGATAGCAGGACTATAAAGATGCGTCCATCCCTCTAAAGTGAAAGATTTGATTGAAGAGGTTCATGAGGGGCCTTTTGGAGCCCTTATAGCTGGTCGGACGCTCCTACGAAGGATAACCACACAGGGGTATTACTGGCTAACGATGAGAGCTAATTGCGCGACTTATGCTAAGAAATGCGACAAATGCCAACGCTTCTCGTCCATCCGAAGAACTTCTTAGGCATTTTTAACACCCATAATATATCCTTGGCCATTCGCTATATGGGGAATAGATTTAGTCGGACCACTACCAACGACTAAGGGAAGATTCAAATACTTAGTGGTCGTAGTGGATTATTTTACTAAATGGGTGGAAGCTGATCCTCTTATTGATATGACATACAACAAAGTCTATCAATTTATTTGGAAAAATATTATTTGCAGATACGGCCTCCCACATGCGTTCATTACTGATCATGGAACCTAATTTGACAATGAGGAGTTTGCTGCATATTCTCAACAATCCAATGTATTGAAGATCCATTCTGCACCAGGCCATTCCTAAAGCAATGGGAAAACTGAGGTGACAAACAGAACACTGCTGAATGGTTTGAAAAAAATAACTAGATGGTGCAAAGGAAAATGGTATTAACGAGCTATAATTTGTGCTTTGGGCGTATTACACCACACCACGAACAACAACTGGAGAGTCCCCATACATGATGGCATTTGGGAGCGAAGTTGTCATACCTGTTGAATTAGGCCTACCTACACATAGGGTACCTAATTTCAATTCTCCTGTTAGTGATTTGATGAGAAGATTAGATCTGGATATGCTAGAAGAGGTCAGAGAAGAAGCAGCTATCAGGAATGCCGCGTATCAACAACGAACAACTTCATTCCACAATAAAAGGGATAAGAAATGTGATTTGAAGGAAGGGGATTATGTGC
Source organism: Sambucus nigra (assembly GCA_949130495.1). Taxonomy (NCBI): domain Eukaryota; kingdom Viridiplantae; phylum Streptophyta; class Magnoliopsida; order Dipsacales; family Adoxaceae; genus Sambucus; species Sambucus nigra. Next base: position 412,217,696 of record OX422223.1, read on the forward strand.
TGAAGAAAGTCATCCAAAAGCATAATAAACTAGAAGCCAACTGGCACGGACCCTACAGAGTGACAAAAGTTGTTCGTCCAGGGACATACAGGATTGAAACCTTGGAAGGAGAAGAATTAAAGAATGCATGGAATGCAGAGCATCTACGAAAATATTATCAGTAGTTGAAATTTCTATGTAATACAATTTGTTCAATATGAATAGAGTAATGTTTCCCCATTTTTCTTTATTAGTTAGAAAATTTTTCGGAATATTAGTGCTGCACACTATACAAGTCAATTACCACCAACTCCGATTGGTTGGGAAGCAAATACGACCAACTCTCGTTGATCGGCAATATAATTACCACCAACTCCGATTGGTCGGCAATTCAATTACCACCAACTCTGATTGGTTGGGAAGCAAATTACCACCAACTCCGGTTGATCGGGAAGAAAATACGACCAACTCCGGTTGATCGGCAATATAATTACCACCAACCCCGGTTGGTCGGGAAGAAAATTACCACCAACTCCGGTTGGTCGGCAATTCAATTACCACCAACTCTGTTTGGTCAGGAAATTTATATCACCAACCCCGATTGGTCGGTATTTTAAAAACCAAACATGACATTTTTGTCTTTCTATAGATATACATACATATTCATCGGTAAATAAAAGAGATATTTCATAAAATATTTCCAAACCAATGACAATTAAATTGCAAAGAAAACTAAATATTTCTCCATTAAAACCAGAACAAATTACATATGATATAAATTGCAGATTACATGTAATATGACTGGAGTTCATTACATAAACAAATCCTACTCTATAGTTTTCTTTCCCTCTGCCTTTGACACAGGGTCTACCCCAGCAGGAGGATCATTGAGACTATAATGGGAATTTATGAAGTTCAGATCTTGCAGCATTCTGATGTTCATTATAGATGGATGATCAAGCAGGTGTTCTGGGCGAGATATTTCAAAATTTGAATAGAGAATATAATCATCAAGATACTTGGAGATTAGAACGCGAGGAATAGCCTGGGCTGGAATCCAACTAAGGCCAAGCTTGTAAGGAGGCACAGGTAGATCAAGAACTCCAGGAGTATAGTAATCCTATAAGAAATGAACTCTATCCAATTTTAGAACACAAAGAGAATTCAACTATCCCTGTTTATACCCTTCGTTGTTCGACTGTTCTAAACGAGCATCAAGATGACGAAGTGCTTTGTTATATCCATCCAACCAAAATTCTCTGGGATGCTTATGGAATTGATAGGTTAATCTATTAAGTTGCTCATTGAGATTCCTCACCATAATTTCTTTACTCTCCAGAGCAGAAGCTTGATTGGAAAATTTCTCAGAGAGGTTCAGAATTTCTTTAGACATATCTTCCAGGTCTTGGTTCTTTGCCATCAACTGGAATGCCTGGTTCTCCAAGGCTGATTGAGTCCTCGCCTCTTCAACTGAAATCCTAATAGCCCTTGCTCATCCCCGAGAAGAAGACCTTTCTCGTCCACGAGTAGACAATGAGGGTCCAGCCTTTTTCAAAGTCTCCAACTCATCTCGTAATTCGGCATTTTCCATCTCCAAGAAAGAAAAACCTTCGTCGTTAACAGGGACTCAAGCACCTGAAGAAGATGTAGTGGATTTGAGTTACTTTATTTCTTCCTTCAAAAGAATGTTCTCTTACTCCAACAGCTTGGCAATATTCCCGTGTTCTTCTTATTTCAAGCTTCAGAATACTCTCCTTCTTCTCATAGGCCAAGATGAATTTATCGTACCCTTTATCAACACTTAATTATTGATATTTTTCTCATATCCTTGTTGAAGAAGGGTTGTAGATTCTTTGTATTGCTGTTGGAGGTCTTCAATCGTTTTGTAATAGGCCACATTATTAGCCACGGCACGATTAAGTAAGAACTTCAGGTACTGGTAAGCTTCAATTGCTTGGTTAGAAGCACCTGATCCAAGGATGTCAATTATCTGAGCTTCACTAAGAGCTGCATGACCAGCTTTAAAATAATCGTTGCATTTTTTCATTAATTCTATGTCATGAGCTGATAGGAACTCCATCCTGGCCATAAACTAGCAAAGAGAAAAAAATAAAAAGAATCAATGATGATACAAATAGAGTAAGGATAAGAGAAATTCAAGATGAACAACCAAAGTTCAAATTTTATTTCATCACAAAAAGAAGTACATAGTCCAAAATTACATTAAAAAAATAGCAAAAGAAAGATCTGAACAACTCTACACCTTCTCCTTGCTTCCTAAGACTTCCTCGGAAGGCTTGGATGAAGAGGTTGGTTGCTAGGAAGGCAAGGAAAACTGATCGATAGAAGTGTTTGCTGGTTGAGGTTGCTCAGAGCAAGGTTGAACAGCAGGGACCTGGTCTCCCATTATCATGGAGGATTCCTCTGAGGCAGCTTCATCCTCTTCTTCTTCTCCAGGAGAGGGAGGGGGACTGTGAGTGTATCACTGGAACAATTCATAATTCTCAGTAATTTTCAGCTCTTGCAGGGCTGCAACCCATCCATCCCTAAAAAATTTAAGGCTGGCATACTCCATTTAAGAAGTCATGGCAGCCAGGCCTTTGTTCCAGCCTTTGTCCCAACCAGCACTAAAGGACTTTTTAACTGCATTTTTTCCTTTTGACTTCTCCGAGGAAGCCCTCTCAATACGAAGTTCCTCGGCAGCCTTCAATTTTCCTTCCACCTCCTATTTCTGGCGATCAACATCATGAAGTCTAACAACTTCCTCTTCAGCATATTTGAGCTTATTCTCAAGCTCTTTAGTATTCTTGAGCTTATCCTCAAGCTCTTTATTGTTCTTCTCAAACTCTTTTAATTTCTTCTCCAAATCCTTGGAGTCATCCATAGTTCGATCTCTCTCTCGCTCAATGGACTTAATCTGCTTCTCCCAAGCAACTTTATTTTCCTCATACTTCTGATGAGAGTCTTTCAAAGACTAGGTTAATCAAGTAAAAGCCTTTTCTACTTCATTCGACGAACTGGAAGCCCAAATGGCTTCATCCCTTTTTATAATGCTGTTGAAACACGTTACCAGCTGAGAAAAGAAATAACTCTAAGTCAATGTACAAATATAGTATTAAAAAGTAAAGGGCTCAGATCAATAATACTTACTGAGGCAATGTGTTGAGCAGCCAGAGGAGTAACTCTCTCACGAGTGAGAGTATTTTCAATGTCATGGACTTCTGGAATAGTCCAAGATTTTACTAAGCCCATTGCGGAGCTCGGAGGAATGAAGGTTAGAACACTACTTTCAAAATTAGAAGGTTGAGAGATAGGTTCGGCAGGTTTCTCAGACAAACCCTTCTTTAATATCCTTAGAGGAGCCGGAGCGTCTTCAATCAATGATGTTGTCTTTGTTGGATAAATGACAATAACCTCACTTGGAGGAGAGATAGCAACAACCTTGCTTGGAGCCATATGAGGCTTCTCAACAACTCTCCTGGCAGCAGTAAGAGGGGGTACATCAATGATTTTCATCCCCTCTTCCGGGACGTTTTTTTTACTCCTCTTTGCCTCCACAGCAGGAGAGCCAGACTTGTCAAAAAAGACAGGAGCTTTTCTTCTCTTCATTATATCACTGATAGGAATGTTCGACTATGAGGAAGAACCTTCTATATTAGTATCACTAGCTGGTAATTGATCAAGGTTAACTACCACAGGACGAGCAATGAAAGATGAGCTCGAAGTTCTGTATTACAACAAATAAGATGCAGACATAATATGCTCCCCAACAACAAATTGATGCAAACTCCAGATAAGTTTTAAGCTTTTTATATTGACGTCAATCTCTTTTGGGGGCTTCCTTTTACTATCAATTGTAACAAATAAAATCAAATGTCAGTGAAGCATTTTATCATACACGAAGAAAACATAATTTCAAAAACATAATAAAAATAAAAACAACCTATCCCATTGCCATACGGTGGACACTTGGAACCTTGGTACATATCATTTCCATCAAGTGGAGGGTGCTGCCAATTTTTTACCACTACCCCATGATCAAAATAGTCTTTGTTGGTATCAGGAAGATTGACAACTAAAGCTCTATTTAAAAATCTAGTTTTTAAATAAAAAGTACTATTGCTAGTGACCCATCTATGGCAATACATAAGTTCTGGGATTCCTAAACGAGTCCTATGGATTTGATTCAATCTATATACACCATTAACTACCCTCTATGTATTTGGAGCTACTTTTTTAGGTACAATATGAAAATATTGGCAAAACTCCAAACACAGTGGATTCGGCGGGAAAGAAAAGCCACGTTCGGCTATAAAGATACTTGGGAACCAATGTCCCTCAGCTAAGGAAAATAAATCAGAAGGACCAGATAGTTCTTCTAAAATAACCCATGAATGGATTGAAAACTCATAACGAAACTTGTCCAATAACTCAGCAGGATAAACCATGGCGAATAAAGAAATTAAAAAAGAAGGAAGAAAATCTTACAGAGATCAGTTGTCAATAAACGATGGAAAGAACGAAGGCACAAGATAGAGAGAAGGTGAAGAGTTCAAAGAGACAAATTTGAAAAAGTAAAAGACGATAGGATTTTCTGTAGCACTTAAATACCTTACCTTGGTAATGGAGAAAAGTAATGATTACAAAGAAAGACGTTTGCATTACCGGCGAAAACCGAAGTAGATGGAAAAATTCAAAGAGGAAAAGGGGCACGAAAACCGAAGTAGCTGGAAAAATTCAAAATATTTATGAAGTTTGATTCTATGAATTCAAAGAGGAATTAAATACAAGAAAACGCCCCTAAAATTCAGGGTGACTATTTAATCTCATCATATTTCGAGAAGAATGTTCCAGACTCCTCCTCACCCTCGAACTGTGAAACATTGGAGGCTTCTGTTGATACCAAATTTAATCTGCTGACATGGATCAATCATATAAATACACATGTCTATTTACATGGTTAATATGAAGGCTTTGGACGAATAAGTTCCGAGCAACTCCAAAGGTCCGAGCAACTTAAGAGGTCCGAGCAACTAAGGCGGTCCGAGCAACTCAAATACTTGTGGCGTATGCGTCAAGTATACCAGAAGATAACTACGCATTAAATGTGCATTTATTATCTTACAAATGTATACGACTGATAGAAGACATCACACTATTCTTTCACATGTACATCCTCAAGGCTATAAATACGTTGTAACATCCTCATTAGAAAAGACCCCTCAGAATTTCTTGGTAAATTTCTTATCGAGAATTCCTGGCAAGCAATCAGCAATACAAAAACAGTGGACGTAGGCCATTTTATTAAGGCTAAACCACTTTAAAATTCGTTGTCTTATTTACTCATTCATTTTTATCTGTGATTAAAATAATTAGATCGAATCTAGTTTTTTACATCAACAATAGCAATGATGAAATTCAACATAATAATCCTCAAACTAAAAAAATAAAATAATATGTAACAAATATAAAATATGATGTTAACCTATTCTATAGCTTGAGGAATAGACATCCTTCCAATCCTATGGTGGGCACAAAGGTTTACCCTACTTTCAGTGTTTTGGGCCACAACTCGCTATATAAAAAGTTAAATCATGTTACAATTTTTATACATATAAATAATCAGCAGAAATAAACCTAAAGTAATTCAACATATGTCATACCACCGTATCTTTTTCACCCAACAAGTCACTATTTTAGTCCATATATTGGTATCAACTTGGACTAATTTAGTTAATTTTTTTCCACTATCCCATTCTTTCCAAGGTTTGTAAAACCCTTTACGTTTCATACTAGTGGTTGGACCATTTTGAGTTTGTAATTGTGTACCCACGACACAACCTGGTCAAAATTCAAAAGAAAAAATGACTTGAATAATTACCAAAGAAAAAATTAACTTACTTAATGAACGGTGCCACCGCGTTAGTGTTGAAAAGCACATACCGATGGACTTGAACCAATGTTTCTTGATCAAGCTAAATTTGAAATTTTTTCCCAACAACGTGACCAGAGTCATTACCTTTATCATTTGTTTTAATAGGTCGACTAGGCTTGGTTTCCACGTTATCATCCAAATACCTCGAGAAAAATATCGTACACTTTTCTAAAATTATAGACTTGCAATTGAGGCCTCAAGAGGAACACGATTCCCAATATAGAGTTTCAATCTGTGTAGCAAATATTCACAATTTTAACATCACCAAATACAAAATACAAGCAGAATAATTTGAACATCCTTTTCGAAAGGGCTAATTCCCCACTTGTAAATATTAAGTGATATATTATTTAAAACTCAAAATTACAATAAACTAAGATGCTTAGTATCATTGAACCATGTTAAACCTCCTAATATTTTTAACCTAGAATAAATTGATATGGAAGATCGTTGCGATATAATTGTATTATTTTTAGCTCACTGAAGAAAGGTGAAGACAATTAATAACTTCATAATCTGAAAACCACTTTTAGAAAATGTAACAATGCATTGCTAAGAAATCAAATAGAAATGAGAAGGGAGAGAATGACCACAATTAAACTCATAAATTCACACTATTTATAACTTGATCTTATTCAAATACAAAATTGATAAATATCATAAATACAAGCAAAATCGAAACCAAATGGGTATGTATCAGATGAGTAAACCTTAACGATGAGGTCAAAAATTAAAACATCTACAGATGAGTACACATACCTCTGAGATGATCTTATTGTACAACAATCAACCACTGAATACGATAGAGAGGGGTGTCGATGTGGGTGCATGGGTGGTGTTATGCACGGGAGATGAGGTGGCGCAGGGGTGAAACGGCTATGGGGGATGGGGAAGCGGAGCGAGTGAGAGGGAGAGAGATCTGAGAGCACAATGATATATATATATATATATATATATATATATATATATATATATATATATATAGAGAGAGAGAGAGAGAGAGAGAGAGGGGGGGGGGGGGGAAGTTAGGAATGGGAAATGAATTTGGAAAAGTGAAAAAATGTGAGAGAAAAGTAAGGAAAATTACCCAAAGGGTTAGAAACATCCACCGTCCTTGTATATCAAAAGACAAGAAAGTTAAAACCGTCCCTTTAGGTATATCAAAAGGGGCGGTTTTAAAAATCCGTGCCTTATATTTATTAGTAAAAAACCTAAAAATGGAGATATATTAAGAGGGATTGATTTTTATAACGATACCATTTAGTATAAAAAAAAAGGATGGTTTTTTAAATCCATCCCATTTGTTTGGAAAGAAGCTAAAAATTCAAGGTATACCAAAAGGGACAGATTTTAAAAACCGTCCCTTTTGGTATTGCGAAAAGGACTGTTGTTAAAATCCATCCCATTTTGTATAGAAAATGGGACGGTTTTAAAATTCTATTTCTCAAATTACCCCGGAAAAAAAATGCAAAAAATGTCCATAAACTTTAAGTGTCTGTTTTTAATAACTTTACCATTTGGTATTCCAAATGGGGCGAATTTTTAAAATCGATCATTTGGTGATTTATCAAAAGGGATAGTAATGAAAAACCATCTCATTTGGAATATAAAAAGGGACAAAATGACATGGCCATCCTAAATACTACCATCCCTAATACCCTCTTTTCTTGTAGTTGTGATTTTTGGGGTTCTTTCTCAATCTTAACTATAGACACCCCATTATGCTCCATAAATGTAGTCACGCCTTCCATGGACTCCTAAAGGCTAAAAAGTTATCCCAAGATCATGAGAACCTATTTAAAATTCCAAATACCTAAAATAATCCACAAAATTGCCCAACGGAATCAAACTAGTCCAGAATGGGCCCAAAGGCTAAGGGTTAAATATATTGGCCTAAAAGGAGGCCTTTAACAACTAGTTGAGGGCCTTAACTCTGCCATCTTAAATGCATAGCATTCTGTCCATGAGCATTTGGCTTCCTAAAAATCCCTCAAACTTTATCCATTTATCTCCAAACCCTTCCTTAAGTTTAAATATAGTGTTTTAATTTCTAGTCCTAATTTATCTTTGATCATCGAAGTTGAAAAAAATAAAAATAAAATAATATTCCTCTTTTCTTACTTTTTTCTTCTTTAAGTTACTTTTTCTTTAAAAGTCTCCTTATATCTTTTGATAAAAAGGTCAAACCTATGCCAAAATAAAAAAGAGTTCACGTAACTTTGCAGGTTCGTGATCTCGCCCATCGCGGGGTTGTGCTGCAACACTACCCAAGCTAGTTTCTTTGTGTTTCTTTATCAAGTAAAGCCTCATCTTTCTCCAAAGGTCATGTCCGAACGACATTAACAATGATTCTTACTACGGTGGATACATAGGCATATTAGAGGAGCCCAATCTCTAAAACTCAAGTCAAATCATGCATATATTCATCCATTTCCTCATAACTAAACAAAAATACTTCAAAATCATGATTTTTTTCATATAGGTTAGAGGATCATTAGAACTGGGTATTTCATGTTTTGTTTTGATTGTGATATTGGAAGTTTGGTTATTTTTTCATCATCCAGAAGTTTTACGAGTGAAACGATTTTATCTAAATCCTTTTATGAACTCAAAACATATATAATTTTATGTATGAGTATGTTTCACTTTAAAAGCATCTCGAGCGATCAAAGAAAGGTTAAATGGCATTTAGAGCCTCTATATGAGGTGAAATCACTCTTAAGTCATTCACTGGTAACTGGTGTTAAACTTAGGTCAATAAATCTAAGTGCATTAGTAGAACCTATGGCAATACCACTAATAACTGGTGTTGAACATAGGTTAATAAATCTAAGTTTACTAGTAGAACCTCTGGCGACACCAATGGTAATTGATACTAAATTTGGATAAAGAAATATCTAAATGTATTAGTCTAACCAATGGTACAACATTTTCAAGCTAACAAATTGATTTGAACTTAGGTCAATAAATCTAAGTGCACAAGTTGAACCTGTGGCGATACCAATGGTAACTGATACTAAATTGGGATAAACATATATCTAAATGTATTAGTCGAACCAATGGTACAATAATTGGAAGTTAAATACTTGATTTGAACAGTCATAAGTCAATAAAACACTAATATATTTCATAAAAGTCTTGTTACAATCAAATATATTAAAAATACAGGATGATTATTCCATTGGGAACTTTCCTTCAGCTTTTGAAGATGACCGCACTTTCTCAATGCCTGTAGGAGGATCGTCCAAACTATATGGAGAATTGATGAAGTTAAAATCCTGAAGCATTTTGTTGTTATTGCTGCTCGACGTAGTGATCAGATGAGGAGGCCAAACTATCTCAAGATCATCATTCAACCCATAATTTCCTAAATATTTAGATATCAAACACTGAGGGATCGAATCAATCGAAATCTAGATAACATTCAATTTAAATGGAGGCTTTTGATAATCTAAAAGTACATGATTAATCTAATGCCAAAGTCGGTTGTTTTAGTCAACCTTCATAACAGTTAGATAGTTAGTCCAACCCCATTTAGAACCTTCATGTTGTGCTTGAGCAAAATGATCATCTACATGGATTAATGATTCATTATAACCTTCCATTTATACCTGTATGGGATGCTTGTGAAATTGGAAGGTCAACTTTTCAACTTGATGTTGAGTTTTCTTTAAAACTTCATCCTTCACTATCAGCTGAGAGGATATGTTAGCAAGAACCCGATCCTTAGCTTCTAGCTTTCCAGATTGATTGATAACATGTTGACACTTAGCCTTCAATTGAGCATCCTGCTTAGATAAAGTAGCATGGGTTCTATCCTCTTCAATAGTAGATCACCCAGCCTTCTACCTAGAGGACCTTGAAGATTGTGCCGGTTTGGATTTCTTCAAAGCTTCAAGCTCATTTCTTAATTTGGCATTCTCATTCTCTAAAAAAGAATATCTTTCATCGACAACAACAATTGAAGGATTCTTTAAGGACCTCAGTTAATCTTTCAACTTATTATTTTCTTCTCCCAAGTGTTTATCAATTTATCTGGCCTCATCAATTTCACGATTAAAAAAAATTCCTTCTTGCTAAAAGTGAAAGCATATTTCTTTAACTTCTCTTCAGAGCCCCAAGATTCACTTAAAGACTTGTATTTAGCTTCATAGCTGGCATGGAGCAAAGCCTTGGGTTCATTATGATCCTCTTGATGTTCTTCAATGATACAAAATTAAGTCACATTATTAGCAACAACCAGATCAAGAAGAAACTTGAGATAAATATATGCATCATATGCTTAATAAGTAGAATCTTCATCGAGAAAGTCTATTAATTCTTCATCGGTCAAATTCAAATGACCATCTTTGAATTGGTTGTTACAGTGCTTTAGTAGGTCAGAGTCATTGGCATTAATCTATTCCATATTGGTCATGAACTAGAAAATAAAGCAAGAGTCGATCAACAAAAGAAGAAGGTATAAGAACAACTGAGAAACGACAAAGAGTATGAAGAAAGAGTTATTTTATTAATAAATAAAGAAAAGTTACAACTACATTGGAAAATAAGTAAAAGCAAGGTGCAAAATACAAAAACTAGATGCCGAACAAGTTTACACCTTGTTCTTATCATTCTTAACATTAGGGTTTCCACCTTGGTCAGCAGAAAGAGTAGCTGGAACAACAGGGGCATTATTTTATTCGGCTAGAGGGATAATTGAATCAACAGCATTTTTATTCGGTCAGCAGAAGGAATAGATGACTCAATAACTAGATAAAACTCCCTAGAACCAACATCATCATCCACTGCATCGTCAAGCATATCCAGGGTCTTGCCTTAGAAAATATTCAAAACTCTTAATAGTACAAACTTCCTTTAACTTTGTAGACCAACCTTCCTTAAAAAAATTCTTCTTTACATACTGAATTTGAGTAGCGACAGTAGAATGGCTTTGTCCCAACCCTTGTTGAAAAATGCTTCTCTATCCTTATTACACTTGGCCTTTTCAGAGGAGAGATTTTTCCCTAGCTTGGCTACTAGTCCTTGAGAAGCCTTTGCCCTACCCTCAGCTTGAAAGGCAGCTGTATCAACCCTCTATCGAGCTACTTCTGCGTCCTTGATCTTCTCTTCCCAAACTTTCTTCTCTATCTCCAAGGATCGTTGAGACTTTAGCAAATAATTTTTTAGTCCAGCAAAAGCCTCTTCCACATCGTCTAAAGGAAGAACAAAGGAGACCATCCTCCTCCAACATTTGATTATAGTTGACCAAGAACTGTAAAGTAAATCAAGTCAGTACAAGTCAAAGAAAGTATGAATAATATCCGATCCACCTTAAAGATAAAAAAATTACCAAGGCTAGGCGCTGAGTATCCATTTTCGACAGTTCTAGTCGGGGCAAAGAGGTAACAACAATTGTATGGTCTAGAAGAGTTCCAGACTTAACCAATTTACTGGCTAAGCTAGTATTAATGGACACAGAGGATCCATTAGCATATTGAATAAAACTCACCAAGCCATGTTCGTCATAATCAATAAATTTCTCAACCTTCTTGTCCGTAGGACCTCTCCTCAGTCATTTTAAAGGGGATTCATCAACCTTATTTACTGGGGGATTCTTAGCAACACCATTGTTCTTCTCTGAGGAACCACTATCAACGGGCTTAGTGGTGCCAGTAGTAGAGACATCTCCGAAGATATTGGGAAATTTCCCTTTTCCCATACTTACAAAAAGGGGAATATCTGAATCAAAAGAGGGGGAGGTGCACATAGTAAGTACACTATCACTAGATGTAGTGGAAGATTAGGTAAAGATTGGGTCTCTTTCCAAGTCAATTACAATGGAAGGAACAACAGTTAGAGGACGTGCTATAAAAGAAGTAATAGAGCTTTTTGTAATACCCCGTATTTTTGGCTTTTTATTTTTTGGGATTAATTAATTATATTAATCCGGATAAAATACTAGCGAGATGTGAGTTGGTATTTTACTATATTGAGTATATTTGGAGTTATATTGAATATTGAATTATGAAAATTGTCGTGAGATTTATATACGGCAATTTGGCCATTTTATTGGGACGCGGGTGACAGTCGTGTCAGGATATGATTATTTTAATTATAAAAGTAAATTTAAATTTTATTAACCGTCTGGTCGTTTTGAGCGCGCCAACGCATCCGTCAGGGTCGAGATAGTCAGAAAACACTAGCCGGGGGTTTAGTTTGGGTCCCAGGGTATTTTTAGGCCATACCGGCAACATAGAGGGCATTTCGGTAATTTTGCATTTTTGGGGAATTAAAAGTGACGAAAATTAGCTAAGTAAATATGATGTGGATTTGACCCACTAAGCCACTAACCAACCCTTAATGACCCTATAAGCTACGGAGGTTATCAAATTAGGTTTCCAACTTTCCCAAAGAAAACCCTAGCCACCATAGCCACCTTTGGAGAAGAAAGCTTGGAGAGGGAGAGAAAGAGAAGGAATTCTGCAGAAATCTTTACAAAAATCAACACCAAATTCAGAGACAATCAAGGCAAGTGATTTAAATTACATTCTTTATGCAGTAAATGTTTCTTCCATGTTAGAAATCTTAATAATCATACTTGTTTGAGAGATAAAGGAAAACCCATGAAATTTGAAGTTATTAGTTTAATTTTGGGTATAGTTTTGCATGTAGAAACGTGATTGGAAGATTGAATTCAGAAATTACATATTTATGTGATGTAAAAACGGATTAAATTCTGGGAATTGATGATGATAAAAATCTAGGGTTCATGTTCTTGAAAAATTGGGGGAAAAGTGTAGAATCTTGTGATTTAATGACGTTTAGGATGTATTAATTCCTTAAAAGATGTTAGTATATGACCTTAGTATGTTTTAGGATGATTGGAGACCTTAAAACATTGATTGGACGAATTTTTGTTGAGACTTGAGGTGTTAAATTTGGTGAAAAACGAAGAAGGAAAAATCTGGGCTCGAACTGGTCATTCGTTAGAAGAGCCTCCCCAGGTCGTTCGAACGAGCCTCGTTCGAACGATCTTCTAACGAGTTGACCAGTCGCTGCTAACGAAAAGGAATTTCGTTCGATACTTCGTTCGAACGAGATCTCGTTAGAAGGAACAGTTCGTTCGAACGAACTGGATCTCGTTCGAACAGTCTCGTTCGAACGAGACTTCTAACGAGCTGACAGTTTAATCTCGTTCGAACAACCTAGTTCGAACGAGACTTCTAACGAGCTAGCAGTTTAGGCCTTTTTGGCCTGTTTTGATTTTTGGAGTCCCGTAAACTTGTTCGAGGATATAGATAATCTTCCCTTGATTATGTATTGATAGATTTGGGACGTTTGGGTTATTATGAGGAGTAAATTATATACGAGCAATTTAAATTAAAGGGATAGTTGGGTTGAGACGTGAGTGTCTACTACGACCTGAGAATAAATTATGGCGCGTATGATTATAAACCGAAATCGTATAAAGTGTGTAAATTATATATTGGTACTAGAATGAGAATAGTACTACAATTAAACTACGGGATTACTAAGATGGGTGTTTACTTAGTATTGGTATATGAAATGTGTGTATGACATACCTACCATACTTGCTATCACGGGAGGTTTGCGTTCGCTTAGGGCCCTCTAATCCTTGTGTTGCCCGGATTTAGACTGGTTACCTTGATGAACATAGGTCAGAGAAGGACTTATTGGGTTGTTAATAAGTTTGCTGATCGTGGGAGCGTAGGTATGTACGTGACCCATGTGATGTGACTGTGTTCGCCTCCATTATTTGTGATGTTGTTATCTGTGAACTATTCCTGAGAGATTCGGAATATGTGATCCTTATGTACGTGATGTACTGGGATGGATAGCAGAGTATGTGTGCACCGCAGCCTAGTCTCGGGGTGCTTATATTGTATATTTATGTTGTGGAAAATATACGCTTAATAAACTGGAACTTTCATATGGTATCGTGTGTAACTATGGAATAACATAGAGGAATAATCTATAACGAGTTGTATTACTTATGTATGAGAACCTGAAATTACGTTAAGCCCTATTTAACTGAGATCGTGATAATGTTAATGGGAACCGAGTAATAAGGGTAGAACCTATGGCAGTCTAGCTAGATATGATGTCACTTAGCTAGTAGTTTGTGTCATTTTAGATGGGTACTTACGTTAGGAGTGCGCAGTTAGAAGAGAGGTGAGAATTTCATGTGAGTGCACGTCCTAACATGTACTTTTGCATTTAATGTTTTAAATGTTTTTAAATCACTTGCAGGTTTTTAAAAATATCTCCACATTCGGGCTCTGACCCGTTTCCTTTCAAATCTTTTTCTTGTAAAACCATTTTAGGTGCCCAGCCACAAGGACACCATGCATAGGATACTCATTCAGGTGGCGAGCTGTAGCTGTTTGTGGAAGCTACAGGGATTTGCTTATAGACGCTTCTTCCATTTGGATTCCTGATTCAGTATTCATCAGTTGTAGGGCATGTTGCCCATTTCTATTAGAGACATCTTTTCATTTCAGTTTTCAGACTTTGGCATGTATTGATTCAGTATTCTGTAGTTAGTTACTTATTTCAGTTGTGGGATTTGTAGTGAGGAGTTTTCCTCCAGACTTTATTTACATTATGTGATGGTTATTCTATTTAATTCAGTATGGTGAATGGTGTTATTATTCTTCATTACACTTGTTGTATGTTAATCAGACTTAAATTAAAATTTGGCAACTTACTTTTTAAATACTAGGTGGTTAGAAATAATAAAATGGTTTCGACAGTGATGCTATTAACTGGACCAACTTGGCATTTTGAATTAATTTAATAAAGGAGTAGCTACCCGGTATTTAATTAGTCGGGGTGTCACACTTTTATACTCCAATAAGTATGAAGCTGACTTAGTATGCTCCTTACCTATTCTTTGATGAATTCCCCAAAGAAACTTGAGCTCGTCAAGATCAATGTCACTTTCCTTTGGACTTTTCTCCTTATTATCAACTATGAGAAGATAAACATCAAGGGTTAATTAGCATATTAGTAGGTAATTCATCATCATGAATATACAAAATATATTTATATCAACATATGCCATGACCCTGTTGAGGGAATCTTAGGCCATTATGTACTTCATCCCCTTTAAAAGGGACTTATTGACAATTCTTTGCCATAACCCCCTGATCAAAGTATTCCCTATTGGAGTCATCCAAATTGATGACTATAGCTCTGTTGGCAAACTTAGTCTTCAAATAATATGTACTATCACTAGGGACCCATTTGTAATAGAACATAATCTCAGGGATGCAAATATGAGTCCCAAGGATTTGATTAAGCCTATGGATACCATTTACTATTCTCCAAGTATTGGGGGCTACTCTAGTAGGTACAACATCAAAGTATTGGCAAAACCCTAAGCAAAAATGACATGGGGGAGAAGTAAAGCCGCATTCACCTATGAATAGAGATGTATTCCAATGACCTTCAAATCAAGTGAAAACATCAATAGGGGGACTAGGAAACTCTAAGTCTACCTAGTCTGGTATATACCATTCCCTGCTAAATTCATCTAGAGAGTCAACATGAACTATGTAAACTATGATTTGAGAAGAACCAAAGAAATAAAATGAAAGAATTCTTACAGAAACATAAGGATTTAACAAGAACAGTCAAAAGATATGAGGAATGATGGAAAATGAGGGCTCAAGAGTTCAAAGATTGCTACAGCAGTTCGAAATTTATGGATATAACAAAACTAGGAAAGTTTATCCCATTTTATAAGTTTCGTCGAAAATAACAAACTAAATAATTAAAAGTACCAGTGATTAATGTTCTGACAGCTTCACGGATCAGATAGCGATAAATACTTATTTACCTTTGGGCGGTTCGTTAACTTTCAAACTATTTACAAAAATTCCATATTCAAGCAATGCCAGTAAAATTTTACAATTGTGAGAATTTGACAGCTAACCAAGCACTATAAAGATAGCCCAAGATATGAACTAGAGCAAAATGATCTATAATATCATACAAGCATCAAGCATAGAACATTGGGGGCTTTTGTTGATACAAAAATACTCATCGTATACTTAAACGAGAAATATGGTTAATACGCAATCGATTTCCATAAGTTATATTGGTCCAGTGCGAGGTGTTCGTGTCTCTTAAGGGACTATTTTACGGTCGTTTTACATTTTCACCCTTTGAAAATATGTTTTTAAGCCTAAGTGAAATCGTTTGAAAATTCCCATCATATACTCAAAAGGGGGAGTTTGGTGACTACACGATTCATTTGTATGATTTATATTGTTCCCGTGAGAGGTTCTCAAGCCTCCCACGGGACCATTTTGTGGTTGTTTTACGTTTTCACCCTTTGACGACATGTTTTTAAGCCTAAGTCTAAATTTTGCAAATTCTCATCATCTACTCAAACTGGGAGTTCGGTGACTACGTGATGGGTTCTTACGAGTTACAATGGTCCCGTGCGAGGGTAACGTGCCTCTTACGGGACTTTTTTTGTTTGTTTTAAGTTTTCACCCTTTGACGTCATATTTTAAAGCATAAATCTAAAATTTTGCAAATTTTTATCCTCTACTCAAACCGGTAGTCCGGTGACTATGAAGTCTATTCCCATGAGTCACATTGGTCACTTGTGAGGTGTTAGTGCCTCTTACAAGACCATTTTGTGGTTATTTTACATTTTCACCCTTTAACGACATGTTTTTAAGCATAGGTTCAACTGTTTAGAAATTCTTATCGTATACTCAAACGGAGAGTCCGATGACTATGCGATCGGTTTCCCCATGTTACATTGTCCCGTGCGAGGTGCTCGTGTCTTTTATGAGATCGTTTTATGGTTGTTTTACGTTTTCACCCTTTGACAGCATATTTTTAAGCCAAAGTGAAACCGTTTTAAAATTCCTATCGTATACTCAAAAGGGGGAGTTCGGTGACTACACGGTTGGTTTTGTACGAGCTACATTGGTACCGTGAGAGGTTCTCGTGGATCTTACGGGACCGTTTTGTGGATGTTTTACATTTTCACCCTTTGATGGCAAGGTTTGAAGTCTATGTCTAAATTTTGCAAATTCTCATCATCTACTCAAACTGGGAGTTCTATGACTTTGCGATGGGTTCCTACGAGTTACAATGGTCCCGTGCGAGGGGAACATGCCTCGTACGGAACTATTGTGTGTTTGTCTTAGGTTTTCACCCTTGGACATCATATTTTAATTCACAAATCTAAATTTTTGTGAATTCTCATCGTATACTCAGATCGGGGGTTCGGTGACTATGCCATTTATTCCCACGAGTTACATTGGTCACTTGCAAGGTGATAGTGCCTCTTATGGGACCATTTTATGGTTATTGTATGTTTTCACCCTTTGACGGCAAGTTTTTTAAGCATAGGTCTAACCGTTTACAAATTCTTGTCGTATACTCGAACGGGGAGTCCAGTGACTACGCGATTGGTTTCCTCATGTTACATTGATCCCATGCGAGGTGGTTTCACCTCTTACAGGACCTTTTTTTAGCTTTATTATGTTTTCACCCTTTGATGGCATGTTTTGAATCCTAAGCCTAATAGTTTTCAAATTCTCGTCGTATACTCAAATGAGGAGTCCGATGTTTATGTGGTCAGTTCGTAAGAGATACATTGATCCCGCGCGTGGTGCTCATGGCTCTTATGGGACCGTTTTATGATTTTTTTATGTTTTCGCGCTTTGACGACATGTTTTCAAGGCTAAGTATAGCCGTTTAAAAATTCTTGTCTTATACTCAAACGGGGAGTCCGGTGACTATGCGGTCTGTTCCTATGAGTTACATTGGTCCTGTGCAAGGTGCTCGAGCCTTTTTTGGTACCTTTGTGTGGAAGTTTTATGTTTTCACCCTTTAACGACATATTTTTAAGCCCAAGTCTAAATTTTGTAAATTCTATTTGTATACTCAACGGGGAGTCTAGTGTCTATGTGGTCGGTTCATATGAGTTACATTTGTCCCGTTCGAGGTGCTTGTGCAACTTACGGGACCGTTTTCTAGATGTTTTATGTTCTCACCCTTTAATGGCATGTCTTTAAGCACATGTCTAATCATTTGCAAAATTCTCGTCGTATACTTAAACGGGGAGTCCGATGACTGCACGGCCGGTTCATACGAGCTACATTGGTCATGCGTGAGGTGCACGTGCCTCTTACGGAACTATTTTGTTGATGTTTTACCTTTTCACCCTTTGATGGATTATTTTTAAGTCTAACTCGAATTTTTATGCGAATTCTTGTTATATACACAAACCGGGAGTTTGGGGACTACGCGGTCGATTTGTACGAGTTACACTCATCCTGTGTGAGGTGTTCGTACCTCTTACATAACCGTTTTGTGTCTATTTTATGTTTTCACCCTTTCACATAATGTTTTAAAGCCTATGTCTAATTTTCTGCAAAGTCTTGTCCGATACTCAAACCGGAAGTCCGGTGAATATGCGGTTGTTTGTATGAGTTGAACTCATTCCGGGCGAGGTATTCATATCTCTTACGGGGACCATTTTATGGGTGTTTTACATTTTCACCCTTAGACGTGATGTTTTGAAGCACAAGTCTAACCGTTTGTAAATTCTCATTGTATAGTCAAACGGCAGTTCAATGACTACATGACCAGTTCTTACGAGTTACAAGTGTCCCGTGCGTGGTGATCGTGCCTCATACATGACCAATTTATGATTGCTTTACATTTTAACCATTTCACCCCAATAAGTCACTAATTTAGGCCATATATCGGGATTAACTTAGAGAGGTTCATTTCCAAGTCGCTCAATGTCATTGTCATATGCCACATAATAGTCCTTTTTCATACGATACTTTAAGCGCTTCCAAGCATCGTGTAACATTCGAAAACAAATTGTCTTAAATGCTTCAGGGGCATTTGAATTTTTTTTACGTAAATCCTTCAGAGGAAAATTATCGTCATATACATAAATGGGGAGTTCGGTGCCTACGCGATTAGTTCCCATAAGTTACATTGGTCTCGTACGAGGTGCTCGTGTCTCTTATGGGACCGTTTTCTTACGGTTTCACGTTTTCACCCTTTGACGACACTTTTTTAAGTTTATCTGAAACCGTTTGAAAATTCTCATCGTATACACAAACAGGGAGTTCGGGTTTTATATGATCGCTTTGTACGAGTTATATTGGTCCCGTACGAGGTTTTCGTTCCTCTTATGAGACCGTTTTGGGGCTATTTTACGTTTTCTCCCATCGACGACGTGTTTTTAAGCCTATTTCAAACTGTTTGCAAATTATCAGCATATACTCAAATCGAGAGTCTGATGAATACATGGTTGGTTCGTACAAGTTTTATTATTCTCGTTTGAGGTGCTCGTGCCTCTTACGGAACCATTTTGTGGTTGTTTTATGTTTTCACCCTTTGACGACATGTTTTTAAGCCAATGCCTATAATTTGCAAATTCTCGTTGTATGCTCAAACGGAGAGTGGTAACTATGTGATGGATTCCTACGAGTTACATTGGTCTCGTGCGAGATACACGTGCCTCTTATGGGACTATTTTGTGTCAATTTTATGTTTTCATCATTTGACGTCGTGTTTTAAAGTATTAATCCAAATTTTTACAAATTCTTGTTGTATACTAAAATCGAGAGTCTGGTGACTATGCGGTCTATTGCCACGAGTTACACTGTTCCCTTGCGAGGTGCTTGTGATTATTACGGGACCATTTTTTGGTTATTTTACATTGTCACCCTTTATGTAAACGCGCGGATGTGGAACCCCGGGATTTTAATTATCTCAATTAAAATATAATTTCCTTTTATATAAACTGAATGCGGAAGCGTTAGAATGGTTCAACTTTCATACAACACAAATTTTAATTTCGTGAACAAATTAAAATTACACCAAGTGAAGTAAAATTAAACAATTAATATATTCACTTAAACCAATTAATTAATTCAAGTCCTAGAATTTGCCTAAGTCATAATTTTCAATATTTCGAAGTTAGGCCAAACCAATATTAGCAAATGACTTGAATTAAATAAACTTTACCCAATATTTAATTTAAGTCCGCATTAAATGAGTGTGATAATTAAACCGAATTTTATCTTGAATTATTCTAAGCATGCGTTCTACGTTATTATGCAAGATAAAATAAACCAATCACAATATGCCGCGATGTACGAGGAAAAACTCAAGACGGGAAACAACCTCGGACGGCCCTAGCCACAAATCCACTAGATACGGAATTAGAAGTACAAGACAAATAGACTTACAACGCACGACTCGATCCCTCTCAAGCCTCGATGCTTCTTCTTGTAGACACCTCTTCCTAGCGAATAACCTTGGAACACCACCGCGGTCTCGGAATCCACCGATAGGACTTTCTATGGTCACCGTCACCCGAACATGGAGCCTTTCTCCGTGTGGGTAAATCAACATAAGAAACACTTCTTCTTTCTTTATGGGTGGTAGAAGAAAAACCCGAAACTTCTCTTCAATTCGGTGTAGAGAAAATCGGTGCCAAACTCCGAGCAATTGATATGTATATAAGAACTTGGATAAACATATTTGGGTGTAAACACTAGAGTGGTGGATATTTTTCTCTAAAGAATTTCACTCAAAACATGAACATTTTCCTTAAACCATTTTGCTCTCAAACTCTCTCTAAGAGATAAACAAGGATGGAAAAGTTAAGAAAAGTTAGATTGGAAAATGTTATTCCCGCACATAATAAAGTCTGAAAAAGTTGGTTAAAAACCAAGTGGGGAAGTGGGTGAAAAACTGCCAATAACTGTTCCCACCTGACAGCTCGTTCGAACGACATTTCGTTCGAACGAAATCTCGTTCGAACGAGACTTCTAACGACGTTTCAGATTGAACTCGTTAGAATCTCGTTGGAACAGAAGGTTCGTTCGAACGACATATCGAACGACATTTCATAGGCCTAATCTAGGAACTCGTTGGCAGGTTCGTTCGAACGACATTTTCGTTCGAACGACAATCTCGTTCGAACGACTCTATCGAACGAAAAACCAGAAAGTTTGAATAATTCGATATTAAGCCCAGAAAACTTTATAAACATTTATTTAAAGTTTTAATTAATTCTTTCTTAAAACAAAATGCAGTTTTTATAAAACATAACACCCAATAAACTTGTTCCAAGCTCCTATATATATATAATTGCATTCATACCTTGGGAGCATGGAACCATAGTTGATGACGTAGAAACGAGGCACGCAAACTGGCATACTTGATGAAGCTTTATTCTCTTTGCCACTACGTCTTCAACAAACACTTCATAGGCTTGAGAGTATTACAATTAAATACTATCCGATGAATAAATGTTTTTGTCCGGAATTGAGCCAAAACTATATATGGACTCAATTGGAAATTTGTGTCCTTACAAATCTCCCCCTTTGGCTATTCCGGGACAAAAACCAAACAAAAAATCCTAAAGGGCTGTCAAGCTCACTAGACTCAAAACATAACCCACCCAAACTTGACTCAACCCAAGGATCAAACGCTTTGCCATTAAACAATGCCGCTTTAGAAGAAATCCTGCACACTTAAGCAAACTCATCAAATGCATAGGGAATATCAAAGTATTAAATGCAATTTTAATTATTTACTCCCCCTAAATTAATTCTCCCTTTTTTATCAAACACATGACCTACTTAGAAAAACGTCCCCCCCTAAGATAAATCTCTCCCAAACTAGGATACGATAATAATAGGATTAGATACCATTTCTCCCCCTATCATTTCTCCCCCTTTTTGTTCAGGAATAGGCAAAGGATAAACAACTAATAAACACGTTGAAGCTTAAAGTGTTAAGACATTAAATCACATGGGCAACAAAATCATAACTAATCCAAGATAGATACCAATAATGAAGTATAAGCATGGATGGACTAGAAATCAAGGCAAAGACAAACAGATATCATATATATATAAACTAGAAATATACCAATGAAGCACTTGCATATATATATATATATATATATATATATATATAAATACACTTATAACACAAAATACAATAAGTTTGTACACTCGTATGGCAAAAATGTGTCATATGGAAACGTAAGTGCATGGGTGTGAACTAACAACAATTAAATTTATACCCAAACACTTAAGAAACATTCACGGAGTTCTCATTTGATTGCAAACTTTATCACATTTAAATATAACCTCATGTGACAATATGAAGATTGAACTCAATGAACAAACATACACAATGCATACAAGCCTAGCATGATGATGATTCTACAAACCAAATAGAGTCATGACATTAAAGACAACTAGGATAAACGGACAGTGTGCAAACCGTTGATATACCATCCAATTCTCCCTCAATAAGCATATATATTCTTTTGCTTTTGAATGAATATATCAAACAAACATAGGCCTTGGCAATTGTTTTCTTTTTAATGCCAAATATTCTATTTTTTAGGCCTTTGGATCACGTATGTCTTTTAGATCCAATAAACGGTGGCTTACTATTGCAAAGGATTTAATTCATCCTTTCGGAGCCCTTCCCCGTGCACATTTATATTTATCATGTTTTCATTTTTCACACAAATCTCACATGCAACGAATTTTGACATGCACTAGTCCTCCTAGGTCATAGATATATAGAAGACTAGATTGGTAGGAGAACACCTCAAAAAGCTCAAATATAACATGTGACATTATGATTTCAAAAGAGCTCGTGCATGTGTGAAAAGAGGCATATAAAAATAGAATCTATTTAAACAATACAAAATCCAACTACTCCATATAAAACATGGTAAAGAACATTTTAAGGATTGAAAATATAAACCAAAAGTTCTAGCCACGTGGGAGCGTAAAAGATGGGATTCAAACACAAGTGTATGCCACTTAAAGTGTGTCAAACAAAAATACACACAAAAAAATCTTTTTGAGTTTTTAACATTTTTAAGCAAAAATAAATATTTACTCAAAAGGACAAACAAAAATCATTTGCATTTTTCATTAATCTCAAATGAAACAGATAAAACACAAATGATAAACAAAAATCTTTTTACATTATTCAGTCAATTCAAACAAAAATATAATACTAAAAGATAAACAAGTCATAAATATCTAGCATGTGATATGAAATAAGGCAATGACTAGAAAATGACTAAACATGCATACATCTAGCAATGATATATAATATGAAGAACAAAAAGCTAGAGTATGCATAAAACACTAACACATTCAACCTTTAAATTTAGCAAGGGAGGTTTCATGTGATAGTAAATGAGAATCAAAAACCCTATTTTGCAAGGCAACCAAGTCTGATTTCCTAACCGAAATTAATGAAGAATGACTATCTTGGGGTGTTGGAACTCTAACTACCGTGGTTACTTTACTATGGGATTTTGTAGGAATTCGTTTAAGATCAAAAAAAAATTTCCTAAGATGAACTTTTTGACCACAATGTGTACAAGTAAAAGCATGTCGAAAAAATTTACCTAAGGAGTGATCATTAAATGCATTCCTAGTAGATTATTCTAAAACATTGGTCTTGGCTTTATGAGTAGTTTCATTACAAGTATTGAAGCCTAAACCACAAGTGTCATTTTTAATTTGGACCGTTCCTAAGATTTTATCTAGTTTTTCCGAACGACACTCCAAATCAAATTTGACATTACTAGAGTCTTTTAATTTATTTTGCAATTCTAAAATGTTAGACTCTAATAAAATGTTTCGCTCTTCAAAAGCAAGAAGCTCATTTTTCAAGGATTCCATTAAATCCCTAAGGTTATCTCTTTCGCCTTCTATATATTCAAGCTTCTCTTGAAGAGTCCTCTCACGTGTCCTAAGGTCGTCTATTAAAGCATTTTCATCAATGACCTTGACACGCTCTCTTAAACTAGCTTCTAACTTCAAATTAGCTCTTTTCAATTTAATAGATTCTTTATAAAGTTCTTGAAAAGCATTTTGAAGTTCACTCATATTAACCTCTTCTTCATTTTCACTCTCTCTTTCTTCTCCACTCTCACTATCATCAAAAATAGGAGAATCATGTACAATGACCTTGGAAGTGGCATGTGCTATCATTTCATCAATCGATGAGTTCTCACTATCACTCACATGACTAGCCATAAAAGCCATAAAATTTTTCTTAGTGGGGGAATCGGGCTTTTCTTCCTTATCACTATCACTAAGGGTCGCATTATATGAAATAGGTCGCTTACCCTCTTTCCTTAGTTTAGTGGGGCACTCATAAGCCCTATGGCCATAACCTTCACGACCAAAACACTTATTTGACTCGTCCCTATCTACATTTTCATTACTAGATTTAGGGATCCTTTCGGCTTTAGGAATCTTCTCGTTTTTATCATGTTTAGAAGTATCAAATTTCTTAAAATCATTTTTAAATTTATCTTTGTTAATTTTAAGAAATTTTCTAAATTTACGAGCAAACAAAGCCATGTCTTCCGAGTCACTATCACTCTCGCTCTCTACTACTTGTTTGACCTATTTTTGGGATTTTAAAGAAACGCCCTTTTCAATTTTCTTGTCAGTTTTAGAGGGAAACATGTCTAGTTCATATGTTCGTAAATCACCTACAAGATCTTCTAATTTCGTAGAGCCTAAAGTTGGTAAAGAATTTAAAACGGTCACTTTTGGAATAAATCTATCGGGTAGGGACCTTAAAATTTTCTTTACAACACGGTCGTCAGGTATTTTCTCTCCCAAGTTAAAAGATGAATTAACAATATCAGAAAGTCTAGCATAAAATTCATCAAAGGTTTCTTTTTCATTCATTTTGATAGTTTCAAATTGAGTGGTGAGATTTTGGAGTTTTGAAGCTTTAACGACACTAGTTCCTTCATGAGTTAATTGTAAAATATCCCAAGCTTCTTTAGCGGTCTCACACGTCTTAATTCATCCGGTGTGACAGCGCTAAACAAGGCATTTAAACCACGGGAATTGAAATTAGCAAGTTTAAACTCATTTTCAGTCCATCTATCGGCGGGTTTGAAAACACGTTCATTTTCAACTAAATAAGTTGGTGGGGACCACCCGTTAACAACAGACATCCAAACTATCTCGTCGATAGATTTTAGTGCCGATCTCATACGCGCTTTCCAATATGCGTAGTTTGAACCATAAAAAATAGGAAATTTTGAAAATGGGGAAAAATCCATTTTTAGCCAAAAAAATTATTTAAGGATCTTTAACGAAATAAATTATCATTTTTCGCTCTGATACCAGTTTGTAAACGCGCGGATGTGGAACCCCGGGATTTTAATTATCTCAATTAAAATATAATTTTCTTTTATATAAACTGAATGCGGAAGCGTTAGAATGGTTCAACTTTCAAACAACATGAATTTTAATTTCGTGAACAAATTAAAATTATACCAAGTGAAGTAAAATTAAACAATTAATATATTCACTTAAACCAATTAATTAATTCAAGTCCTAGAATTTGCCTAAGTCATAATTTTCAATATTTCGAAGTTAGGCCAAACCAATTTTAGCAAATGACATGAATTAAATAAACTTTACCCAATATTTAATTTAAGTCCACATTAAATGAGTGTGATAATTAAACCGAATTTTATCTTTAATTATTCTAAGCATGCGTTCTACATTATTATGCAAGATAAAATAAACCAATCACACTACGCCGCGATGTACGAGGAAAAACCCAAGATGAGAAACAACCTCGGACACCCCAAGCCACAAATCCACTAGTTACGGAATTACATGTACAAGACAGATAGACTTACAACCTACGACTCGATCCCTCTCAAGCCTCGACGCTTCTTCTTGTAGACACCTCTTCCTAGCGAATAACCTTGGAACACCACCGCGGTCTCGGAATCCACCGATAGGACTTTCTATGGTCACCGTCACCCGAACATGGAGCCTTTCTCCGTGTGGGTAAATCAACATAAGAAACACTTCTTCTTTCTTTGTGGGTGGTAGAAGCAAAACCCGAGACTTCTCTTCAATTCGGTGTAGAGAAAACCGGTGCCAAACTCCAAGCAATTGACATGTATATAAGAACTTGGATAAACATATTTGGGTGTAAACACTAGAGTGACGATATTTTTCTCTAAAGAATTTCACTCAAAACATGAACATTTTCCTTAAACCATTTTGCTCTCAAACTCTCTCTAAGAGATAAACAAGGATGGAAAAGTTAAGAAAAGTTAGATTGGAAAATGTTATTCTCGCACATAATAAAGTCTGAAAAAGTTGGTTAAAAACCAAGTGGGGAAGTGGGTGAAAAACTGCCAATAACTATTCCCGCCTGACAGCTCGTTCGAACGACATTTCGTTCGAACGAAATCTCGTTCGAACGAGACTTCTAACCACGTTTCAGATTGAACTCGTTAGAATCTCGTTGGATATCTCGTTCGAACAGAAGGTTCGTTCGAACGACATATCGAACGACATTTCATAGGCCTAATCTGGGAACTCGTTGACAGGTTCGTTCGAACGACATTTTCGTTCAAACGACATTTTTGTTTGAACGACAATCTCGTTCGAACGACAATCTCGTTCGAACGACTCTATCGAACGAAAAACCAGAAAGTTTGAATAATTCGATTTTAAGCCCAGAAAACTTTATAAACATTTATTTAAAGTTTTAATTAATTATTTCTTAAAACAAAATGAAGTTTTTATAAAACATAACACCCAATAAACTTGTTCCAAGCTCCTATATATATATAATTGCATTCATACCTTGGGAGCATGGAACCATAGTTGATGACGTAGAAACGAGGCACGCAAACTGGCATACTTGATGAAGCTTTATTCTCTTTGCCGCTACGTCTTCAACAAACACTTCATAGGCTTGAGAGTATTACAATTAAATACTATCCTATGAATAAATGTTTTTGTCCGGAATTGAGCCAAAACTATATATGGACTCAATTGGAAATTTGTGTCTTTACACTTTAACAACATGCTTTTATGCCTGTGCCTAACCATTTGCAAATTCTCATTGTATACTCAAATGGGAAGTCTGATGACTACATGGGCAGTTCGTACGAGATACATTGCACCCGTTCGAGGTGCTCGTACCTCTTACGGAACCGTTTTATTGTTATTTTACATTTTCATCCCTTGACGGCATTTTTTAAGCCTAAGTCGAAATTTTGCCAATTCTCGTCGTATACTCCAACCGGGAGTTTGATTACTATGCGATGGGTTCCTACGAGTTACATTGGTCATGTGTGAGGTGCTCATGCCACTTACGGGTCCATTTTGTGGCTGTTTTATATTTCCCCCCTTTGATGACTTGTTTTTAAGCCTAAGTCTAAAGTTTGCAAATTCTCCTGGTATACTTAAAGAAGGAGTCCGGTGAGTACGTGATCAGTTCGTACGAGTTAAATTGGTTTCGTACGAGGTGCTCGTTCCTCTTACGAGATTGTTTTGTGGCTATTTAATGTTTTCACCATTTGACGACATATTTTAAATCATAAGTCTAACCATTTTGAAATTCTAATTGTACACTCAAATGGGGACTCGGGTGACTACGCGGTCGATTTGTACCATTTAAATTGGTCCCCTCGAGTTGCTCATGACTCTTACAAGACCATTTTGTCGTTGTTTTATATTTTCTCCCTTTGACGACATGTTTTTAAGCCTACGTCTAACCGTTTATAATTTTCATCATATAATCAAACGGGGAGTCTGATGACTATGCGAACGGTTTGTATGAGTACCATTGATCCCGTACGACGTGATCGTGACTTTTATGGGGTCGATTTATGGTGTTTTATCATTTTCATCCTTTGACGACATGTTTTTTTACCGTAAGTCTAATAGTTTACAAATTATCGTTGTATACTCAATCAGGGAGTTCGATGACTGTGCTGTTGGTTTGTACGAGTTACATTGGTCCCGTGCGGGGATTTGTCCCTTTTATGGCAGCATTTTATGTTTTTTTAACCTTTGATGGCATGTTTTAAAGTGTAAGTCTAACTTTTTGCGAATTCTCGTCGTATACTCAAATAGCGAGTCTGGTGACTATTCAATCGGTTTGTACGAGTTACATTAATTCCTCTGAGGTGCTCGTGCCTCTTATAGGATGGTATTGTGATTATTTTACGTGTGTACCATTTCATGACAGGTTTTAAAACATAAGTCCAATTTTCTACAAATTCTCATCATATATTCAAATGGGTTATTAGGTGAATACGCGGTCGGTTCAGACGAGTTGAATTGGTTCCGTGCAAGATATTTCATGCCCCTTATGGGACCATTTTGTGTTTGATTTATGTTTTGACCCTTTGAGAGCTTGTTTATAAGACCAAGTCTAATCGATTGCAAATTCTCATCATATACTCAAACGGGTAGTCCAGAGACTAAGCGGTAAGTTCTTTCGACTTACACTGGTCCCGTGCGAGGAGATCATGACTGCTACGGGATCATTTTGTGGTTGTTTTATGTTTTCACCCTTTTACAACATGTTTTAAAGCCTAAGTGGGAGTCCGGTGACTATGCGGAAAACTTGTATGAGTTACATTAGTCCTGTACGAGGTGGTCGTGCCTCTTACGAGACCATTTTATGGTTATTTTACATTTTCACGGTTTGATGACATGTTTTAAAAACTAAGTCTAACCATATATAAATTCTTGTTTTATACTCAAATGGGGAGTTCGAAGATGACACGGTCGTTCCTACGAGTTACATTGGTCCGGTGCGAGGTGCTCGTGCCCTTTATGGGACCATTTTATTACAATTTTATGTTTTCACCCTTTGACAACATGTTTTTATTCCGAAGTCAAAATTTTGCAAACTCTATTCGTATAGTCATACGAGGAGTTTGGTGACTACCCGATCAATTTTTACGAGTTACAATGGTCATGTGCAACGTGTTTGTGCCTCTTGCGGGACCGTTTTGTGGCTGCTTTACATTTTCACCCATTGACGACATGTTTTTAAGCCGAAGTCAAACTATTTGAAAAATCTCTCCGTATACTAAAATGGGGGGTCTGATGACTATACAGTTGGTTCATACAAGTTAC
The DNA here is from genome assembly GCA_949130495.1 of Sambucus nigra. NCBI lineage: Eukaryota > Viridiplantae > Streptophyta > Magnoliopsida > Dipsacales > Adoxaceae > Sambucus > Sambucus nigra. Next base: position 412,246,589 of record OX422223.1, read on the forward strand.
AAGGGTCCCAGGAGAGGCACTCGTTCCTCTTAAGCCTAAGTCAAACCATTTGTAAATTCCCACCATATACTGAAATCGAGAGTTCGGTGACTACGCGATCTGTTCGTACGAGTTATATTGGTAATGTTTGAGGTTCTCGTGGCTATTATAAGATCATTTTGTGACTATTTTACGTTTTCATCCTTTAACGGTATGTTTTTAAGTCAAAGTCTAAATTTTGCAAATTCTCAACTTAGAGTCAACATGGGAGTCCGAGAACTGCATAACGGGTTCCTGTGAGTTACATTGCCCCCCTGCAAGGTGAACGTGCCTATTATGGAACTGTTTTGTGTCTATTTTATATTTTCACCCTTAAACGTCATGTTTTAAAGGATAAATCTATTTTTTTTGCGAATTCTCGTCGTATACTCAAATCGAGAGTCTGATGACTATGAGATCTGTTCCCATGAGTTACATTTGTCCCTTGTGAGATGCTCATGCCTCTTACGAGACCATTTTTTTTAGTTATTTTACATTTTTACACTTTGATGGCATGTTTTTAAGCCTAAGTCTAACCTTTTGCAAATTCTCTTCTTCTACTCAAATGGGGAGTCCGATGACGACGTTGTCGGTTCGTAAGAGTTACATTGGACCCATTCGAGGTGTACGTGCCTCTTATGGGACTATTTTGTGGCTATTTTATGTATTCACCCTTTGACTGCACATTTTAAAGTCTAAGTCTAACTTCTTACAAATTGTCATCGTATACTCAAATCGGGAATCCGATGACTACACGGTGGATTCATACGTGTTACATGGATCCCATCCGACGTCCTCGTGCCTCTTACAAGATCGTTTTGCGGTTGCTTTATTTTTTCACCCTTTCACGGCATGTTTTAGATCCTATGTCAATTTTTTTTGCAAATTATCATCCTCTACTCAATTAGGGAGTCCAGTGAATACGCGGTCGATTCGTACGAGTTGAATTGGTTTCGTGCGAGGTATTTATGCCTCTTACATGACTGTTTTATGGTTTTTTACGTTTTCACCCTTTAACGACATGTTTCAAATCCCAAGTCTAATCATTTGCAAATTCTCACCGTATACTCAGACAGGGAGGCCAATGACTATGAGGTTAGTTCTTACGAGTTACATTGGTCCCATGCGAGGTATTCATGCCTCTTACAGGACCATTTTGTAGATATTTTATATTTTCACCCTTTGGCGGCTTGTTTTTAAGTCCATGTATAACCATTTGCATGTTCTCATTGTATAATCAAATGGGGAGTCGAGTAAATATGCGGTCATTTCTTATGAGTAACATTGTGTGAGGTGGTCGCGCTTCTTACGGGTCCTTTTTCAGCTCTTTTATGTTTTCACCCTTTGACGACATGTTTGTAAGCCTAAGTATAATAGTTTGCAAAATCTCGTCGTATACTCAAACGGGGAGTCCGGTGTCCATGCGGTTAGTTCGTACGAGTTACATTAGTCCCATACGAGTTGCTCATGCCTCTTTTGGGACCGTTTTATGGTTGTTTTATGTTTTCGCGCTATGACGACATGTTTTAAAGTGTAATTCTCACCGTTTACAAATTTTTATCGTATACTCAAACGGGGAGTCCGATTATTATGAGATATATTCCTATGAGTTACATTGGTCCCGTGCGAGGTGTGTGAGCATTTTTTAGGGACCATTTTGTGGTAGTTTTATGTTTTCACCCTTTGACGGCTTATTTTTAAGACCATGTATAACCATTTACAAATTCTCATCATATAATTAAATGGGGAGTCGAGTGAATATGCGGTCAATTCTTATGAGTAACATAGTGCGAGGTGGCCATGCCTCTTACGGGTCCTTTTTTAGCTCTTTTATGTTTTCACCCTTTGACGGCATGATTTTAGGCCTAAGTATAATAGTTAGCAAATTCTTTTCGTATACTCAAACGGGGAGTTCGATGTCTATGTGGTCAGTTCGTACGAGTTACATTGGTCCCGTACGAGGTGCTCATGCCTCTTATGGGACTATTTTATGGTCGTTTTATGTTTTTGTGCTTTGACGACATGTTTTAAAGCCTAAGTCTCACCGTTTACAAATTCTTATCATATACTCAAATGGGAAGTCTGGTGACCATTCTGTCTGTTCCTATGAGTTACATTGGTTCCGTATGAGGTGTGCGAGCCTTTTTCGGGACTATTTTGTGACAGTTTTATGTTTTCACCCTTTCATGGAATATCTTTAAGCCTAGGTCTAAATTTTGTAAATTCTATCGTATAATGAAATTGAGGGTTCGGTGTCTATATGGTCGATTCATACGAGTTACATTGGTCCCGTTCGAGGTGTTTGTGCCACTTACGAGACCATTTTCTCCAAATTTTATGTTTAACGACATGTTTTTAAGCTCGTGTCTAATCATATGCGAAATTCTCATCGTATACTTAAACAGGGAGTTTAATGACTTCAAGACCGATTCATATGAGTTATATTGGTCAAGTCCAAGGTGCATGTGCCTCTTAAGAAATCATTTTGTGAATGTTTTACCTTTTTTCCCTTTGACGGCACGTTTTGAAGTATAACTCTAACTTTTTGCGAATTCTCATCTTACATTCAAACTAGGAGTTCGATGACTACGCGATTGGTTTATAGGAGTTACATATATCTCGTATGAGGTGCTCATGCCTCTTATATGACCGTTTGGTGGTTGTTTAATGTTTTCACCCTTTTCCATAATGTTTTAAAGCCTATGTCTAATTTCCTGCAAAGTCTCGTCCTATGCTCAAACGGGGACTCCGGTGAATATGAGGTCAATTCGTACGAGTTGAACTCGTTCTGTGTGATGTATTTATATCTCTTACAGGGACCGTTTTTTGGTTTTTTGATGTTTTCACCCTTAGACATGATGTTTCGAAGCCCAAGTCTAACTGTTTGAGAATTCTCGTTGTATAGTCAAACGGTCAGTTCTTACGAGTTACATTGGTTCCGTGAGTGGTGATCGTGCTCTTACGAGACCATTTTATGACTACTTTATGTTTTAACCCTTTCACCCCCAATAAGTCACTAATTTAGGACATATATCGGGATCAACATGGAGAGGTGAATTTCCAAGTCGCTCAATTTCGTTGTCATACGCCTGATAATAGTCCTTTTTATTAGATACTTAAAACGCCTCCAAGCATTGTCCAACATTCCAAAACAAATTGTCTTAAATCCTTTAAGGGCATTTGAAAACTAATTGACAGAAATCCTTCAGAGGCAAATTATCATCATATACATAAACGAGGAGTTAGGTGACTATGCGGACCATTCGCATAAGTTGCATTGGTCCCGTGCGAGGTGCTTGTGTCTCTTATGGGACCGTTTTCTCACTGTTTTACTTTTTCACCCTTTGATGGCACATTTTTAAGTGTATGCCAAATTGTTTGAAAATTATCATCGTCTACTCAAATGGGGAGTTCAGTGGCTACAAGATCTCTTTGTACGAATTATATTGGTCCCATGCGAGGTGTTCGTTCCTCTTACAGGACCATTTTTTGGTTGTTTTATGTTTTCTCCCGTTGACGATGTGTTTTTAAGCCTATGTCAAAATGTTTGCAAATTCTCGTCGTATACTCAAACCGAGAGTTTGGTGACTACAAGCTGGTTTGTACGAGTCTCATTGGTCCCGTCCGAGGTACTGGTGCCTCTTATTGGACCATTTTATGGTTGTTTTACATTTTCACCCTTTAACGGCATGTTTTTAAGCCAAAGTCTGTATTTTGCAAATTCTCGTTTTATTCTCAAATCGAGAGTGGTGACTACCCAATGGGTTCTTACGATTTACATTGGTCCTGTGTGAGGTGAACGTGCCTCTTACGGGACTATTTTGTGTCTGTTTTATATTTTCATCGTTTGACGTCGTGTTTTATAGAATTAATCTAATTTTTACAAATTCACGTTGTATACTCAAATCGAGAGTCAGGTTACTATGCGGTCTATTTCCACGAGTTACACTGGTCCCTTGCGAGGTGCTTGTGCCTATTACAGGACCATTTTTTGGTTATTTTAGATTTTCACCCTTTGACGGCATGTCTTTAAGCCAAAATCTAATCGTTTGTAAATTCTCATCGTATACTAAAACGGGGAGTCCAGTGACTATGCGATCAGTTTTGACGAGTTACATTGGTCCCGTGTGAGGTACTTGTGTCTCTAACGAGATGTTTTTTTTTATGTTTTAAACCTTTGACGAGATACATTTATGCCTATGGTTAACCATTTGCAAATTCTCGTTGTGTACACAAATGGGAAAGTCCGGTGACTACGCGGGCAGTTCGTAGGAGATATATTAGTCCCGTTCGAGGTGCTCATACCTCTTACGGGACAATTTTATGGTTGTTTTTCATTTTCATGCTTTGACGTCATGTTTTAAAGCCTAAGTCTCACCGTTTACAAATTATTATCGTATACTCAAACGGGGAGTCCGGTGACCATGCGGTCTGTTCCTATGAGTTATATTGGAACCGTATGAGGTATGCGAGCCTTTTTCAGGACCGTTTTGTGGCAGTTTTATGTTTTCACCCTTTGACGGTATATTTTTAAGCCTAAGTATAAATTTTATAAATTCTATCGCATACTCAAACGGGGAGTTCGGTGTCTATGTGGTCAGTTTGTATGAGTTACATTGGTCCCGTTCGAGGTGTATGTGCCACTTACGGAACCGTTTTTAGGCTATTTTATGTTTTTACCCTCTAATGACATGTTTTTAAGCCAATGTCTAATCGTTTGCAAAATTCTCGTTGTATACTTAAATAGGGAGTTTTATGACTGCACGACCGATTCATATGAGTTAGATTGGTCATGTGCGAGGTTCATGTGCCTCTTATGGAACCATTTTGTGAATGTTTTACCTTTTCGACCTTTGACGGCACGTTTTGAAGTTTATCTCTAATTTCTAGGAATTCTCACCATATACTCAAACCAGGAGTTCGGTGACTACGCAGTCGATTTGTACGAGTTACATAGATCCCGTATGATGTGCTCGTGACTCTTAGATGATCGTTTTATGGCTATTAAATGTTTTCGCCCTTTCCCATAATTTCTTAAAGCCTATGTCTAATTGTCTACAAAGTCTCATCCTATACTCAAACGGGGAGTTCGGTGAATATGCGGTCGATACATACGAGTTGAAATCGTTTTGTGTGAGGTATTCATATCTCTTATGGGGATCGTTTTGTGGTTGTTTGACGTTGCCACCCTTAGACGTGATTTTTTGAACCCCAATTCTAACCGTTTGCGAATTCTCATTGTATAGTCAAACGGTCAGTTCTTACGAGATACATTGGTCCCGTGAGTGGTGATCGTGCTCTTACGGGCTGTTTTGTAACTACTTTACGTTTTAACCATTTCACCCCAACAAGTAACTAATTTAGGCCATATATGAGGATCAACTTGGAGAGGTGCATTTCCATGTCGCTGAATTTTGTTGTCATACGCCTCATAATAGTCCTTTTTCTTACGATACTTAAAGCGCCTCCAAGCATTGTCTAACATACCAGAAAAAATTATCTTAAATCCTCCAGGGGAATTTGAAAACAAATTGTCGTAAATCCTTTACGGGGAAATCATCGTCATATACATAAACGGGGAGTTCGGTGACTACACGATCAATTCGCATAAGATGCATTGGTGCCGTGCGAGGTGCTCGTGTCTCTTAGGGGACCCTTTTCTGACTGTTTTACTTTTTCACCCTTTGACGGCACGTTTTTAAGTTCATGTCAAACCGTTTGAAAATTCTCATCGTATACTCAAATGGGGAGTTCGGTGGCTACACGATCGCTTCGTATGAGTTATATTGGTCCCGTGTGAAGTGTCCATTCCACTTACGGGACCGTTTTGTGGTTGTTTTACATTTTCTCCCATTGACGATGTGTTTTTAAGCCCATGTCAAAGTGTTTACCAATTCTCATCGTACACTCAAATCGAGAGTTTGGTGATAACAAGGTTGGTTTGTACGAGTCTCATTGGTCCCGTCTGAGGTGCTCGTGCCTCTTACGGGACCGTTTTATGGTTGTTATAATTTTTCACCCTTTGACGACATGTTTTTAAGCCAAAGTTTATATTTTGTAAATTATCGTTGTATGCTCAAACCGAGAGTGGTGACTACGCGATGGGTTCTTACGAGTTACATTGGTCCTGTGCGAGGTGAACGTGCCTCTTACAGGACTGTTTTGTGTCTGTTTTATGTGTTCATCGTTTGACGTTGTGTGTTAAAGAATTAACCCAATTTTTTACAAATTCTTGTTGCATACTCAAATCGAGAGTCCGGTGACTATGTGGTTTATTGCCACGAGTTACACTAGTCCCTTGCGAGGTGCTTGTGCCTGTTACGGGACCATTTTTTGGTTATTTTAGATTTTCACCCTTTGACGGCATGTCTTTAAGCCAAAATCTAACCGTTTGTAAATTCTCATCGTATACTAAAATGGGGAGTCCACTGACTATGCGGTCAGTTCTGACGAGTTACATTGGTCCCGTGTGAGGTACTTGTGTCTCTAACGAGATGTTTTTTTTATGTTTTAAACCTTTGACGAGGTACATTTATGCATATGGTTAACCATTTGCAAATTCTCGTTGTGTACTCAAATGGGAAAGTCCGGTGAATACGCGGGCAGTTCGTAGGAGATATATTAGTCCCGTTAGAGGTGCTCATACCTCTTACGGGACAATTTTATGGTTTTTTTGCATTTTCGTGCTTTGACGACATGTTTTAAAGCCTAAGTCTTACCGTTTACAAATTCTTGTCGTATACTCAAACGGGGAATCCGGTGACCATGCAGTCTGTTCCTATGAGTTATATTGGACCCGTACGAGGTATGCGAGCCTTTTTCGAGACCGTTTTGTCGCAGTTTTATGTTTTTACCCTTTGACGGCATATTTTTAAGCCTAAGTCTAAATTTTGTAAATTCTATCACATACTCAAACGGGGAGTTCGATGTCTATGTGGTCAGTTTGTATGAGTTACATTGGTCCCGTTCGAGGTGTATGTGCCACCTACGAAACCGTTTTCAGGCTATTTTATGTTTTTACCTTTAATGACATGTTTTTAAGCCAATGTCTAATCGTTTGCAAAATTCTCGTTGTATACTTAAATAGGGAGTTCGATGACTGCACGACCGATTCATATGAGTTAGATTGGTCATGTGTGAGGTTCACGTGCCTCTTATGAAACCATTTTGTGAATGTTTTACCTTTTCGACCTTTGACGGCACGTCTTGAAGTTTATCTCTAACTTTCTACGAATTCTCACCATATACTCAAACCTGGAGTTTGGTGACTACGCAATCGATTTGTACGAGTTACATAGATCCCGTATGAGGTGCTCGTGCCTCTTAGATGATAATTTTATGGCTATTTTATGTTTTCACCCTTTCCCATAATGTTTTAAAGCCTATGTGTAATTGCCTACAAAGTCTCGTCCTATACTCAAACGGGGAGTTCGGTGAATATGCGGTCGATTCATACGTGTTGAAATCATTTCGTGTGAGGTATTCATATCTCTTACAGGGATCATTTTGTGGTTGTTTGACGTTGCCACCCTTAGACATGATTTTTTGAAGCCCAAGTCTAACAGTTTGCGAATTCTCATTGTATAGTCAAACGGTCAGTTCTTACGAGTTACATTGGTCCCGTGAGTGGTGATCGTGCTCTTATGGGCTGTTTTGTGACTACTTTACCTTTTAACCCTTTCACCCAGACAAGTCACTAATTTAGGCTATATATCGGGATCAACTTGGAGAGGTGCATTTCCATGTCGCTGAATTTTGTTGTCATACGCCTCATAGTAATCCTTTTTCATACGATACTTAAAGCGTCTCCAAGCATTGTCTAATATACCAAAACAAATTGTCTCAAATCTTTCAGGGGAATTTGAAAACAAATTGTCGTAAACCCTTCACGAGAAAATTATCGTCATATGCATAAACGGGGAGTTCGGTGACTACGCGGTCAGTTCGCATAAGATGCATTGGTCCCGAGCGAGGTGCTCGTATCTCTTATGGGACCTTTTCTGACTGTTTTATTTTTTCACCCTTTGACGGCACGTTTTTAAGTGCATGTCAAACCGTTTGAAAATTCTCATCGTATACTCAAATGGGGAGTTGGGTGGCTACACGATCGCATTGTACGAGTTATATTGGTCCCGTGTGAGGTGTCCATTCATCTTACGGGACCGTTTTTTGGCTGTTTTATGTTTTTTTTCCATTGACAATGTGTTTTTAAGCCCATGTCAAAGTGTTTGCAAATTCTCATCGTATACTCAAACCAAGAGTTTGGTGACTACACGGTTTGTTTGTACGAGTCTCATTGGTCCTGTCTGAGGTTCTCGTGCCTCTTACGGGATCGTTTTATGGTAGTTTTACTTTTTCACCCTTTGACGTCATGTTTTTAAGTCAAAGTCTATATTTTGTAACTTCTCGTTGTATGCTCAAACCGAGAGTGGTGACTACGCAATGGGTTCTTACGAGTTACATTGGTCCTGTGCGAGGTGAACGTGCCTCTTACAGGACTGTTTTGTGTCTGTTTTATGTTTACATCATTTGACATTGTGTGTTAAAGAATTAATCCAAATTTTTACAAATTCTTGTTGTATACTCAAATCGAGAGTCCGGTGACTATGCAGTTTATTGCCACGAGTTACACTAGTCCCTTGCGAGGTGCTTGTGCCTGTTATAGGACCATTTTTTGGTTAATTAAGATTTTCACCCTTTGACGGCATGTCTTTAAGCTAAAATCTAACCGTTTGTAAATTCTCATCGTATACTAAAACGGGGAGTCTAGTGACTATGCGGTCAGTTCTGACGAGTTACATTGGTCCCGTGTGAGGTACTTGTGTCTCTAACGAGATGTTTTTTTATGTTTTAAACCTTTGACGAGATACATTTATGCCTATGGTTAACCATTTGCAAATTCTCATTGTGTACTTAAATGGGAAAGTCTGGTGACTTCGCGGGCAGTTCGTAGGAGATATATTAGTCCCGCTCGAGGTGCTCATACCTTTTACGGGACCATTTTATGGTTGTTTTGCATTTTCGTGATTTGACGACATGTTTTAAAGCCTAAGTCTCACCGTTTACAAATTCTTGTCGTATACTCAAACGGGGAGTCCGGTGACCATCCGATCTGTTCTTATGAGTTATATTGGACCTGTATGAGGTATGCGAGCCTATTCGAGACCGTTTTGTGGCAGTTTTATATTTTCACCCTTTGACGGTATATTTTTAAGCCTAAGTATAAATTTTGTAAATTCTATCGCATACTCAAATAGGGAGTTGGGTGTCTATGTGGTCAGTTTGAACGAGTTACATTGGTCACGTTCGAGGCGTGTGTGCCATTTACGGATCCGTTTTTAGGCTATTTTATGTTTTTACCCTTTAATGACATGTTTTTAAGCCTAAGTCAGACCTCTTACGCGACCTTTTTGTGGTTGTTTTACATTTTCACCCTTTGACGGTATGTTTTTAAGCTTAAGTTGAAATTTTTTAAATTCTCGTCGTATACTCCAACCGGGAGTCCGTTTACTATGCGATGGGTTCCTACGAGTTACATTGGACCCATTGAAGGTGCTCATGCCACTTACGGGGCCATTTTGTGGTTGTTTTATATTTCCCCCCTTTGACGACTTATTTTTAAGCCGAAGTCTAAAGTTTGGAAATTCTCCTGGTATACTTAAACAAGGAGTCCGGTGAGTACGCGATCGATTCGTACGAGTTACATTGGTTCCGTGCAAGGTGCTCGTGCCTCTTACGTGATTGTTTTGTGTCTATTTAATGTTTTCACCATTTGACGGTATGTTTTTAATCATAAGTTTAACCATTTTGAAATTCTAATTGTATACTCAAACAGGGAGTCCAGTGACTACGCGATCGGTTTGTACCATTTAAATTGGTCCCATGCGAGGTCCTCATGACTCTTACTGAAACATTTTGTCGTTGTTTTATGTTTTCTCCCTTCGACGACGTGTTTTTAAGCCTATGTCTAAACCTTTACAAATTTTCATTACATACTCAAACGGGGAGTCCGATGATTATGTGGTCGGTTCTTACGAGTATCGTTGATCCCCTGCGAGGTGCTCGTGCCTCTTACGGGGCCATTTTATGGTATTTTATCATTTTCATCCTTTGATGGATTATTTTTAACCGTAAGTCTAACTATTTGCCAATTCTCGTTGTATACTTAAGCGGGGGGTTCGATGACTGCGCGGTCGGTTTGTACGAGTTACATTGGTCCCGTGCGAGGTTTTGTGCCTCTTATGGGACCATTTTATGGTTATTTTATGTTTTCAACCTTTGACGGCATGTTTTAAAGTCTAAGTCTAACTTTTTGCGAATTCTTGTTGTATACTTAAATCACGAGTCCGGTGACTATGCGATTTGTACGAGTTACATTAATTCATTTGAAGTGCTCGTGCCTCTTACATGACGGTATTGTGGCAATTTTACGTTTTTGCCACTTCATGACATGTTTTAAAGTCCAAGTCCAATTTTCTACAAATTCTCATCATATATTCAAGTGGGTTGTTCAATGAATATTCGGTCGGTTCGTACGAGTTGAATTGGTTTCGTGCGAGGTATTTTGTGCCCCTTATTGGACCGTTTTGTGGCTATTTTATGTTTTCACCCTTTGGCGACTTGTTTTTAAGCCCAAGTCTAACCGTTTGCAAATTCTCATCATATACTCAAACGGGGAGTCCAGTGACTTAACGACCAGTCCTTACGACTTACATTGGTCCCGTGCGAGGTGATCATGACTCCTACGGGACCGTTTTGTGGTTATTTTACATTTTCACCCTTTTACAGCATGTTTTAAGCCTAATTGGGAGTCCAATGACTATACGAACAGTTCGTATGAGTTACATTAGTCCCGTGCGAGCTGGTCATTCCTCTTACGGGACCGTTTTACTGTTGTTTTACATTTTCATGGTTTGACGACATGTTTTAAATATAAAGTCTAACCGTTTACAAATTCTTGTCGTATAATCAAATGGGGAGTCCGAAGATGATGCGGTCAGTTCCTACGAGTTACATTGGTCAATTGCTAGGTGCGAGGTGCTCGTGCCCTTTACGGGAACATTTTGTTTCAGTTTTATGTTTTCACCCTTTGACGGCATATTTTTATATCGAAGTCCAAATTTTGCAAATTATATTCGTATAGTCAAATGCGGAGGCCGGTGACTACGCGGTCAATTTGTACGAGTTACAATGGTCATGTGCAACGTGTTCGTGCCTCTTACGGGACGGTTTTATGGCTATTTTTATTTTTAACCATTGACAACATATTTTTAAGCCTAAGTCAAACCATTTGAAAAATCTCGCCGTATACTAAAATGGGGAGTCTAATGACTATGCGGTTGGTTCATAAAAGCTACATTGGTTCCAGGCGAGGTACTCGTTCCTCTGAAGGTCAAACTGTTTTCAAATTCTCATCATATAATGAAATCGGGAGTCTGGTGACTACGCGATCGGTTTGTACGAGTTATATTGGTCCCGTCTGAGGTTCTCATGGCTCTTATAGGATCATGTTGTGACTATTTTACGTTTTCACCCCTTAACGGTATGTTTTTAAGCTTAAGTCTAAATTTTACGAATTCTCATTGTAGAATAAACATGGGAGCCTGGTGACTACGTGATGGGTTCCTACGAGTTACATTGGTCCCGTGCAAGGTGAGCGTGCCTATTATGGGAATGTTTTGTGTCTGTTTTATATTTTCACCCTTCAACGTCATGTTTTAAGGCATAAATCTATTTTTTTGCAAATTCCCGTCCTATACTCAAATCGATAGACTGATGACTATGAGGTTTGTTCCCACGAGTTACATTTATCCCTTGCGAGGTGCTTGTGCCTCTTACGTGACCATTTTGTAGTGATTTTACGTTTCCACCCTTTGACGGTATATTTGTAAGCCTAAGTCTAATCGTTTGTAAATTCTCATTGTGTACTCAAATGGGGAGTCCGATGACTATGTTGTCAGTTCGTAAGAGTTACATTATCCCATGCAAGGTGTACGTGCCTCTTATGGGACTGTTTTGTGGATGCTTTATGTGTTCAACCTTTGACTGCACATTTTAAAGTCCAAGTGTAACTTCTTATGAATTATCTTTGTATACTCAAATCGGGAGTCCAATGACTACGTGGTCGATTCATACGAGTTACATTGATCCCATTCGACGACTTCATGCCTCTTGTAAGAACTTTTTGTGGTTGCTTTATATTTTCACCCTTTCACGGCATGCTTTAGATCCAATGTGAATTTTTTTGCAAATTGTCATCATCTACTCAAACGGGGAGTCCGGTGAATATGCAGTTGATTCGTAAGAGTTGAATTGGTTTCGTGTGAGGTATTCATGCCTTTTACAGGACCGTTTTTAATTTTTTTTTTGTTTTCACACTTTGATGGTATGTTTCAAACCCAAAGTCTAACCGTTTTCAAATTCTCGCCGTATACTCAAATGGGGAGACCAATGACTATGAGGTTAGTTTATACGAGTTACATTGGTCCCGTGCGAGGTATTCGTTCTTCTTATGGGGCCGTTTTGTGGTTGTTTTATATTTTCACCCTTTGATGGCTTATTTTTAAGATCATGTATAACCATTTGCAAATTTTTATTTTATAATCAAACGGGGAGTCCAGTGAATATGCGGTCTATTCTTACGAGTAACATTGGTCCCATGCGAGGTGGTCGCACCACTTACGGGACCTTTTTAAAATCTTTTATGTTTTCACCCTTTGACGGCATGTTTTTAAGCCTAAGTCTAATAGTTTGCAAATTCTGATCGTATACTCAAACGGGGAGTCCGGTGTCTTTGCGGTCAGGACGTATGAGTTATATTGGCCCCCTGCGAGGTGGCCATGCCCCTTATGGGACCGTTTTATGGTTGTTTTACGTTTTCGCGATTTGATGGCATGTTTTAAAGCCTAAGTCTAACCGTTTGAAATTCTTGTCGTATACTCAAACAAGGAGTCCGGTGACTAGGCAGTCTGTTCCTAGGAGTTACATTGGTCCCGTTCGAGGTGTGCGATCCTTTTTCGGGACCATTTTGTGGCAGTCTTATGTTTTCACCGTTTGACAGAATATTTTTATCCCTAAATATAAATTTTGTAAATTCTATTATATACTCAAATGGGGAGTTCGGTGTGTATGTGGTCGGTTCGTACGAGTTACATTGGTCCCGTTTAAGTTGTTTCTGCCACTTACGGGACCATTTTCTGGCTATTTTAAGTTTCCACCCTTTACAAATTCTCGTCGTGTACTCAAACTGGAAGTTCGGTGACTACGCGGTCAGTTTGTACGAGTTACATTGACCCCGTATGAGGTGCTCGTGCCTCTTAAATGACCGTTTTGTAGTAATTTTTATATTTTCACCCTTTCACATTATGTTTTAAATCCTATGTCTAATTTTTAGCAAAGTCTCGTCCTATTCTCAAATGGGGAGTCCTGTGAATATGCGATCAATTCGTACAAGTTGAACCGGGTTCGTGTGAGGTATTCATATCTCTTACGGGGACCGTTTTGTGGTTATTTGATATTTTCACCCTTAGACGTGATGTTTCGAAGCCCAAGTCTAACTGTTTGCAAATTCTCGTTGTATAGTCAAACGATCAGTTTTTACGAGTTACGTTGGTCCTGTGAGTGGTGATCATGCCTCTTACGGGACCGTTTTGTGACTACTTTACGTTTTAACCATTTCACCCCAACAAGTCACTAATTTAGGCCATATATGAGGATCAAATTGGAGAGGTGCATTTCCAAGTCGCTCAATGTCATTGCCATATGCCTCATAATAGTCCTTTTTCATACGATACTTAAAGCGCCTCCAAGCATTGTCTAACATTCAATAACAAATTCTCTTAAATCCATCAGGGGCATTTGAAAACAAATCGTCGTAAATCATTCAGGGGAAAATTATCATCATATATATAAATGGGGAGTTCGGTGACTACGCGGTCAGTTCGTATAAGTTACATTGGTCCCGTGCAAGGTGTTCGTGTATATTAAATCGTTTTCTGATTGTTTTACGTTTTCACCCTTTAACGACACATTTTAAGTGTATTTCAAACTATTTGAAAATTCTCATCGTATACTCAAATGGGGAGTTCGATGGCTACATGATCGCTTCGTACAAGTTATATTGGTCCCGTGAGAGGTGTTCGCTCCTCTTACGGGACTGTTTTGTGGATGTTTTACATTTTCTCCCGTTGACGACATGTTTTAAGCCCATGTCAAAATGGTTACAAATTCTCATCGTATACTCAAATGGAGAGTTTGGTGACTACACGGTTAGTTCGTACGAGTCTCATTGGTCCCTTCTGAGTTGCTTGTGCCTCTTACAGGAGTGTTTTATGGTTATTTTATGTTTTCACCCTTTGATGACATGTTTTTATGCAAAAGTCTATATTTTGTAAATTCTCGTTGTATGCTCAAATCGAGAGTGATGACTACGTGATGGGTTCCTAGGAGTTACAATGGTCCCGTGCGAGGTGAACGTGCCCCTTACGGGACTGGTTTGTGTCCGTTTTATGTTTTCACCATTTGATGTTGTGTTTTAAAGAATTAATCTAAATTTTTACAAATTCTCGTTGTATACTCAAACCGTGAGTCCGGTGACTATGCGGTCTATTCTCATGAGTTACATTGGTCCCTTGTGAGGTGCTTGGGTCTGCTACGGGACTGTTGTGTTGATATTTTATGTGTTCACCCTTTGATTACACATTTTAAAGTCCAAGTATAACTTCATACGAATTATCCTTGTATACTCAAATCGATTATCTGATGACTACGCGGTTGATTTGCACGAGTTACATTGATCCCACCCGAGGTGCTCATGCCTCTTATAGTAGCATTTTGCAGGTACTTTATGTTTTCACCGTTTCAAGGCATGTTTTAGATCATATGTCAATTTTTTGCAAATTGCCATCATCCACTCAAATGGGGAGTCCGATGAATACGCGGTCGATTCGTACGAGTTGAATTGGTTCTGTGCAAGGTACTCATGCCTCTTACAGGACCGTTTTCTGGTTTTTTTACGTTTTCACCCTTCGACAGCATGTTTCAAAGCCGAAGTTTAACCGTTTGCAAATTCTTATTGTATACTCAAACGGGGAGACCAATGACTATGTTGTTAGTTCTTACGAGTTACATTGGTCCCGTGTTAGGTATTTGTGCCCCTTATGGGACCGTTTTATGGTTGTTGTACATTTTCAGCCATTGAAGGCATGTTTTCAGGCCCAAGTCTAATCGTCTGTAAATTCTTGTCGTATACTGAAACGACGAGACCAATGACTATGTGGTCAATTCTTACGATTTATATTGGTCCCGTGCGAGGTGATTATGTGTCTTATAGAACCGTTTTATGGTTGGTTTATGTTTTCACTCTTTTATATAATGTTTTTAAGCCTAAGTGGGAGTCCGATGACTATGTGGACGGTTCATACGAGTTACATTAGTCCCGTGCGAGGTGGTCGTGCCTCTTACGGGACCGTTTTATGGTTGTTTTACATTTTCATAGTTTGACAACATGTTTTAAAGACTAAGTATAACCGTTTACAAATTCTTATCGTATACTCAAATGGGGAGTCCGGAGATGACGCGGTCAGTTCCTACGAGTTACATTGGTCAGGTGTGATGTTCTCGTGCCCTTTACGAGACCGTTTTGTGTCAGTTTTAAGTTTTCAATCTTTGAGGGCATGTTTCTAAGCCTAAGTCTAAATTTGGCAAAAATCTATTTGTTTAGTCAAACGAGGAGTTCAGTGACCATACAATCAGTTCGTACGAGTTACATTGGTCTTGTACGACGTGTTCGTGCTTCTTACGGGACCATTTTGCAGTTGTTTAATGTTTTCACCCATTAACGACATGCTTGTAAGCCTAAGTCAAACCATTTGAAAAATCTTGTCGTATACTCAAATGGGGAGTCTGATGACTACGCGATCGGTCCATACAAGTTACATTGGTCCCAGGCGAGGTACTCGTTCCTCTTAAGCCTAAGTCAAACTGTTTGTAAATTCTCATCACATACTGAAATTGAGAGTCTGGTGACTATGCGATCAGTTCGTTCGAGTTATATTGGTCCAGTCTGAGGTGCTCGTGACTCTTATAGGACCATTTTGTGACAATTTTACATTTTCACCCTTTAACGGTATATTTTTAAGCCTAAGTCTAAATTTTGCAAATTTTTTGTCGTATACTTAAACTGGGAGTCTGGTGACTACGTGATGGGTTCCTAGGAGTTACATTGGTCTCGTGCAAGGTGAACATGCCTATTACAGGACTATTTTGTGTTTATTTTATATTTTCACCCTTCAACATCATGTTTTAAAGCATAAGTCTAAATTTTGCAAATTATCTTCGAATACTCAAACCGGGAGTCCGGTGACTATGAGGTTTATTCCCACGAGTTACTTTGTCCATTGCGAGGTTCTTGGGCTTCTTACGGGACCATTTTGTAGTTGTTTTACGTTTTCACCGACGACATTTTTTAAGCCCAAGTCTAACCATTTACAAATTCTCGTCGTGTACTCAAACGGGGAGTTCAGTGACGGGGCGGTCGGTTCGTACGAGTTACATTGGTCCCATGCGAGGTGTAAGTGCCTCTTAGGAGACCGTTTTGTGGCTATTTTATGTGTTCACCCTTGGACTGACACTTTAAAGTCTAAGTCTAACTTCTTACAAATTGTCGTCGAATACCCAAATCGGGAGTTTGATGACTATGCGGTCGATTCGTACGAGTTACATTGATCCCATTTGAGGTGCTAGTGCCTCTTATAGGAACATTTTACTGCTGTTTTTATTTTTCACCCTTTCACGGCATGTTTTAGATCCTATGTCAATTTTTTTGCTAATTGTCGTCGTCTACTTAAACGGGGAGTCCGATGAATACGCGATCGATTCGTATGAGTTGAGTTGGTTCCATGTGAGGTATTCATGCCTCTTACAGAACCATTTTGTGTTTTTTTTGCATTTTCATTATTTGGCAGCATGTTTCAAAGCCCAAGTTTAACCATTTGCAAATTATCGTCGTATACTCAAAAGAGGAGGCCAATGACTATGTGCTTATTTCTTAGGAGTTACATTGGTCCCGTGCGAGGCAGTCATGCCTCTTACGTGACAGTTTTGTGAATGTTTTACATTTTCACTCATTGACGGCATGTTTCTAAGCCCAAGTCTAACCGTATGCAGATTCTTGGTGTATACTCAAATAGGGAGACCAATGACTATGCGGTTCGTTCTTATGAGCTACATTGGTCCCGTCCGAGGTGATTGTACCTCTTACGGGACCGTTTTTGGTTATTTTACGTTTTCACCCTTTGACGGCATATTTTTAAACCTAAGTCTAATCATTTGCAAATTCTCATTGTATACTCAAATGGGGAGTCTTGTGAAGATGTAGTCGATTCGTAATCGGTCCCGTGCGAGGTGCTCGTGCCTCTTATGGGACCATTTTATGGTTGTTTGACGTTTTCACTCTTTCACGACATGTTTAAAACCTAAGTCTAATTTTTTGCAAATTCTCATCGCATACTCAATCGGGGGGGTCCAGTGACTACGGGGTCAGTTCTTACGAGTTATATTTGCCCCGTCCAAGGTGCTCGTGCCTCCTACGTGACAATTTTTTGGCTATTTTACATTTTCACCATTTGATAGTATTTTTTATGCCTTAGTATAAATTTTGCAAATTCTCACCGTATACTCAAGCTGAGAGTCCCCTGATTATGCGGTGGGTTCCTACGAGTTACATTTGTCCAGTGTGAGGTGCACATGGATCTTGCGGGACCGTTTTGTGCCTATTTTATGTTTTCACACTTTGACGTCATGTTTTTAAGCATAAATCTATTTTTTTTTTCAAATTCTCATCGTATACTCAAATCGGGAGTTCGATGATTATACGATATGTTGTCATGAGTTGCATTGTGTGACAACCCGCTCACCAAAATAAGGGGTGGCCAGCCCGATACTCCAATATAACAGGAATCATGGATGGATACATTCTCAGCATCACAACAAAATAAAAAAGTATCCAGGATAACCACCCAATATTTCAGAAAATAGGTTGCCAAAAATTTTGTTTTTATCGATTAAAGAAAGAATTTAAACAACCCATTACTGAAAAGAGAAAGTGGAAACCCCAAGATTATATATTACAATAGCTACAAGTAAACAAGAAGAGAACCGAAAATGCAGTCGGTCAATAGACTCTACAACAATATTAAACAAATTTAATAATTTATATAACACATTACATTAAACAATTACAAAGGCTTGGGCCTCACGCACGAATAAAAGACTTGATCTTAACTAGAGTGCAAAAATGAAAGCGGCTATACAATATAACTCGTAATACCCGCAAAGCATCACGGCTCGCCAAAATCACCGGGATAGGAAAGTCAGAACATGTGTCCTTGCGGCGGAGTACCTCAGCGCATACAAAGTGCATGCACAGCAAAAATATGAATGAGCCAGGGCCCAGTTTTATATGATCACCAGATTAAATAAAAAGTATGACAATTATGAACATATATTATGCTAGAAAAAGATGAAAATCTAACTACACGGTTTTAAAGCATGAACTAAGAAAATCAGATAATCAAAAATTTAAATTCAATTACATATAAGAATATCATTAACATTTAATTAAAAACATCCATCATTTTATATTGTTCCCTTTTCATTATTATGTCCCTTATCAGTAATTCATAATCACAAATTTTAATGCTCTTACTAGCATTTCATTCCTTATCAGGAATATAATCATCATACAATGCTCTTTGTGGAATTTCATTGTGCTCTTTATGGCACTTATAATACATCAAGTCCTACTTGATTAAGAATAGATATATTCAAATACTTATAATGATTCTAAGACCACCCCTCTGAGTTTCCCACTGGGCGCACCCCAAAATGACCATCATCTTCCAGGGCCTATCTATACAAGACAACCTGGGCACCTATAACGCAAGACGTCGGGAAGCGGCCATATTCCTGCGGGAGAGTAAAGACCACACCCGGAATCTCCTCACCAGCGGAGAAAACATAACATATCGCTCATATGACCTAGGACTATATCCACCATGCATTCACTAGCCAGGGGGCATCACCAAACGCGTGAACTTCCCTTATGATATCATTTAGAGAGGTGTGTTTAAGTAAATTAGCATTTACCGTATTCATGATTAAGTAAATTATCATTTACCATTATTATTACCATTTCCATTTCATTTTCTTTCCATATATATGTTTCATTTTATCCGAAACCATAATCATTTACATTATTGTAAACTACATCATATTATAACTGGAGCCATACTTAATACATCTTAGCATTGTAACCTCGATGAATAAATAAACTTTCAATTTATTCTCCCAAGATTCATTTGTGGTGTCATTATAAACCATCAAGACTAACATAGCTCAAAGGAGCATCTATAATCTCCCGAACATAACACTACAACTCCTAGTTTCATAATAATCATCTAGAAGAAAGAATGACCTAGCATCAATTGGCATATCCCCGAAAAAGCCCCCACTTAACCTATTTCTAATGTAGGGAAATCCCTCAACTGATCTAGGACCCTAAATTTACTTCATACAAGAAGGTTCTTAAGTCCTAAACTTAAAGAAAAAGAGTTAGAATTAAACTAAGAAAAACACTCAAAAGTGCAGGGTTTTCGAATCGATTCGACCCATACGAATCGATTCGGTCAGGAAAAAACCTGACTTCTACATAATTACCAAATCGATTCGGACCTACCGAATCGATTCGGTCCACGCAGACCTGAACACTGCCCCTTGGGCGAATCGATTCGGCCCTACAAATTTTCCAAGTTTTGTTATAAGGGTTATGAACCCTAAGTCTATCCCAAACTCAAATCTCTTCCATATTTATACTTAACCAACATTATTAAACTATCCCAAATCATCCTACATGATATATAACCAATATAATCCACAAGTTTATTGTCACACCCCAAACCCAATATCCATACTAATCATTTATTATTAGAATAATTAAATCATAATCTAGAGCCCATTGGAAATATAATTCATCTATCCATATTTTACTGTATAATGCGCATAATCAACATAATATTATTATTGTGCCATAACGAAATCAATATCAGAGTCATAATTTAAGCGGACAAACAATACTATGATTAACTACGATAAAATTTCACAATCATCAACTCAATCCATACTAACGCAAAATATACAATGTGTGAGTAAATTAAAATCTTCAGTGTGACAATGATAAAATCCCCACATTTAAACCCCGGCTCCTTCCAACGGTGCAACTCTCAAAGTTACCGGTCATATGGTATTCTAGTTGGCAGCATAGAAACCTGAAATTGTTAAAATATAACTGTAAGCATTAAGCTTAGTGAGGTACTCCTTCCCTACAATGTAATAACAATTCTATATAGAATAAGTGGATATAAAATCCGAACAATCCTGCCCATTGGCAATAACAAATCCTGGAACATAAGTTCCAACAAATCATTGGATCTTTGTCCAATTCCAATCCTGGATCATAAGACCCAACCAATCCTGGATATTTTAATATCCAAACAAATCCTGAATACCGAAGTATTCAAACAAATCCGCTCTTAGAGCTATATTCATATTTATATATGAAACAAATCATAAGTACACTCACCTTGACAGTTTAACTGGATTTTCCCTTGCCTTTATCCTGTACTTGTTCAATCAGCTCTCCTTCCCTTCCTATCATTCTCACAATATTAGTATCATCATAAGAATATTAATAGTCCAAAGAATAACTTCAATCATAACTCAATTCATAAGCATCATATTATTCAATTCAAATCATTCATTAAAATGAAGTCCCGTCTAGACTCAGGTTCTGATATCTAACATATTCAAATTACAGCCCAAACCCTTTTTAATTATTCTTGGTAATCCAATCCTTATTATATCATGTTTCCAAAACAAAAGACGGCACATCATTCCGAGTTTCCTAGAGCAAAATAAGCCTATTTCTTCACTACATAGCAAATCTGCCCTATAGGCTCTTTTATCGTTCATTCAACTTCCAGGAATTTTCATGATTTTTCTACATCATAAATTTCTATGATATTTCACCCAACATCAGTAAATACATTGAAAAATATAAGATTAAAGTTTCATAATTTTTAAGGTTCGTTTGCTATGTCAAGCAAAACACCGAACACATGGCGGGCATATTTTCACCCTTAGGGCAGATTTCTTACCCGAACTTCAAACCCTCACCAAGGACTCATTTGTTGGTATTTTCACATGATTTTCGGATATGTCATACATATATGAGTCCATGTTAATATCCAATTGGAATCAATCGATTCCAGTAACTATACAAAAATATATGGAAGTTTGAATAAACAAAGTTTCTAAACAAAGCAATCTTAGGGTTTTGTACATTCAACTTAACTTAAACTTGCATATATCCATACATATGCACCCAAACATGAAAGTTCAATAAAAATCAAGGATTTATATCATATAAATCATAAATGAAAGAAAAAATAGCAAGATTCATGGTTGGAATTACCTTAGGGGCTTTTTCGTAATTTTCTATGAATTTTCTTCAATTTTCTCCTCACTTTTTCTTCCTAACTTCCAACTTCTCTTTCCTTAGGCTTAAAATCTCTCATGGCTGCATTTTGGCTGAATAAAGAGGTAATTCTAAGGGTTTGAGGTCGGCCAAAGCCACCACCCTTCCCAACCAATGAGAATAAAACATTTGTTGCCATATTAAGACAAAATACTACTTAACGGATGGACTACTTTGCCCTTGTTTCGTAATTTTGGTATAACTTCTCACTCGAACCTCCGTTTCATTCACCGTTTGTTGTGTTACAACCATAACTCACTTGTCTACAATTATGTAGTTTTCACCTCAAGTCAATTGTTATGTCATAAAGGTCAAAACTAGCCTTAAACATGGACATTCCTATCGAAACCTTCAAATTTTGTATTTGTAACTAATTCGACATTTCATGCTTTTTGGAGGTAGGATTAGACTAAACATAATAAATTAACATCACATATATTAATAACACACTAATCATATCACACAAGCTAGGCATGATTTACGTATAATTAATCATAATTATATTCGGGTTGTCACAATTCTCCCC
This sequence comes from Sambucus nigra, assembly GCA_949130495.1. Classification (NCBI taxonomy): domain Eukaryota; kingdom Viridiplantae; phylum Streptophyta; class Magnoliopsida; order Dipsacales; family Adoxaceae; genus Sambucus; species Sambucus nigra. Next base: position 412,268,725 of record OX422223.1, read on the forward strand.
CTGTTAGGAAATTTCGTCCTCGAAATTGACATACCTTGGTTGTCCGAATCAAACAAATAGGGATAACGCATTTTCATGCTATCCTCACTCTCCCATGTAGCTTCTTCCATGGAATGCCTTCTCCACACAACGTTCACAAGTGGGATCACCTTTGATCTTAATATTTGTTCTTTCCTATCAACGATAGCAAGCGGTTCTTCCACGTAGCTCAAATCTTCCTTCAACTCAATAGGTTGTTCCACCAATACATGTTAAGGGTCTGCTACATACTTTCTCAACATAGAAACATGGAAAACATCATGTAACCGAGATAATTCTGGTGGTAACGCTAACTTGTAGGCAACCATCCCGACTTTCTCAAGGATTTCATAAGGTCCAATGTAGCGTGGACTTAATTTCCCTTTCTTTCCAAACCTCATAACTCCTTTCCATGGAGATATCCGAAGAAACACATAATCCCCTTTCTGGAATTCCAAATCTTTTCGTCGTTTATCCGCATAACTTTTCTGTCTGCTTTGAGCTATTATCATTCTATCTTGAATAATCTTCACTTTTTCAGTGGTGACTTCAATTAATTCTAGACCCTCTATCTTCCTTTCACCAACTTCACCCCAACATATCGGTGTACGACATCGTCTACCATACAAGGCTTCATATGGAGCCATACCAATAGTAGACTGAAAACTATTGTTACATGCAAATTCTATCAAAGGCAAATATTCATCCCAATTACCTTTGAAATCAAGCACACAAGCTCTAAGCATATCTTCCAAAATCTGTATTGTCCTTTCAGACTGCCCATCTGTCTGGGGGTGAAAAGCCGTACTAAACTTCAAGTTAGTACCCATAGCATACTGCAAGCTATCCCAAAATCTGGATGTAAAAGTAGGGTCCCTATCTGAAACAATAGATACCGGTGCTCCATGCAATCGAATAATTTCATTAACATACAATCTAGCATACCTATCAACTGTATACGTAGTCTTGACTGCTAGAAAGTGAGCGGACTTTGTCAATCTATCCACCACTACCCAAATCGAATCTGACCCCTTCTGAGATCGAGGAAGCCCAACCACAAAATCCATCGTTACATGATCCCATTTCCATTCCGGTATCGGCAATGGCTGAAGCAGACCAGTAGGTTTCTGATGCTCCACTTTCACTTGCTGACATATAAGGCACCTCGCAACAAAATCAGCTATTTCCTTCTTCATATTATTCCACCAATAATGCTCCTTTAAATCCCTATACATTTTAGTGCTACCAGGATGCATAGTATAAATGGAATTATGAGCCTCATCTAAAATTTCCTCTTTCAATCCACACACATTAGGCACACACAACCAATGCTTATACAATAAAGTGCCATCATTCACAATACAAAAATCTTCAGACTTACCATCTCGGAGATCTTGTCGTTTCTTCTCAAGGAAAGGATCTTGAATTTGCAAATCATGAATACGGGTAGCTAACAAAGGCCTCACGCTTACATGAGCAAAGAATCTGTCCCCATCTGCTAGCTGCAATTCCACTCCCATCAATCTCAACTCCATAATATGAGCAACTCTAGCACATCGAATACACGATAACCTGCCTGAAGCCTTTCTACTCAAAGCGTCTGCAACTACATTTGCCTTTCCTGGGTGGTAGTGAATTGTACAATCATAATCTTTAATTAACTCCATCCACCGCCTCTGCCTCAAATTCAACTCCTTCTGAGTAAACAAATACTTAAGGCTTTGATGGTCAGTAAAAATTTCACATACCTCACCATATAGATAATGACGCCATAATTTCAAAGCAAATACAATAGCAGCAAGTTCCAAATCATGTGTAGGATAATTACGTTCATGTGTACGCAACTGCCTAGAAGCATAGGCAATAACTTTACCATGCTGCATAAAAACACAACCCAACCCCTGATGTGAAGCATCGGTATAAACAACAAAACCATCTCCACCATGCGGAATAGTAAGAACAGGTGCGGTTACCAACCTCTTTTTCAATTCATCAAAACTATTTTCGCAATCAGAATTCCATTCAAACTTAACATCTTTCCGAGTCAGTTTAGTCATTGGTAAGGCAATCGAAGAAAATCCCTTAATAAACCTTCTATAATACCCAGCTAAACCCAGAAAACTCCTCACCTCAGTCACATTATCGGGTCTCTCCCATTTCACAATAGCCTCTACCTTTTTAGGATCAACACATATACTATCTCCAGAAATAACATGGCCTAAAAATGCAACTTGTGATAGCCAAAATTCACACTTGCTAAACTTGGCATACAACTTCTTATCTTTCAACAGATTCAAAATAGTTGTGAGATGTTTTTCATGTTCAACCATATTTTGGGAATAAATCAGAATATCATCAATAAAAACTATCACAAATGAATCAACAAAAGGATGTAGTACCCGGTTCATAAGATCCATAAATACAGCTGGAGCATTAGTCACCCCAAAAGGCATCACAAGAAATTCAAAATGACCATACCGAGTACGGAAAGCGGTTTTAGAAATATCACTTTCCTTCACCCTCACCTGATGATAACCCGATCGCAAGTCTATCTTTGAAAACACTTTAGCACCCTGCAACTGATCAAACAAATCATCTATACGAGGTAAAGGATACTTGTTCTTAATTGTAGCTTTATTCAGTTGCCTATAATCAATACACAAACGCATGGTACCATCTTTCTTTTTCACAAATAAAACTGGCGCACCCCATGGAGATACGCTAGGTTGTATGAACCCCCTATCAAGTAAATCTTGCAATTGAATCTTGAGTTCTTTCAACTCAGCAGGTGCCATTCTATACGGTGCCATAGAAATAGGGGTTGTCCCTGGTGCTAATTCAATACTAAATTCAACTTCTCTTTCTGGAGGTAACCCTGGCAACTCACTAGGAAACACTTCAGGAAAATCCCGTACAATAGGAACATCGACTAATTGTAAAGCCCCCTTCCTAGTGTCAAGAACATATGCAATAAAACCCTCACAACCCTTACTCAATAATTTCCTCGTCTGAATAGCAGAAATGATGCAACTGGGAACAATTTTCCTTTCCCCCACAAATTTAAATTCAGGCTCACCAGGCATATTAAAAACAACTTCCTTACGGAAACAATCCATGGATGCATGATATTTGGATAGCCAATCCATTCCCAGAATTATATCAAAATCAGAAATATCCAATGGAAGTAGATCTATAACTGTATCTCTAGACCCCACAGTCAAAACACAATCATGAAAAACATATTCAGTTACAACCATATCCCCCATAGGCATATAAATACCCAACCCCACATCTAAACGAGCACACGGTATATTCAAGTATATGGCAAAAGCATAGGACACAAAAGAATGTGTGGAACCAGGATCAACCAAAACATAAGCACTTCTATCACTAACAGAAAGTGTACCTGTCACCACATCTGGCGTAATCTGAGCTTCTTTCATCGTAAAGACTCGTCCACCTGGCCTGGAACCACTAGCTTGTCCTCTACCCACACTCTTCACTGTACTGCCTGGAGATAACATTCTGCTTGCTACTTCACTATGTGCTGCTGGAGTCTGTGCCAATTGCGGACAATTCTTCTTAATATGCCCCACTTGATGACAATGGTAGCATTCCAATCCCTTAAGCTTAGGACACTCAGATTTATAATGTCCTTCCTCTTTACAAAAGAAACATGTAACACCTCCTATTGGGGCCTCACCTCTCCCTGACTTTCTGGCTGAACCAAAAGATCCTCCACCCCTGGTATCTCTACCAAACCTCCCCTGACCTCTACCACTATCTCCACCACCTCTCTGAAATTTATGAGGTTCCACCTTAACACTTCCACTCTCACCTCCCCTATACTGAGATGCGTCGAATCTACTTTTCTTAAAACTCTCTCTGCTCGCCACCCCTTGGTTCATTTGCCTTTCTGCTATCATGGCTTTGTTTACCAGAGAAGCATAATCTTCTAACTCATAAGTGGCTACTCTATTTTGTATAGGCAAAATCAGTCCATCTTGAAACTTACTACATTTATCTTCTTCCTCCTGCACATACTTAGTAGCAAATCTAGACAAAGCAGTAAATTTAGCATCATACTCCCTCACAGACATGTTCCCTTGGGTCAAATTTATAAACTCCCTCAGTTTCTCCCTCCTATAGACCTTAGGGAAATACTTAACATACAAAGCTTTAATAAATTCAGCCCAAGTAATAACATCAGTACCTTCCATCCTGGGCACCAAATGGTTGCTGGCTTCCCACCAATATTTCGCCTCTCCTTTGAGCTTAAACACAGCTAGATTCACTTTCTAGTTATCTGGAACCTTCATAACTGCAAAGATAGTTTCTAGATCCCTGACCCACATCTCAGCTTCCGTAGGTTCAACTGACCCTGAATATTCTGGAGGATTCAACTTCAAAAACTTCTCATGCATGGAATCTTTCATTTCCTTCCTTGCCTCTTTCTCAATCCTGGCCACAGTCTTGGATTCTAGATATCTAGCTTGTTGTTCTGCCATTTGCGCCATATTTCTTTCTTGTTGCTCTGCCATCCTCATCATTGCCTGCGCCATTATTTGCATCTCTGTAGGCTGCTCTTGCTCTCTAGCCCTTCCAGCAACACTTTGCTCCACTTCAGTATTCTCTGTACGAGAAGCGACTCCCTCTTCTCTAGGTTGTCCATTCCCAGGTTCCATCTGGAATTATCTGTAATACAATAAAATTCTAACAACCAATATAAACAGTTTACAGTACTAAACTATTTGTTAGTATATAAACAATTCAATAATATCAAATCAATCAATAACTGCCATCTAATCGTCACACACGTCCAGAATTAATAACCTAGACGCTCTGATACCACTAATTGTCACACCCCAAACCCAATATCCATACTAATCATTTATTATTAGAATAATTAAATCATAATCTAGAGCCCATTGGAAATATAATTCATCTATCCATATTTTACTGTATAATGCGCATAATCAACATAATATTATTATTGTGCCATAACGAAATCAATATCAGAGTCATAATTTAAGCGGACATACAATACTATGATTAACTACAATAAAATTTCACAATCATCAACTCAATCCATACTAACGCAAAATATACAATGTGTGAGTAAATTAAAATCTTCAGTGTGACAATGATAAAATCCCCACATTTAAACCCCGACTCCTTCCAACGGTGCAACTCTCAAAGTTACCGGTCATATGGTATTCTAGTTGGCAGCATAGAAACCTGAAATTGTTAAAATAAAACTGTAAGCATTAAGCTTAGTGAGGTACTCCTTCCCTACAATGTAATAACAATTCTATATAGAATAAGTGGATATAAAATCCGAACAATCCTGCCCATTGGCAATAACAAATCCTGGAACATAAGTTCCAACAAATCATTGGATCTTTGTCCAATTCCAATCCTGGATCATAAGACCCAACCAATCCTGGATATTTTAATATCCAAACAAATCCTGAATACCGAAGTATTCAAACAAATCCGCTCTTAGAGCTATATTCATATTTATATATGAAACAAATCATAAGTACACTCACCTTGACAGTTTAACTGGATTTTCCCTTGCCTTTATCCTGTACTTGTTCAATCAGCTCTCCTTCCCTTCCTATCATTCTCACAATATTAGTATCATCATAAGAATATTAATAGTCCAAAGAATAACTTCAATCATAACTCAATTCATAAGCATCATATTATTCAATTCAAATCATTCATTAAAATGAAGTCCCATCTAGACTCAGGTTCTGATATCTAACATATTCAAATTACAGCCCAAACCCTTTTTAATTATTCTTGGTAATCCAATCCTTATTATATCATGTTTCCAAAACAAAAGACGGCACATCATTCCGAGTTTCCTAGAGCAAAATAAGCCTATTTCTTCACTACATAGCAAATCTGCCCTATAGGCTCTTTTATCGTTCATTCAACTTCCAGGAATTTTCATGATTTTTCTACATCATAAATTTCTATGATCTTTCATCCAACATCAGTAAACACATTGAAAAATATAAGATTAAAGTTTCATAATTTTTAAGGTTCGTTTGCTATGTCAAGCAAAACACCGAACACATGGCGGGCATATTTTCACCCTTAGGGCAGATTTCTTACCCGAACGTCAAACCCTCACCAAGGACTCATTTGTTGGTATTTTCACATGATTTTCGGATATGTCATACATATATGAGTCCATGTTAATATCCAATTGGAAGCAATCTATTCCAGTAACTATACAAAAATATATGGAAGTTTGAATAAACAAAGTTTCTAAACAAAGCAATCTTAGGGTTTTGTACATTCAACTTAACTTAAACTTGCATATATCCATACATATGCACCCAAACATGAAATTTCAATAAAAATCAAGGATTTATATCATATAAATCATAAATGAAAGAAAAAATAGCAAGATTCATGGTTGGAATTACCTTAGGGGCTTTTTCGTAATTTTCTATGAATTTTCTTCAATTTTCTCCTCACTTTTTCTTCCTAACTTCCAACTTCTCTTTCCTTAGGCTTAAAATCTCTCATGGCTGCATTTTGGCTGAATAAAGAGGTAATTCTAAGGGTTTGAGGTCGGCCAAATCCACCACCCTTCCCAACCAATGAGAATAAAACATTTGTTGCCATATTAAGACAAAATACTACTTAACGGATGGACTACTTTGCCCTTGTTTCGTAATTTTGGTATAACTTCTCACTCGAACCTCCGTTTCATTCACCGTTTGTTGTGTTACAACCATAACTCACTTGTCTACAATTATGTAGTTTTCACCTCAAGTCAATTGTTATGTCATAAAGGTCAAAACTAGCCTTAAACATGGACATTCCTATCGAAACCTTCAAATTTTGTATTTGTAACTAATTCGACATTTCATGATTTTTGGAGGTAGGATTAGACTAAACATAATAAATTAACATCACATATATTAATAACACACTAATCATATCACACAAGCTAGGCATGATTTACGTATAATTAATCATAATTATATTCGGGTTGTCACATTTATCATCAAAAACTAAGATTGGGTTTAAATCCCATAAATTTCATTTTTGATCCATAAATGATAATACACAACTATCATACAAATTACTCATCTTAAACCATATAATAGCAAGTAGAAAACTTGCATTGTTATAGGAATCTCAGATTTCTTTGTGTAGTAGCAACCCCAAATCTTCAATGTCCATTTTTCTCTTCTTTCTCCTCTTTTCTCCAAAGCTCTCTTCCTCTCTCTTTCTCTCCTTTTCTCTCTATGTTTAAGACATATAATAGGGAAATTAGGGGATTTAGAAGACTAAAATCGGGGCTTAACACAAGTCTTCCAACTTAAGTGGTTAATACTACATTAAAATGACTCCCAAATACGCATATAAATTAAAACCAGGTAAAAGTGCCCAAAAACCAAAAATACAATATGGCACTTATTTTGACTATCTCGCACATTATGAGACTAACTACTCCCTCTAAAATGGCATCTGGAAATTTTATAAATTATTTCAAGTTCCAGTTTCATTTAAACCATAGTTTCATTTAAATCATATGACACCATAAAACACACAACCGAATGATATTTACTTTTACATGCAGTAAATATGCAACACTCTAACAAATATTAACTTTCAACTCATAAAATTAATATTTACTCTAGTTCCATCATTTTATATAATTACCTTATGCGTTAAATTAATATAAAATTAGCCTCCTAAAAGCGAGGGTTGTTACATACTCCCCCCCTTATGAGGAAATTTTTCCCTTAAAATTCAGGCGCACCCTACTCCTATAAAGGGTATACTATCCTAAACCACCATTCTAACACCCTTAACAAACCCCTCATTATCATTGCATTCCAAATGGGTTCGGACTAAGATTATTACTAGGGAACTCAGTCTACATTCTTGGTGCTTAGGCAGAGCAACAAATCGCTCATCATGAACCATCAATCCTACCCTCCTACGGATGAAGGGGATGCCTACCTGACTCGGTGCAATTTGCCTTGCCTCCAGAATCATGTTACACCCCTTCTCAGGGATACTCACACCAACGCTACATGGCTTAATCCAAATCATACATAAATTCTCTTCGCATAGGCGTATCCCTTCAAAGCACATGACTCAAAAGTCAAATGCTTAAATAAATGTTCCATAACTTATTCCAAGTCCAAGGAACATATAATCCGCTGGTTCCATCTAGCGACTATGCGAATTACTCAACCGGGTACACGAGTCCACTCACGGTGCCATACCTTAGGAAATGATTCGAATTATCGTAAAGGAATTTCCATCCCTACAAATTACTGCTCCCATCATCCATTCAACTTAAGATTCCCTTTAGAGGTATGCCTCGTCTCTCGGCATTCAGTCAACTTCCTCCATTTATCTATCCACTTTAGGCTGGTAAGATATACTCCATTTCCATACGGTTCCCAATAATTACTGGAAAATTTACTCAACCCTTAACACGAATGTCTAATCTCGGTCCACCACCAGTGAGAGGCACTTCATATAGTTCTACCACTCCTTCATAAAGAGCGGGGTGTACTCTTCTGAATATAGTCCACCCATAAGGCCGAAAAGCAACGATTTGGTCAAACGATCTACAATTTCTCGAATAGGATCATGACCAGCTCGATGCCAGAAATTCAAAGAAAATATCTATGAATAAACCCTTCTTCGTTCCACCACTACTCTCTTTTACACGAGTAGGTGAAATGGTCAATCACATACATAAATACTCTTGCTACATAGCCTTCCGAGTTATGGCTGTTCTACTTGGCTTTCCATGCCTTCACTAACTTCCCACTGGTTTTCTACTTGACGTATCTATTACCCCATTCACATTCCCTTAGAGAAAGGAAATTTCCAATCGGTAGTCCTTTATGAACTTCATACACCAACTCAATTCCTCCTACAATATTTTGTAACAACTTGTTGCTCGCGAGAAAGACTAAATTTCCTGCCCAGCAAGTAGTGCATCCTTTCTTTAAGGCGATCACCACCGCAATGAATTTTAAATCAAGCATGTAATAATACTTCCCACAAAGTTTAAGCTTGTGATACGCATAAACAATAGGTCCATGCTCCCATAGTATTACTCCACATTCCTGGCAGAGACTTATTCATTAAATCCACTTTCGAACTTAACCACTTGGACTCATGAGTAGAAGTCAACTTATCCATTCAACTCCCCACGAGTTAATTTACCAACGTAACACTCTATCTAAGAAAGTCCTCATCTCCTTCGGCCTAAACTTTCAAACCTCTCGAGATTCCATACTACGTGCTCCCGGGGACCTAATCCCTCTTAGAGTTAACCCACAACCTACACGTGGTCAACTCCCTACCGCCTTCCTAAGTCAACGTCACATACACTAAAAGCCTTACGTCCTAATAAATCTAAGGTTGATCTATATATCCTATCTAAATCATATACGTATTATATTAAGTATATCCCTAGCGTCCAAGACCTTTCTCAACTTTCGACAGTCGCTCGGTTTCATGCGTGGGACGTCTCGCCAAAGCGAAATCCAAACAAGGAACCCTCCTGTTACACTACTACCTCACATCGTCGGTCATCAAGATATAACGGTCTAAGACACATGTTCGAGACCGATAAAATTTTAATTCACAACCTTACTAATAAGATTCTACTTCTATTTCTTACCATACTAAAATTTAGAATTTCAACAAATCAGACATTTACTTTCTGTAAAGTCTTTCAAATATTTATCCCAACATATACACAACTTTTTAAATGGCCTTCTCATCAAGGCATAACCAGAAGTCTAAATTCAACTTCATATCTCAGTCTCCCTTACATCGATCAGAGGAGAGAACTATATCTAGTGCTTCTATCTCTCACTTTAGTAGCCCTTAATCACTCAACTACATGATTTTTGGTTAAACCTTTCAACCCAACTCTCAATGAACAAACTAAAATAAAATGAAATACAAGAAGAAAAAGAATAGAATCTCTTCACTCCCAACGTCGTTGAGGTTCATGCGTGGAGCATCCCGCAAAAGCGGAATCCAAACAAGGAACCCCTCCTATGCATTACTACTCAACCTTGTTGGTCGTGAAGATAAGGCATAACAACTACACATATAGCAAAAACAATCAAACATTCAATCAAGATAACACAATAAGTAAGTAAAACTTCCTACTTACCTCAAACTACCTCTATAAAGCCTCAACCTGTATCCAGGAGAGAAATTATAGAACAACTAGTTCAATCCTGAAACTAGAAGCAGGATGGCCTCACAATTCATTTGCTTGTTATCAACCCGATCAAACAAAAGTACATTTACCCGCGTAATATACATAATACAAGGAGCACAGAACACACATAGTACTCTTTAAAATATCATCACTCACCTTACAACGAGTGAAGGAAAAGATAGAACTTCCATACCATGGAAGTCATATAATTACCCTTTTTATAATAGCATCAATACTACTACAAGCTCGATATACACACCTGATTCGAAAGCAAACACAATACTATTCTATCTTATTGTGGGGGATGCACCACCCACTACAAAGGTGTAATTACCACCAATATTCTTGCTAATCACTCCGGGTTAATCCTAATGGTTCTCAAACAACGCATTCAAGTCTTATCCAAACCAATATCACTTCCATCACCACCCCGAATAGACACTTTATCTTTGCCCTTGTCCTCCGATCAATAAAATCAAAATGAGTGGGTCTACACTACACGACATAGCCATCGTTCCGACCCTGGCTATTAAATAATTTGCCCACGCCGTCCCTTTTCCTTTCTCAACAAAAGAGAGTACGCTTCCGGCCTCCCCTTCGTTAGTTCAACGAATCCTCCCCGGGTGGATATCCACCAAATGGGGTTTCATGAATAATGATCCTTTAGAAGTGTTAACAACACTTATTTTGGAGCCTACCGTTCCACCGAAGGGCTCTTTCTTCCTTATACCTATCGTGTTTTAGTGCACGGCCTCCCTAAACATACAACTCTATATTCACTGTCGACCTCTAACCGAACCTCGTGTCAACATTCGAGAGTCCAACTTCTCATTAGTCCAGTTATCCCAGAGAAACTTGTTGTTGATAGTGTCCACCGAGTTTCTCTATGGGACAAACTTCCTGCACCCATAAATATGGTGACTACATTCCCACCATTTTAACACTACTCCTACGAGTGAAGGATTTTCCTCCATCCTTATCATCTGGGCACTTCTATACCCCTCCTCTAGGCCAAACTCCTGGACCTAGTTCATCCACCAAATGAGGACGCATCTCTTCCATCTTACTTCATCATGTGGCCCTTACCATGGGATCTTCTCCACTTCAATGTAACATCGCTTGGAATCCCAAGCTTAATACCACTCTCTGCTTCTAGCGGTACTTGAAAAACTATATCTACTGTATTTGGTAGTCGCAGTAGCAAGATAAGGAAATGCTACAAAAGGGAGTGACCACCAAAGTAGTCCTCGTCCCCAACCACAATTTACATTCTTAGTTCTCCCATCTAATGACGCCTTCACAACGACCTTCTCTGGCGTCCTTCTCCAATCGACCTACGAATCTCACATGAATGCGCAAAAGATTCTATGGGTTCTACCTCATTGCAGAAAAACAAAATCTCACAAGAGAAATCAAGGATCTTAATCCTAAGGCTCTATGTCAAATCAAAAGCAACGCTGAAGACGTATCGTATCCACACATATTCCTAAGGACTCTAGAACCTGATGCTCTGATACCATCTGTGACAACCCGCACACCAAAATCAGGGGTGGCCAGCCTGATACTCCAATATAACAGGAATCGTGGATGGAATCATTAGCATCACAACAAAATAAAAAGTATCCAGGATAACCACCCCATATTTCAGAAAACGGGTTGCCAAAATTTTTGTTTTTATAGATTAAAGAAAGAATTTAAACAACCCATTACTGAAAAGAGAAAGTCGAAACCCCAAGATTATATATTACAATAGCTACAAGTAAACAAAAAGTGAACCGAAAATGCAGTCGGTCAACAGACTCTACAACACTATTAAACAAATTTAATAATTTATATAATACATTACATTAAACAATTACAAAGGCTTGGGCCTCACGCCTGAATAAAATACTTGATGTTAACTAGAGTGAAAAAATGAAAGCGGCTATACAATATAACTCGTAAAACCCGCAAAGCATCACGGCTCGCCAAAATCACCGAGATAGGAAAGTCAGAACAGGCGTCCTTGCGACGGAGTACCTGAGCGGATACAAAGTGCATGCACAGCAAAAATATGAACGGGCCAGGACTCGATTTTATATGATCACCAGATGAAATAAAAAGTATGACAATTATGAACAGATATTATGCTAGAAAAAGATGAAAATCTAACTACACAGTTTTAAAGCATGAACTAAGAAAATCAGATAATCAAAAATTTAAATTCAATTACATATAAGAATATGATTAACATTTAATTAAAAACATCCATCATTTTATACTGTTCCCTTTTCATTATTATGTCCCTTATCAGGAATTCATACTCATCATCCAATGCCCTTTGTGGCATTTCATTGTGCTCTTTATGGCACTTATAATCCATCAAGTCCCACTTGATTAAGAATAGTTATATTCATATACATATAATGATTATAAGACCACCCCTCCGAGTTTCCCCACTAGGGACGCCACTAAATGACCATCGTCTTCCAGGGCCTATCTATACAAGACAACCTGGGCACCTATAACGCAAGACATCGGGAAGCGGTCATATGCCTGCGGGACAGTCAAGACCACACCCGAAATCTCATCACAAGTGCAGAAAACATAACATATCCCTCATATGGCCTAGGACTATATCCACCCTACATTCACTAGCCAGGGGGAATCACCAAACGCGCAAACTTCCCTTATGATTTCATTTAGAGAGGTGTGTTTAAGTAAATTAGCATTTATCGTATTCATGATTGAGTAAATTATCATTTACCATTATTATTACCATTTCCATTTAATTTTCTTTCCATATATATGTTTCATTTTATCCGAAACCATAATCATTTACATTATTGTAAACTACATCATATTATACCCGGATCCATACTTAATACATCTTATCGTTGTAACCTCGATGAATAAATAAAGTTCAATTTATTCTCCCAAGATTCATTTGTGGTGTTATTAAAAACCAACAAGACTAACATAGCTCAAAGGAGCATCTATAATTTCCCGAACATAACACTACGACTCCCAGTTTCATAATAATCAACTAGAAGAAAGAATGCCCTATCATCAATTGGCATATCCCCAGAAAAGCCCCCACATAACCTATTTATAATATAGGTAAATCCCTCAACTCATCTAGGACTCTAGGACCCTAAATTTACTTCATACAAGAAGGTTCTTAAGTCCTAAACTTAAAGAAAAAGAGTTGGAATTAAACTAAGAAAAACACTCAAAAGTGCACAGTTTTCGAATCGATTCGGCCCATCCGAATCGATTCGGCCCATCCGAATCGATTCGGTCAGGAAAAAACCTGGCTTCTGTATAATTGTTGAATCGATTCGGACCTACTGAATTGATTCGGTCCACTCAGACCTGAACACCTCCCCTTGGGAGAATCGATTCGGACAGGCCGAATCGATTCGGCCCTACGAATTTTCCTAGTTTTGTTCTAAGGGTTATGAACCCTAAATCTATCCCAAACTCAAATCTCTTCCATATTTATACTTAACCAGCATTATTAAACTATCCCAAATCATCCTACATGATATATAACCAATATAATCCACAATTTTATCATCAAAAACTAAGATTAGGGTTGAAATCCCATAAATTTCATTTTTGATCCATAAATGATAATACACAACTATCATACAAATTACTCATCTTAAACCATATAATAGAAAGTAGAAAACTTGCCTTGGTATAGGAATCTCAGATTTCTTTGTGTAGTAGCAACCCCAAATCTTCAATCTCCATTTTTCTCTTCTTTCTCCTCTTTTCTCCAAAGCTCTCTTCCTCTCTCTTTATCTCCTTTTCTCTCTATGTTTAAGACATATAATAGGGAAATTAGGGGATTTAGAAGACTAAAATTGGGGCTTAACACAAGTCTTCCAACTTAGGTGGTTAATACTACATTAAAATGACTCCCAAATACGCATATAAATTAAAACCAGGTAAAAGTGTCCGAAAACCAAAAATACAATATGGCACTTATTTTGACTGTCTCGCACATTCTGAGACTATCTACGCCCTCTAAAATAGCATCTGGAAATTTTATAAATTATGTCAAGTTCTGATTTTATTTAAACCATAGTGTCATTTAAATGATATGACACCATAAAACACACAACCGAATGATATTTACTTTCACATGCAGTAAATATGCAACACTCTAACAAATATTAACTTTCAACTCATAAAATTAATATTTACTCCAGTTGCATCATTTTATATAATTACCTTGTGCGGTAAATAAATATAAAATTAGCCTCCTAGAAGAGAGGGTTGTTACACATTGGTCCCGTACGAGGTGCTTGTGACTCTTACAGTACCATTTTGTGACGGTTTTACATTTTCACCCTTGGTCAATATATTTTTACTGTTTGCAAATTTTCATCGTATCTCAAACGGCGAGTCCAGTGTCTATGCGATCAGTTCCTATGCATTGCATTGGTCCCACACGAGGTGCTTGTGCCACTTATGAGATTATTTTGTGGTTGTTTTATGTTTTCACCTTTGACGGCATGTTTTTAAGCCTTTGTCCGAATTTTGCAAATTCTCCTCATATAATCAAATAAGGAGTCCGGTGATAATGCGGTCGTTCGTACGAGTAACATTGGTCCCATGCAAGGTTCTCGTGCCTCTGACTGGACTGCTTTGTGGTTCTTCTACGTTTTCACCCTTTGGCAGCATGTTTTAAATCCCAAGTCTAACCATTTGCAAATTCTACTTGTATACTCAAACGGGGAATCCGCTGACTATGCGGTTGATTCGTACGAGTAACACTGGTCCTGTGTGAGGTGCTTGTGCCTCTTACGTGACCGTTTTGTGTTTGTTCTATATTTTCACCCTTTGACGGCATGTTTTAAAGACCAAGTGTAACCATTTGCAAATTCTCCTCATATACTTAAACGGGGAGTTTGCTGCCTAGGCGGTCGATTCGTATGAGTTACATTGATACCGTGTGAGGTCTGTTCCTCTTACGGTACCGTTTTGTGGTTGTTTTACATTTTCGACCTTTGACGACATATGTTTAGCTGAAAGTCTAACCATCTGCAAATTCTCACTGTAAACTCAAACGGGTAGTTCGGTGACTAGGCAGTCAGTTCATGAGAGGCACGTTTATTTTGTGATTTCTGAGATATAATTGTACAATTTAGTTCTTTTTTTATTTAACACATTAAGATAATGAATTATTATTGGTGTACTCGAATAAATTATTATTAGTATACTAGAATTGCTAATTTGCTGTTGTGAAGAATAGAATTATTAAAACCACTTTCAAGGCCTTAAGTGGTTAATCTACCTTTGAAGGCTTGCAATTTTTATGTATCACACAATGCGAAGGGAAAGAATAAATATTTCAGTTTACATTTCATATATAGTTCTATGTATGTGCGTTTGTGTTTATGCATATGATATACCTACTATCTTAATGACAAAACTCCAACACATATGACCGTATTTTGTGATGCTATAATAGTTAATCTTATAACTGTTAATATTGATATGTTATGTTTTATTATTGATATCTTATAACTGTTATGGGTGATTTTCTATATGATGTCTTATATCTGATAGCTTAGGGGCATAACTCCAACACCCTCTTTCTTATTGCTCATAAAGATCTTCTCCAGCTATGTTCTCCCGTTATAACAGTTAGAATATGACAAGTAAACTAGATAGAAGATAATTGGTTAGAACAGTTATCCTAATCGTTTGTGGATGCCCTGTGCAAATGTGAACAGTTTTCCTATCCATTTATGTTTGTACCTTAACTATGATTTATGTTCTTCTATTTGTCTATTGTTGGGATGTGGTTTCTTAGATCTATAAAATATTGTGTGTCGCTTTATGTTACATGTGAGAAAAGATTGGGAAATTAAAATCACAGTTGATGGGGACATTAAAACACAGATAGTTGTATGAGAGGAAGCTTTTTTGTAAAAATATTAATTGTAAACCACAAGAATAGAGTGTGGCAATGCCATCATTTTAATTATGGAAACATTTTTTTTGTAAAATTATTAATTGTTCATTCTGTTGTGATTTTGTTTTGTTTAATACATAAGAAGGTCTTGTTTTGTTTTATGATTTTTGAGATATAATTGTACAATTTGGTACTTATTTTATTTAATTCCAAGTAGTTGTGACTATTTTTTCTATTATTTCTATTGATTTAATACATGTTTATGTTCTTACAGTGATTTTTGTTCTTACTGTGATTTTTGTTCTTTCTGTTAAGACTATTTGTCTTTCTATTTTCTTTTCTATTTAATATAATTATGGCCAATGAGTTGCAGGAAATTGATGTTTATGAACAAGAAATGAATATAACAGGTGTATTGTTTAATCCATTTTCACTCACTTTGATAAGAATATTATTTCTTGGACTCCTATGACAGTGTTGATATTTGATATATATGGTAGAATATTTTATATATATGACGGTTATTTTTCTCTTCACATTGTGTACACATATATATAAATGGAAGCTAAATGGGGATAGGGCTTGTGGTGGTGTGTTAAGAGATCATAAATGTTGTTTTATATTGGTCTTTGCTAAGAACATTGTATTGGAAACAAATATCCAAGATGAGGCAGTGGATATTAATAAACGGTTGAGTATTCATTTCCAAAAGAATTTTTTCCTTATAATTGGATAGCGATGAGAATTGAGTATACCAGTTCCCAATAGCTGCACATTAGAAGTACCCAGGGAATCCTCTGGTGGTACAGGGAATCTAACATTTTGTATCATTAGAAATAAAATGTTGGTGGTCTGTGACATTAGTTCTTTCAGCTCATCCATGTCTTAGCAATAACGAGTCTATCCCTCCTCAGTCCTCTTATCCATCTCTTAAAAATTGCGGTTCTCTCCCTCCTCAATCCTCTCTTGCAACCGTTCGATCTCGCTCTCATAAAATTAATAAGGCATGGATCTTACAGATGTTGGTCGAATACTAACTCCCCAACATAATGCACGTCCATGTTCGTCACGACCAATCACATCCTTAAAGATTTGATCTCTCACTTCAGGGTCATTCTATTTTTCTTTTTGTGTCACATCCAATTATCTTTGTATACTTTCCTATAAATTAACGAGAGTTTCAAATAGTGTGCAATACCATAGAATGCTTACTGCAATATTTTTACATTAGGTAATAAGAATGGACAGTAAAATATAATACCTCTATACCAGCTGCTCGATCTTCCTCACTAAACTACTTATCCTCCAACCTTCGAGTCTCTCTATACACACTAATCTTGTCAGTAGGCAAGTTGGCTTTTTTCATGTATTGTTTTTTCAAGTGAGATAAGAAAAAAACATATTACGTTCATAATATCAATAATGAAATTCAAAATAATCATCCTCAAACTAAAATAATAAAATAATATGTAACGAATATAAAATATGATGTTAACCTTTTCTACAACTTGAGGAATATATGTCCTCCCAATCCGAGGGTGGGCAAAAAGGTTTACCCTATTTTCAGTGTTTTGGGCCACCACTCACTATATAAAAATTTAAATCATGTTACAATTTTAATACATAAAAATAATCAACAGAAATAAACCTAAAGTAATTATACAAATGTCATACCAGCATATCTTTTTCACCCCAACAAGTCACTAATTTAGTCCATATATTGTGATCAACTTGGACAGGTTCATTTGTAAGTCCTTTTCACACGCTTCATAATAGTCCTTTTTCATACGATACTTCAAGTGCCTCCAAGCATTGTCTACCATTTGAAATCAAATTGCCCTAAATCCTTCAGGGGCATTTGTATTGAGCTAAGAACAAAATAATATGAATAAATTATAAATATATCATTTTAATGATATATTAACTTAATGAAAATAAACAAGTACATTCACACTCTTCCAAACTATATCGAGACTTTCCACCGATACTCTTCTCCAATCGTCCAAATCAAAAGGAAATAACAATTCTTGTCGAGAGAAATATCCCAAGTGACTAGCAAACTTCTTCCTATTGGTTGCAATTGGTTTACAGTCGTGGTTCCACCGAATTATTAATTTTTGACCACTATCACATTCTTTCCATGGTTTGGAAAACCCTCTACATTTCATACTAGTAACGGGACAATTTTGAGTTGGTAATGGTGTACCCTTGGCACTACCTCGTCAAAATTCAAAAGAAAATATGACATGAATAATTAGCAAATAAAAAATTAACTTACTCAATAAACGGTGCCATTGTGTCAGTGTTGAAAAGCACATACCGATGGACTTGAACTAATGTTTCTTGATTAAGCCAAATATGAACTTTTTTTCCAACAGCGCGACAAGAGTCATTACCTTGTCGTTTGTTCTAATAGGTCGACTAGACTTGGTTTCCATGTTATCATCCAAATACCTCGATCAAAAGTTCGTACACATTTCTAAAAGGAAAAGCTTAGCAATCGAGGCCTCACGATGAACATGATTCCCTAAATAGAGTTTCGATGTGTGTAGAAAATATTCACAATTTTAACATCACCAAATACAAAATACAAGCAGACATAATTTTAACATACTTTTGGAAGGGGATAATTCCCCACTTGTAAATATTAAGTGATATATTATTTAAAACTCAAATTATAATCAAATAATATGCTTAGTAACATTGCACCATATCAAACCTCCTAATAATTTTAACCTGGAATAATTTTATATGGAAGATCGTTGGGATATAATAGTATTATTTTTAGCTCGCGGGAGAAAGTTGAAGACAACCAATAACTTCATAATCTGAAAACCCCTTATAGAGAATGTAACAATGCATTGTAATGAAATGAAACATAAAAGAGAAGGGAGCGCATGAACACAATTAAACTCATACATTCACACTATTTATAACTTGATATTACTCGAATATAAAATTGATAAATACAAGGAAAATCAAAACCAAAAGGGCATGTATTAGATGAGTACACCACAACAATGAGGTCAAAAATAAAAACATATACAGATGAGTACACATACCTCTAAGATGATCTTATTATACAAAAATCAACCACTGAATAAGATAGAGAGGGATGTCGTTGTGGGTGCAGGAGTGGGGTTGCGCAGGGGAGAGGAGGCGACATAAGGGTTGAGCGACGGAGGGGGGTGGAGCAGTGGAGAGAGTGAGAGGGAGAGAGCTCTGACAGCACAATGAATATATATATATATATAGAGAGAGAGAGAGAGGGAGAGAGAGATTTTAAAAATCGTCCCATTTGGTATAGCAAATGGGACGGTTTTAAAAATCCATCCCTTAAATTACCCTTGGAAAAAATGCTAAAAATTTCCATACACTAAGAGTGTCGATTTTTAATAACTGTCCCATTTGGTATACCAAATGGGATGGATTTTAAAAACTGACCCTTTCGTGATTTATCAAAAGGGACTGTAATTAAAAACTGTCTCCTTTGGTATATCAAAGGGGACAAAGTGACACGGTCGTCCCAAATACTCCCGTCCCTAATACCCATTTTTCTTGTAGTGATGATTTTAGGGTTTCTTTCTCAATCTTAACTGTAGACACCCCATTATGCTCCATAAACGTAGCCACACCTTCCATGGACTTCTAAAGGCCAGAAAGCTATCCCAAGCTCATGAGCACCTATTTAAAAGTCAAAATACCTAAAACAGTCCACAAAATTACCCAACAGAATCAAACCAGTCCAGAAAAGGACCAAAGGCTAATGGTTAAATATGTTTGACCGATCAGTCCTCAACGCCCCAATTTTTCCCTAAAAGGAGGCCTTCAACAATCTGCTGAGGGCAATAGCTCCGTCCTATTAAATGCATAGCATTTTGTCCATGAGGATTTGACTTTCTAAAAGGCCCTAAAACTCTATCTATTTATCTCCAACCCCTCCTTAAGTTTAGATCTAGTGTCTTAATTTCTATCCCTGATTTCTCTTTTATAATCTAAGTCGAAAAAAATAAAAAAATAAAAAAAATTCTCTTTTCTTACTTTTTCTTTAAAAGTGTCCTTACATCTTTTCCTAAAAAGGTAAATCCTATGCCAGAACACTTCCAAAATAAAAAGGAGTTCACGTAACTTTGCAGGTTCATGATCTCACCCTTTTATTTTGAAATTTTTCTATAAAATCGTGTTGTTGTGCCGAAACTCCACCCAATCTAGTTTATTTATTTTTCTTTGTCTAGTAAAACCTCATCTTTCTCCAAAGGTCATGTTCGAATGACATTGACTATTATTCTAACTACGGTGGATACATATGCATATTAGAGGAGCACAATCTCTAAAAATCAAGTCAAAACATGCATATATTCATCCATTTCCTCATAACTAAACATAAATACTTCAAAATCATGAATGTTTTCATATAGGCTAAAGGATCATTAGATCTGGGATTTCATATTATGTTTTGATCTTAATATTGGAAGTTTGGTTATTTTTTCATCATCAAGAAGTTTTATGAGTGAAATGATCTTGTCTAAATCCTTTTATGAACTCAAAACATATATAATTTCAAGTATGATTATGTTTTCACTATGAAAACATGTCGAACAGTTAAAGAAAGACTAAATGTCTTTTAGAGCCTCTATATGACATGAAATAACTCTTTACTCATTCACTGGTAACTAGTGCTAAACTTAGGTCAAGAAATCTAAGTGCATTAGTAGAACCTATGGCAATACCACTAATAACTGGTGCTGAACATAGGTCAATAAATCTAAGTGCGCTAGTAGAACCTATGGTGACACCAATGGTAATTGATACTAAATTTGGATAAAGATATATCTAAATGTATTAGTCTAACCAATGGTACAACAATTTCAAGCTTAAAAATTGATTTGAACATTCATAAGTTAACAAAACACTAATATATTTCAAAAAATTCTTATTACAATTAAATATATTCAAAATACAAGATGATTATTCAATTGGGTGCTTTCCTTCAGCTTTGGGAGATGACTTCACTTTCTCCATGCCCATAGGATGGCCATCTAAAGTATATGGTGAATTGATGAAGTTAAAATACTGAAGCAGTCTATTGTCACTGATGCTCGGCGTAGTGATCAGCTGAGGAGGCCGAACTATCTCAAGATCATCATGCAATCCATAATCTACTAAATATTTGAATATCACACATTGAGGGATCAAATCAATAGGAATCCATCGAACATTCTATTTTAAGGGAGGCTTTTGACAATATAAAAGTCCAGGATCATTCCAATGCCAGAGTCGGTTGTTTTGGTCAACTTTCATTGCAGTTAGACAATTAGTACAACCCTATTTATAACCTTCACGCTGCGCTTGAGAAAAAATTATCATCTGCATGGTTTAATACTTCATTACACCCTTCCATCCATACCTTTATAGGCTTCTTGTGAAATTGGAAGGTCAGCTTTTCAACTTAATGCTGAAGTTTCTTTAAAACTTCTTCCTTTTCTTTCAATAGAGAGGATAGGTTGGCAAGAACCTGATACTTAACTTCTAGCTTTTTAGAAAGATTGGTAACGGCTTGACTCTTAGCCTTTAATCGAGTAGCCTGTTTAGATAAAATACTCTGGGTTCTAGCCTCCGCAATAGTTAATTGCCCAACCTTCTGCTGGAGGACGTTGAAGATTATGTAGGTTTGGATTTCTTTAAAGATTTAAGCTTTTCTCTTAATTTGGCATTCTCATTCTCCAGAAAAGAAGCTCCTTCATCGACAATAATAGTAGAAGGACTCTTTAAGGACCTCAGTTCATCACTCAACTTATTATATTCTTCTCCCAAGAGTTTATCAATTTCTCTGGCCTCATCAATTTCATGATTAAAAAAAATTTCCTTATTCCTAAAAGTAGTATCATATTTCTCTAACTTTTCTTCAAAGCCCCAAGCTTCACTTAAATACTTGTATTCAACTTTATAGTCGGCGTGGAGCAAAGCCCTAGCTTCATTATGCTCCTCTTGAAGTTCTTCAATCATTTCAAAGTAAGTCACATTATTGGCAATAACCGAATCAAGAAGAAACTTGAGATAAATATATGCTTCATATGCTTGATTAGTAGCATCTTCGCCGAGAAAGTCTGTTAATTCTTTATCGCTCAAATTCAAGTGATCAGATTTGAATAGGTTTTTATAGTGCTTCAGTAGGTCGAAGTCATTGGCAGTAATATATTTCATCTTTGTCATAAACCAGAAAATAGAGCAACAACTAATCAACAAAAGAATAAGGTATAAGAACAACTGAGAAATGAAAAACATTATGAAGAAAGAGTTCTTTTATTGATAAATAAAGAAAAGTTACAAGTACATTGGAAAATAAGCAAAAGAAAGGAACAAAATACAATAACCAAATTTTGAACACGTTTACACCTTCTTCTTATCATTCTTAACATCAGGGTTTCCACCTTAGTCAGCAGAAAGAGCAGTTGGATCAACAGGGTCTTTATCTTATTTAGTCGGAGGGATAGTTGAATCAGTAGCATTTTTGTCTTGGTCATCAGAAGGAATAGATGACTTAACCAATAGACAAAACTCCCAAGAACCAACATCATCATCAAGGTTGGGGGAGACCCCAGAACCAACATCATCAACAACTTCATCATCAAGGTTGGGGGAGATCTAGGGTCATGCCTTAGAAAATGTTCAAAACTGTCTTTAATACAAACTTCCTTTAACTCTGTCGACTAACCTTCCTTAAATAATTTCTTCTTTGCATACTCAATTTGAGTAGAGGCAGTAGAGATGGATTTATCCCAATCCTTATTGAAGGAAGCTTGCCTAGCCTTCTTCCACTTGGCCTTTTTAGAGGAGAGAACTTTCCCTAGCTTGGCTACTAGTCCTTCAGCAGCCTTTGTCCTGCCCTCAGCTTGAAGGGTAGTTGTATCGGCCCTCTGTCAAGCCTTTTTAGCAAATTTGATATTATCTCCCTAAGTTTTCTTCTCTGCCTCCAAGGCTTGTTGAGACTTCAATAAATATTTTTTAAGACCAGCAAAAGCCTCTTCTACATCTTTTAAGGAAGAACGAAGAAGATCATCCTACTCCCGCATTTGATTCTAGTTGACCAAGAACTTCAAAGTAAAGCCAAATTAGTACAAGTAAAAAAAAGTATGAATTATATCTGATCAACCATAAAGCTGAAAAACTTACAAAGGCTAGGCGATGAGTAGCCCTTTTAGACAGTTTTAGTCAGGTCAAAGAGGTAGTAATAACCATATGGTATCGAAGAGTTCCAAACTTAACCAATTTCCTGACAAAGCCAGGATTGATGGCCACAGAGGATCCAGTAGAAGATGGAACAAAATCGACCAAGCCTTGTTGGTTGGCATTAATAAATTTCTCAACATGCTTGTCTGTAGCACCCCTCCTCGATCATTTTAAAGGGGATTTATCACCCTTATTGGTTGGAGGCTTCTTACCAATGTCATTTTTCTTCTTTAAGGAACCACTATCAATAGGATTAGTGGTGCCAGCAACACAGACATCTCCCAAGAGATTGGGAAACTTCCTTTTTCCCATACTTACTGAAAGTGGAAGGTGTGAATGAAAAGAGTAGGAGGTGAAAATTATAAGTTCACCACCACCAGATGTAGTGTCAGATGAAGTAAAAACTGGGTCTTTCTCCATGTTAATTACAAGGGAAGGCACAACAGTTGGAGTACGTGCTACAAAAGAAGTAGTAGAGCATTTATACATCAGTAAGTATGAAGCTGGCCTAGTATTCTTTTCACCTATTCTTTGGTGAATTCCCCAAAGAAACTTGAGCTCGTTAAGCTTAATGCCACTTTCCTTGGGACTTTTTTTCTTCTTATCAACTGCAAGAAGATAAACAACAAAGGTTAATTAGCATATCAGTAGGTAATTCATCAATATGAATATACAAAATATATTTATTACAACCTATGCCATGACCCTCTTGAGGGCATCTTGGTCCATTGTGTACTTCATCCCCTTTAAGAGGGACATATTGCCAATTCTTAGAAATAACCATATGATCAAACTAGTCCCTATTGGAGTTAGGGAAATTAACGACTAGAGCTATGTTGGCAAACTTAGTCTTTCAATAATATTTACTATCACTAGGGACCCATTCCTAACAGAACATAATCTCAGGGATACAGATATGAGTCCCATGGATTTGATTAAGCCTATGGATACCATTTACTATTCTCCAGTTATTGAGGACTAATCTGGTAGGTACAACATCAAAGTATGGGTAAAATCCTAAGCAAAAATGACTTGGTAAATAAGTAAAGTTGTGCTCAGCTATGAGAAGAGATGGAATATAATGACCTTCAAATAAAGAGAAAAAATTAATAGGGGGACCGTTTTGTGGTTGTTTTACGTTTTCACCCTTTGACGGCATGTTGTACACTCTAAGTCTTAACTCTTTTTTAATTCTCATCGTATACTCAAATCGGGAGTCCGATGACCGCACCGTCACTTCATACGAGTTATATTGATCCCGTGCAACATGCTCGTACCTCCTACAGGTCCGTTCTGTGGCAATTTTATATTTTCATCCATTCACGGCATGTTTTAAAACCTAAGTCTAATTTTTTGCAAATTCTCATCGTATACGCAATCGGGGAGTCTAGTGAATACACGGTCAGTTTGTACGAGGTGAATTGGTTTCGTGTGAGGTATTCATGCCCCTTATGGGACCATTTTGTTGTTATTTTATGTTTTCACCCTTTGACGACTTGTTTTTAAACCCATGTTTAACATTTTGTAAATTCTCATTGTATAATTAAACGGGGAGTCCAGTGACTATGCGATCAGTTCTTACGAGTTACATTGGCCCCGTACGAGGTGCTCATGTATCTAACGGGAACATTTTGGGGCTATTTTATGTTTTCTCCCTTTTACGGCATGTTTTTAAGCCTAAGTCTAACCATTTGTAAATTATTGTTGTATACTCAAAAGGGGAGTCCAATGACTACGTGGTAGGTTTGTACGAGTTACATTGGTCCCCTTGAGGTGCTCATGCCTTTTATGGGACCGTTTTGTAGTTGTTTTATGTTTTTACCCTTTGATTGCTTATTTTTAATACGAAGTCTGAATTTTGCAAATTCTCATCCTATACTCAAATCGAGAGTCCAGTGGCTACGCGATGGGTTCCTACGAGTTACATTGGTACGGTGTGAGTTGCTTGTGCGTCTTACTCGATCATTTTGTGGTTGTTTTATGTTTTCACCCTTTGATGGCACATTTTTAATCCAATGTCTAAATTTCACAAAATCTCCTGGTATACTCAAACAAGGAGTTCGGTGACTACGCGGTGAGATCGAACGAGTTACATTAGTCCCGTGCAACGTGCTTGTGCCTCTTACATGATAGTTTATCGTTGTTTTATGTTTTCACCCATTAACAGAATGTTTTAAAAGCCAAGTCTAACAATTTGCAAATTCTCGTCGTATACTCAAACGGGGAGTCTGGTGACAACGCGATCGGTTCCTATAATTTATATTGATCCTGTGCGAGGTACCCGTGACTCTTACTTGTCCGTTTTGTGATTTCTATAGATTTTTGTAATTTAACACCATGTTTTAAATCCTACGTATAACCGTTTACAAATTCTCATCGTATACTCAAACGGGGAAGTCGGTGACTATGCGATCAATTCTTACAATTGACATTGATCCCATGTGAGGAGCTCCGTCCTCTTACGGGAACATTTTGTGGTTGTTTTATGTTCTCAACCTTTCACGACATGTTTTCAATTGTAAGTCTAATAATTTGCAAATTATCGTTTGATACTTAAATGGGGAGTTCGATGATTGTACGGTCAGTTCGTACGAGTTATATTGGTCCATTGTGAGGTTTTCATTCCTCTTATGCGACCGTTTTGTGGTTGTTTTACTTTTTCACCCATTAACGGCATGTTTTACAGGCTAAGTCTTAACTTTTTTTGAATTCTAATCGTATACTCGAATCGGGAGTCCAATGACCACGCTTTCAGTTCATACGAGTTACATTGATCCCGTACGAGGTGCTCGTACCTCCCAGAGGGCCATTCGTGACAGTTTTATGTTTTCGTCCATTCACGGCATGTTTTAATGCCTAAGTTTAATTTTTTGTATATTCTCATCGTATACACATACAGGGAGTCTAGTTAATACATGGTCAGTTTGTACGAGGTGAATTGGTTCCTTACGAGGTATTCATGTCCCTTACGGGACCATTTTGTTGTTGTTTTATGTTTTCACCCTTTGACGAATTATTTTAAACCCATGTTTAATGATTTGCAAATTCTCATCGTATAATCAAACGGGGAGTCCAGTGACTATGCGATCAGTTCTTATGAGTTACATTGGCCCCGTGTGAGGTGCTCATGTATCTAACGGGAATGTTTTGGGGCTGTTTATGTTTTCACCCTTTGACGCCATGTTTTTAGGCCTAAGTCTAACCATTTGTAAATTCTCGTTGTATACTGAAATGAGGAGTCCATTGACTACGCGGTAGGTTCGTATGAGTTACATTGGTACCCTCTGAGGTGCTCGTGCTTCTTACGGGATCATTTTGTGGTTGTTTTATGTTTTTACCCTTTGATGGCTTATTTTGAATGCTAAGTACAAATTTTGCAAATTCTCGTCCTATACTCAAACCGAGAGTTCGGTGGCTACGCGATGGGTTCCTACGAGTTACATTGGTATGGTGCGAGGTGCTCGTGCCTCTTACTTGATCATTTTGTGGTTATTTTATGTTTTCACCCTTTGATGGAACATTTTTAAGCCAATTTCTGAATTTTGCAAAATATCCTGGTATAGTTAAACAAGGAGTTCGGTGACTACGCGGTGAGATCAAACGAGTTACATTAGTCTCATGCAACGTGCCTCTTACAGGATAGTGTGTGGGTGTTTTATGTTTTCACCCATTGACAAAATGTTTTAAAAGCCAAGTCTAACAATTTTCAAATTCTCATCGTATACTCAAACGGGGAGTTTGGTGACTACGCGATCAGTTCCTACCATTTATATTGATCCCGTGCGAGGTGCACGTGACTCTTACTTATCTGTTTTGTGATTGCTATAAATTTTTTCAATTTAACACCATATTTTTAAGCCTACGTATAACCATTTACAAATTCTCATCGTATACTCAAATGGGGAAGCCGGTGACTACGCGATCAATTCTTACAAGTTACATTGATCCCATGCGAGGTGCTCCTGCCTCTTACGAGAACATTTTGTGGTTGTTTTATGTTCTAAACCTTTGACGACTTATTTTTAACCGTAATTCTAATAATTTGCAAATTATCTATTGATACTCAAATGGGCAGTTCGGTGACTGCACGATCAGTTCATACAAGTTACATTGGTCCATTGCGAGGTTTTCGTTCCTCTTATGGGACCGTTTTGTGGTTGTTTTACGTTCTCACCCTTTGACGACATATTTTACAGTCTAAGTCATTAATTTTTTCGAATTCTCATCGTATACTCAATTTGATAGTTCGATGACTACATTATCGGTTCATAAAAGTTACATTAATCCCGTGCGAGGTGCTTGTACCTCCCAGCGTACCATTCTGTGAAATTTTTATGTTTTCACCCATTCACGGCATGTTTTCATCTCTAAGTCTAATTTTTTGCAAATTCTTATCTTATACACATACAGGGAGTCTGGTGAATACGCGATCAGTTTGTACGAGGTGAATTGGTTCCGTACGAGGTATTCGTGCCCCTTCCGGGACCATTTTGTCGTTGTTTTATGGTTTCACACTTTGATGACTTATTTTTAAGCCCATGTTTAACGATTTGCAAATTCTCATCGTATAATCAAACGAGAATTCGAGTGATTATGCGGTCAGTTCTTACGAGTTACATTGGTCCCGTGCGAGGTGTTCATGTATCTAACTAGAACGTTTTGTGGCTGTTTTATATATTCACCATTTGACAGCATGTTTTTAAGCCTAAGTCTAACCATTTGTAAATTCTCATTGTATACTCAAACGGGGAGTCTAGTGACTATGCGATTAGTCCTTACGAGTTACATTAGCCCCGTGTGAGGTGCTCATGTATCTAACAGGAACGTTTTGATGCTTTTTTATGTTTTCACCCTTTGACGGCATGTTTTTAAGCCTAGTCTTACCAATTGTAAATTCTCATTGTATACTCAAACGAGCAGTCCAGTGACTACGCGGTAGGTTCGTACGAGTTACATTGGTCCCCTCCAAGGTGTTCATTCCTCTTAGAGGACTGTTTTGTGGTTATTTTATGTTTTTACCCTTTGATGGCTTATTTTAAATACTGAGTCTAAATTTTGCAAATTTTCGTCCTATACACAAACCGAGAGTCCGGTGGCTGTGCGATGGGTTCCTACGAGTTACATTGGTACGGTGCGAGGTGCTCGTGCCTCTTACGGGATCATTTTGTGGTTGTTTTATGTTTTCACCCTTTGATGGCACATTTTTAAGCCAATGTCTGAATTTTGTAAAATCTCCTGGTATACTAAAATAAGGAGTTCGGTGACTACGCGGTGAGATCGAACGAGTTACATTAGTCTTGTGCAACGTGCCCGTGCCTTTTACAGGATAGTTTGTGGTTATTTTATGTTTTCACCCATTGACATAATGTTTTAAAAGCCAAGTCTAACGATTTGCAAATTCTCATCATATACTCAAATGGAGAGTCTACTGACTACGCGATCGGTTCCTACCATTTATATTGATCCCGTGTGAGGTGCCCATGACTCTTACCTGTCCATTTTGTTATTGTTATAGATTTTCACAATTTATTACCATGTTTTTAAGACTACGTATAACCGTTTACAAATTCTCATCGTATACTCAAACGGGGAAGTCGGTGACTATGCGACCAATTCTTACAAGTTACCTTGATCCCATGCGAGGTGCTCCTGCCTCTTACGGGAACGTTTTGTGGTTGTTTTATGTTCTCAACTTTTGACGACGGTTTAACCATAAGTCCAATAATTTGCAAATTATCGTTTGATACTCAAATGGGGAGTCCGGTGACTGCACGGTCAGTTCGTACGAGTTACATTGGTCCATTGCGAGATTTTCGTTCCTCTTATGGGACCGTTTTCTGGTTGTTTTACGTTTTTCACTCTTTGACAACATGTTTTACAGTATTAGTCTTAACTTTTTTTGAATTCTCATCGTATACTCAAATCGGGAGTCCAATGACCACGCTTTCAGTTCATACGAGTTACATTGATCCCGTACGAGGTGCTCGTACCTCCTAGAGGCCGGTTCTATTACAGTTTTATGTTTTCACGCATTCACGGCATGTTTTAATCCCTAGAGGTGCTCGTACCTCCTAGAGGCCCGTACGAGGTGCTCGTACCTCATGTTTTCACGCGGTCAGTTTATATGAGGTGAATTGGTTCCGTACGAGGTATTTGTGCCCCTTAGGGGATCATTTTGTTATTGTTTTATGGTTTCACCCTTTGATGACATGTTTTTAAGCCCATGTTTAACGATTTGACAATTCTTATCATATAATCAAATGGGGAGTCCAGTGACTATGCACTCAGTTCTTACGAGTTATTTTTGGTCCCGTGTGAGGTCTTCATGTATCTAACTAGAGCGTTTTGTGGCTATTTTATATTTTCACCATTTGACAGCATGTTTTTAATCCTAAGTCTAACCATTTGTAAATTCTCATTGTATACTCAAACGGGGAGTCTAATGACTAAGCGGTAGGTTCGTATGAGTTACATTGGTCCCCTCTGAGGTGCTCGTGCTTCTTACGGGACCATTTTGTGGTTGTTTTATGTTTTCACCCTTTGATGGCTTGTTTTTAATCCTAAGTCTAAATTTTGCAAATTCTCATCCTATACTCAAATCGGGAGTCCGGTGGCTACGTGATGGGTTCCTACGAGTTACATTGGTCCGGTACGAGGTTCTCGTGCCTCTTATGAGATCGTTTTGTGGTTGTTTTATGTTTTCACCCTTTGATGGCATGTTTTTAAGCCAATGTCTGAATTTTGAAAAATCTTCTGTTATACTCGAACAAGGAGTTCGGTGACTACGCGGTCAGATCGAACGAGTTACATTGGTCCCGTGTAACGTGCTTGTGCCTCTTACAGGATAGTTTGTTGTTGTTTTATGTTTTCAGCCATTGACAGAATGTTTTAAAAGCCAAGTCTAACGATTTGCGAATTCTCATTATATACTCAAACGGGGATTCTGTTGAATACGTGACCGGTTCATCCCATTTATATTGATCCCGTGCGAGGTGCCTGTGACTCTTACTTGTCCGTTTTATGATTTTTATAGATTTTCATAATTTAATGCCAAGTTTTTAAGCCTACATATAACCGTTTGCAAATTATCATTGTATACTCAAATGGGAATGCCAGTGACTACGCGATCAATTCTTACAAGTTACATTGATCCCATGCGAGGTGCTCCTGCCTCTTACGGGAATGTTTATGGTTCTTTTATGTTCTCCACCTTTGACGGCATGTTTTTAACCGTAAGTCTAATAATTTGTAAATTATCGTTTGATACTCAAATAGGGAGTTCGGTGACTGTACGGTCTATTCGTACAAGTTACATTGGTCCATTGCGAGGTTTTTGTTCCTCTTATGGGACCATTTTGTGGGTGTTTTATGTTTCAACCCTTTGGCGACATATTTTACAGTCTAAGTCTAAACTTTTTTCAAATTATCTTCGCATACTGAAATCCGATGACTACGTTGTCGGTTCATACGAGTTCCATTAATCCCGTGCGTGGTGCTCGTACCTCCCAGAGCACCGCTCTGTGACAGTTTTATGCTTTCACCCATTCAAGGCATGTTCAAGGCATGTTTTAATGCCTAAGTCTCATTTTTTCAAAATTCTCATCGTATACACATACAGGGAGTCTCGTGAATACACGGTCAGTTTGTACGAGGTGAATTGGTTCCGTACGAGGTATCCGTGCCCCTTACGGGACCATTTTGTTATTGTTTTATGTTTTCACCCTTTGATGATTTATTTTAAAACCCATTTTTAACGATTTGCAAATTCTCATCGTCTAATCAAACAGGGAGTCCAGTGACTATGCGGTCAGTTCTTACGAGTTACATTAGTCCCGTGCGAGGTGTTCATGTTTCTAACTAGGACGTTTTGGGGTTGTTTTATATTTTCACCATTTGACAACATGTTTTTAAGCCTAAGTCTAACGATTTGTAAATTCTCATTGTGTACTAAAATGAGGAGTCCGATAACTACGCGGTGAGTTCGTACGAGATACTCTGGTTCTGTTTGAGGTGTCCGTGCTTCTTACAGGATCGTTTTGTGGTTTTTTTATGTTATCACCATTTGATGGCTTTTTTTTTAATCCTAAGTCTAAATTTTGTAAATTCTCCTCATATACTCAAACTGGGAGTCCCGTGACTACGCGATGGGTTCCTACAAGTTACATTGGTCCAGTACGAGGTGCTCGGGCCTCTTACGGGATCGTTTTATGGTTATTTTATATTTTTACCCTTTGACGTTATGTTTTTAAGCCTATGTCTAAAATTTGTAAAATCTCCTCGTATAATCAAATAAGGAGTTCGGTGACTAGGCGATCAAATCTTATGAGTTACATTGGTCACGTGTAATGTGCTCGTGCCTCTTACATGATAGTTTCATGGTTGTTTTACATTTTCACCCATTGATGCCTTATTTTAAAGACCAAATCTAACGATTTGCAAATTCTCATCGTATATTCAAGCGGGGAGTCCGATGACTAGGCGATCGGTTCGTACCATTTACTTTGGTCCTGTGAGAGGTTCTCGTTACTCTTATGGGTTATTTTTGTGACGGTTTTACATTTTCTCCCTTTGATCATGTGTTTTTATGCCTACGTATACCCATTTGCAAATTCTCATCGTATATTCAAATGGGGAAGATGGTGACTATGCGATCGATTCGTATGAGTTACATTGATACCATGCAAGGTGCTCTGCCTCTTACGGGATCATTTTGTGGTCGTTTTACGTTCTTAACCTTTGACGAAAATTTTTTAACCGTAAGTCTAACAATTTGTAAATTCTCATTTTATTCTCAAATGGGGAGTCTGGTGACCACATGGTCAATTCGTATGAGTTACATTGGTCCACTGCGAGGTTTTCGTGCCTCTTATAGGACCGTTTTGTGGTTGGTTTGCGTTTTCACCCTTTGACGGTATGTTTTAAAGTCTAAGTCTAACTTTTTTTAATTCTCGTCTTATACTCAAATCGGGGTCCGGTGACTACGTTGTTAGTTCATAAAAGTTACATTGACCCCGTTTGAGGTGCTCGTACCTCTTACAGGATCACTTTGTAACTATTTTATGTTTTAACCCTTTCATGGCATGTTTTAATGCCTAATTCTAATTTTTTTCGAAATTATCATCGTATACTCATAGGGGGAGTCCGATGAATACGCGATCAGTTTATACGAGTTGAATTGGTTTCGTACAAGAAATTCATGCCCCTTACGGGATAGTTTTGTTATTGTTTTATGTTTTTACCCTTTGACGGCTTATTTTTAAGACCATGTTTAACCATTTGCATATTCTCATGGTATAATCAAATGCCGAGTCTAGTGACTATGCGGTCAGTTCTTACAAGTTACATTGGTCCTGTGTGAGGTGCTCATGTACCTAACGGGAACATTTTGGGGTTGTTTTATGTTTTCACTCTTTGACAGATTATTTTGAAGCCAAAGTCTAACCATTTATAAATTCTCATTGTATACTCAAATGGGGAGTTCGATGACTACGAGGTCGGTTCGTACAAGTTACACTGGTCTAGTTCGAGTTACTCATGCCTCTTACGGGACCGTTTTGTGGTTGTTTTACATTTTTACCTTTTGATGGCTTGTTTATAATCGTAAGTATAACATTTGCAAATTCTCGTTGTATACTCAAATCGGGAGTCCGATGACTACACGATGGGTCCCTACGAGTTACAATGGTCCACTGCGAGGTTCTAATGCCTCTTATGGGATCGTTTTGTAGTTGTTTTATGTTTTCACCCTTTGACGGCATGTTTTTCAGCCTAAATTTTGCGAATTCTCCTCGTATGCTCAAATAAGGAGTTAGGTGACAATGCGATCAGATCTCATGATTTACATTGGTCCCGTGCGACATGTTGTTTCCTTTTACAAGAAAGTTTTGTGGTTGTTTTAGGTTTTCACCCTTTGACAGCATGTTCTAAAGACCAAATCTAACGAATTGCACATTCTCATCATATACTCAAACGGGGAGTCCAGTGACTATGCGGTCGGTTTGTACCCTTCAAATTGATCACATGTAAGGTGCACGTGCCTCTTATGGAACCATTTTGTGGTTATTTTATGTTCTCAACCTTTGATGGCCTGTTTTTAACCATATGTGTAAGAATTTGCAAATTCTCATTTTATACTCAAATGGGGAGTCTAGTGACTGCGATGTCGGTTCGTACGAATTACATTGGTCCAGTGTGACGTGTTCATGCCACTTATGGGACTGTTTTGTGGTTGTTTTACATTTTCAACTTTTGACAGCATGTTTTAAAGTCTAAGACTAATGTTTTTTTGAATTCTCATCGTATACTCAAATCGGGAGTCCGGTGACTATGTTATCAGTTCATACGAGTTACATTGATCCCGTTCGAGGTGATCGTACCTCTTACAGAACTGTTTTGTGACTGTTTTATGTTTTCGCCCTTTCACAGCATGTTTTAATGCCTAAGTTTAATTTTCTTTACATTCTCATCGTATACTCTTACGGGGAGTTCGATGAATACACGGTATATTCGTACTAGGTGAGTTGGTTTTGTACGAGGTATTCATTCCCCTTACGGGACCGTTTTGTGGTTGTTTTAGGTTTTTACCCCTTGACGGCTTGTTTATACGCCCTTGTTTAACCATTTGCAAATTCTCATCGTATAATCAAATGGGGAGTCCAATGACTATGTGTTCAATTCTTATGAGTTACATTGGTCCCGTGCGAGGTGATCGCGCCTCTTACGGGTCCTTTTTTAGCTTTTTTATGTTTTCACACTTTGACGACATGTTTTTAAGCCTAAGTCTAATTGTTTGCAAATTCTCATCGTATACTCAAACGGGGAGTCCGGTGTCTATGCGGTCAGTTCATACCAATTACAATTGTCACGTGCGAGGTGCTTGTGATACTTATGGGACCATTTTCTGGTTGTTTTATATTTTCAGCCTTTAATGGTATGTTTTTAAGCCCAAGTCTAATCTTTTACGAAATTCTCTTCGTATACTTAAATGGGGAGTTCGGTGATTGTGTGGTCGGTCCATACGAGTTATATTGGTCACGTGCAAGGTTCACATGCCTTTTACGGGACCATAGTTTGGATGGTTTACCTTTTCTCCCTTTCACGACACATTTTGAAGTATAACTCTAACTTTTTGCGAATTCTCTTCGTAGACTCAACCCGGGAGTTCGATGACCACGCGATCGATTTGTATGAGTTACATTGATCCCGTCTGAGGTTCTTGTGCCTCTTACAGGACCGTTTTCTAGCTATTTTACATTTTCACCCTTTTACATAATGCTTTAAAGACTATGTCTAATTTTTTACAAAGTCTCGTTATATACTCAAACAACGAGTCCGGTTAATGTGCGGTGGATTCGTATGAGTTGAACTCGTTCCGTGCGAGGTATTTATATCTCTTACGGGACCATTTTGTGGCTATTTTATATTGTCACCCTTTAACAGCATGTTTCTAATCCCAAGTCTAACCATTTCCAAATTCTCGTCGTATACTGAAATAGGGATTTTTATGACTATGCAGTCGGTTCGTACGAGTTACATGGGTCTCGTACGAGATGCTCGTACCTCTTACCAGACCGTTTAATGGTTGTTTTATGCTTTCACACTTTTACGACATGTTTTAAAGCCTAAGTGTAACTTTGAGAAAATTTTCATCATATACTCAAATCGGGAGTCCGGTGACTACGCAGTCGGTTCGTATGAGTTACATTACTCCCATCCGAGGTGCTCATGCTTCCTAGGGGACCGTTTTGTGGATGTTTTACGTTTTCACCCTTGGAAGATATTTTTTAAGCCCAAGTCCAAAATTTTCAAATTCTCCTTGTATACTCAAATCGGGAGTCCGATGATTACGCATTGGGTTCCTACGAGTTACATTTGTCCCGTCCGAGGTGCACATGCCTCTTGCGGGATCGTTTTATGTTTGTTTTATGTTTTCACCCATTGACATCATATTTTTATGCATGAATCTAATTTTTTGCAAATTCTCATTCTATGTTCAAACTGGGAGTCGAATGACTATGCAGTCTGTTCCCACGAGTTACGTTGGTCTCGTGCAAGGTGCTTGTGTCTATTACCGAACCATTTTGTGGATGTTTTACATTTTCACCTTTTGACGGGAAGTTTTTAAGCCTCAGTCTAACTCTTTACAAATTCTCGTCGTATACTCAAATGGGGAGTCCGATGTCTATGCAGTCAGCTCCTACGAGCTTCATTGGTCCCGTACGAGGTTATTACGCCTCTTAGATGACCTTTTTGTTGTTTCTTTACATTTTCACCATTTGAAGGCATGTTTTTAAGCCTAAGTCTAAATTTTGCAAATTCTCCTCGTACTCAAACAAGGAGTTCGGTGACTACGCGGGCAATTCATATGAATAACTTTGGCCCCATACGAGGTGCTCGTGGCTCTTATGGGATCATTTTGTGGTTGTTTAATGTTTTCACCCTTTGACGGCATATTTCAAAGTGCATGTCTAGCCATTTGTAAATTTTCATTATATACTCAAATGGCAAGTCCAGTAACTTCACGGGCAGTTCTTATAATTTACACTGATCCTGTGCGAGCTTCTCGTGACTCTTATGATACCATTTTATGGTTGTTTTATGTTTTCACCCTTTGACTGCATGTTTTTAAGCCCACGTCTAACCGTTTGCGAATTCTTATCGTATTCTCAAACGAAGAGTCCGGTGATTACGCCGTTGATTTGTACGAGTTACATTTATCCCATGTGATGTGCTCGTTCCTCTTATGAGACTATTTTGTGGTTATTATACGTTTTTATCCTTCAACGACGTGTTTTTAATCGTAAGTTTAACCTTTTGCAAATTCTAATTGTATACTCAAGCGGGGAGTCCGATGACTACGCGGTCGGTTCGTAAGAGGCACGTTTACTTTGTGATTTTTGAGATATAATTGTACAATTTAGTACTTATTTTCTTTAACACATTAAGAAAATGAATTATTATTTGTATAGTTGAATAGATTATTATTGGTATACTAGAATTGCTGATTTGTTGTTGCGAAGAATAGAATTATTAAAACACCTTCGAAAGCCTTAAATTATTAATCCACTTGTTAAGGCCTGTAATTTTTATGTATCACACATTACGAAGAGAAAGAATAAAAGTTGAAATTTACATTTCAAATATAGTGCTATGTCTGTGCGTGTGTGTTTATGCATATGATATACCTTCTAGCTCAGGGACAGAACTCCAACACCCATGACCATATATGGTGATGTTATAATAGTTAATCTTATAAGTGTTAATATTGATATGTTATGTTTTATTATTGATATCTTATAACTGTTATGGATGATTTTCTATAAGATATCTTATAGCTTATATCTTAGGTATAGAACTCCAAGACCATATTTCTTATGGCTCATAAAGATGTTCTCCAGTTATAACTGTTAAAGTAAACTAGGTAGAACATAATAAGTAAACAGTTAACCAGTGAGAACTGTTAGCCTATCAATTTCTGGATGCTCTGTGCAAATGTGAACAGTTAGCCTATCCATTTGTGTTTGTACCTTAACATTGATTTATGTTCTTCTATTTGTCTATTTTGGGATATGGTTTGTTAGATCTACATAATATCGTGTCACTTAATGATAAATGTGAGAAATGATTGGGATATTAAAATCACAGTTGATGGGGACATTAAAACACAAATAGTTGAAAGAAAGGAAGATTTTTTGTAAAAATATTAACTATAAACCAGAAGAATAGAGTGTGGCAATGCCATCATTTTAATTATGGAAACATGTTTTTTTGTAAAAATATTAACTATTCTTTCTATTGTGATTTTTTTTGTTTAATATATAACCACGTCTTGTTTTGTTTTCTGATTTCTGAGATATAATTGTACAATTTAGTACATGTTTTGTTTAATTCCTAATAATTTGGACTGTTTTCTGTTATTTCTGTTGATTTAGTACAAGTTTATGGTCTTTCTTTGACTTTTATTCTTTCTGTTGGGACTATTTTTCTTTCTATTTTCTTTTCTATTTAATCTATATTAAGTCCATTGAGTTGCAGTAAACTAATGTTTATAAACAAGAAATGAATATAACAAGTGTATTGTTTAATCCAATTTCCCTCACTTGGATAAGAATATTATTTTTTGGATTGCTATGACAGTGTTGGTATTTGATACATAAGACATGTGTATGGACTTCTATGACAGTGTTGATATTCGATATATATGATTGTTATTTTTTTGTTCAGATTGTGTAGACATATTGAGAAGGAAGTTAAATGTGGATAGGGCTTGTGGTAGTGTGTTAAGATATCATAAAGGTTGTTTTATATTGGTCTTTTCTAAGAACATTGGATTGAGAACTAATATCCAAGCTGAGGTTGAGGCTATTAATCAAGGTTTGAATATTCCTTTCCAAATAATTTTTTCCTTCTAATTGGATAGCGATGATAAATGAGGATATTAGTTCCCAATAGATGGATATTGGAAGTACTCCCCTCTGGTGGTACTGGGAATCCATCATTTTCTATCATAAGAAATAATATGTTGGTGGTCCATGACATTAGTTCTTTCAACTCATCCATGTCTTAACAATAACGAGTCTCTCCCTCCTCAGTCCTCTTATCCATCTCTTCAAGATTGAGGTGCTCTCCCTCCTCAATCATCTCTTGCAACCATTCGATCTCGTTCTCATAAGACTGAGAGGGCATGGACCTTAAAGATGTCGGTCTAATACTAACTACGATACATAATGAACGTCCATGTCCGTCACTACCAATGACATATTCAAATATTTGATCTTTCACTTCGGGTTCATTCTGTTGTTCTCCTTGTGTCACATTCAATTGTCTTTGTATACTTTCCTACAAATTAAGAAGAGTTTCAAACAGTGTGCAATGCCATAAAATGCTTATTGCGATATTTTTACGTTAGGCAACAAGAATGGACACTAAAATATAATACATTTATACCATCTGCTCCATCCTCTGTACTATACGTCTTATCCTTCAACCTCCAAGTCTCTCTATACACACTAAGCTTGTCGATAGGCAAGTTGGATTTTTTCATGTATTATTTTTTAAGTAAGATAAGAAAAAAAACATATTACGTTCATAATAGCAATGATGAAATTCAACATAATCATCCTCAAACTAATAAAAGAATATATAAC
Source organism: Sambucus nigra (assembly GCA_949130495.1). Lineage (NCBI taxonomy): Eukaryota > Viridiplantae > Streptophyta > Magnoliopsida > Dipsacales > Adoxaceae > Sambucus > Sambucus nigra. The sequence continues at coordinate 412,307,267 of OX422223.1, forward strand.
GAATAAAAAATATGATTTTAACCTTTTCTACAACTTGAGGAATAGACGTCCTCCCAATACTAGGGTGGGTACAAAGGTTTGACCTATTCTCGGTGTTTTAGGCCACCACTTGCTATATAAAAAGTTAAATCATGTTACAATTTTGATATATATAAATAATTAACAAAAATAAACAGAAAGTAATTATACATATGTCATTCCACCGTATCTTTTTCACCCCAACAAGTCACTAATTTAGGTCATATATCAGGATCAACTTGGAGAGGTGAATTTCCAACTCACTCAATTCGTTGTCATATGCCTCGTAAGCGTCCATTTTCATACGATACTTAAAGCAACTCCAAGCATTCTCTAGCATTTGAAAACAAATTGTCTTCAATCCTTCAAGGGCATTTGAAAACAAATTGTCTTAAATCCTTGAGGAGATAATTCTCGTCATATACTTAAATGGGGAGTTCGGTGACAACGTGGTGAGTCCCCATATGTTACATTTGTCCCGTACGAGGTGCTCATGTCTCTTATTGGACCGTTTTGTGGTTCTTTGACGTTTTCACCCTTTGATGGCACGTTTTAAGTTTAAGTCAAACTGTTTGAAAATTCTCATTGTATACTCAAATGGGGAGGAGTTCAGTGGCTAAATGATCACTTCGTATGAGTTATATTGGTCCCGTGCAAGGTGTTCATGCCTCTTACGGGACTCTTTTATGGTTGTTTATGTTTTCTTCCATTGACGACATATTTTTAAGTCTATGTCAAACCGTTTACAAATTCTCATCGTATACCCAAACCTAGAGTTCGGTGACTACGAGGTCGGTTCGTATGAGTTTCATTGGTCCCGTCTGAGGTGCTCGTGCCTTTTATGGGACCATTTTTTGGTTGTTTTACATTTTCACCCTTTGATGGCATGCTTTTAATCCTATGTCTATATTTTGTATACTTAAATCAGGAGTTCAGTGACAACACAATGGGTTTTTACGAGTTATGTTGGTCCCATGTGACATGCACGTGCCTCTTACGGGACTGTTTTGTGTCTATTTTATGTTTTCACCGTTTGACGTTGTGTTTTAAAGAATAAATCTAAATTTTTACAAATTATATTATATACTCAAACTGGGATTCCGGTGACTATGCGATCTATTCCCACTAGTTACATTGGTCCCTTGTGAAGTGCTTGTGCCTGTTACAGGACCATTTTGTGGTTGTTTTGCATTTTCACCCTTTGACAACATGTTTTTAATCCAAAGTCTAACTATTTGTAAATTCCCGTCGTGTACTCAATTAGGAAGTCCGGTGACTATGCGGGTCGTTCGTACGAGTTACATTGGTCCCGTCTGAGGTGATCGTACCTCTTACGGGACCGTTTTGTGGTTGTTTTATATTTTCACCCTTTAACGGCATGCTTTTAAGCCAAAGTCTAATTTTTTTAAATTCTCAGCGTATACTCCAATCTGGAGTTCGGTGACTACGTAATGGGTTCCTACGAGTTACATTGGTCCAGTGTGAGGTGCTCATGCAACTTAGCACTACAAGAAAAATGAGTATTAGGGACGGTAAAAAACCGTCCGTAAAAGTAACAAAACCGTCCTCAAAGAGTATTAGGGACGATTTTTGCAATGGCAAAAATACATCCCTTATACTAGGCGTCCTAAATATTTTAGGGACGGATTTTACCGTCCTAAATGTTAACTCATGAACACTCTACATTTGGCATTAGGGACGGATTTTTCCGTCCCAAATGGTGTTCTCACGAAAAAACTCCCTCTCCCGCTAATAGTATTTGGGACGGTTTATCCGTCTCTAATACTACTGAGATTCTTGCAACCCAATTAGGGAAGGTAAAAACCGTCCCTAAAGGTATTCTCAATTAATACAAATAAGTATTAGGGACGGTTTATAACCGTGCCAATTGATAAATAAAAAATTATCATAAATAGTTATATTATTATATGTTTTATGTTACAATAATAATTGACATCTAATTGACATTATAAATCAAACCATCCGATAAAAACACAATATATCAACCACATTCATTGAAGCATGTATCCAATAACAATTTCTTCCATTGAACTACATTCAAGTCGAAATATTTAAATGAGTACAAAATCATACTAATTAATAAGATATACAATTGTCAAAAAAATATCATCCCTAAATTAAGATGATAAATATGGTTGTCGCGCTTCGAAAACTTCTCTTAGTAAAATATGTATCTTCAACTTCATGTATCTTCAACTTCTTGTACATAACCTGCAATCAATAAATAATCATTTTATCAAAATAATATTATAGTAAAATAAAATATCCAAATATATTTGTTAATCGTACCAACAACTTTTTATAATTTTTAAAAAAATTTGACAGTCTCCTTTGTTTATAAATGAAACCAACCAGTTTAATCAATACAAAAACCGCACGGCTATAATAATCTTGCATATCAACAATTCTTTACAATTTTTAAAAAAAATCGACAGAGTCTCCTTTGTTTATACATGAAAACCAACATTTTTAATCAACACAAAAGCCCGCACGGCCATATAAAATTAAAAATTCTCCATATCAACAATTATTTACAGTTTTTAAAAAAATTCAACAGAGTCTCCTTTGTTTATACATGAAAACCAACATGTTTAATTAACACAAAAACCCACACGGCCAGTAAAAAAAATTAAAACAACAATCTCGCATATCAACAACAGTAATAAATAAAGAATCTACATGTCGCAAACCATTGCTTTATTCATGTGTTCCACGCGAATAAAATATAACCCTAAAATGTTATCCTGCAAAAAAATATAAGAAACAACACAAAAAAGATATCAGTAATCAAATAATGTTTAAACCTACGAGTTACATTGGTCTCGTGCGAGGTGATCGTGCCTCACTGGACCATTTTGTGACTGTTTTACGTTTTCATACCTTGACCATTTTAGTAACACAAGCTATTATATACAGTATATATATATATATATATATATATATATATATATATATATATATATATATATATATATATATATGATCATATGATCATATGATATGGATATATATATAACAATATATATATATAATTACTCATGTATATTTGACAACAAGATAAATAGACAATCAATTACAAATAATAAAAACACATCATAATAAATTAAATTTATTCGTTATCGTTTTTTTAAGTATAAATGAAATTTATACTTAAATGGAATAAATGGAATTTATAACAAGTGTTCGTGACATTTAACTGACATAACGGCCTAAAAATAGCTTCGCTAAAAATGGTATATGTGTATATCTGTGTATATACGGTAGATGTTATATACACATATGCATATGTGTATATAACAGCATACACTGTTATATACACATATACATATGTGTATATAACAGGTGACTATTATATACACATATGTATATGTGTATATAACAGAAGTAGTTGTTATATACACCTATACATATGTGTATATAACAGATATATACGTCTTAAGTACACATATGTATATGTGTATATAATAGTGTATACATACTATATATTACATATTTATCTATATATATATGTAATATGTATGTATAAAGAGTATAACAGTAGTATATATCACATATATATACATACATATACACTTATATGCATATGTACATATATATATATACATATATATATATAAGTGTATATGTATGTATATATATATATATGTGTATATGTATGTATATATATGTAATATATACTACTGTTATACTATTTATACATACATATATATACATACATTCTGTTTATACATACATATATGTACATATATATAGACTTGTATGCATATATTTTTATACACACATATACACTTCGATGGCATGTTTTTATGCTTAAGTCTAACTTTTTGCAAATTTACGTCATACACTCAAACCGGTAGTCCCGTGACTACGCGATCGGTTCCTACGAGTTACATTAGTCCCGTGCGAGGTGTTCGTGAATCTTACAGGACCGTTTTGAGGCTATTTTACGTTTTCATCCTTCGATGGCATGTTTTTATGCTTAAGTCTAACTTTTTGCAAATTCGCATCGTATACTAAAACTGGGAGTCCCGTGACTACGCGGTTAGTTCCTACGAGTCACATTGATCCCGTGCGAGGTGTTCGTGAGTCTTACGGGACCATTTTCTGGCTATTTTACGTATTCACCCTTCGATGGCATGTTTTTATGCTCAAGTCTATTTTTTAAAAATTTACTCTGTACACTCAAACCGAGAGCCCCGTGACTATGCTGTCGATTTCTACGAGTCACATTGGTCCTGTACGAGGTGTTCGTGACTCTTACAGGGCCTTTTTGTGGCTGTTTTATGCTTTCACCCTTCGATGCCGTGTTTTTATGCTTAAGTCTATTTTTTTGCAAATTTACTTCGTACACTCAAACCGAGAGCCCTATGACTACGCGGTCGGTTCCTATGAGTCACATTGGTCCCATGCGAGGTGTTCGTAACTCTTACAGGACTGTTTTGTGGTTGTTTTATATTTTCACCCTTCGATGGCATGTTTTTATGCTTATGTCTAATTTTTTGCAAATTTGCGTCGTATACTAAAACCGGGAGGGTCATGACTACGCGGATGGTTCCTACGAGTCACATTGATCCCGTGCGATGTGTCCATGACTCTTACGAGATTGTTTTGTGGCTATTTTACGTATTCACCCTTCGATGGCATGTTTTGAATACATAAGCAGGTCTTGCTTTGCTTTGTGATTTCTGAGACATAATTGTACAATTTAGTATTCCTATCAAAAATAATTTATTTCTGATAATTGGATAATGATGAGAAATGAGGATACATATTCCCTACAGCTGAACATTGGAAGTACTCGAGGAATCATCTGGTGGTATTGGGAATCCATCATTTTGTATCATACGAAACAATTTGTTGGTGGGCTCTTTCAACTCTTGAATCTCTTCACGATGACGAGTCTCTCCCTTCTCAATCCTCTTTCGCAACCTTTCGATCTCGCTCTCCTAAAAGTGAGAAGGCATGGACGATACAGATGGCGGTCCAATACCAACTCCCCTACATAATGCACGTCCATGTCCATCACGACCAATGACATCCTCAAAGATTAGATCTCTCACTTTCAGGTCATTCTGTTTTTCTTCTTCTATCGCATTCAATTATCTTTGTATACTTTCCTACAAATTATGAAAAGAGTTTTAAACAGTGTGCAATACCATAAAACATTTATTGCAATATTTTTTACATTTGGTAACAAGGATGGACATTAAAATATAATACCTCTATACCAGCCGCTCCATCCTCTATATTAAACGTCTTATCCTTTAACCTTCATGTCTCTCTATACACACTAAGCTTGTCAATAGGCAACTCGACTTTTTTCATCTATTATTCTTTAAGTAAGATAAGAAAAAAAATATATTACATTCATAATAGTAATGATGAAATTCAACATTATCGTCCTCAAACTAAAAGCATAAAAGAATATGTAATGAATATAAAATATAGTGTTAACCTTTTCTACAACTTCAGGAATTGACATCCTCCCAATCCTAGGGTGGGCATAAAGGTTTTCCCTATTTTCGGCGTTTTTGGCCGCCACTTGCTACATAAAGAGTTAAATCATGTTACAATTTTGATACATATAAATAATCAGCAAAAATAAATAGAAAGTAATTCTACATATGTCATACCACCGTTTCTTTTTCACCCCAATAAGACACAAATTTAGGCCATATATCGGGATCAACTTGGAGAGGTACCTTTTCAAGTCGATCTGTGTCATTGTCATACGCCTCATAATAGTCCTTTTTTATACGATACTTAAAGCGCATCCAAGCATTGTCCAACATTTGAAAATAAATTGGCTTAAATCCTTCAGGGGCATTTGTATTGCGCTACGAACAAAGGAATATAAATAAATTATAAATAGATCATTTGACTGACGTACTAACTGAACATTTTAAAATATTCAAATTTATATTCGCAATGATAGACAAGTACCTTCACACTATTTTGACACCCCGCCTAATTAACCCCGGGTGGTCAGTCCTAAATTAAGTTAGAACAGGTTTCTCAGTTGGATCATCCTTAGCATCACTGTCGTCTTTTTAATTACTAACCACCTAAGTGAGAAAAATTAGACCGGTGCCAATTTTTATCTTTCAATAACTTAAATGAAATCTCATGCAGAAAATAAAATAACACAATTAATCACAATTAATTAAAACAACCATAGACAATTTAATGACTAACCGAATAAACCATCGGCCCAAAAATCCAACAAATATAAAATAAAGACAAGTAATCAATCTCAACAAGTGTGATAGAAACTAAATGAACTGTGAGCGACATGCTCGAAATAACTGATAGAAGTCTCTACATTAGAATGAAAGAATGAGGCGTCTATCAAAACTCCCGCAACATCCACATATGCTGCAGCAACGAATTTCCTGAAACAGAGTCAAGCCTGGCGTCCCTGTGGTTGGACACCTAAAAGGTTTTTTTTAAAAATTATAGCAAGGGTTAGTACCCAAAAACATTTGAAAAACATTTAACAAATGATTAACTTGCAGTAATAAATAAATATGCATGCTCTCCATATTTTAGTTAGTGCTGCACTCCCTTGAGGACATCCTCACCCCTCCTCTAATGTGCACTACTAACGCCTTAAATAAATTCACCTAGTTTTTCATCTTATGACTAGATAAATTATAAATCCCTTTGAAAGCACCCTACTCTAACCGAGTATACCTTAATTATGATTTTTAAGTTATTATCGTCATCAAGTTAATTAAATCATTTCCCTTTTTAATTTCATATAACTTCGACATCTATTATACATATAGTACAACTCATGCTTTGTATTAATTAGCCCGTATATAATTATTTATCTAATTATATACTCAGTCACATTGCAGCATTCACAAACTTACTAATATAACATTTAATAATAGTATTTTTCCCCGAGTAAAGTCTCACGGGGTAAAATTCCTCTAATGTGTTATCCCACTAGGTATATTCACCTGACCTAGTAACCCCAAGTCAGAATTTCCTCCTAACTTGGTTAATACATATATATTGGAGGCGGTCATATTCCTTCCCTGAAAGTGAGATGCCCCTCACCCGTATAACGGACGCTATGTCCTGGGATTATACCCGCCCTACTCCTCAAGCTAGGGGATTCATCCACTACGCGCAACCTCCCCCCATAACACTAGAGAATGTAATAATACTATTTATCACTGATATTAAAGCACACAGCATATATATGTACATATACTATCGCACACCATATATATATATATATATATATATATATATATATATATATATATATCCCGGCTATACCGTGTACTAAGTTCGTAACACAAGCTTATTCCATTTTATAATGATTTTGTGGCCCAACTCGAATTATTAATTAATTTACACATTAATTTCTTTTGGTATTGCCCTAACCAATATATCCGGACTTACTTTCGTGGCCCGAATTAACCTCACCCGAGTCTCAATCCTCGACTCTAAATTATTTAGCCTTTACCTAAATAAAATTATATCTCGGTATTTCTCAACCGTTATTCCCGGACTTGTTCACTATATCCATATTTAATCATTTCGAACAAGCTTTCCAAAATTCAACCTTAGTGTGTCACACCTAATTTCTCCAAATCCCAACAAAATTTTAAATTATGATGTCACACTAATCCGCCTTCAAATTCTAATTAATTTTATTCACTATTAATTAGATTTAAACCCATGTGTTAATTACTACAAATTAAGGCATGGAAGAATTTTTATTAAATTTCCTTATATATTACAAACTGGGCGAACTGTCAAAGTTTTCGGACCATCGATCGATCGATGGTCCCCCTTCGATCGATCGATCGAGCAGGTCCTCGTCTTCCTCGAGTTGGCTGTTTCAGCCATGGACGCCCACCTCCAAACTCTAGTTTCTTCTACACTGAAAAGTAAGCGTTCTCATCGACAATAAACATCAAATTCCTTATATGAAACCTTTATAGAGTCCATCAACATCAAAAATTTAACTTTCTCTACTGTTTTCACAGATTTGGGGTAAAATTACATTCAGTCTTTAACCCATTTAAACATCAATTTCTTTCCACCAAATTCGTCTCTAATTCATCCGGTTTACACGTCTTACCAGATATAAATACACAACCCAGATTATATATGATCTTCTAATCCATTTATAAATCAGATTCATGATTTACAAAACCCCATGTTTATACCCCTTTAAAACTCAAAACGAATTTCTTTGATTACACACATCACATGAATATGAATTGAACTACACTTTACACGATACAGCAAGTTAACCACTTGCCTTAAGGTTAGTACAGTCTGAATTTGGAACCGTGAGTGCTCAAGGTTGAAGATGACTCCTTTATGCTCTCCTATGATCCTCAAATTTGGCTTTGGCTGTTGTTAGGGTTTCCTAACCCTCTAAGTCCTTTCACTAATTAATTCAGAAGTTACCTTGTTTCTTTTATTTGATTAATTAACCTTAATCCCATTTTTTGCCTAATGGGCCAAGCCCAAGTGACCCAAATGCCCCCGTGTGGGCCCGGCTATGCCTAAAAACGTCCCGTGACCCGTTTACTACCCCCGGGTACACTTTTCTGACTTTCTCGGCCCATCCAGACTTAACCGTACATTCAGAATTGGTATATGAATTAATTTCTAAAAAGTCCTTATTTCACACCCAAATTAGTCTATACCGACTCCCGGTTGATATAAGTACATATCCCATCATTAATATCAGAAATGACGTAAATACAATATTACTATTCACTTAGTAATTAAGTTTTCCTTAAATATTAACCATTGACTTCCCGATTAATATTTAAATAAAATTACCATAATTAATTCAATTAAAATTACGACACATAAGTAATTTTGAATTCCTGAATTAATTAAATATTTAATACATGAAAATACGGGGTGTTACAACTATCCCAAACTATGTCAAGATTTTTCTTCAATACTCTTCTCCAATCATCCACATCCAAAGGAAATAATGATCATTGTCTAGCGAAATATCTCAGCTGACTCGCAAGCTTCTTCCTGTTGGGTTCGATTGGCTGGCAGTCGTTATTCCACCCAATTATCAACTTTTGACCACTATCCCATTCTTTCCATGGTTTCAAAAACCCTCTACGTTTCACACTAGTAGAGGGACCATTTTGAGTTGGTAACGGTGTACCCTCAGCACTACCTGATAAAAATTCAAAAGAAAATATGACATGAATAATTATAAAAGTAAAATATTTGTAGCAGAATTTTACAATTATCTAATATATAGGTAGACACATACCTCCACCCATATTATCTGAGGGTTGGCATATCATTGACTGAGATGATTCTGGTTGAGACCGATGTGATCCTATAGACGTCTGAGCACATGGGGGGTCTTTTTTGCTTGAGAATCCGATAACCCTCCTACTCCCACGGAATGATAAGGGCGTTTAGTTGGCATGATAGATCTGTATAAAAAAACATATATGTCAAAATAAATATGAATAAACGTTATACATGAAACACAAAATGAACACTTATAATACATCGTATTTCCTTTGATAATATGCATTTTCAATACCTTTCTATTTCTTCCAAAAAATCTGCCAAATCCCTCATATTGAGCCGACCACATTTTATCCTTTTAATAATAGATGAAATTGGCCACGTGCGTGGAAGCGCACTCACAATCGCATGAACGAGAACAATTATGTTAGGACAAAAACCTCTCCTCTTTAAAATGTTGTATACTCTTTCTTTGTTATGCATATGATCTCGCACATTTAAATTTGGGCTGATTTTATGTTGCTCAAATTCTATCCATAAAGGATGAAACTCTCATTCTTCCTCCTCTAGTAGCTCTACTAATTTCTCTCCACATGTTGGATTATGTTTTTGAAATATCTTTTCTTTTTCTTGATCCCAACATGGTGGTAGCGTCTGGACTATTTTTCAAACAAATATTGTTCTGATATTTGTTTCCCACATTTTTGCAAGTAACGACATAATTCAATTTTACGGAATCCATACAAAGTAATTGGAGTGACCTCTTTAAAAGATGAATGTGCAAATTCTACTAATTCATTCTTAATATTATCATTAAAATTTACAGAAGACCGCATTGTTTCCTATCAAAATATCAAAAACATTTAAACACAACATTTATAAGATAATCGTTAATATTAAAAAATAAAAGGCAACACGTGAATACGAGAACAAATATTTAATAAAACATCCATTTCAATCATCAATTTGTAATTCTGATATGTTCTCACTAATGTAATACAGAGGTAAAAAAGTTCAAGCATTTCAACCACCATCCCTTCATTCCTCAATAACTTCATCCCTTTCTTCCTCCATGCCATCGTCATCATCAAGAACGGTTGTGTTAGTTATGGATCCATCTATCCCTTGCCTCGTCTAAGATACATTTTGATCTTGATCTAGTTGTTGCATGCTAAATGGCTCAACTTCACGGACATCTAAGTCTTCATTGGCTAAATATCCATCAAATTTGTCTCTTGGTGTCATCGAAACAACAACATGCCAGTCTGATTCTAACGGGTCTTCCACATACCAAACTTGTTCTTCTTGAGATGCTAGGATAAAAGGTTCATCACCAACTCGGTTATCTTTGTATAACAAATAGTTGAAGTTAACGAGCGTAAAGTTAAATTCATCTAATTTTTTACCCATACGGTTATCGATCCAATCGCATTTGAATAAGACAAATTTCATGCCGTTAAGGTAACGAATCTCAATGATATTTTTAACTTGTCCATAGAAAGTAACATCCCCTAAAAGAGGATTTTTGTCTCTACGGCTAGAATAACTCATCTGTGAAGCTTTTAGAACCACCCCACTATTTTGAGTTTTTCTATGTTGATCAACTGCCTTTGTCCGAAATCGAAAACCACGAACAATATAAGAGTGGAATCTAAAAGCCTCCTTTAGAGGGCCTAAAGACAAACTCCTAATTTCGTCGGGTAGTTGGGCGTTAGTTGTCAAACTGCGCACCTGATATTTTCCCAACAAAAAAGGTAATCAAAATTTTATATAGCAAATATACTAGAGCACTATTAAGATTAACAAGGAATAAACCGACTTACATGATTCTTAGACCATGTGCTGAATTTTTCATTATGAAGGCGTTGAATATGGTGCTGTGAAAGTTGAGGATACTCTTTTGAAAGTTCCACAAGATTTTTTCTATAAAAATGCGCACATGTCATGTTCGTAATGAATGTATCAAAACCTACAAGTAACAAAGTTGTACATGTTGTTAAGGAAAAAACCTAACTTACTCGATTAATGGTGCCACTGAATCAGTGTTGAAAAGCACATAACGATGAGCTTGAACCAATGTTTCTTCATCAAGATGAATTTGAACTTTTTTCCCAACAGCGCGACCAGAGTCATTACCTTTGTCATATGTTATAATAGGTCGACTAAACTTGGTTTCCACGTTATCACCCGAATACCTCGAGAAAAAGGTCATGCACTCTTCTAAAAGGATAGACTTAGCAATTGAGGCCTGAGGATGATCACGATTTCACATATAGAGTTTCAATGTGTGTAGATACCTTTCCATTGGATACATCCAACGATAAAGCACTGGCCTGATAATTAATAGTGCATCAGTCAAATGCATGGGCAAATGTTCCATCACATCAAAAAATCTTGGAGGAAATATCTTCTCTAGACTACATAAAGTAAGAGTCGTACGGTCTTCAAATTTCTCTAAGTCAGCTAAAGTATGTACACTTGAGCATAGTATCGCAAAGAAATTACTTAATTCAATTAAAGCTTTGACAACATGCTTTGGCAATACCCTACGTACAGCTATCGGGAGTAGTTGTTGCATTAGAATGTGATTGTCATGACTCTTAAGTCCCCAAATGCTTCACTCTTGAGGGTGCACACATTGTGAAATATTTGAAGAATAACCATATGGAACTTTGAGATTCAGCAACACTTTCAAGAATATATCTATCTCTTTGTTGCTCATCGTAAACTATACTGGGTCCACATACTGTTGATTTACTCCTCGTGGCTGAGGATGTAGCACGCGCCTAATACTCATCTCTTTGAGGTTTTTGCGAGCATTTTAATTATCCTTTGTTTTCCCTTTGATGCCCAACAATGTAAAAGATTATTATCACATAAATTCTTCTCAATATGCATGACATCAACATTATGGCGAATCAAATTATGCTCCCAATATTGCAATTCAAAAAAGATAATTTTCTTCTTCCAATTCAATTTTTTTTGGAATATTACCTTTAGTCTTTTTTGCAAGCTCAATTTCCTTTTGGTCTCTTATCATTCTTTTCAGCATATCTTCTTTCTTATATTCAGTTACAACGTCAAGCTCGTTTAATTGTTGCAGAACTTATGATCCAGTTAGTTTCAATGGTGGTGGCCTCATATCAACCTTACCATGTATATTCCAATGCAATAACATTATTATAGGGATTGAGTTGTTGAACATACTCTTGAATTTGAGAAATCTATGAAATTAAGTAAATCGTCATATTAAAAACTGCTTTGAGCTGTTTTGGTTCAGAAAACGGATGTTTCATTCACGTTGCCTGGTAGAAAATCATATGCTGGACAACTTTCTACTTTAAAGTTTTTTGAAAAATGGATCGGAAGATCCTCGAATATGCGTTTTACAATTCTGGACAGAAAGTTGTCCAAAACAGGCGCAATATTATATGTTAGTTTTGGGTCTGTTTTATGCCGGCTATGGTAGCGTGCTGGCGTGTCCTTGTAGAAAATCACGTTCCGGACAATTTTGTAGTTTTAAGTTTTTCCAAAAATCAATCGGAAGAGCCTCGAATCCGCATTTTAAATTCTGGGTAGCATGTTGTTGAGATAAGAGCGCTATGGGTGTTCATGTTTTTAGAAAGATAATTGTGGTGTTGTGCCTAATATCCTAACTTTATCACATACTTATGGTTATTAGGTATATATAACCTTGAAATGATTTGATGTTGAATTATTAAATTAATGATGTAAATTATGTTATATTGTAAATAATGACTATTGTATAACTCGAGTAAGAGACTTGACACGATTGTATATATACATAAGCGTGAAATTATTTTACATGTATATTATCGAGTATACACTAGACTAGTCCTCCGGTCAACATAGGCACATGTTGAATGTGATTTTTTATGATTGATCCGGTTAGTTTCCGCTCGAGTGCCGTGTCGGAGATAAACCATCGGAACCAGACACATGGTTGTAATGAGGGTCGGATAGAAAGACCTTGGAATGCCATGTCATTTAGGACTTAGTATGATTGACCTTTCCACGTAATATTGGGGAATATTCGTGTGTAGGCCTATTGTTACGAATTGTTCCCCTGGGTAACGATAGTGACCCAATATGACTTGTTGTGTGAGATATTATGCTTGTGTCTTAAAGTAATATCCTGAATCGATGCATTTGATATTATACTTTAAGGATATATTTTGATACGTTAAATACTGAAATGAGATTAATAATGATTAATCATGATACGATATGAGTCTACACATTACTCGAGTTTGGGTTAGGTAGTCACGACATAGGAGCATTGGTTGGGTAATTAAACAACTTAATTACTGGAGACTAGTAATGACTAGTGTGCCTTCATTATAAGTACATCTTATAATCTTATAGCTTTTTTTCTTGCTTTGACGTTCGTCTATCTTTCTTCTTACTCCTCTCCTATATATATAATATATGACAGGTCTTCATTCCGATGGACAATAGACTATGGATCTTGATGAAATCATATCAATCTTAGGATTCCTGTAGCCGTGGAGTTATTCTATTTTAATTTATATCGTTTGTTTCCCTTTTCTTGAGGGTGGTACCATAGAATAATATCACGTTATTTATATTTGGGATTTGAGAGAATTGTTGTATTACTCTTTCCCATTTTGTGTTGGGTCGCATGTATTCGCATTTTATATTTTCAATTTGAGATTACAGATGGATTATTTCAGTTAATAGTTATGAGTTGGTTTCACTTGTTATAGTTGTTATAATGTGATTTGGTTACGTATGAGAGTGTACATGTTTACTTTACTGCGTTATTTAAATTATGTTTCTAATGCCAACATATTGACGCTTTGCTTTAATTTTATTGGGCATAGTTAACCTAATTAGATATAAAAAGCAGGGTTGTCACGGTTGGTATCAGAGCACGGCTATAGAGCCTTGAGGGCTTTGAGGGCGTCCGTTACATTTTCTGCGCATCGTTTCCTTGATACATAGAGCCTTACAATTAGGTATTGTATTCAATGACTTGGAAGATCTTCACGCTACGATTTCAACGGGTGATTCGGAGCTAGCCTTGTGTATTGGGAGGGTTCCTTGTTCAGATTTCATTCGTGAGATGTCCCATGCATGAGGTGAATATTCGATCGACCACAGGATAGTACGCGTGAGGTCCGTGTGTGAGTACTTGTGGTAATTATGACTAGTTCTCCACTTGAATAATGTTTTTTTAGGATATGTGTTCACTTACTATCTTTTAAGATGGTGATTTGATGAGACGTGGACTCTGGGAGGGCAAAGGGTCGATGAATTTTAAGAGATCGCAATTTGCGTGCAACTATCGTAGTTTTATCGCCCACCAGTAGGCGAGAGAACCGATGTTGAACTCAATGATTGAGTTGACTTTTGGTGCTTTAGGGGGAGGAAATACCCCTATATTTTCTGTGCATTATTAACATTGAATATCATCGCTCTTATGGCTGTAAAGAAGTTGGTATAAGTTTTATCCCACCCTGTAGTACCACTGAGTTGTTGGTACCACTTGCGTGTGTAGTTATCTGAAGTTATTTCCAATGTGGAAGGGTAGAGCTTTAGATATGGCATACCTCAAAATTATGTGGTCCAGTTGTCATTGTGACATTTTCCTCAGAAGAAATAATCGCGCTCCACCCATGATGGATAGACTGCTGAGGCATTCGATGATGTATTAATCAATGAATGGTTAACGAAGTAAGTCTTGTGATAATAAGAGTATATTATTACTCATGAACATGTAAAGGAAGGGTTGTGATTTGAGAGAGGACTACTCCAAATCGGTGTATGTCCCACCCCATCAAAGGATGACCTAAGGCGTCCAATTTTGGTGTATGCATGAGTGTTATTGTACTTGTGAAAATCACGAACTAGATTCATCCGTTTGATGATGTTCAATGGGAGATTCATGAGCCTAAATCTGTAATGGATAAGTGATTATCCTTAAAATATTGTGTTGATATCAGGGAAGTTTGGTAGGCGTGTAAACCTACACATTGTCCATACAAGCGATAGATGTCGTATTAGGGTGGCATAGTGGTGTCATAGTGTTCTGATAGGATAAAATCCATAATGAAATGAACCTAAGGCCGATTAGGTGTGTGTTCGGTCATGTACAAGATATGTTAGTGGGTTGGGAACTCATATGTTCAAAGTGGAATGTTTCATCGAGTTTTCTCGAAAAAGTTCATGAGAATGTATCAGTAATGTTGTGATGTCTTTGCCATGGACACTAGGGATGAGGAAGTCCGTATCGCACTATTATGAAGATTGGCATTGGAGAAGTCCAGAATTTTTGAGAGATTATTCTTTCCTTATTAGGTAAGGATTGGAGTTCATTGTTCTTCGTAAAGCCCTAGATTAGAATGGGTATTCAATAAGGTGTGGTTATCTTACTTTGTAATACCGCTATATTTGTTAAAAGTTATCGAGACCGAGACGTGAATATGGGTGTGCTAAGGGATGGAGTTAAGCTAGAGTTATAAGTTGTGAACCCTACGGTGAGTAGAGAATCTCGAGGGACGAGTTGTCGAGTGAGAAAATCATGAGTAAAATCATGAGGGAGTGTTTAATAGGTGTTTCATTTTATGCAAGTGTGATCTCTTGAGTGGGTGATATATCCCCTAGTTCGATTTTATGTTATCACCTGATGATTGGGGGTACTAATTTATTGTACTGTGTTAATGGTGGTGCTTGATTTTGAATCCATCGGATATGGTAATGTGGCCATGTTGTGGCCCTCGTTATGTATTAATGTGAATTAGAGCACAAATGAGTAGTTAGTGACATGATGTTTACTTAGATTGTGTGTGATTAAAGACGCGTTCCAAAAACAAGTGTAAGATGTTCAATTTTAGTGATGGCTAGACTAATGAATAGTCATAGAATGGTCTTGATGGTCTTTTGATAATGGTAGAGTCGTGTGAAGCTCGGTCAGTTTTTGCGTGATTGATAATAGTGGTGTCAAGTGAGTGTCGTCATTAATGGCAAGGATTGAGACATTTTGGGGTTCCAATTTTTGGACACATTCATTGAAATGGTTGTGATAAACTCCACTGTAGGGGGATAGCAAGAGAGTGTTTTGACCATTGTTGAGAAGTTTTGTAAGGACGGTGTGTACTCCTGGGCAAACACCCGTAAATGGGTTCGTAAGATAATTAATTTTTACTTCAGTTTTGTGTGGAGTACTCTGTGTTAATTGCGGTCACAGTACGTGAAGGTACCCGCTACCTTATATTTATGACTTTTGACATGTTGGATAGCACACCGTTCTTCATAAAAATTAGGTAGCGTTGGTGTGCTGGAAGATGAGTATCCGAATGGTGAGTATGCCAAATTCGGTATTCTAATTTGGTATGATAAATGGGAATTTTGGGTCTTACCTTGTAGCTTGGAAAATGTACAACCCTTATTCGTGGTTTGAAGAACCACGTTCATTTCATGTTCGGTGAGAAAATTCTAATATACTCGCAGTCTAAGGAAAATCCTGTCAAATAGGTTGAATTCCTATATGTGTTTTTAACAAAAGAGCAGTAAGTCGAATCTAGCGAGGGTCTATCACCTTGGGTTAGAGCGACAAAACTGTGAGAAGTGGGGGTGCACAACGGGCATATTGCATCCTGGGTTAGTTTGAAACCTTTGGGTGAGGGATCGTTGACCGCCTAGAATGAAAATTTGTCAGTGTTGTCTTGTTCGAGAGAGTATGAACCTTGTTGATATTATTTACCTAAGTCCGGACTTGGAAATATGGAACAATATTCGTAAGTGCATAGAAGTTGTATTCTTATGCACTTGTGCAACCTTAGTGGATCATAATATCGGTTGACTCACCATCAATTTAAGTTCCAGGAAAGTATTATTGACAACTCGTAGTTAAGTTGGCTTTTGAGCTTTCAGTACCATCTATTCGATGTGGTATTTGATGTGTGGGATCGCCACTCACAGTGTAGCTGGGGAAACATTGTTAGTCGATTTTGAGTTGAGTATCGAGGCATGGTTGATGAATAGTAACATCTTTATTGAATAGACAAAGTTGGATTATTTGTTATGTGATAAACCGTTGAGTCTGGGGATAAGTGATTTTTGGGAGTTAGATGATTATTGTATTACTAGGGGTATTGAGTTAAAAAATTCCTTATCTCAACAAGATGACAGTAGTGTATCGGAAGTGTCCTTGTTTGGATTTTGCTTGCGAGACACTCCACACGCAAAACTTAGCGAGTCGGGACTTGGTGGTATTGATTTCTAGATCAGCTTAGTAGTTCAGTTATGTTAGGATTCATGATGAGAGTTCATTTATACAGTTAGAAATGGAAAAGTATCTCCATGGATTTTATTGTTGGGTTTCCAAGATCGTAGCGCAGTCATGATTCGATTTGGGTCATCATCAACAGGCTGACAAAGGTGGCTCATTTATTTCCAGTGAGGATGGATTATAGGGCAGTAAAGTACGCCACGGTGTTTCTTAATGAGATTGTGAAGTTGCATGGGGTACCGCATGATATCGTGTCCGACCGTGGCATTATCTTCATCTCGCACTTTTGGGGCGGTCTCTAGGAGGAGATGGGAGTTCAGTTGAGTTTGAGTACTGCATTCCACCCTTAGTTTGATGGTCTGATGGAGCGGGTAAACCAAATTTTAGAGGACACGTTACGAGTTTGTGTGTTGGACTTCAAAGGTGGTTGGGATACACATTTGCCACTAGTGGAGTTCTCATACAATAATAGTTATTAGATAAACTATTGGCATAGAACCATACGAGGCTTTTTGCGACAGGACTTGTTGATCCCCTACATGTTGGTTGGAGTTCGGATAGCACTGGATGCTTGGTCCGAATATTGTTAGGGAAACCTCAGATAAGGTAGGCTTTATTCGTGCATAGATGAAGATCACGCAAGATCGTCTAAAGACTTATGCTGACATAAGGCGGAGGAAGTTAGAGTTCGCCATTGGGGACCAAGTGCTGTTAAGGATCTCACCCATGAGAGGCATTGTTCACTTTGGTGCCAAAGGGAAGCTTTCACCGCGATACTGATTCCATTTACAGTGTTGGACATGGTGGGGCCTGTTGCTTACCGTTTAGCACTACATGACCATCTCCAGCGGGCACACGATGTTTTTCATGTATCCATGTTGAGGATGTTCTTACGTCCCGAGGACTCGCACCTACACATAGATTTAGATGGGGTTGAGATGCAGCCCGATAGGACCTATAAGGAGAGGCCGGTCGGGATACTAAATCATTATGAGTAGCAGTTGAGGTCAAAAGTCATTCCTCTTGTTCGTGTTATTTGAAGTAATCATGATGAGTCGGAGGCCACTTGGGAGAGAGAGGATGACTTGCGAATTAGTCACCCATATCTCTTCATGGAAGGTACGAGTGAAACTACCTTACTTGACTTGAATTGATTTGTTTTAATTTGGATTTCGAGGACGAAATCCCATTCGTAGAGGGGGATAATGTAATACCCCGCATTTTTGATTGAATTGAAATTGGAAAAAAAATATGTCAGTATATATTTGAAATGTTTGGAAATGAAACTATGCCAGTATATATGTTCAAAATATTTGGAAATGAGAATTTAAAATGAATTCATTAAGATATGAATGTGCGACTTAAATATTAGAAGCGAATGAACGCGTAAAAGGACCGAGAGGGTTAAATTTGGGATGATGGCATTTTCGTAAATAAACTAACCCTAGGTATAAATAGAAAAGAAGAGAAGAAGTTTTCATTTTATCATTTCACAAAAAGGGGATAGGGTTTGGTAGAGAGAGAGAAGAGGGAGAGTAAGAAGATAAGAAAGCTAATAGGATTTAAAGAGGATTCAATTTCTCCATACAATCCAAGGCAACTTAATAACCTATATGTGTATAATATGTATCTATAATGAAATTTCATATGAACATGTATTTGGATCCCTCAATTAATATGAAATTGATGTTAAAAATGATATGCAATTTATTAGGAGCACCCTCCATATAGATTCAAATACAATAACATCATTATAGGGATTGAGTTGTTGAACAACCTCTTGAATTTGAGAAATCTATGAAATTGAGTAAATCGTCATATTAAAGCTGTTTTGAGCTGTTTTGGTTCAGAAAATGGATGTTTCATCCGCTTTGCCCGGTAGAAAATCATATTCTGAATGTATTTTTAGTTTTTAAATTTTTTCAAAAATGGATCGGAAAATCCTTGAATACGCGTTTTACAATTCTGGGCAGAAAGTTGTCCAAAATAGGGGCGAATATTATATGTTAGTTTCGAGTCTGTTTTCGCCGGCTATGGTAGCATGCCCACGTGTCCTTGTAGAAAATCACATTTCGAACAACTTTGTAGTTTTAATTTTTTCCAAAAACGGATCGGAAGAGCCTCGAATCTGCATTTTAAATTATGGGCAGCATGTTGTTGAAATAAGAGCGCTAAGGGTGTCCATGTTTTTAGAAAGAAAATTTTGGTGTTGTGCCTAATATCCTAACTTGATCACATACTTATGGCTATTAGGGATATATAACCTTGAAATGATTTGATGTTGAATTATTAAATTAATGATGTAAATTATCTTATATTGTAAATAATGACTATTGAATAACTCGAGTAAGAGACTTTACAAAATTGTATATACACATAAGCGTGAAATTGTTTTACATGTATATAGTTGAGTATACACTAGACTAGTCCTCCGGTCGACGTAGGCACATGTTGAATGTGATTTTTTGTGATTGATCCGGTTAGGTGCAGGTCGATTGTCGTGTCGAAGATAAACCACCAGAATCGGACACATGGTTGTCATGCGGGTCGGATAGAAAGACCTTGGAATGCCATGTGATTTAGGACTTAGTATGATTTCCCATACCACGTAATATTGGGGAATATCCGTGTATAGGCCTAGTGTTAAGACTTGTTCCCCCGGGTAACGATAGTGACCCGATATGTTTTATTGTGTGATATATTAAGCTTGTGTCTTAAAGTAATATCTCGAATCGATGCATTTGATATTATACTTGAAGGATATATTTTGATACGTTAAATACTGAAATTAGATTAATAATGATTAATCATGATACAATATGAGGCTACACGTTACTCGAGTTTGGGTTAGGTAGTCACAACATAGGAGCATTGGTTGGGTAATTAAACAACTTAATTACTGGAGACTAGTAATGACTTGTGTGCTTTCATTATAAGTACATCTTATAATCTTATAGCTTGTTTTCTTTATTTGAAGTTCATCTATCTTGCTTCTTTCTCCTCTCCTATATATATAATATATGACAGATCCTCATTCCGATGGACAATAGACTATGGAGCTTGATGAGGTCATATCAATCTTAGGATTCCTGTAGCCTTGGAGTTATTCTATTTTAATTTATGTCATTTGTTTCCCGTTTCTTGAGGGTGGTATCAGAGAATAATATCACGTTATTTATATTTGGGATTTGAGAGAATTGTTCTATTACTCTTTCCCGTTTTGTGTTGGTCCACATGTATTGGCATTTTATATTTTCAGTTTGAGATTACTAATGGATTATTGCAGTTAATAGTTATGAGTTGGTTTCATTTGTTATAGTTGGTATGATGTGATTTGGTTACACGTATGAGAGTGTACATGTTTACTTTACTACGTTTATTTAAATTAGTTTCTAATGACAACATATTGACTCTCCGCTTTAATTTAATTGGGCGTAGCTAACCGAATTAGATATAAAAAGAAGGGTTGTCACATTCAAGCTCTTCTCTTAATTTAGCATTCTCATTCTCCAGAGAAGAAGCTCCTTCGTCAGCAAACATTAGTAGAAGTATTCTTTAAGGACCTTATTTCATCTCTCAACTTATTATTTTCTTCTCCCAAGAGTTTATCAATTTCTTTGGCCTCATTAATTTCACGGTTGAATGAAAATTCCTTCTTCCTAAAAGCAGAAGCACATTTCTTTAACTTTTCTTAAAAGATCCAAGATTAACTTAAAAACTTATATTTAGCTTCATAGTCAACATGGAGAAAATCCTTGGCGTAATTATGATCCTCTTAAAGCTCTTCAATCATCTCAAAGTAAGTCACATATTGGCAACAACCTGATCAAAAAGAAACTTGAGATGAATATATGCGTCCTTTGCTTGATTAGTAGCATCTTCGTAGAGCAAGTCTGTTAATTCTTCATCATTTAAATTCAAGTGACCAACTTTGAATAGGTTGTTACAGTGCTTCAGTAGTTCGTCGTCATTAGAAGTGATCTGTTCTATCTTTGTCATGAGCTAGAAAATAAAGAAATTGTCGATCAACCAAAGAATAAGGTATAACAAAAGCCGAGAAATGACAAACATTATGAAGAAAGAGTTCTTTTATTGATAAATAAATAAAAGTTACATGTACATTGGAAAATAAGCAAAAGAAAGGTGCAAAATACAAAAACCAAATGTCGAACAGGTTTACACCTTCTTCTTATCATTCTTAACATCAAGGTATCCACCCCGGTTAGAAGAAATAGCAACTGGATCAATAGGGGCTTTATCTTGTTCGGCTGGAGGTATAGTTAAATCAACTGCATTTTTGTCTCGATCGGTAGAAGGAATAAATAAGTTCAACCACCAGATAAGACTCCCAGAACCAACATCATCATCAATTTCATCATCAAGGTTGGGGGGAGATCCATGGTCATGCCTTAGAAAAAGTTCAAAACTCTCAATAGTACCAACTTACTTTAATGTTGTTGACCAACCTTCCTTAAAAAATTTCTTCTTTGCATACTCAATTTGAGCAGAGGTAGTAGAAATGGCTTTTTCCCTACCCTTATTGAATTATTCTTCCCTAGCCTTATTCCACTTGGCCTTTTCAGAGGAGAGATCATTCCCTAGCTTGGCTATTAGTCCTTCAGTAGCCTTTGCCCTGCGCTCAGCTTGAAGGGCAGTTGTATCAGCCCTCTACCGAGCCTCTTCAATATCCTTGATCTTCTCTTCCAAATTTTTCTTCTTCGTCTCCAAGGCTTGTTGAGACTTGAGTAAAGAATTTTTAAGACCAACAAAAGCCTCTTCCACATCGTCTAAGGAAGAATGAAGAAGATAATCCTTCTCCATCACTTGATTATAGTCGACCAAGAACTGCAAAGGAAATCTAAGTCAGTACAAGTCAAAGAAAGTATGAATAATATCCGATCAACCTTAAAGGTGAAAAACCTACCAAGGCTAGGCATTGAGTAGCCCCTTTCGACAGTTTTAGTTGGGGAAAAGAGGTAATAACAACCGTATGGCCTGTAAGAGTGCTAGACTTAACCAATTTCCTAGCTAAGCTAGGATTCAGTGCCACATAGGAGCCAATAACACATGGAACAAAATCGACCAAGCCTTATTGGTCGGCATCAAACAATTTCTTAACCTGCTTGTCCTTAGAACCTCTCCTTAGTCATTTTAAAGGGGATTCATCGCCCTTGTTGGCTGGGGGCTTCTTACTAACGTCATTCTTCTTCTTTCAGGTACCACTATTAATAGGCTTAGTGGTTCCAGCAGCAGAGACATCTCCCAAGATATTGGAAAACTTCCTTTTTCCCATACTTACTGAAAGGGGAAGGTTTGAATCAAAAGAGGAGGAGGTACAAATAGTAAGTTCACCACCACCAGATGTAGTGGCAGATGAAGTAAAGACTGGGTCTTTCTCCAAGTCAATTATAATGGAAGGCACAACAGTTGGAGGATGTGCTACAAATAAGTAATAGAGCTTTTATACTTCAGTCAGTATGAAGCTGACCTAGTATGCTCCTCGCCTATTCTTTGATGAATTCCCCAAAGAAACTTGAGATTGTCAAGCTTTATGTCACTTTCTTTAGGAATTTTCTTCTTCTTATCAACTTCAACTAAATAAACAACAAAGGTTAATTAGTATATCAATAGGTAATTCATCAACAGGAATATCAAAAATATATTCACTACAACCTATGCCATGACCCTCTTGAGGGCATCTTTGTCCATTGTGTACTTCAGCCACTTTAAGAGGGACATATTGCCAATTCTGAGCAATAACCCCCTGACCAAAGTAGTCTCTATTAGAGTCAAGAAAATTGACGACTAGATCTCTATTGGCAAACTTAGTCTTCAAAGAATATGTATTATCACTGGGGACCCATTTGTAATAGAACATAATCTCAGGGATACAAATATAAGTCCCATGTATTTTATTTAGACTATGGATACCATTTACTATTATCCAAGTAATTGGGGCCTACTCTAGTAGGTACATTATCAAAGTATTGGAAAAACCCTAAATAAAAATTACTTGGGGGAAAAGTAAAGCCACATTAAACTATGAACAAAGATGGAATCCAATGACTTGAGATAAAGAGAAAACGTCAATAGGGGGACTAGGAAACTCTAAGTCTACCCAGTCTGATATATTCCATTCCCTGCTAAATTCATCTAGAGAGCCAATATGAACTACGTAAACCATGATTCGAGATTTAGAAAGCAATTAAAATAAAGAATTCTTACAGAAACTTAAGGATTCAGTAAGAACTGTCAAAAGAGATGAGGAGCGATGGCAAACGAGCGCTCAAGAGTTCGAAGATAGCTACTATAGTTCAAAATTTAGGGGTACAACAAAATTGGTAAAGTTTATCGCATTTTATATGTTGCCTCAAAAATAACAAACGGGATTATTGAAAGTACCAATGATTGGCGTTCTGATCAGATAGTGAAAAATACTTATTTACCCTTGGGTGGTTCATTAACTTTCAAATTATTTTCAAAAATGCCATCTTCAAACAATACTTGTAAAATTTTTCAAGTTTGGGAAGTCGACAACCAACCAAGCATCATAAACATAGCCCGAGCTATGACCTGGAGCAAAATGATCTATAATATCATATAAGAATCAACCATAGAACATTGGGGGATTTTGTTGATACAAAAATTTATCCATGTACGTGGACCAATTAATAGTGAGCATATGGCGTCCTACGTGGAAAGAATCCTAGTCAGCGAATAATATCTTTACTGACCAACATAAAAAATATCGACCAACTCAAGGAATGCTGACCAGCTAACAGAATGATGACCAACAAGATCGATGAAGCGTTTCCATACCAAGAGTCATATCACACATGATTTTCATAACCAATAGTCATATTCATTATGTAAGTATGTAAATTCTTAAATATATAAAATCATTCCATCCCTGGGTATTCCAACTCTTGGCCTCCGGGTCATTATAAATGCAAATGTATCCATGCCATCAGCGGCAGGTGAACAAGCAAACAAACTATTAGAAATAGTAATACCATAATAGTGGATTTAGGCTTTCATACATAGTTGAGCCGCTTTAAAATCTTATGTTGTTCTCCTTTTATTTACATATTTTATCTCTGATTAAAGAATTAGATGTTGTCTAGTTTTTTACATCAACAATAATATTGTTCTTAGTCCTCCATTTATTTTATTATGTGATAAGCACCCAAAGCTGTACATTTTATACCCCGAATAGACGTACTTTAGTTGTTAATTCTCGATAATATGGGTCTTAGGTGCTTAAATGTTTATCTTGTAGGTCAAATGCACGTTTGCGATGTCAAAAGCTATATTTCAAGACATTTGTGTGTAATTTGGAGCTAAATACCTTTATCCCGTAACCTAGCCTACGCAAACATAGCCTAAATTGTCCCAAATCGCGTGTGTGTTGAGTTTGTGCCATTTTATCAATTTTTAGATTTTTAGTTTGTGTCATTTTATTATTTTTTAGATTTTTAGTTTAAGTCATTTTTATTTTTTGGATTGATTTTAAATTTATTTAGTATTTTCTAGGTTTTGTTTTCTATTTTATTTTATTAGTATAATTGTATTTTATTTTGATTTTTCTTAGTTGTTAGTTTATTAGGATTAGTTTTAGGAGTTTATTTTTAGTTTATTATATTTTATATTTTTTTAGGACTTTAATTTTCAATTAGATTCTAACTTTTTATTTCTTTTGTTTTATTTTAGCTTTTATATAAGCTTAGGATTTTATTTTATTTTTGATATTTTTATTTTTATTGTTTTTAGTTTGTTTTATTTTTTTATTTAGATTTTATTTTTTTAGTTTAAATTTTTTATTTGAGTCGTTATTTTATTTTTAGAATAGGAATTTAATTTTTAGATTTTTATTTTTTATAGTGTTTATTAGTTAGATTTTATTTTTATTCTTATTATTTTTGGGTAGAAATTTAACACACACACAAACATCCTACACCACACATACACATAAACTAACACCCTCATCCCCACCATACACCCTACACCTCACACACACACTAACTCCCCACACTCCATCTTCTTCCTTTCCTCCAACCACCAACTTCTCTCTCCTCTCTCCACAGCCCTCCATTACCAAACTTCAACCTCACACTTTTCTCTCTCTCATTAACCCTCCATAACCCATCACCACCACAAAACAATAAATCCACCATAGCCCCGGAGGTCTCTCTCTCTTAACCCTGCGCCGATCTCAACCTCCGGGCACACCCGGGAATCCCTGGGCAGCTCCTCCAACCATCCCCGGTCGGAGCTGCCACTTACCCCCTACCTGAGCTCCCCCTGACGGACCTCCAAACCAGCAGAGACCATCTCCAGCCGAAGCCCCTCCAGCCCCGACCTCCGTCGCCGGCGACATCCTCACCTCCTCTTCCAACCTACAACCAACTCGGAGCCCCATTCTCCGCTAACCCGAACCCGCCTCTGCTACTCTACTCCGATCCATCTTCCAAACCCATTACCCATTTCCAACCCAAGGTCCAAAACCCACTACCCATACCTAAACCCATGTCACGCTCTTCCAAAATCCTCTTCCTCAAGACACGATATCTCTTAGCTGCCAAAATAAAAACCCATGTGACTTAAACCACTTAAACCATTTTACCAATTTTACCCCCAACTCTTCTTACCTCACCTAAATTCCAAACTACCCCAAATCAGATTCTACCCTCATTCACATTCTCATAACCCTCACCCACTCTTCCCACATGACCTCACCCTTTCCATGCTCACTCAAGCCAATTCCCAAAATTACCCATGCTCCATGTGCCTACTATAAATGAAGATGAAGACCCCATTTTAAAGTTATCCAGAGCTTTTAGGAGGAATAAATAGAGAGACAATTAGATAGAAAAACACCATTTTAATTTTTCTAGTAATTTAGTTTTTTTTCATAAATTGAGTGTTGTAATTAATTGAGATGATTGAAGAATTGAAGAATTAATGCAATTGAAGGCAATTTTGGTTTGATTACTCCTCTCTAATTTTCATTTTATGCTCTTATTTGATTCTAATTTTTATTGGATGATGATTATGGAGGGCTAATCACCTCATTCACGGGGTGATTGAAACCCTCATGAATCCAAATCAAATTAGTTTGTAATTTTAATTTTGATAATTTCCCTTGAGTTGTATATTTGATCCCCACTTTATTTTCACATTGAGAATGGAAAATCAACCTTGAGAAAGCTATGCAAATTTAATTAATATTTGATCAAGTGGTTTAAGCTAGAGATAGACCTATCATTTGATTTTAATATTAATCTAATTTTCATCTACTCCCGATTTTATTAATTTCTTTCAATTTAAAATTAGTTGGACAAATTCTTCCTAGGGGATGATTTGTTTGATTAATTTTAATTCAATTAGAGTAGTGCTTGTGGGAATTAAATTTGCTTTTCTAAAAGAGTATTTAATTAATTCACTAGTTTAATGAGAATTAGCTTTTGAATTAATTAAATATTTTGGAAATTTATGAAATTAAAATAATGCATGTTTAGTTTATTTGGGGAATTGAGGGTGGATTTCTCTTCCCTTGAATTTTTTTCTCTCATTTAATTACACTCTCACTCATTTCCATCACTCACTAGTATTTTTGTCACACTTTATTTTAGTTTGATTACTCTTATTTTCGTTATTAGTCTTAGGCATATTCACTCATCCTCAAAACTTGTTTTAATATTGAAAAATCATAAAAAAATAGAAAAATATAAAACAAAAAAAAATAATTAGAAAAAGTGACTTGCACAAATTTTTCTCTTATGTGTTTCATCCTTGAAGTTGGTTCGATAATCCCTTACTTACCTGTATATTTTTATTATTTTATATTTGATATAGGTATTTGAGGATTTTGATTAGCTTGGTTCTATCGACGACATACATACAAGATCAAGTTAAAATCATTCTGCTTCCATCCTGTATTCCTAATGCCTACTCATCGGTGTAAGTTTACGATAAATGTTTTTTTGTTAAAATTATCTTGATCAATAGAAGTTTATGCGTAAATCCCCTAATACTGCATATTTTTCATTTTATATTCATTAAGAAACATCCAAGTACGTGGCTATCTTTACTTGGGAGCATCAATTATAGCATGTCAACTTTGACGCAGACTGAGAAATCTTATAAGTGATTGTTAAAAATGAAAAATGCATGTCTAAATGTGTAAAAATATATATTTTGGACCACTTTGAAGTCTCATTCATTATTGGATTATATTACAACTTTGGGACCTTCATCCAAAGACATTTGATTTCTATCCATTCTGATTTTACGAAATTTGATAACAAAAATTATATGTAACACCTCGTATTTTTGAGAACCTAAATAATTATGTGATTAATTATTATTGTAGGATTAATTTGATTGATATGCGAGAATTAATTAGTAAATTAATATGGATTTAAAAATAATTATTAACTAGCATGATAAGGGTTAATACTTATTAATGAGACTAATTGAACATTACTGAGTGAATAAGGGTTAATTCTTATTAATGAGACTAATTGAACATTACTGAGTGAATAAGTAATATGAAATTATTGAATCTGACAAATTGCCAACAGTGAAATATACGACAGTTTGGTATTTAAGTCGGGACACGCGTGTGAGGGTGTCGGGACTAATTGAATGGAATATAAAAATAAATTATTTTTAAGTAACTTGTATGGTAATTTTGAGTGCACCATTGAGTCCGGGAGGGTCGAAATAGTTAGAAAACACTACCTGGGTATTTTATTTAGACTCCGGGAGATTTTTATGCCAACCCAGCACCCGTATGGGTAATTTTGTAATTTTGATTTTTACAGGCATTAAAAGGACGAAAATTGGGAGTTAATTATTTAGTCACGAGAGGTCCATTAGGGTTGAGAGATACAAAAGTAAGGAACGGCCACAGAGGGTGTGAAGAAAAAAATTCCAAGAGGGAAGGCCTAATTAACACCATCTTGCACAACCATCACCACCATTGTGTAGATCGGAATAAGAGGAACACGCCCATACCAACAACATCAATAAATTAGACGATTAATTCGAGGCAAGTGTTTATTACTTGCGTGATTTAGTAATAATTATGTTCATGATTAGAGTAGATAATAACCCATTAATTTACGAAATTTAAGTTTGATGAAAACTTGTTGATTTGATTCATATTTGGGTCTGAAATTATAAGAGATTGAATTCCTCCATGTAGATAGGATGTCATCCAAGAATTTATGATGATTTCCATGTACAAATATGGGTTTAATTTGGAGATATGATCTTAAATTAAGAACTAGGGTTCTTATTAAATAAATTTGGGTATTTTGTATTAAATTTATTTATGGTGAGGATTTAATGATTCTAGGCTGATATCAATCATCTGAATATGTTAGAGTATTAATTGGGTTTGTTGTTTGGCTGTTTGGGAATGAA
Organism: Sambucus nigra; assembly: GCA_949130495.1. Taxonomy (NCBI): domain Eukaryota; kingdom Viridiplantae; phylum Streptophyta; class Magnoliopsida; order Dipsacales; family Adoxaceae; genus Sambucus; species Sambucus nigra. The sequence goes on from OX422223.1 coordinate 412,336,272, forward strand.
CAGTAAATGTTTTAGGTTTAAACATTGTGGAAAAATGCAAAAATTCTAGGGAAGAAGACGAAACAGTTGGTCTCGCGCGATCGTTCAAACGACATTTCCATCTGGTTCGAGCGATATGGTGAATTTCTGGGAAACTTCTTAGGGGTAGATTTGGAATTTTCCAGTTTATTCGAGTGAGAGAAATGGCCAGTTAACATATTTGAAACAAGGCAGGTCTACAAGAAAGTATGTGAGTTTTCTACTTTCCTGAAAGAAGAGTTACTTCGGAGATTACTAAAGAGTTGTGGTAATTTAGTAATACAATAAAATACATAATAATGAGAATGAAATACGTATTGTAAGTATACATATAGGGTGGAAGAATACCTAGAAATTTTAATAGGATGTGTGTATGCCTATTACTTGATATTTTGTTAAGTGCACTAATGAGTGACAACCCGGGGGTGCAAGGTTATGTTGGTTAATACACTAAAGGGTGATAACCCGGGGGTGTAAAGTTTTTATTTAGCGCACTAATGGGTGATAACTCGGGGGTACAAGGATATTTAAATAAGTGCACTAATAGGTGATAACCCGTGGGTACATGGTTATTTTATTAAGAGCACCAATGGGATTTAAACGGGGGGTGCCAGACTGATATATATATATATATATATATATATATATATATATATATATATATATATATGAATAATTATGAGATATTCTACTAAGAGAAACTAGTAGTTATGACAATGAAGACAAATGAATTAAATCTTAAAGATATAAAGACCTAAATAGTCATATAATAAACGTGATAGGTAGTAATATGTGATACACTACTTATGGAGTATTGTATGGGAAATATGGAAATACTATTTTTAGATGTAGAGAGTGTTAAGTGACTTGAACTAGATACCTTGGGTAGAGTTACTAGTACTAAATAAAAGATTCCCTAGGAGTGCACAATATAAGAGAGGTGAGATCTTCATGTGAGAGCACAAATCTAACATGCACATAATACTTGCTTTAAAGCAGTTTTAAATACTTGCAAAACATCTTTTTACACATCGGGCTCTGACCTATCTTTTGCGTATCTTTTCTCTCTTGCTATATATATATCAGGTGCTCAGCCACAGGGTCACCAGATTTAGGGACGTGGGTTGCTAGGCGTGGTGCAACTTGTGTGGAAGTTGTAGGTCTTTGCATTAGACGCTCCTATCCTTCCTCTCAGTTTATCTAGAGTTTTCATTTAGGGCATGTGTCACCTATTCCTTAGACATTTTATCAGAGATTGTATTTAGTTTACTTTGTATTCCTTCTAGTTGGATTTAGTTTACTGAGGTTCTTTAGCTTAAGGTTTTGAACTGGAATGTTTAAATCCAGTCGTATTTATTTCAGTATGTGATTCAGATTTATTATTTATCTTTGTTGAATGGTGAATGGTTTATATTTAAATTCTTGGACTTATTAAATAAAAGATTTTTAGTTATAATTTATAAGGAAAAAGTATTTTGGCACCAGCCTGATTTATATTAGGTGATTATTAAAGTTAATGTTTTCGACAGTGATGCTAAGAATGAACCAACTAGATATTCTATTTTAAAATTTTATAAAGGATTGATCACCCGGTATTTAATTGGGCGGGGTGACATAGGTTGTATCAGAGCATCAGGTTCTAGTGTCCCTTAGGATATGTGCAGCTTATTGTGCTTTTAGCTTAGCATCCTTTGATATAGAGCCTTATCTTTAGGATGGTTGTATTCCTAATTACGCGATCACATCTTCAGATATTTGAGATTTAACGATAACTTTGGACTAATAAACTTCTTTCTCGTCTGAGATGCCTCCTCGACGTGCACCGAAAGACCGAAATGCCCATCCAGAGCCACAGTCAGCTCCACCTCAGGGCATGATGAATGAAATAGAAGTTGTTGCCATAGTTACACAAGAAGTAAATGCAACACTAGTAGTGGTACAGCAAGCACCACCTCTGGCACCAGTAGTGGCGCCAGAAATTGTGCCTATTTTCCCTACTGCATAGGAGAGTGTTTGGGATGCCTTTCAAAAGGAGTATCCTCCAGATTCTCAAGTAGTTCTGATGTAGTATTGGCGAGTCAGTGGAAGAAGGATATACAGAGACACCTTCATATGTACGAGTGCGCTGAGGTACAGAGGCAAGTTTTGGAAACCTTTAAACGGAAAAGGGCAGCTTTATAGTGGTGGGAGTCCACTACTACTTTAAAGGAGCGGGATTTAATGTTGATTGCCGATTTTTAGGTGCAGTTCGACCGCAAGTATTTTCCTTCAGCCGTCAAGATTGAGATGAGGCAGAAACTTTTAGACCTCACCCAGGAAGGGAAGACAGTTTCGGAATATGAGGAGGAGTTCATGCGATTGACAAATATCGTACTAGATGAGGTTCCTACTGAGGAGGAACCAATCCAGATGTTCATGGATGGTTTAACTTGGAGGATTCGACATCATCTTCTGGGAATCAAGAGGGGAGGAGAGCCCAGCCAGATGGGTAACTTACGGGGAGGTAGTGCCAATGGGCACCAGCTGATTAGAGTCATAGGAAAGTTTCCTAGCAGGGGGATTGTGCTAAGAGGTTTCGTTCAGGGGGTTTCAGGCATGGTCATGGGGGCTTTAGACAGGGCCCCCAGAGCCAGCAGCAGGGAGGACTATAGGGCCATCAGGGCCAAGGTAGGGTTGGTAACGGCCAGCATGGTCGAGGTTATCAGGGATAGAGGGGAGGGAATTTCATCGGCAAATGTTATACTTGTAGAATGACTGGCCAAAAGAAGCAGGATTTCCCTGATAGGGACAGGGTCCCTCGGCAGCAGGGTGCTCACCAGGAGCCCCAGAGACCCATCTTTCCCGCCGCCCTACCAGCTCCAGTGCCAGTTCCATCCTTGTCCATAGCTCTGGTGTAGTAAGGGCAACTTCAGTATGGACGGTTCTATAATCTCCGTTAGGCCGTAGTTCCACAGGATCCACCTATGATTGAGGGTATGTTTTCTATTCAGGGAACTATGGGGCATATTTTATTTGATACGAGGGCCACACATTATTTTATTCCACGAGGTTTGCACATACTATAGGATTATTAAATACAGCAGAAAGTACTGTTACATGTGTATATTCGCCTTTAGGTAGTGGCTCGTCGATTTTCCTTATATGTCGAGGGGTGGGTATATATATTGGTAGACTTACTTTACCTGCCGACATGCTTATATTAGAGATGTCCGAGTATGATACGATTATCGGTATGGATTGGCTTATTACATTTAGGGCTATGATCGATTGTTTTAGTAGGAGTATCATTTTTGCTATACCTGGTCAGGAGATGTTCCTGGTGGCGATGCCTCGTTCAGAGGGAGGATCTTCCACGCATTTGTATTATATAGAGGAGGAGACTTCCAAAGAGGTGGTGATACCTCTTGATTCAATATCGATGGTTCGGGAGTTCGCTGATGTGCTCTAGGATATTCTGGGATTGCCACTTAGCAGAGAGATAGACTTTGTCATAAATTTGATGTCGGGCACTCGACCGATAGCCCGCACACCTTACCGTATATCTCCAGCGGGGATGAGGGAATTATGGGATCAGATAGAAGAGTTGTTGGGACAGGGGTTTATGCATAGGAGTACTTCACCTTGGGATGCACTAGTACTGCTTGTTAAAAAGATTGATGGATCATTGAGGTTATGTGTCGATTACCGTGAGTTAAATAAGGTTACGATACAGAATAAGTATTACTTGCCCTGAATCGATGACTTATTCGACCAGTTGAGAGGAGCTAATTTCTTCTCAAAGACTGACTTAAGATCGGGATACCATTAGTTACGGATCAAGGGGCAGGATGTGTCGAAGACTGCCTTTCTGACAAGGTATGGTTCCTATGAATTTAGAGTTAGGCCTTTTGGGCTAACCAATGCCCCAGACGTGTTTATGGACTTGATTAACAGGGTGTTCAGAGACTTCTTGGATCAGTTTGTCATTGTATTCATAGATGACATCCTGATTTACTCTCAAACGGAAGAGGAACATGGAGAACATTTGAGGCAGGTTTTGTAGACACCGCGTCAGCATGAGTTGTATGCGAAATTTGAGAAATGTGGATTTTGGCTAAAGGAAGTTCAGGTTTTGGGGCACATTATTTTCGATAGAGGTATATCAATAGACTCAGGGAAAGTGTCAGCGGTGAGGGAGTGGGAACAACCCACGACACCGACGAAGATACGTAGTTTCTTGGACCTAGCAGGATACTATAGGAGGTTCATTCAAGGATTTTCGAAGATAGAGTGCCCATTGACTCATTTGACTCGTAAAGGAGTGCCATTTGTCTAGAACGATGCCAGTTAGTTGGCTTTTGATAAGCTGAAGGACAAGCTGACTTCAACACCAGTGTTAGCACTACCTAGGCTGGGAGTAGAGTATCTAGTCTACACAGATGCGTCCTTACTAGGACTTGGGGATGTGTTTCAAAAGGAGGATCATGTCGTAGCTTATTCTTCAAGAAAGCTTAAGCCTCATGAGAATAAATACCCCACACATGACTTAGAGTTAGCGTCAGTCATGTTTGCACTCAGAATATGGAGGCATTACCTTTTCGGAGAGCAATTTTGCCTATTTACAGACCATAAGTCACTACAGTACTTGTTCATGCAGAAGGAGCTGAATATGTGTCAATGTAGGTGGCTAGAGTTTGTAAAAGATTATCAGTTTGACATACACTATCACCTTAGAAATTCTAACGTAGTTGCAGATACGTTGAGCCGAAGGCCAGTAGACGAGGCGACCGAGGTGTGGAAGGAAAAATGGAAGGAGCTAGGGCACCAGGACGCTGTGGACAGATCATTCATGTCAGTTATGGCCATCACGCCGCACTAGTGACAAGGGTGGTCCAGGAACAAGCGATAGACACTTTTTACCAGGAGAGAATTAAACAACTCTTAGCTAATAGAACTGAGTCTTATTTAGTGAGTTTCGAGGGAGGCTTGCTTTTCAATGGGAGACTCATGGTTCCAGAGGGGGAGGACCTTAGACATGCAGTGATGACGGAGTGGCATTGGTCCCAATTTTCGGTACATCTCGATGAGGAAAAGATGTACCAGGATATGAGGCGGCAGTACTGGTGTAGTGGGATGAAAAGGGATATCGTAGAGTTTGTATCCAAGTGTACCACTTGTCAGCTAGTAAAAGTGGACCATCAGAGACCACCAGGTTTACTTCAGCCATTAGAGATCCCTACGTGGAAATAGGAGGGAATTTCTATGGATTTTATTTCCAGGTTACCTAATTTACTGAGGAGGTATGATTCTATATGGGTTATTATGGACCGATTGACAAAGGTGGCCCATTTTTTTCCAGTCAGGATAGACTATACTGAAGGATAGTATGCTCAGATATTTATTATAGAGATAGTGAGACTGAATGGTGTACCTCTTGATATCGTGTCGGATAGAGATAAGACTTTTTTGTATCATCTTTGGGAGAGTTTCCCGGAGGCTATGGGTACCGAGTTGCGGTTGATTACGGCCTATCACCCGCAGACCGATGGGCAGACGGAGCGTACTAATTAGATGCTTGAGGACATGTTGCGCATGTTTATCCTTGACTCTGGGGGAGGTTGGGAGCAGTATCTTCCACTAGTGGAGTTTGCTTATAATAACTCCTATCAGTTCACGATTGACATGGCCCCATTCAAGGAATTATATGGGAGACCTTATCATTCTCCAGTCTGTTGGATGGAGGTGGGAGACAACAAGTTACTTGGGCCAGAGGTAATTGAGGATACGTCGAACAGGAACGAGATGATTCGAAGTCACATACATGTAGCCCAGGACATATGAAAAATCTACGCCGATGTTAAGAGGTACTTTAAAGAATTCACAGTGGGGGACCAAGTTTTGTTGAGAGTATCTCCTATGAAGGGGGTGATGACGTTCGGGAAGAAAGGGAAATTGGATCCGAGATACATAGGACAATTTCCTATTATCGAGAGGAACGGACTAGTGGCTTACATACTTGGGTTACCGGACCACTTACACCATATTCATGATGTGTTTCACATATCGTCACTGAGGCGGTATCTTCGGGATGAGTTGGCCCACACTCACATCACGATAGAGGAGATCGATTTGTATCCCGACAGTTCTTATGAGGAGAGGCCAGTGGCTACCCAAGACCATAGTGAGAGGAGACTGAGGCCAAAGGTAGTTCCACTTATGCGGGTTCAGTGGCAGCATCATAATGTGGAGGAGTCAACTTGGGAGCCATAGGTGGATATGCGGGAGAAGTATTCAGATTTATTCGTACCAGGTATGCCTTACTTTCCAAATTTCGGGATGAAATTTTGTTATTAGGGGGGAAGTATGTAACACCCCGTATTTTTAAGAACCTAAATAATTATGTGATTAATTATTATTGTGGGATTAATTAGATTAATATGTGAGAATTAATTAGTAAATTAATCTGGATTAAAAAATAATTATTAACTAGCGTGACAAGGGTTAATACTTATTAATGAGACTTATTGAATATTACTGAGTGAATAACTAATATGGAATTACTGAATCTGATAAATTATCGATAGTGAAATATACGACAGTTTGGTATTTAAGTCGAAACGTGCGTGTGAGTCGTGTCGGGACTAATTTAATGGAATATAAATGTAAATTATTTCTAAGTAACTCATATGGTAATTTCTAGTGCACCATTGAGTCCGGGAGGGTCGAAATAGTCAGAAAACACTACCCGGGTATTTTATTTAGACTCCAGGGGATTTTTAGGCCAAGCCGACACCCGTAGGGGTAATTTTGTAATTTTAATTTTTAGAGGAATTAAAAGGACGAAAATTGGGAGTTTATTATTCAGTCACGAGAGGTCCATTTTGGTTGAGAGATACACAAGTAAGTAACGACCACAGAGGGTTTGAAGAAAAACAAATTCCAAGACGGAGGGCCTAATTAGCACCATCTTGCACAACCATCAACACCATCGTGTAGATCGGAACAAGAGGAACACATCCATACCAACAACATTAAGAAATCAGATAATTAATTCGAGGCAAGTGTTTATTACTTGCGTGATTTAGTAATACTTATGTTCATGATTGGAGTAGTTAATAACCCATTAATTTATGAGATTTAATTTTAATGAAAACTTGATGATTTGATTTATATTTGGGTCTAAAATTATAAGAGATTAAATTCCTTCATGTAGATAGTATGTCATCCACGAATTTATAATAATTTCCATGTACAAATCTGGGTTTAATTTGGAGATATGATCTTAAATTAAGAACTAGGGTTCTTGCTAAATAAATTTGGGGATTTCGTATTAAATTGATGTATAGTGAGGATTTAATGATTCTAGGTTCATAAAAATCATCTGAATATGTCAGAGTATCAATTGGGTTTGCTGTTTGGGTGTTTGGGAATGAACAGTAGAGGTTTTAGGGTTAAAAATGCTGGAAAAATGTTGAAATTCTGGGGAAGAAAACGAAATTGTTGGTCTCGCGCGAATTCGCGCGAAGGTCGTTCAAGCAAGATAGGCATCTCACGCGAAGTCGCTCGAGCGACACATGGCAATCGTTCAAACGACATTGCCATCTAGTTTGAGTGATAGGGTGAATTTCTGGGAAACTTCTTAGGGGCAGTTTTCAATTTTTCAGTTTATTCGAGTGAGAGAAATTGCCAGTTAACATATTTGAAACGAGGGAGGTCTACGAGAAAGTATGTGAGTTTTATACATTAATTATTCCGGAAAGAAGAGTTACTTCGGAGATTACTAAAGAGTTGTGGTAATTTAGTAATACTATAAAATACGTAATAATGAGAATAAAATACGTATGGTAAGTTTACATATAGGTTGGGAGAATACCTATAAATTTTAATAGGATGTGTGTATGCCTTCTACTTGATATTTTGTTAAGTGCATTATTAGGTCATAACCCGTGGGTACAAGGTTATGTTGGTTAATACACTAAAGGGTGATAACCCGGGGGTGTAATGTTTTTATTTAGCAAACTAATGAGTGATAATCCGGGGGTGCAAGGATATTGAATAAGTGTACTAATGGGTGATAACTCGGGGGTACATGGTTATTTTATTAATAGCACTAATGGAATTTAAACGGGGGGTTTCGGACATATATATATATATATATATATATATAGAGAGAGAGAGAGAGAGAGATTCTACTAAGAGAAACTAGTAGTTATGACAATGAAGACAAATGAGTTAAATCATAAAGAGACCTAAGTAGTCATATAGTAAATGTGATAGGTAGTAAAATATGATAGACTACTTATTGAGTATTATATGGGCGATACGGGAATACTATTGTTAGATGTTGAGAGTGTTAAGTGACTTGAACTAGATAGCTTGGGTAGAGTTACTAGTACTAAATAAAAGATGCGCTAGGAGTGCACAATAGAAGAGAGGCGAGATCTTCATGTGAGAGCAAGAATCTAACATGCACATAATGCTCTCTTTAAAGCTATTTTAAATAGTTGCAAAACATCTTTTTACACATCGGGCTCTGACCCGTCTCTTTCATCTCTTTTCTCTCTTGCTATATATATATATGTATTGTATCAGGTGCTCAGCCACAGGGTCACCAGATTTATAGACTTGGGTCACTTGGCTTGGTGCAACTGCTGTGGAAGCTGTAGGTGTTTGAATTAGATACTCCTAGCCTTCCTCTCAGTTTATCTAAACTTTTCATTTAGGGCATGTGTCGCCCATTTTCTTATACATTTTATCAGAGATTGTATTTAGTTTACTTTCTATTCCTTCTAGTTGGATTTAGTTTACTATGGTTCTTTGGCTTAAGGTTTTGAACTGGAATGTTTAAATCCAGTCGTATTTATTTCAGTACGTGATTCAGATTTATTATTTATCTTTGTTGAATGGTGAATGATTTATATTTAAATTCTTGGACTTATTAAATAAAATATTTTTGGTTACAATTTAAAAGGAAAAGGTATTTTGGCCCCAGCCCGATTTATATTAGGTGATTATTAAAGTTAATGTTTTCGACAGTGATGCTAAGAATGAACCAACCAGATATTCTATTTTAAAATTTTATAAATGACTGATTACACGATATTTAATTGGGCAGGGTGTCACATAATATTTTGTTTTTTTTCACCTTAGGGGATGCATTGAATATTTATACATTTAATTTAATGTCCCGCGTATAATGATATTAAACGAAAACGGTTTACTTTGCCTTAACAATTGGTTAAAATGATGAGTTATTATACGTTTTTACCGCCCATTAAATTTAATTAAAAGAGATATTAATGAGTTGTGAAAGTTCTAACTTATTTTAACTCATTTTAGGACCAATTGAATGATGAATTCCTATGTTCTTTATAAAAACCTATTTAAATGATAAATTGTTGTGCACCTCTACAACCACTAAAATTTAATTTGAAAACCCTTTAGTGACCTGCAAAAGTTATGAATAATGTTAATGCATCGTAAGGTGTGTTAGAATGAAGAATTTACATGTTCTCCCGTTAATTTTAATTTATATGTGTTCTGTTGACTTGTGTAAATTATGAATTATTTTAGCGCGCCTCATCAGCGTAATGAAAATATAAACATATATGCATTTTTATGACCCCTAAAATTTAATATAGACATCTTCAACTAAGGTAACAAAATTATGAATTATTTTAACTCATTTTTGCATCCCTTTAAATTAATAAATTATTACACTCCTCTACAGCTCATTAATTTATTTGATACGTTTTAGTGACCGGTCAAAAATATGTTCTTTTCACGAGTCTCAACAAACTATTGGCATTATAATTTTTTGTATTCTTTGCGTTTTAGCGGCTCTTTAGAGTTTAAAATAATTTGTAATATACGCGTTGATGATCTAATAAATTTTATATCCATTGAAATGATAAAATGTTCAATGTACTTGAGGCTGGTAAAATTCTACCCCACTTAACTAAACAATTAAAAAGTGTCGCTTCAGGATTTCTTACACCATCTATGGAATTTGATTTCTAGTCTCTATGGACCAAAATTATTGTAAAAAAAAATTAATCTCAGACAACACATAATTTGCTCTTAAGATTACCATTCATGGCTAATGGCTTAAAATGCAAGACCCATCACTGTGTCATTAATAGAGAACACAATTAACACTATGTGGATGAGGCGACTAAACAATTAGGTGGCTCCTAAGGTGTTCCCTAAAATTGTTTCGTAATGCTAGAAACAAATAAACAAACAATTAAAAAAATGATGTTGTTAAGCTCACAAACATAATACAAATAGAAAATATCAAAATTTTCAATGGGTCCAACTTCATTTTTTAACCTTCAAATCACAAAACTCTCATTTTCTTTCGACCATCTACACTCTCCAAAAGAACAACACACTATCACCACCACCATTACCATTAACACATCTCAATATACACCTTATTTTCCTTTACTATCCAAATATTCATTTTCTAGACTTAACCCCCTCAGCCTTTGAAACGACTTCAAGTAACCCACCAACACTAACACCAATAACATTTTGGACGAGAAAATGGACATGTTCCATACACATGAGAGAAAATAATGTTATTTTTGTCCATTCCTACTAAGAGAAGCATTTTTTTAATAACAAACTAAATATATTTCTCTTCTCTCCTCTCTCATTGTCACACTAAATCAAAACCCAGCAGCCACGTTTACCCCACCCACCTCCCACTCCCCCGCCCACTATCGCCCCTCTCTAATGCATAAAATCCCGGCACTGATCTCTCTCTCTCTCTCTCATTCATATTCCTCCCTCCCCCCCCCCCCCCCCCACAAACATGGATGACATCCTCCTCCTCTCTCACACACAAACGGAAACAGACACACTAATAAATAGAAACGAATATGCACACACACGAAATATTCATCTTGATCGCCATCTCTTCTCTTTTTTGGAGTTTTTGAAAGTTTGAAATCTAGATTGAACGTCTTAGATCTAGATTACTTTGCCTGAAATTTGTATTTAGTTTCTGTATAGATTGACTGGGAATGAACAAATCAATATAGATTAGGGCTAAATTTATATAGATCTATAATTATTGGCGATTTTTTAAAATTAGTTAAAACTATTTGAAAACAAATGATATTGTGTGTGAAAAAAACATATAACTTTCTGGCTGAGATATATTAATATGTTAAATCATAACCACACTATTCCGAATATTTTAAATATTTGTTAGTTATTTTTTTTTTTTTTTGCATTTTCATATTTTTCCAATATTTTTTATAAGATTCAAATCTTTTAAATATATTTTCGTTATTTTCAAACGTTCTAAATATTTCTTTTCCATTTTGTGTTTTTTATAGTTTCTAATTTTTACTATTTCTCAGTATGTCTAATGTTTTTTTGTATGTTTCGGATATTTTAAATATATTTTGTTATCATTTTTAAATGTTTTAAAGATTTCTTTTTCACTTCATGTCTTCTCTCACAATATTCTAGGTTTTTTAATAGTTATTAAATTTCTTGAATATTTAATTTCCATATCAAATTTTATGTAGATGTTGTAACGTTTTTCTGTAATTTGTATAATCTAAAAAATTTAAATTTTCCTCTAAGTAGGAATGAACAAAAATACCCTTATTTTTAGTCATTTTCGTGGCACGTGACCACTTTTCATAAAATGAAAGTTAACAATGTTAGTGTTATAAGGTTAGTTTCGAAAGTTAAGGAACTCGAGTCGAGAAAAGAAATGTTCGGGGGTCAACTAAAAAGGGGGACAGGGGTAAAATTGAGGGGATAGGAATAACTACCCCCCCCCCCCCCCCCATCACACACACACACACACTGACACATAAAAAACCTTGTTATGGCATATTATATGTTTGTAATAAAAAAATAACTCACACAAAAAATTTTGCTTCAAATTCAATAATAAATAACTTGAAATAAATTGAATATTAGCATAGCATTCGTATAATGATTAAAATTTCAAAAAAAAAAATCCAACGGCCCGAATACATGCAACATCGTTCCCCTAACCCTAAAAAGATGACAAAACCAGGGGTCTGAGATAGGGGTGCACATGGTTCGGTTCGGTTCCACTACGAAACCAGAACGAGAACAAAAATTGATCGGTTCCGTGGTTTAGGAACCATAACCAAAACCGAAATTGGTCGGTTCGGTTCGGAACCAAACCATCGATTCTCGATTTGGTTTGGGTCGGTTCATGGTTCTAGTTCTTGGTTCTGGCTTGCTGTTCTGGTTCGCGGTCTGGGTCGTGGTTCTAGTTTGCAGTTCCTGTTCGTGGTTCTGGTTCGCAGCTTTCGTTAATGGTTCTGTTTCTCGGATTGGTTCTCGGGTTGGTTAATGGTTCTGGTTAATGGTCCAGGTTCATGGGTCGGTTCTTTGGTTCAGCTTTTTGGTTCGGTTCCATGGGTCGGTTCTCGGTTCGATTCGATTTGGTTCACGTATAAAATCGAGAACTGAACCAAACACTTTGGTTCTCAATTTTTTGGAACCAGAACCAAACCATGGAGAAAAAAACTTAACCAACCCAACCCACGAAGGTCGGGTTGGTTCGATTCTTCGGGTTGTCCGTTTATTTGCACACCCCTAGTCTGAGCCCCAAGTTTGGATAAAAATATAAAGTTATATAATTGTACATACTCGACGTCCAATCTCCGAGTTTGGTAATAACTTCTGAGGCCTAAGCCCCGAATAGGAATAATTTTAAAATTGTGGAAAATTTGTATCATTTCAAGTTGCCAGCCCTTAATACGAAATTAAATTTTTGGGTCTTTGCCTCGAATCTGGGCCAAATTTCATAATCCAAGACTCGAATTTGAAAAACAAAAGATAGAGGGTTTCTGAACACTAATATAAATATGCCTAATTATGACACTTGAAGAAAAAATATAATGAAAGTTTCAAAAAAAGGCCTTATGCATAATTATTGTTTCAATTTTATAATGGTTTTGTAACACAATTACGTACTAAAATTATTTTTACGGCATGTTATCAAAAACCTCAATTATAAAATAATTATAATTACATTTTAATTCAAATGGTAGTTTTCGGAGGGACAAAATTTGTTATGAGCCTCTAATTAAGACCCTATTACCTAAATCCGAAATTTTATTTGTATAAATTCTTTTAAATTAAGTGTATTGTTATTACCCTTTAATTAAAACCCTATTACCTAAATCACACTTGTGAGTCTTTTATCTTCATAATTTTTTCTGAGGGAACAAATCAGCGCCACAATATGAGAGATACCCGGTCACCCACGATTACACAGTTATCACAATACAGTTAAAACCCTATTACCTAATCCTAAAATTTGCTTGGACAATTTTTTTTAAATTAAGTGTATTATTATGACCCTTTAATTAAAATCCTATTACCTATATCACACTTATGAGTCTTTTATGTTCATAATTTTTTCTGAGGGAACAAATCAGTGCCACAATATGAGAGATACCCGGTCACCCACGATTACACACTTATCACAATGCATTAACAACCCATGACTCTCTATCTCTCCATTGCAACCACATCAATGCCAAATTGTATAACATGAGAATAATTGTTCGTGAATTGCTCAATTTCTTTCAGGTAAGTGTCACTTAATTTGCCAGTTATTTTTTTAGTGTTGTCATATACACTATGAAACTATAGTATGACATATATATTTCTACCCCCTCCACTTAAACAAATCATAGACGCACATCTTGAACTCCTGAGTGTTATGGGCGATGGATGTGTAAGAGGTAGATGCGGTGAGGGATGATTTTAGGGTTTCTTTCTCAATCTTAACTTTAGACACCCCATTATGCTCCATTAACATAGCCATGCCTTCAATGGACTTCTAAAAGCCAAAAAGATATCACAACCTCATGAGCACCTTCTTAAAAGTACAAATACCTAAAAAATCCACAAAATTACCCAAAGGAATCAAACCAGTCCAGAACGGGCCCAAAGGCTAAGGGTGAAAAATGTTTGACTGGTCAGTCCTCAGCGCCGGAATTTTGCCCTAAAAAGATGCCTTCAACAACTAGTTGGGGGCATTAACTCCGCCCTCTAAAATGCATAGAATTCTATCCATTAGCATTTGTCTTTCTAAAAATCCTTAAAGCTCTATCCATCTATCTCCAAACCCCTCTTTAAGTTTATATCTACTATTTTAATTTCTAGTCCTAATTTCTCTTTTCTCATCCAAGTCGAAAAAAATAAAAAATAAAATCATTTTCCTCTTTCGTTCCTTTTTTCTTCTTTAAGTTAATTTTTCTTTCAAAGTATCCTTAAATCTATTCATAAAAAGGTCAATCCTAATCCAGAACACTGCCAAAACAAAAAGGAGTTCACGTAACTTTGCAGGTATGTGATCTCACCTTTTTATTTTGAAGTTTTGATATAAAATGGTGGTGTTGTGCTGCAACACCACTTAATCTAGTTTATTTGTGTTTCTTTGTCAAGTAAAGCCTATTCTTTCTCCAAAGGTCACGTTCGAACGACATTGGCTGTGATTCTAACTACGATGGATACATAGGCATATTAAAGGAACCCAATCTCAAAAACTCAAGTCAAAACATGCATATATTCATCCATTTCCTCAGAACAAAAACAAAAATAATTCAAAATCATGAATGTTTTCATAAAGCCTAGAGGATCATTAGATCTGGGAATTTTATATTCTGTTTTGATCTTAATATTGGAAGTTTTGTTATTTTTTCATCATCAAGAAGTTTTACGAGTGAACGACATTGTCTAAATCCTTTCATGAACCCAGAACCTATATAATTTTAGGTATGATTCTATTTCACTCTGAAAACATATCGAATAATAAAATAAATACTAAATGTCACTTCGAGCCTCTATATAAGGTAAAATCGTTGTTGGGTCATTCAAGAATTAAGTAGACCTTGAATCGCTCCATTCGCTTATGTAGGCTCACTCAGACTATTGTCTGAGTGAAAAAGTCTATCCTTGTACATATTTACCCTTTGTCTATATTATCTACCACACATCCCACATTGAAATACACACTTAATTCATTATACTATTAACTAAAGGACGCGCTCGCGGAGGGGGAGGGGGGGCACTCGGGTCTGGGTTCTCAAAATGGCGACTCTACTGGGGATGCTTTTTTTTATTAAGAGTACTGAACTCTTTTCAATGTAATTTTTTATTATTTTTAGCATGTTATTAATGTACATTGCTATATATTATGCTTCTTATTCTATTTGTTCTTATCCTTTCTTAGATACATGACTAGGTATAAAAACCATGGGATTTTATTCAACCGTAGGGACAAGGATGAACACTAGGCATCCCTTGAACCTTATTTATTACATGTATGCCAGGATATGTAATATGTACAAGTGAAAATGACTATTATTGAAACATAAAAGACTTTGCAAAAAATGCACACCACATAACAAGCATAACATCTGCATATCACTACATACCCCATTACCCTGTGAAACCTAGCTACCGTTTTGGGTCTAACTAACACATGTCCCTAACGACAGTTTTCATGCTTCTTGGTATCGCACCCCCGATGTATATATAGTGGCATGTTTTCGATACACATCACTTACATAACTCAAGTATATCGTAACACCTCGTAATTCCTGGGTTATTTTTTTTATTAATTAATTCAGTAATTAGTAATTCACTTGTGTCATAAATTAAGGAGAATTAATTAATGGGAATATTTAAAAGTTAATATATTTAAATAAGTTAACGGGATAGAGTTAATTTTAGAAATTTATTCTGGATGGTGATTTTGAGCGGGCAGTTCAGTCCGTTAGGGTCAAAATAATCTGAAATGAGAGGTTATATGCATGTATTGGGTGTCGGGCCCTAAGTAGACATATGTGAGCTCTATATAGAGAGTATTATAAGGCCCATAGGCCTAAAAAGGTGAATAGGTTTTTTAACCCCAAATGTGTAAAGGTTAGGCAACTTAAATCACATTAGAAGACTAAAAAGGGAAAAAGCTTAAAGGGAGAGCCAAAGAGAAAAGGATAATCTTGGAGAGATTATTTGAATTGCAACTCAAAAACTTAATTCAAAGCCTTAGATATTCATTTTGACGCAAGTGGTTTAAATTTTGATTATTAAATTGCATCTATCTTTTCATATTAAAAGAGGTGGAATTCAATTAAATTCTAGGGTTTGTTCTTGAGCAAATTGGGGATTTCCTTTTTAATGGGAGTTATAAATCTTTAGGGGTTTTAAGATTTGATGATTGAATTGATGAAATTGTTAGGGATAGATTTGTTATAACAAAAGAATGGATTAGGATGAATCAGGGGACATTTGGATGTAGAAACATGTTCAGAATAGAGGTTAAAAATTTGTTAATGGCAGACTGGGTTTTTAGCAGAAGAGAGAGAATGAGAAATACCAGGGTCATTCGAACAACCTGCTATTTCATTCGAAAGAGATCCACTATCATTCGAACAACACGGATCTTCATTTGAACCACCTGTTATGTCTTCCAGATTTCTGCAATTCCCCTGATTCAGACCTATTGTGTTGGAGATTTACAGTTCGTGCCCTAACTGAATTATGAAATTGGGTATTAAATTAGGGTTTAACTTGGGAATACCTAACCTTTAAATTAATTAGACTTGATTGCATTAAATTGAAAATGTAAGTTCATGATTTAGCATATTGTAATCTTGTTATTTAAGTGATTAGAATTGATTGCATGAAATTGACGGGCGAATTAAAACTATTGAATTTCGGGTCGAGAGGTAGAGAGTCCAGGTATACTTTAAAGTAATACACCAAAATAATGAGAATTAATTATTGTGTAATTAATCAAAATGAAGACAGACCATAGGCTTAAATGTTTTAGGCTTAGGTATGGGCATAATACTCCGGTAGCCTAGATTTCTGTATATATATTGATGTGTAGTACATATATATGACTTATATATATATTTGTGTGAATAATATATAGTATTATGCCATACCAATATTAATGCTATCATAGGAGGTTGCGTGATATGGGTGAGTCCCCTGGTTAGAGATTGTAGGGTGAGTATATTCCCCAATCCATATCCTTCGTATTTAGGGGTGGGACCGTTACGGTATGGAGCAGACACTTTTGGGGGGAACTATGGTCGACTCCTATGCGTTCGATGATAGCATTTATATTCGACATGTGGGTGAATGTTCAGATATGATACGTATATATTGTGCAGAATTCTATAAGGGAATTTATTTGTATATACATGGTGTGAAATGTATAGGTAATATAACTTGGGGGAATGATATATGATTTAAAGTGAGAAATGATATTTCATGAAAGTTAATGTGAATAATAACTCATAAAAATGTAGTATCTTCACTTGGGTTAGAGTAGTGGCAAGTAGTTAGATATATGAGACAAAACTAGTTACAGATGATTATCTAGGTGGGTCATCTATAGAATTTTAGTTAGAAGTGCACATTAGTGGAGGGGTAAGGTGTCTTCAAGAGAGTGCGCGGCGCCAATTTAAATATGGAAATTTATTTGCATTTTCTTTTTCTTTTTTTTGGTTATAACTTGCATTTTCTTTACTTGCATTTAAATTCACTTGCTAAATATTTTCAAATGTTTTTGGGTACTAACCCTTGCTATAAAAAAAATCAAAACCTTTTAGGTGTCCTACCACAGGGACGCCTGACTTGATTTGATTCCAGGGACTCGCAGCTGTAGTGTGTGTGGACGTTCAAGGATTCGGATAGATGCATCTATTTCTTTTGTTCCTAGTGTAGGTCTCCTTATTGGATTTTGAGCATGTAGTCACAGTTTTATTCAGTTTCTTTTCAGATTGTATGAGATTTATTACTCTTTGCTAGTTTGGTTTGGTGATGGATTTAGCCGATAGTTCATTCGAAAAGACTGTTATTACTTTATGTGATGATTGGTTTCTACTAGCATTTGTTGTGTTACTTTATGTCCATACTTATTTTTGCATTGGTTTAATAAAAGATAAAATTTGGCATCAGCTTAATAAAAGACTAGGTGGTTAGTAATTAATGACTTAATGATAGTGATGTTAAGCATGAACTATATGAGATTCATGTTTAATTTGATATAAAAATGATCGCCCGGTATTTTATTAGGCGGTATTTCACATATATCGAGTTAGCTATCCTATGTATTGTCTCTATGAGGTATATCGGGAGGCTCGATTCATGTTTAATCTTGTTTATGAAAATGAACCTATCACATTTACCCCCGAGGTATATCATGAGGAGTTATAGCCAAAGAATTGATCCTTTTGCCTAGAGAAAAGCGTTGCATAACCTCATGCATTAAAATTCTAGTACATAGCAAAAAAATAATCCAACACATTCACCAAAACGTGGCATCTCCCAATAAGGATTTTGTATCCTCTATAAAGGTTTCCTCACATGGTATGGGACACTAAGACTCGAATAACCCACTCACTCTCTGCAACACTTAGTAAGAGTCTGGAAAACAAGCGATGAGTACCGTAGGAAATTGGTTATCACCCGAGAATACCCCCAAAATAAATAAATAAATCTTATTTAAACTCATGTTTATTCCTTTTACAATAACCTGAGGAAAAGAATCGTAATTGCACAATTTTATTTAACTTTTGAGTCAACGTCTCTAACAAGGGATGTAAATTGTATCTCAATATATTTATTTTTTCTCTCTCCTAAAATGGTTCAACCATGAATTCACTAACATCAAACGTTTCATATGCAAGTGCCGTAAAAAATGCTGAACAAGTTTCTTCACATATCGAAACCAACAATAAAGGGTTATCAAGGATAAAAGTTTCTCAATCATCCATTAAAGCCTTGAAAAATACATCTCCATATTACTCTAATATCCCATAACCTACTTTTCGAGAAGACACTCCACACATCCAACTCTCTTCACACGTTTACAAGAAATCACTACAATCTTATAAATCAAGGTTATTATGAATGATCATTCTATCAAAGGGCTAACTTTTAATCACAATTAAAAAATTAAAGGAGGTCCTCACAGAGTTATGGCACCTCCTTCATTCTTGGAGGAATACACACAAAGGTAGAGGGTTTTTTAGTCTTTCTTTCTATTCAATTGAAGATTTGAATAAAACATGGATGTTACGATCTTTAACTGTTCAGGATGGTTACTTTAAACTCGTGAAACGGGTTCCTAATTCCTCCTCAACTTGTTTTGTATCTTCTACTTCGCCGGTATGGGTTAGGATCATGTATCTTCCTGTGAATTTTTGCATCCTTGTTTGCTATTGGAAATTTCTAAATGGATAGATATACCCATTCGAATTAACCCATCAACTTTAGAAAAAAAAATTAGATTGTATATTAGAGTGCTTGTTGAAGTGTATTTTCCATACACAGTTCCTAAAACTATTGTCATTCCAGGAGATGAGTCTAACATTTTCATTAATATTTCCTTAGAAAATTCTCTAACATTTTGAGATTTTTGCGGTTGTGTTGGTCACCCAATTTCCACATGTAAGTTTGTTAAAATGAGTGTTAGTACTCACCATTTTATAAATGATGTTGGTAAAGGAAGAAGGTAGAAATTCCTGGAAATTGCATGCAGGCGCAAAAATAAAATGTTGATCAAACACGTCCAATAATAATAGTCTCTAGTGTAGAGAAATAGTCTGTTGTGCATCAAACTCGTACATAAAATTCGGAGACCCAGATACTGTGGCATTGGGCCATTCCAAAAATACAAATTCTTATAATTCCACCAAGTATGATTTGGGTATGTTTGCTGGTCCATCTCAAGCGCGTGTTATTCTTAAAGTCTCGCTTGGTTAAAAATTTGGAAAAAATCAAATTACTCACGTGAGAAATTCCTTTGAAATGTTAGGAAACATTGAAGATGCATCAAACGACAATCAAGAAAGTCTAAAGAAGTTCATCCTCAAGGTGTATCTAAATATGCCAACAAAACTTCACCGGACTTTTCTTTGTACTCTTTTCCGAATTTAATTTATGAAGAACAAGTAGCTCTTACATATAACTTAAGATCTTTTGTAACTTGATCAAAATCTCGTAAATTTTCGTAGTCTAAGTTTATCATTGTAATGGGGATACTATAAAATCCCACAGTTTTCTCTTATTTTCTCTTTAAATTTTCTTTAGTTCATGTAAAATCCCTTTAGAAGAGTTTATTTCTCCTATGTTTATAAATAATTGTTTCTTGAAAAAAAAAATTACACGAGCTTGCGATTTTTTTGAAAGTTCAAAGATTTTCTAAGCATGCACCCTGACAATGATTGTTTGGGTGAAAGGTTCACTAAAGGTTAACGTTTAAAAAAACATCAATGAATTGATTTTTCACATTTTGGGATATACAAAAAGGAAATGTTTGATTTTAAGAAATTTGTTACAACATAAAAATTAATACAAAGCATAAAAAATGTGCTATTTGGTTTGGTATAATATTACAGAAAAAATTATGTTCTTTTGTTAACCATCGTTGACGAATCGCCCGGGCTAAAAACTAGTTATGTACTAAAGTGGTGAGCACGAGCATGTTTCATATCATCCCTTTAGATTATAATTTTTTCATATTAGCGCTCCTATGATAAAATTTTCCACAAGTATATAACTCTGTTTCCAGTAATTTAATTTTCATCCATAATTAATTTAATTACATTGAGAAATTTCAAACACATATCAACTAATGTGAGTTCAGTAGTAAGATTAATAAACTAAAATAATCACAAATTAAGGAGCATTCAGTCAAATCGTTATTGATAGGTAAACAAACATATAAGCGATAGATTACAGTAAAGGGAAATAGTCATTTTACTTCAGCTAGTGGAGAGGTTTCACATGATTTATTTATTTAGCCTGAAAAGTAAAGGCCATTATTTTCATACTAGTACAACTTAGCCAATACGGGGATAAGGTTCAACAACTTTTCCTACAATGATCAGAACATGGTTTGGCACGAAATCAAGTGAAGCTTGATTACCTTCTAGAATCACTTCAATAATAGCGTCTGGTGTATCTTCCTTTATCTTCTCTTCTGCTTCCCAAGCTTTCAAGCCCACCACCTCACGCCGGGAAGTTTTATTGCTTGCCAAATCTATTGAAAGATTCCTAACAAGTAGTTAAAAATTTCAATACGTAAACTTTGTTACAGGTATTAAGGGACACAAGTTCATAAATAACACAAAATTTCTAACTTCTTGTTTGGAATCTTTCAATAGATTTGGCAAGCAAATGACAAAAAATTTACACGACGTTTAAAGTTCATGGACGGTTTTTTGACAAAAGGTCATGTCGTATTCGTATCAAAGTCAGGACGACCTTTTTGACAATAAGTCATGTCGTATTCGTATCAATGTTATGGGTTATATTATTGTGCCATGTCATGTCAATCATATTTTTACATGGATTATCGTGTATTTTTGTTTAATTGAGCGTAATATTTAATAAAACCCACTCATGTTCGTGTGCGATAAAAAAAATATAAAGTCTGGTTCATAAATGACCCAAAATATGAATGATGAATGGCCAAACAAATAACAGCCAACCAGTTTTGAAAATAGAAATAGAGACGAAAGGACTTGGCAAAGCCAAAATAAACGCAAAGGTAGGGTGCGATAGAAAGTTTATAATGCTTTTGAAGAAAATGACTGACTTGTTTCCTCGGGGAGCTGTTGGGTCTTCTGCTCGGCCTTAATTTTGTTAATAAAATATAACAATGCCAGAACTAGACATAAAAGAAATGGGGAGAACATAACATTATTCATACTCACAAGAAATATTCCATGATAACAAGTGTCCAAAAGCAATCTTCACCACTTTCACGTGGCAACACAATAATTTCCAACGAGAGGTACATGATAAATAAATTTACGATTTGGACAGGTGGATGATTACAAATTTCAGAACCAAATTAAGAGGTCAATTTCATTTTTTTATCTATTGTACATTTTGCATAAGAACGAATTATATGAATTTTATAAGAAAAATCAGTTTATAAAATCCTGCCCTCCCATGTTTAGTATGACTAGTTAGAGCACTGTTGGCACTACATATCTAATGTTTTAAACACTTACTAATACATTTGGAATTGTTCAAACAATTACAAATTAGATAATTAGAAACATGTTGCAATAGTTAAAAACCATTACATAATTGAATTTGCGACCAAGCACGTGGTAATAACTCTCTATTCTTTTTTTTTTAAATACTTTATCCGTCTCAAATTAAAAGTTTGCTATTTCATTTTTTGTTGTTCTAAATTCATAATCCACATTCATTTTTTTTTAACATAATAACTGATCCAGATTTCTTGCAAGTGAACATGTGTTGATATTGTTCATTAATTGAAATAATCTTTAACATATACAAAAAGAGAACATTGACTCTCAATTTGTGACTGAGTGATTAAAGATAACGACATGTTGGAAATACTTTCATCCATAAGTTCATAGAAAATTGTATTCCCATTCTTTTTACTATTTTTTCTCGATATTCAGGATAAAAATATACATATATATTACTACTATACCGTCATTAAATCAGGATTAAGAAAAACGTCATTTTTATTTGTTGCTAAATGAAATTATATTCAAACTCACATAATTTCTTCCAGTTGTATATTTTTTGTCATGAAAATATAACCACATAGTTTTCCATCACTAAAAATTAAAAACTTAAAACAAAACTAAATATACAGTAATTAAATATCTTTGAGTACTAATATATATATATATATATATATATATATATATATATATATATATCACATCTTAAATGTTCTTGTATAAAATTATAACTTCGATAATAAGTTTAGTGCCAATTGAGTGAAAATAAATTGTATCAAAGACGGCTCATAAAATTTGCAAGTATCATTATCCTACATAACCATCTCAATTTTCAGTCATATATTTGAGTGCATTTTAAAACCGTAGTAATTTAATTTTGTGTTAACTTAATAACATTACTCATATTTTCAATATATTACTAATACCAACTACGGGTGCATACAATTCAATTTCATTCACTTTCATACCAACTGGAACCAGAGTGGTCGGTTCCACAATTTTTTTAACTGAAATCGAAACTGATTATGTCAAAAATTGAATGAATCCGAATTGGGTAGGTTTAAATTAAAGAGAAAACAACATTTTTAACGTATATAAAGTGTAAAAAACATCTTAGGATCAACTCCAAATTGACCGATGTTCTTTTTTCTGTTCCGAATCAGATAGTTTTTTTTTTGTTAAGTAAATGATATTATAAAAAAATAACCATCGCTAAGGTAGCGAACCTGTATATAGGGAGTATACAAAGCCGTTAAACTGTTAGAATGAAGTAAAGAAAACAAAATCTGATAAATAGAAAACCATGCTACAATACAACGTGGAGCTCCTCGATGAAGTCAAGAATCTCGTGAGTCGTAATGACAAGGATCTCCTTATACCAACTAAGAATAGTACTCAAAAACAGATAACGAAGCCTCGAACTTGTAGTCTCTATGTCATCAAAGCATCTCACATTCCTCTCCTTACAAAGCATCCAAAAAATGCACTGAGAAATTAAACACCACACCCGCCTATAACCCAACCACCCCCACGGTGGTCTCCACCCCTCTAAGAGTGCCCTCACAGATCCGAGCATAACCCAAGCGGTCCTAGTAATGGAAAGAAAAATCTCCCACGAGCCTCTCGTCACCTTACAGTGAAGGAAAACGTGATGGGTCTTCTCCTCATCCTCCTTACAAAACTAGCAATGACTAGCCAGACGATAGCTTCTCTTCTGTAACCCCTCCAGTGTCAGTATGGCCTGTCTAGCCACTCTCCACACAAAAAATCTGAATTTCGGCAGCACTTTGACTTTCCAAATATTCTTCCACGGGAAATGGGCCCTAAGTGAGAACACCCCTGACCCACCTCCTTCCACCGTAAGGAATCCTCTCTAATCGTCGGACGAGGCGCTAAACCCACCCACTTATAGAACATATCGGTCTCCTGAAGCTCCCAATCCCAAAGCCTTCTTCTAAACTACGAACTCCAAATCACTCCCTCCCCGCTAACGGTCATATGGCCAACCACCAGCCCATCCTGATCCCCGCTTAGGCTGAACATCCAAGAAAAGAGGTCCTTAATAGACCCCTGATCGCCCCACTTATCCGTTCAGAATAAGATCCTATTGTCTATCCCCAAAATAAACTCTGTGTTTCTTAAAAATTCACCCACTCCCTCGCTATATGCTGCCACAAACCCATGCCATGAAAAAGATTCCCACCACCGGCCCCCAACCATGATAAGAGTTACCCCCTGCCCCTGCCACTCTTCTCCACAACATGTGTTCCTCTAGAAGATACCTCCACAACCACTTACCTAACAAAGCTCTATTAAAACAAAACAATTTTATCACACCCGCCCCCTCTTTAATTAGTTTACACACCTCCTCCCATCCTACAAGATAGTGCTTAAAGATTCTCTATTTTTTTACGAACAACGATGGGCAAAGGCAGTATGGACGTGAAGTATATAGGCAGGCTAGACAAGGAACTCTTGATCAGAGTCAGTCTCCCCCCTCGAAAGAAAACCATTCTTCCACCCCGCCAGTCTCCTAAACATTCTCTCTAATACCGGGTCCCAACTTGAAGTAAACTTATACTTGGCTCCAAGAAGCAGTCTAATATAAGTATTAGGGAGGGACCCAACCCTGTAACCCATGATGTCGCCTAACTCATCCACAATGCCCTCTCCCCTAATCGGAATCAACTCACACTTCTTCGCATTAATTCGGAGACCCAACACTGCCTCGAAGCAAATAAGGAGTAGTTTTAGAGCACGAACTTGTCTATGATCTGCCTCACATAAAAAAATCGCATCATCCGCAAATAGAATGTGCAAGACCGTTACCCTATTCGAACTCGAAGTCCTAAACATGAAACCCCTTATCCACCCAGTCTCGACCACCCGCCCATTAATCAGAATAGAGAACCTGTCCGTCTAAACACACCTTCTCATCCACTGACACCACCGATCACCAAACCCCATCCTCAATAAGCACATAAGAAAATTCCAATTCACATGGTTATACGCCAAACAGGGATCCCCATTCCTCATCCTGGATTCTACACATTCATTATCCACCAAAACTGCATCGAGAATCTACATGCCTCCAACAAAAGTGTTCTGAGACTCAGAAATCAGGGCGTCAATGACCTTCATAATCCTAACCGATAAGACCTTGGCGAGAAGTTTGTACATGCTCCCTGTGGTGACAATTATGTTCAACACAAAATTAATAAGGAAAGGCAATCACCAAAGCAAATAAAGAATGTGCAGAACACCAATAACATGACATAATATTTACGTGGTTCAGCAAGAATGTCTACGTCCACTGTGCTGCTCTCAATATTATTTCTCTTTAATCCTGGGAGTGTTTTACAGGAAATACAATGCGTGCCTTTTGCCCCAGGCTTAGGGTTTGTTATATACAGATTTGTTTTCGAGGAGTGGGGGTGTTGGACTCCCCCATGCCAATCCGCAATTCCTATAATATCTTAATTTTGTTTTGAACATAATTGCCACCACAGTCCTAATAGAGATGATGGATCTGAAATATCTTATAGCTAAAGAACAACCCTTCTTCAAGATAAAGGTGATAAAAGTCGTATTCAGCCTTAGCGAAAAAATAGCCCTTATCATGAAACTCGTCAAAGAAAGCCAACACATCATTCCTAACAATGGACCAACAATGCTGAAAAAGGCCAACGAGAATCCGTCAGGACCAGGTGCCTTACCACCACTTAGATAAGTTTATGATTCGTTTCGATTTGTATTGGGGCAGAACCGAAACTGATCTAAAAAAATCGTTTATAAATTTTTGGTACTAATACCAAACCACCTACAGAAATAATTACATGAACCTAACTCAATATAATCGATTTAATTCGATTGATGTTTTTTATGGGGTTTTGGGGAAAGGTAAAATTCAACTCAAAAGTGTGTAAAATTAGGACACGCTACACAAGTTTATAAATTTAATCCATGTATTAAAAAAACTATAAAAAATGACAAATATACCATTTAACAATTCATACAAAAAAAATATTAAAATTTTAAAAGTCCATAGCTTCAAATCTACAAATCTAAAATTCACAAAATTTATATATATTTGGAATCTATGCATCGACATCCATCAACCAACACACATATTCAATAGTTTTTTACAAAAAAGTCGAAACAAATAAATTTACTCCTTCATGAAAACCTCCATTTTTAGGTCAAAACTCCATTTTTTCTAGCAAAAATTCTTCTTCTCCAGCGTTGGAAATGATTTCGTTGGCGCGGACCAAAAATATGAAAGAAATAGACGTAGGGGGAGAGAAAAAAATGAGAAGAGAGAAATAATCCAACGAGGATTCATCGATCTTCGATGAGGATTCCGGCATTTCGATGAGGTTCCGGTGCGTGGGTCGATGGGTGGGTGGGTGGGGTGGGATGGGTTAGAGGTGGGGTTATGGGTTAATTCTTAGAATTAGTTTTAAATAAATATGTGTAAATGTATAAATATAAATAAATCATTAACAAAAACAAATAAAATTACATGTTTTATCTACTTCTAACGCTAAAGGGACCACATAAATAAATGTTATTATACAACAAGAATTATATTTATAAACTTGAAAAGTAATATCCTATAAATTCAAATATAAATTGAAATATAATCTTTATCTTAGTTTTCTAATTTTTTATAATTAAGATGCCCACCCATATTCCCAACATCTAGTCATCTGTGTAAGTTTACGATCAATGTTTTTTTAATTAAGATCCCCTAATACTGCAGATTTTTCATTTTATATTCATTAAGAAACATCCACGTACGTGGCTATCTCCTCTTGGGAGCATTAATTATAGCCTGCCAATTTTGACGTGGATTGAGAAATCTCACAAGTGATTGTTAAAAATGAAAAACGCATGTCTAATGTGTAAAAATATATATTTTATACCACTTTGAAGTCTCATTAATGGTTGGATTATAGTAAAACTTTGGGACCTTTATCCAAAGACATTTGATGTCTATCCATTCTGAATTTACCAAATTTGATAACAAAAATAATATTTCATTCTTTATCATCTTATGGGATGAAGTGAATATTTAGACATTTGATTTAATGTCTAGTTTGCAATGATATTAAAGGAAAACGATTTACTTCACCTTAACGATTCATTAAAATGATGAATTATTATACCTTTTTACCACCCACTAAATTCAATTAAAAGAGATATTAATGAGATATGAAAGTTCTAACTTATTTTAACTCCTTTTAGGACCCATTGAATGAGGAATTCTTATTTGCTTTTTAAAAACCTGTATAAATGATAAATTGTTATGAACCTCTACAACCACTAAAATTTAATTTGAAAACTCTTTAGTGACTTGTAAAATTTATGAATAATGTTAATGCATCGTAGAGTGTATTTGAATGAAGATTTGTTATGTCCTCCCATTACTTATATTTCCAATATATTACTAATACCAACTACGGGAGCACATAACAATTCTTCATTCCAACACACCCTGGGATGCACTAACATAATTCATAACTTCTGCAGGTCACTAAAGCGTTTTCAAATTAAATTTAAGTGGTTGTAGAGGTGCATAACAATTTTATTCCAATAGGTTTTTATAAAGCACATAACAATTCATCATTAAATGGGTCCTAAAAGGAGTTAAAATGAGTTACATCTTTCACAACTCATTAACCTCTTTTTTAATTAAATTTAATGGGCGATAAAAACGTATAATAATTCATCATTTTATTGGATCTTTAAGGTTAACTAAACTATTTTCCTTTAATATCATTATACACTAGACATTAAATCAAATGTATAAACATTCAACGCATCCCGTAAGATGATAAAGATTGAAATATTATTTTTGTTATCAAATTTGGTAAATTCAAAATGGATAGTCATCAAATGTCTTTGGATAAAGGTCCTAAAGTTGAAAAATAATCCAACCACGAATGTATATTCAGAGTTATAGGAAAGGGTTACTTTTGACTCTTTTTATATTTTCAGTTTGGGATTTTGTAATTAAAGAAACTTTTAGTTGTACTCTTTTATTCAGTTAAACAATTGCAATTAGAGGTTTTTATATAGTTTACTTAGCTTTAATTGTTTAGTTTTTTATCCATCATCTCATGTTGAATACTTTATTGTGTTCATTTTAATTTACTATGGTTTTTAGTTTATATTGATTCTAAGAATGATATAAATTGTTTAGATACCGTCAGTATTTCATGTGCGGCCTCATCAACTAGTCATAAAAAATCGTGAGGTGTCACATAAACCTCTTCACTTATCTTCTCACATTTTCGTCCCTTCTTTAGAGTATGTTAAAGAGGTGTTTAGTGGTCTTCTAATGAATCCTACTACCAATGAAATTCAAGAAAAATCGTTCGGAGAGCTCCTTGATGGATGTGATCAAGTTAGCGAATAGGCACTTGAATTATGTTCTTTATGAACCTTTTAGCATTATGGGGAAAGGTAGGGACCTAATTTGATCAAGGTTGGATATAAAGTCCATATGGGCTCCATAGTAGTCTATGTGGTCCTTCAGGTCAGTGGTTCCATCGAAGGATTTCATTCTGGGGAACCTGAAGTTTCCCAACATTGGGCAGTCCATGACCTCTCAGCTGAAATGGGACACACATTCGGCATCCCTGATGTTCATATTTTCCTCTATCACCCTTTTGAAAAGTGGAAACTCAATCTCCACATTATGTTCAACAAGTGGAACCTGATCCACCTGTTACTCTGACACTTGCAGTTGGGTTGGTGGCATACAGATGGGAATCTCCTCCAATATTTCTTGCATAGATTGATAATCTTCTCTTAACCAAAAAATAACATGCGTTATCGGATTCTTATTCATTTCTATCATTCGCATAGACGGTGCTAATTATGTTGAGGCGAGAATCCAAGATTACACATGTAAAATAATGAATTTATAGTTGTAGTGCCAATCAAGTGAAATAAATGACCAAATAAGAAACAACGGATATACGTGGTTCGTTCGAGCTCGAACTACGTCCATAGGGTGAAAGGGATGGGGGAGTTCCTTTATTAATTTTGGGGAATGGAGAATCATGGTCGAGATCTTGAGTCTAACCTTTATTACGTGCTACAGTAGGCTTTATACATTTAACCTTTAAAACCCATGTCCTAATAATTACCTTGCAAGTTGAATACACTTGTATTTGAAAATTACACGTGTTCATCTATAACATCCCCATGCATCCTCACGTTGCTCGTATTTTGATATTCCCGACCATGTCAATAGGGACCGTATTTATCATTTGAAACAACGAAAATGTTGACAAAGTCTTGGATATTCAAATATGTTGACAATGCTAAACCTTAGGCCGTCCGTAGTGGGTCGTTCGTCTGTCATCATAAGCATTTTATCTTTATGCATTCGGGATGACCAATACCCCAATGTTTCGTCTACATATCTACCATTTTTTGTTCGCTTGGTGGTAACGATATTACCCGTTCATCTACCCATAATTATCATATGCTCTTATTATGAGTTTTGGTTATCTGTTTGAGGGGCCCATTCTATCGCAATACCATTCGTCACAACTTGATAGTGATCCTCCCTAAGATATCTACCATTCGTTTTCAATATTACTTTTCGAATCTTTACAAAAATAACCCTCATCATTTGTACTTCGTAATAATTGGTTTCGCCTACCTTCCTTATTTTAAACTCATGAAGCATAAGTGCAATCACAAAGGTAAGTGCAAGTAGTCATGATTTTTTTGTTCTCTATATTGTTCATTTGACTAGAAAAATTCAAATAAATATCGTGGTTGGTATACTTCTTTGTTCAAAGGATTCTAAGTGATGCTAATTAGTAATTAAATGTTGTAGGAAAGTTTATTAAAGGATAATATTATTCTTTTCGATGTTTAGGAGTTTTTTTACATTTGGAAAAAATATGATTTTATGGGAGGTACAAGTAAAACAAATATATGACTTATTTAATTTGATGTGATTTTAAATATTTGATGTCAATACATTGATGGTGTTAAGTTATTTGAAATTGATGTTAGATGCTTTTAGATTTCTATGCCTTCTTTTAGAACTTCTTTCGCATTTAAAATTTAAAATGTCATATCTCACTAAGATTTACTATTTATAGTAAATGAATGGGAGATTTGAAATAATAAACTTTTTTTAGATAGTCAAAATGTGTAATTATGTTAACTTACTGTAACACCCCGCCTAAAATAATAACGGGTGGCCAGCCCTATACTATATTAAATTAGGAGTTTCAGATGATCCAGTCTCAACATCTACTGTCGGTACTATATAATATAGGACTAACTACCCGATATCATATAGGCGAAATGTTAAAATTAAAGAAAATATGCAACAGACAACAAACTAACACTACTAATAAAGAAAAAAAAGATGCATGAAAGAACTAAGATAAATGAAATGCTAGAATAAAAATGAAATAAATAACTACAACGGAATATACCACAAAAAGTAGACCCGAATAAGCTGTCGGGTCACAGCCAATACAATAACTGGAATGGAATAAATATAAACATCTATAAATATCCCTTGGGTATGAACCCGATGTACAACATGAATCCTACCTAGAATTTTAAAAGTACGAAGAGACTACCATCAAAGTCCCGCAACAGTTCGCACCTGTCACGGCTCCCCCTGACTCTGGATAGAAGGTCATCCGGCACCCATGCGGTAGGATACCTGTAGTATTATATATATATACAAGCAGGAGAGAAAAGTAAATGGGTCAGAGCCCGAGTTGTGAAAAATATTTAGCAAGTGTGTTAAACGTGCATAATAAATATCGGTGCATTTATTTCATAATTAAAAGTGGACCCGCACTCTCGTGGAACCCCAAGTCACCTCTCATCTAAAGGCGCACACCTATTCGCGTCTCCAATTTTAGTTAAATTACCCCCATTTTATTAGGACAACCTAACTTATCATAGGCCTAGCCTATACCCACGAGATCTACCTTCCTAACTTAACCCAAGAATCCACACCTTTTCTAAACACAATTAAGTATTTATTTTCAATCATATGTACCTTATTAGGCTAAGTGGATTCCGGTTTATACTTTAACCAATTATAATTTAATAAGTTACCCAATATGCATTTGGGTTGAAACATAGGATTTAATTTCTAATTAATAAGCATGCAAAATTATTATTGACACAACTTCCCTCCAATTTCAACGTTGCGCTGCGTTTCGTGCGTGGGGTGTCTCGCAAAGAGAAATCCAAATAAGGAACCACCCCGTTACACTACTCCTTGTCAACGTCGATCCTGGAGATCCATTATGCCACACATAAATATCGACATAAAATTCTCTCTACTCTCAACAATGTACGACATTTCGTGCGTGGGGTGTCTAGCAAAGCGAAATCCAAACAAGGAACCACCCCGTTACACTACTCTTTGACAATGTCGATCATAGAGGTCCATAATGCCGTACATACCATAATTGGTAGAACTTTTCTCCAATTTCAACACTGCACTACGTTTCATGCGTGGGGTGTCTCGCAAAGCGAAATCCAAACAAGGAACCACCCCGTTACACTACTCCTTGTCAACGTCGATCCTAGAGATCCATAATGCCATGTATGCAATATTATACTACTACTACCACTAACATCTCCAATAATATACATGGGATGATGTAACCTAATTATTCCTTAAATGCGATACATCAACCCCCATCAAACTAGTACACCATAATCATCCAAGATGTACTCCACAAAGATTCTATATCCTTTCATCTATAGGATATATAAATATATATATATATAGGCATTTTATTCTCACCATATATATACATATACCAATCATCCACACCCATGACCAAGTGTACGTATCATATCTGATGTACAATGGACATGCACATAATCCACTCGGCTATATATATATCGCCGATAAAACTGCATCAATGATATCATCTTTCCAGTGCCCGGCTCACGTAGCAACTGAGAACCACTTGGTGGGGATCAACGACACCCACCTCGTGATAACTCACACACACGACGTCCCGGGAAGCGGTGATAGCTCCAACCGGTAATGAGATGAAACATACCCACCACGTCTCATCCCAAAAATATATCTATCGTTTAATAACACACGGGACGACTATGACCTAGGGAATATCCACACCCTGCTCTATATGCCAGGATGCTCACCCTCTGTGCGGAAACTTCCCAAATGATAGCATGAGCGGGGTATGCTTAACCACATAAGTATATATATCGCTCACATGCGCAATATACATACATCCATATGATCCCATCATATGATCAAATAGTAAACCATCATATACGGTTTAAATATCCATACCATGTATCTCCACAACATAAATATATCCATATATTTATATGCATATATATATATATATATATATATATATATATATATATATATATATACACACACACATATTCACATATCCATATATCTATATATATAAACTAGTTCTCGTTCATATGTATAAGATATATAAACCCAGCTATAAGTATACATAAATCCTCAATATACAAGCCGTCACCACAAACTCATATCATTTACCTTGATATGTGAATACAATCCCTCACTTGAAACATATTCAATCATTTTTCCTATGATGAATAGTCTCCCAAAAGCATATGAATTTTTATATACATATATATTCAACCTTAGGGTTATCACCCAAAATTTTGTGTAGGAATCCATCACTACACATTTCATCCATATTCAAAAGTACATAATTTCCTTTAGTACTATTTAACCATAGGCACATACATGACTTAATAGTCTAAAACCTCAAATTATTCCAACCCCGTTTCAAGTATTGGAATCTCAATGGTCATATAACCACAATTACGTGTAAACTATCCTAACTAGAATTTATGCTACCGTTTATTCTAGTCGATAGTACGATCCCAAACATTCCCAATTTCACCTATGGTTCAAATAAATCTCAGGAACCCTTACTCCTATTGAGTTATCAATTGTTCCTTAGTCTAAACATTTCTAAGGATACGAGACCCCTCACTCTTTAAGAGTATGCGACCACTCTCTTCCATTTGGCCCCAAATTGTATCTTAACAATATCCTATCCTTATAAGGATTTGACATAAATGTCGGCCTAGAAATTTCACAGCATACATGGATATTTCTTATCCAATTATTCCAAGAAGTCCCCACTATCATATACTAAGTGAGAGACCCCCTATAAGTCCCCAAAAGATATCTCTTACTTCATAAGAGAAAGCCCCAAATCAATAAACCCAACCAAAAAAGGGCTAGAATTCCTCCTAGATAAACCCCATGAAACAACCATTAAGGAAGCCCCTAAGAATAAACTCCAAAAGAAAAAGGGGAAAAAGAGAACTCCAAACTTTGGGCTAAAAATAGGGGACCGGTCGACCGGTCCCAGACCCCCGGTCGACCGCGGGTCTGAATTTTGCCTACGAAGAAATGCAGTAGTCTTTTTCCCTAAGGCGCGGTCGATCGATCCCCCAGACCACAGTCGACCGGCCATACCAGATGCCTTGGCCGATTTTCCATTTTCAGCGAACCCTAAATCCTCAAACACCCAAAATTTCATCACCAAGTCCCCAAATCTTTAACCCAATAATATTATTAACAAGAAAACCCATCCTACATCTTATCCCAACCATTTATATGTCATTAAACCATATAATAACATTAATTTCAAGATTAAAACCCAAAAATCTAGGTTTTGATATTTATACCCCAAAATCCATTCTTTAACCCACAAATTATGAAATGAAATACACAAATGACTTATTTAGCAAGATTAAACACTTGCCTCCGATTTGTAGAGGTTGGATCGTTCTCGATGTCGCGTTTGGGCCAAAAATCTCAAGCTTTTCTTCCTCTCTCTCTTCTTTTCTTCTTCTTTCTCTTCCTCTTTTCTCTCTCTAGGTCTTTTTCTCTCTCTCTCTCTCAAATGAGAAATGGCTTAATCCGTAAGCCTCCAAATCCTTTAAAACATAAACCCAATTTTAAATGTTAATACACACTTTAAATGACTCGTTTACTCCAATTCGAGCCAAACATACTTAACAACATTTCGGAGCCGAAATAAAACCCAATGACATTCATTTTAACTATCTCGACCCTTCTGGGATCGATGGTACCCTCAAAATCATCATCCGGAATACTTTAAAATGTCCTCTATTTTTGGGCCTAAGTTCCCAAATTTTGAAATTCTCCAATTAATTAAATTTTATTTTCCCAAAAATTTTATTTCTCAGTCTCCAAAAATCGAGGGTTGTTACATACTTCCCCTTACAAAAATTTTGTCTGCGAAATTTAAAATACGCATAGGACCACAATATCATCTAGTCCTGACATCCACTCTCAGCATCACTATACCGATCCTTACTAGTTCACACGTCGAACCATATAAATTTTAAAACAACCTACTACCCAGGGCGCCCATACACCCCGTACCCGAGGTTCCACTCGTAAAATTATAATCAGGCCCCATTAGCCTCAAATCGTAATATAACCCTCAGCAATATAATCTATAGCAACATATTAATTATATAGAAGTTTGAAAATACCCAATGGTTTAACTCTCCTCAATTCCTGACGCTAGCCACCTTCGTGCGGGGTAGGTCTCGCAAGCAAAATCCAAATAAGGAACCCTCCCAATACACTACTATGTAGCTAGGTCGGGGATTGAGATTAGTTGAACCAGGGTTAAGGTTTTATAAAAATATTTTCATATTTTAGATATTGCCCGAGGGCCTATACAACAATACAATATAAATCAATCCCGCGTCTTTCGACACGCCAAAAAAACACCTCATGCTTAGGACACAAAGTCTCAACAATGATAATATTATAACCAATACCTAGTTCTCAAAACTAGCACAACTATGAGCTAAATTATCCGCTCAACATAAATCCACTAAACTCGGAACCTCTCAGTTATGAAATTACTCTACATCACATCAACACCTTTTCATAAACTAAACTTTTCCCTTAATGAACCAATAACCTTACCAATTTACATTCCCAAAATCAATAGAGCCACTCTCAACTAGCTCCTTA
This sequence comes from Sambucus nigra, assembly GCA_949130495.1. NCBI lineage: Eukaryota > Viridiplantae > Streptophyta > Magnoliopsida > Dipsacales > Adoxaceae > Sambucus > Sambucus nigra. Next base: position 412,371,378 of record OX422223.1, read on the forward strand.
TAGGACGTTTTACTATTCCAGAAGATGTTGCATAAAGACCACACTTGCCCACTCCTTCCCAAGGCCTAATTCTCCTCAAAGAATTTTCTTCCTCATAAATCCTTCCTAACCATTTTGAAGGACAAAATGCGATGGTGACTACCGAAAACTCCCTCAGTCCTACACAACGAAACTGAGTCTCCAAATTTTCCCCCTCTTCCCAGAAGGCAATATTCCTGATATTGGGATAACTACACTTTCCTCACATTGGTAAGAGTCACCAACATCAGGTTTCCTAACAAAGGTTAACGGGTTTGTCAACCTAAAACTCCCAAGGACTACACTAACCTCTCGTCAGACTTTCCTTACTAAGTCCAAGGTTCACTATCCGAGTAAATTTTCCTTTCTTACTCAACTGCCAATAAATCACCTCACACCACTATGAGAAATCTCCTTAATATCTCCTCAGGAATCGGGGAAAACAAATACCCCCAAATAAAGCGTACCCAAAATATGCTATGGGTATTGTACTTCTAATCCTATCATTTCCTAGACGACAAAATCTAGGCGATGTCTGAAATGAAATAAGAGCAACTGCTATCAGAACGTCAATCAAGTGATATACTTCACAGAAGAAAACAACGCAGTGAACACAACAGTCCTAATTGTAGGGCTTTATGTCAAGAACGTTAAAGGAATAACGCAGAAAACTCGCACAGATCCTAAAGACTCTAGAACCTGATGCTCCGATACCATCTGTAACACCCCGCCTAAAATAATAACAGGTGACCATCCCTATACTATATTAAATCAGGAGTTTCAAATGATCCAGTCTCAACATCAACTGTCGGTACTATATAATATAGGACTAACTACCCGATATCATATAGGCGAGATGTTAAAATTAAAGAAAATATGCAAGAGACAACAAACTAACACTACTAATAAAGAAAAGAAAGATGCATGAAAGAACTAAGATAAATGAAATGCAAGAATAAAAATGAAATAAATAACTACAACAAAATATACTACAAAAAGTAGACCCGAATAAGCTGTCGGGTCACAGCCAATACAATAACTGAAATGGAATAAATATAAACATCTATAAATATCCCTTGGGTATGAACCCGATGTACAACATGAATCCTACCGAGAATTTTAAAAGTAGGAAGCGACTACCATCAAAGTCCCGCAACAGTCCGCACCTGTCAAGGCTCCCCCTGACTCTGGATAGAAGGTCATCCGGCACCCATGGGGTAGGATACCTGTATTATTATATATATATATATACAAGCAAGAGAGAAAAGTAAACGGGTAAGAGCCCGAGTTGTGAAAAATATTTAGCAAGTGTGTTAACCGTGCATAATAAATATCGGTGCACTTATTTCATAATTAAAAGTGGACTCGCACTCTCGTGGAACCCCAACTCACCTCTCATCTAAAGGCGCGCACCTATTCGCGTCTCCAATTTTAGCTAAATTACCCCCATTTTATTAGGACAACCTCACTTATCATAGGCCTAGCCTATACCCACGAGATCTACCTTCCTAACTTAACCCAAGAATTCACCCCTTTTCTAAACACAATTAAGTATTTATTTTCAATCATATGTGTCTTATTAGGCTTAGTGGATTTCGGTTTATACTTTAACCAATTATAATTTAATAAGTTACCCAATATGCATTTGGGTTGAAATATAGGATTTAATTTCTAATTAATACGCATGGAAAATTATTATTGACACAACTTCCCTCCAATTTCAACGCTGCGCTGCGTTTCGTGCGTGGGGTGTCTCGCAAAGCGAAATCCAAACAAGGAGCCACCCCGTTACACTACTCCTTGTCAACGTCGATCCTGGAGATCCATTATGCCACACATAAATATCGACAGAACTTCTCTCTACTCTCAACTATGTACTACATTTCGTGCGTGGGGTGTCTCGCAAAGCGAAATCCAAACAAGAAACCACCCCGTTACACTACTCTTTGACAATGTCAATCATAGAGGTCCATAATGTCGTACATACCATAATTGGCAGAACTTTTCTCCAATTTCAACACTACACTGCGTTTCATGCGTGGGTTGTCTCGCAAAGCGAAATCGAAACAAGGAACCACCCCGTTACACTACTCCTCGTCAACGTCGATCCTAGAGATCCATAATGCCATGTATATAATATTATACTACTACTACCACTAACATCTCCAATAATATCCTTGGGATGATGTAACCGAATTATTCCTTAAATACGATACATCAACCCCTATCAAACTAGTACACTATAATCATCCAAGATGTACTCCACAAAGATTCTATATCCTTTCATCTATAGGATATATAAATATATATATAGGCATTTTATTCTCACCATATATATACATATACCAATCATCCATACCCATGACCAAGTGTACGTATCATATCTGATGTACAATGGACATGCACATAATCCACCCGGCTATATATATATCGCCGATAAAACTGCATCAATGTTTTCATCTTCCCAGTGCCCGGCTCACGTAGCAACTGAGGACCACCTGGTGGGGATCAACGACACCCACCTCGTGATAAATCACACACACGACGTCCCGGGAAGCGATTATAGCTCCAACCGGCAATGAGACGAAACATACCCACCACGTCTCATCCCAAAAATATATCTATCGTATAATAACACACGGGACGACTATGACCTGGGGAATATCCACACCCTGCTCTATATGCCAGGATGCTCACCCTCTGCGCGGAAACTTCCCAAATGATAGCATGAGCGGGTTATGCTTAACCACATAAGTATATATATCGCTCACATGCGCAATATACATACATCCATATGATCCTATCATATGGTCAAATAGTAAACCATCATATACGGTTTAAATATCCATACCATGTATGTCCACAACATAAATATATTCATATATTTATATGCACACAGATATATATATATATATATATATATATACACATATTCACATATCCATATATCTATATATATAAACTAGTTCTCGTTCATATGTATAAGATATATAAACCCGGCTATAAGTAAACATAAATCCTCAATATACAAGCCGTCACCACAAACTCATATCATTTACCTTGATATGTGAATACAATCCCTCACTTGAAACATATTCAATCATTTTTCCTATGATGAATAGTCTCCCAAAATCATATGTATTTGTATATACATATATATTCAACCTTAGGGTTATCACCCAAAATTTTGTGTAGGAATCCATCACTACACATTTCATCCATATTCAAAAGTACATAATTTCCTTTAGTACTATTTAACCATAGGCACATACATGACTTAATAGTCTAAAACCTCAAGTTATTCCAACCTCTTTTCAAGTATTGGAATCTCAATGGTCATATCCCCACAATTACGTGTAAGCTATCCTAACTAGAATTTATGCTACCGCTTATTCTAATCGATAGTACGATCCCAAACGTTCCCAATTTCACCTATGGTTCAAATAAATCTCAGGAACCCTTACTCCTATTGAGTTATCAATTGTTCCTTAGTCTAAACATTTCTAAGGATATGAGACCCCTCACTCTTTAAGAGTATGCGACCACTCTCTTCCATTTGGCCCCAAATTGCATCTTAACAATATCCTATCCTTATAAGGATTTGACATAAATGTCGGCCTAGAAATTTCACAACACACATGGATATTTCTTATCCAATTATTCCAAGAAGTCCCCAGTATCATATACTAAGTGAGAGACCCCCTATAAGTCCCCAAAAGATATCTCTTACTTCATAAGAGAAATCCCCAAATCAATAAACCCAACCAAAAAAGGGCTAGAAGTCCTCCTAGATAAACCTCATGAAACAACCATTAAGGAAGCCCCTAAGAATAAACTCCAAAAGAAAAAGGGGAAAAAGAGAACTACAAACTTTGGGCTAAAAACAGGGGACCGGTTCACTGGTCCCAGACCCCCGGTCGACCCCGGGTCCGAATTTTGCCTACGAAGAAATGCAGTAGGCTTTTTCCCTAAGGCGCGATCGACTGGTCCCCAGACCGCGATCGACCGGCCATACCAGATGCCTTGGCCGATTTTCCATTTTCAGCAGACCCTAAATCCTCAAACACCCAAAATTTCATCACCAAGCCCCCAAATCTTTAACCCAATAATATTATTAACAAGAAAACCCATCCTACATCTTATCCCAACCATTTATATGTCATTAAACAATATAATAACATTGATTTCAAGATTTAAACCCAAAAATCTAGGTTTTGATATTTATACCCAAAAATCCATTCTTTAACCCACAAATTATGAAATGAAATACACAAGTGACTTATTTAGCAAGATTAACACTTGCCTCAGATTTGTAGAGGTTGGATCGTCCTCGATGTCGCGTTTGGGCCGAAAATCTGAAGCTTTTCTTCCTCTCTCTCTTCTTTTCTTCTTCTTTCTCTTCCTCTTTTCTTTCTCTCTAGGGCTTTTTCTCTCTCTATCTCAAATGAGAAATGGCTTCATCCGTAGGCCTCCAAATCCTTTCAAACATAAACCCAATTTTAAATGTTAATACACACTTTAAATGACTCGTTTACTCCAATTCGAGCCAAACATACTTAAAAACATTCTGGAGCCGAAATAAAATCCAATGGCAGTCATTTTGGCTATCTCGACCCTTTCGGGATTGATGGTACCCTCAAAATCATCATCCAGAATACTTTAAAATGTCCTCTATTTTTGGGCCTAAGTTCCCAAATTTTGAAATTCTCCAATTAATTAAATTTTATTTTCCCAAAAATTTTATTTCTCAGTCTCCAAAAATCGAAGGTTGTTACACTTACATGAGGTTTGTGAACATCAATAAATTTAAAGGATTCTAAGTGAAGACCCAACTTGTCCTTTATACGATGAAATGTTCATCAAAGGTTAGAAAAAAAACATATAACATCAAGGTTTTTATTTTTACATAATATATTTGAAAATGAAATGTTTGATATTAAGGAATTCTAACACGTAAGAATTAACCATAAATCATAAAGTGTGTTATTTGGTTTGGTTTAATGTTTCATAATTTTTGCCTAGAAAATTATGGTATCAAGTTACTTGAATTTGATTATTTGTACGTTACTGAATTATATGTGTGTATTAATTTTCCCTTCTTTTTTATTCAGTAATAATTCTCTAGTTTTTTTAATAGATCTAATCCTCCAATATCATAATAGATGATATTGAATGTGGATATAATTTGGATTTACAAACCCAAATATTTCTTGCAAACATATATATGATACTCAATCTCATCTTACAAACCCATTATATTTTAATTTTGATGGTGGTACCATTTCGGCTGACAAACCTAAATCTCTAAATTCCTTTACATGCAGATATTTTACAGTTCAACAAAAATCTAGAAATTGCATTTTTTTTAGAGACGCGTATAATGGTAGATTTTTTTATATGGTAGACAAAAATCTAAATTCCTTCATCAATTAGGCATAAGAATAGTAATATTGTTACAAAATATATATTTTTCATATAATATTTTTTATATTTTTTATGCCATGTGTAAAGTGTAATGTTGCAAGGAGTAAACATGCTTAGTTTTGATCGAATAGATCACATATTTAATTTCACAACAAAATCAGCTATATCTTCCCATATCTACATGATTGAATTAACCTTTTTATTAATGGTATGACCTGGCTCTATTATTTCAAAGAACCAAAATTTATTCGCCACAAGCACTCATGAGTTATTTTCTTCTCTATTATTTCATTTGACTTGAATAAAATAAAACAAAATAATGTAATTTTTCTACTTCTTTTAGGGGTGTAACCGATACTCGAAATTTCAAATATGTCTGGTAGTCTAGAACCAAATTGTAAGGATATTTATCGAAGAAAATATCTAAAAGGGAGGATATGGATAATGTCTTAAAGTGTTGGAGAAAATGAATACAATTATGGATAGTACACATATCTATCGCGGATAATCCGTATGAGAGGCAAAGTATACATATTTGCTGATATCAATTTTCCTACATATTCGTATCCATATTAAATTTCTATATTATTAGTTTTCTATGTTCAATTTTTTATAGATCAAAGTACAGAAGAAAGGATAGAATAAACTGTAGAGAGAGATAAGGGATTGCCTTGTCCTAGAGAGAGAAGTTCTAGCTTCTCTCTAAAATTCTCTTATTCCTTTTTCTCTACCCAACACGAATTCCCTAACACCAAAACACTCTTATGATAACATTGTTACGTCTACTATTTATAAATAATAATTGTACAGAATTATGAACAATTAATATAATGACAGAATTGAAACAGAATTATAGAAATGAAATACTTACTAGAATTTGCAGAAATAATAATAATTAGAAAGAAATCCGAGCCCTGTTGAACAGTCTCCTTAAGACAAAATTATTCCTCCAACGTGCTTGAGTTTAATGAGTAATTGTCTCCCAAGATAGAACGGATTTTCGGATTAATCAAGCAGCACAGCAATGACTAATCCCAGCGAACACAATTTTTGTGTTTTGTACTCAACACAACCAATAACATGTAATGCAGAAATGAAGAAAAGAATTTTCTGGGCAGAGGAAATAATGCAGTAGCATTTTCAGAAATTTGGAGGGTTTATTTTTCAGTATTTAAAACTGAGGGGGAAACATTTTATTTATAGTAAATGTCTTGACTGTTGGGAACAGTCAAAACTGAAATTAACTGTCAAAGCAGTTAATTTGGTTAACTGCTGACTCTTGGAATTAACTGATTATCAGTTAATTAAAGATTAATTAATTCCGTAATTAATTAATTAAAGCCCAGAAAGTTAATTAGATTCGGCCCAAAAATTTAAGAATTTTTATAAGCCCGAGCCGAGCCGAACCGGCCAGCCGGCCGGACGAACGCGTGCGCGCGCGCGTGTGGACCTTTGACCGAAAGTCAACCCAAGCATAGCTTAGGTCATCTCCCCTTCAAAGAGTTGGGATACCCCAAAGGCATCCAAGCCTTAGTCCATCAATTGGGTTTTATTAACTCATCATTTTTCCACTACTCTTCCAATGTGGGACAAGAGTTAAAACATACCCAATACATTAACTTTCATTGCTTTGTAAGTCACTTTGGGGACATAATTATCATTCATAACTTATTGAAATTGGACATATGAATATACTACGCTAATCTCCTTGCGGAGGTGAACGCGTTCGTATATGGTCCCATAATTTCCGTAGTGTGGGTCCCACCTAAATTTGAACTCAAAGTTGCTCAAAAATCTGTCCAGAAAAATCTGGACAGCTTTATAATACCCATTTAAGTCCAATTTTCCAACAATCCCCCACATGAATGATATATCGCTATAAATAAAACAGATGCAGATGCAGACACAAGTTGAGTAAAACTGAAGACTTATTGCATCGGGAGAAGTAGCCTAGTGGCCTTGAACTTTCCTTAGTGATATACTATCGGATTTACTTGGTTAATCAGTAGACTTCACGTCCTTGAACCGTCAACCGTTTTTGTAAACCTAGACAAAAGTATTCACACAACAATTCTTCAACACAGTTGGTTCTCACGTTTGTGTTCATTTTGGCCGTGAACACCACTTGGTTCCGTAAGTATTTTAGAGAATATGCCTTTCATTATTCTCATAGAAGTGGCCCTCTTATTACTTACGTAGGTGACTTCCATAAAGAGTATTCTGCAATACCCCACTTAGACGTACTAAGATATAGATGTCATTAAAAGCATAACTTATCCTAATTTCGCGGCAGATATGCACTGTCTCATCTTTGGAATGGATAGGATGATATATCCTCTAGTGCTTACTGAATACAACGTAGTTCGGTTTGCCCATTGAACCTAGATCTTGGGATCTCCAGTCAGCTAGGTTGGGTTGCCACTATATTGATTCTTATTTATTTATAGGCTTTAGACCCATTCCTCTCGATGATCTTTCAACTTGCTCTCGGTTTAAACCTTTCGTTAGTGGATCCGATATATTATCTTTTGGCTTTACATAGTCAATTGAGATAATTCCGTTTGAGATAAGTTGTCTAACGGTATTGTGTCGACGACGAATATGTCGTGACTTTCCGTTATACATGTGATTTTGTGCCCTTCCAATCGCTGATTGGCTATCGCAATGTATACATATTGCGGGCACAGGTTTAGACAAATTTGGAACATCCTCTAAGAAATTTCGAAGCCATTCAGCTTCTTCTCCAGCTTTGTCTAGTGCAATGAATTCAGATTCCATTGTCGATCTAGCAATGCACGTTTGTTTTGAGGATTTCCAAGATACGGCTGCACCTACGAGGGTAAACACATACCCACTCGTAGACTTAGAGTCTTTTGTATCAGATATCCAATTTGCATCGCAATGTCCTTCAAGAACAGCTGGATATTTTGAGTAATGCAATCCATAGTTTTGAGTATATTTTAAATAACCCAAAACTCTCAATATTTCTTTCCAGTGATCTCTTCCTGGATTACTCGTAAATCGACTTAACTTACTTATTGAGTATGCTATGTCCGGTCGCGTACAGTTCATGATATACATTAAACTGCCGATAATACGAGAATATTCTAGTTGAGATATGCTTTCACCATTATTTCTTGATAGATGTAAATTTACATCTACAGGTGTCTTGGTAGGACTAATATCATACTTCTTGAATTTTTCAATTACTTTCTCAATGTAATGAGATTGAGATAATATAAGTCCATCCGATGTTCTAGAAATTTTAATTCCTAATATAACATCGGCGATTCCCATATCTTTCATGTCAAATCTACTACTCAACATTTGTTTTGTAGTTTTGACAATTTCCAAGTTACTACCCATGATAAGCATATCATCAACATAGAGGCATACAATGACATATCCATTATGAATGTATTTAAATTAAACACATTTGTCGCATTCATTAATTTTGAAACCATTTGATAACATTGCATTATCAAATTTTTCATGCCATTGTTTAGGTGCTTGTTTTAATCCATATAGTGATTTAACAAGCCTACATACTTTTCCTTCTTGTCCGGGAGCTTTGAACCCTTCAGGTTGCTCCATATAAATTTCCTCATCTAGTTCACCGTTTAAGAATGCAGTTTTTACATCCATTTGATGTATTTCAAGTCCATTAATAGCAGCTATTGCTATTAACATCCGAATGGACGTTATTCTTGTTATCGGTGAATATGTGTCGAAGTAATCCAACCCTTCCTTTGCCTATAGCCTTTAGCTACAAGTCTAGCTTTATATTTATCAATTGATCCATCGGCCTTCAATTTCTTTTTGAAGATCCATTTATAACCTAACGGTTTTGAACCTGGTGGAAGATCAACTAGTTCCCATGTATGATTTTGTAATATGGATTCAATTTCACTATTAATTGCTTCTTTCCAATTGGAAGCATCGGGTAAGGATATAGCTTCTTTATACGATTGAGGTTCATTTTCTAACAAATATGTTAGAAAATCTGGACTGAAAGAAGTCGAGGTTTTTGCTCTTTTACTACGTATTGGTTCATCCTCTATTGATTCAATAGGTTGATGAGTACCACTTGTAGTAGCTTGATTTGTCCTTTTAGAAGGACCAGATTCTCGGATCATGTTATACGGAAATTCATTTTCAAAAAATGAAGCATCCCTCGATTCAATAACCGTATTTACATGAATGTCCGAAATCTCAGATTTACAAACTAGAAATCGATATGCACTGCTATGAGTAGCATAACCGATGAATACACAATCCACGATTTTTGGCCCTATTCTTACCTTTTTAGATTTAGGAACCATCACTTTGGCTAAGCACCCCCACACTCGTAAATATTTATAGGAAGGTCTTCGACCTTTCCATAATTCATAAGGTGTCTTGTGAGTCTTTGTGTGAGGTACTTTATTGAGAATGTAATTAGCAGAAAGTGAGGCTTCCCCCCACAAATTTTGTGGAGCTACTGAACTTAATAACATTGAGTTCATCATTTCTTTCAAAATACGGTTTTTGCGTTCAGCAACACCATTCGATTGAGGAGAATAAGGAGCGGTTGTTTGATGAATAATCCCATTTTCAGAACAAAATTCCTCAAATGGATATTCATATTCACATCCTCTATCACTTCTAATAGACTTTATCGTTTTGCTTAATTGATTCTCAACTTCATTTTTATATTGTTTAAATGCATTAATAGCCTCATCTTTACTATGTAACAAATATACATAGCAATATTTTGTGCAATCGTCAATAAAAGTAATAAAATACTTTTTCCCACCTCTAGTTTGAACAAATTTTAAATCACAAATATCGGTGTGAATTAAATCTAAAGGTTCAGTTATCCTTTCAATAGAATGGAAAGGTAATCTAGCTAATTTAGATTCCACACAAATTTCACATTTATGATATTTATCAATATTGAATTTTGGCAAAAATTCCAAGTTAATTAATCTACGCAATGTATCAAAATTAATATGTCCCAATCTAGCATGCCAAATATTAGATGACTCAATCAAGTAAGAAGAACTAGCAACTTCATTCATTGAAACAGATATTTTAGGGGTTACAGTAAGAACATTCAGTTTAAAGAGCCCTTCATTTAGGTATCCCTTTCCTACATACATGTCATTTTTAGACAACACAAAGAGATCAGACACAAACACAAGCTTGAAACCATTCTTAGTAAGGAGAGATCCAGAAATCAGATTCTTTCGGATATCAGGCACGTGAAGAACATTATTGAGAGTAAGTTCCTTTCCAGAAGTCATTTTCAAAGCAATATTTCCTTGTCCCACCACCTTAGAAGTGGAAGAATTTCCCATAAAAAGGTTCTCCTCATTTTCTAAAGGCTTATAGGTGGAGAGCATCCATTTGTTTGCACAAATGTGTCGTGTGGCTCCAGTGTCCACCCACCATTCCTTGGTATTTCCAACCAAGTTACATTCAGAGACAACGGCAGAAAGATTCATATCCGCCAAATCATTGGTGATATTCTCACCCTCAGTCACATTTGCTTGAGAGTTATTTTTATTTTGCTTCTTAGGCTTACGACACTCACTTGAGCGGTGTCCCGGTTTACCACAATTGTAGCATTTTCCTTTGAACTTTTTCTTGTTATGTTTGGAAGTGCCTTCCCCATCATACTTTCGTTTATTCTTTTTAGGACCTTCAACGACATGGACCTTTGTTTCCATCGGATTCTTCCCACTTTTCTTTTGAGACTCACGGTTGTCTTCTTCGATTCTTAGCCGGACCACCAACTCCTACACATTCATCTCCTTACGCTTGTGCTTGAGATAGTTTTTGAACAAAGTCCAAGAAGGTGGCAACTTTTCAACAATTGCAGCAACTTGGAAAGTTTCACTAATTGACATTCCTTCAGCATGAATGTCGTGGAGGATCCCTTGGAATTCTTGCACTTGCGAGATCACAGATTTAGAATCAACCATTTTGAAGTCCAGAAAATGCCCAACGATAAATTTCTTCTTCCCAGCATCTTCAGTTTTATACTTCTTTTCCAAAGAATTCCATAATTCCTTGGAAGTTTTGATAGTGCAATAGACATGGTACAAAGTCTTGTCCAAGTAGGCCAAAATATAATTTTGGCATAGGTAGTCCGAGTGCTTCCAAGCATCGACAGCAGCAACCTTTTCAGCGTCATCTCCCTCTTGAATAGAGGGGCAATCTTCATATACAAACCTGCCCAGTTGGCAGGTAGTGAGATAGAAGTACATTTTTCCTTGCCAACGTTTGAAGTCAGCCCCAATGAACTTTTCAGGTTTCTCCCCGTGTGGCATAGATACGAGTGCAGTCACATTTGTGTTGGTGACAATCAGTTTCGTAGGAGTAGTGTTCGTACTTTGTGATTCCATTTCTGTTACAAAAACAGAATTTTTATCAATGATAAAATTCATATATAATGAATTAATCAAAACAGAATACAAAATTCTGTGCAACAATTTCCTCCAAATATAATTCACAATAAATGAATTCCAAATAAAATTCAGAATTAAAGTATAATATAAACAAAATTCCGTACAAAACAGAATTAAATTATAAAATCTGTGTCACACTAATTTTTAATAAAAAAATTCCGTACAAAACAGAATTATAATTTAAGATTAAAATATATCATAAACAGATTTTAACAAGAATACACAAATAAAATTTTATTTTCTAAAACAGAATATAAAACCAGTATAGAAATTAATTTCTGTACCCAAAAAAACTGGTTTTACTAATTTCTACAATAAAGCAGTAAATTAATTCATTTTATTCTGTCAAAACAGATTTATTTCCAACAAATAAATTTCTGTAATAAAAAAAATTATGTACACTAAAAACAGTAGAACTAAATAATTTTGTCTTAAGATTGTTACGTCTACTATTTATAAATAATAATTGTACAGAATTATGAACAATTAATATAATGACAGAATTGAAACAGAATTATAGAAATGAAATACTTACTAGAATTTGCATAAATAATAATAATTAGAAAGAAATCTGAGCCCTGTTGAACAGTCTCCTTAAGACAAAATTATTCCTCCAACGTGCTTGAGTTTAATGAATAATTGTCTCCCAAGATAGAACGGATTTTCGGATTAATCAAGCAGCACAGCAATGACTAATCCCAACGAACTCAATTTCTGTGTTTTGTACTCAACACAACCAAGAACATGTAATGCAAAAATGAAGAAAAGAATTTTCTGGGCAGAGGAAATAATGCAGTAGCATTTTCGGAATTTTGGAGGGTTTATTTTTAAGTATTAATTTGGTTAACTGCTGACTCTTGGAATTAACTGATTATCAGTTAATTAAAGATTAATTAATTTCGTAATTAATTAAAGCCCAGAAAGTTAATTAGATTCGGCCCAAAAATTTAAGAATAAGTCCAAGCCGAGCCGAGCCGGACGGACGTGGGTACCTTTGACCGAAAGTCAACCCAAGCATAGCTTAGATCATCTCCCCTTCAAAGAGTTGGGATACCCCAAAGGCATCCAAGCCTTAGTCCATCAGTTGGGTTTTATTAACTCATCATTTTTCCACTACTCTTCCAATGTGGGACAAGAGTTAAAACATACCCAATACATTAACTTTCATTGCTTTGTAAGTCACTTTGGGGACATAATTATCATTCATAACTTATTGAAATTGGACATATGAATATACTACGTTAATCTCCTTGCGTAGGTGAACGCGTTCGTATATGGTCCCACAATTTCCGTAGTGTGGCTCCCACCTAAATTTGAGCTCAAAGTTGCTCAAAAATCTCTCCAGAAAAATCTGGACAGCTTTATAATACCCATTTAAGTCCAATTTTCCAACAAACATTCTTATGCATGGAGAGACTTCTTCCCATTTAAAATCCCATCATTATACGAAACTTCCAAATCTCTCTCAACAGTTTGCTAACCTTCCAGAACCATACTATAGGGATGACAAACATGTCATCAAAATAACAAAGGAGATATACAAAGATTCAATACAAAACTATAAGACCAGATATTTGGGGAGTATATTCTTCAAAAACTAAAACAAAATAGTTACTTTTGAGAGCTTGAAGATTTCTCTATCATCCATTTGGGATCCAAAAGAGACATGGAGACTTATACCTAAAGGTAAGGGCTATTATTATAGCTTATTTTTTGAATCCACAAAGGACATGCATAAGGCATTGAAGTTAGTCCCCGTAAAATTGCATTGTAGTTTTTTTAAGCATGTGATGTGGTGCACAAACTTCTCTCTATCATGTTTTGTTACAACTAATGCCCATGCTTAGGTGCATTTTATGGACCTTTCAAATGAATTATAGCATCCAAGATTACTGCTCAAAAATTATAAAGGAGTAGATGCTCCTATTAGAATTGATAATTCTAAATTGGAGAAAAAATTCGGTATTTAATCAAAAGTTCTCGTGGATATTGATTTTTCATATTATTTACCAACTGTTGTGATTATTGAGAATGGAGATGTTAAAATTCTAATTAAAAGATTTATTGAAAAACCCCCATCTTTTTGTGATCTTTGTGGAATTATTGGTCACAGTATTTCTGATTGTAATTTTGTTATAAAAAAGGTATTGCAGAAATGAAAAAAAAAAGATTTCAGGTGCATGTAGGTTCAAAATCAAAAACGAGGAAAGGTTATCAAACTGAGAAAAGCGGGTCAGGTGGAAATAAAAATGTTAAATTTCCAAGAATTATGGAACAAACATACTCCCATGTTGATTTACTAAATTTGGCTCAAATTTATTTGAATAAATCTTGTTCTTAGGTGTCAACTCCATGTGGGGCTAATGCTAATATTTATAACAATTCAAAATATATCAATGGAGTTGAAATGAATCAGGCTGCAAGTGTTAAAAAATTGATCTTTGTCTCCTCGTGGGGACTACGCTGATGATAGTGATGCTGATAATTCAATTGGAGATGTTAATAGCAGTGGGGAAGTTGAAGCCACAATTGAGTCTTTGACTCCGTCAATTTAGGCAAAAAAAGGAATCTAATCAGTTTAAGGAGCAAGAAGGATAAAAAATGTACACGAAAAAGCATGAAATTCAAATTGATACCCTAAAAAAATTAGTTAAAAATATAATAAGAATTTTACATGGGATATTTTTTATAATAAGGAGTGTGTAATACCCCGTATATTTTTTGAATAATATAAAATTTAATAAGGATTAAATTAATTCAGTGAAATTAATTCATCCGGGTTATGAGTAATTAGACTCCGTTTTTTTTAGAATTTGGACTTTAATGATTTGGGAAAATAAATCAAAAGGGGTTTATTTTTATAAAGAAAGTATTGGGGTGTCTCACAACACAATTAAATACATTTTTGGGATAAAAATATTTGGAACGCACTTTGAGAGGTATTACGAGCTCGTTTTGGTATTTTAGACCCTTAGAAATGGTCCCGATGTATATATATGAGTTGGGCAGTTATCGGAATAATTATATTTTGTATTTGGGCTCATTTGGGGGTCCAAAGTTGGGGCCTAAACCCCAACTCTGGAATTGGGAAAGATATAAGATTGGAAGGCAAAGAAATACCCCCCCCCCCCCCCCCCCCCCCTTTCTAATAAAAAACCTAACCCTAGCAGCCCCACTTCGGGAGAGAGAGGAAAAAAGGCTTATGAGGAGGAGGAAGCACCCTAGGAGGAGGAATGAGGCTTCTATAAACAATCTCAGTCAAGGATTCTCTTTCCATTCTTATTCAATTTGTGCTATTCTTATATTAATGTTAACTCATGATTAGACTCAAGGATGAATTATGATTGAAGACTTCATAATTAGGGATCTTTATATTATTGCAAGATTTGATGATTATTATATAATTCATGCATAGAACCATAATCCCTTGAATTGAATTTGTATTCGTGTGGTTTTAATTAAGGAAATTTTTAGAAAAAACATATTGGAGAGACCTTTCAATAAATCTGGAAATTTATGGGGTAATGAAAGAAGAAATCTGGAAATTTCATATTCATAAGTTCTTAACAAATTCTTGATCATTTGTTGATAATCTAGGTTTGATTTGGAGTTTAATCTTTTATATAATGATCCTATGACATGTTAGAGTCTATGCCCATATTGTTCTTTAAGTTTTTGGATCATAAAAATGAAAATTGATAAAGGAAGTTTTGATGGAAAAATTCTCGTCATTAGAAAAAGCGAATATGGGCAAAACTAGTGTGGGAGAATCGGTTTGCCCCTAATTAGAAACTGGTTCCGGTGACCTGCTTGTATATTTTTTCATTGCAATTGTGTGGGCACCGACCTCGTATTTTTCTATTTTTTTTTTAATTTGATATGATTTTTCTACGAAAGGGTGTACGAGACCATATGAACAAGATGATTTACGTGGGATTTAGGAATAGAGCTATATGAAATAAATACATAAAACATCGGGATGTACCTAGAGGATTTGGGAAATTTGGTAGGGGAATGTAGAGGATAAGACCCTAAAAGATACGATGAAAATATTATGATTAATTCGGAGAGAGTTAAAATAAAAAGAAATGGATACTTGAGATAAGTCAATGGCATGAGATTATAATTAGCTATTAAATTCCTCAAATTATTAACATATAACGACATTAAGTAGTAATGGTATCCTAAACCTAGTGGGCGAAGTCTAAATGGTTAACGTCGGTTGTGATAGTAGGTTGGAGTGACACTACTTATCCATTTTAGAGGATTTCGTATATATGTACGTATAACCTTTTTCACGATTAGTTGACTCCTTATATATATACATATAAACCTTATTAGAAAGGTATCAAGAAGTGAATTATTATTACTAATAATCTGGAATAATTAGAGTTTGACTCAAGAGGACAACATGTTGAGGGTATTAAATGTGTGAGTAAGGTCAGTTTGGGAATAACTATGCCTACAATGTTTTTATAAGGTTAGCTTGGGGAATAACTATGCCTATGTATTTATAGAGTAATAAATTATTAAGTAAGTGTGATTTAAGTCCAAACAAGATTTTTATGAAACTTAATAATTAATCGGGAAATAGTCGTAAGATATCGACTTAAAAAGGAGTTATCGAATAATTGACTATATGTTCAGAATAAGCCTAGGAGGCAGAAATTTATGTGGAATGAAATATCCCTGGATTTTAGTAGTTATAGAGTAACTACTTATACATATTGGATGAAGATATGTATTATGATATATTTGTGTGTGGACATACCAATGGACCATCCTATCTGCTCGAGGGTTCGCGCAGTGGGTCGTAGACCACACGTCGACACAAGTGGGCTTGACGATGTTTAGGCCATATAGGTACTACGTAGAGGCTTTACCCTCGAGGGGTAGGTGTGGCACTGACCCTTCTTGTATCACCACTAGGTATGGGCTGTATTAAGGCGTCCTACGTACGGACCACCCCCAACTTATGTGTGTTTTGTGGTGTCCTCTTAGGATGTCAGGATTCCTTCAAACTGTCCTCTTAGGATGTTAGGATTCTATGGCACCCCGCCTAATAAACTACCTGGTGATCAGCCTTATATCAAATTAAACAGTAATCTCATCTCGATCATTCTTAGCATCACTATTGAAAACTTTTTAAAACTTACTAGTACACCAAGTATTCAAAACACATGGTGCCAAATTTTATCTTATTATTTAACATCTCTAACAACATGCGAAAGAATATATAATTAACCATTCACACAATTACTGAATCAGTAAGACATAGAAGGAATAAATATAATCCTTATCGAGACAACCACCGGCTACAAATAAAATAACAAAAATAAACTACAAGAGGAACAAATAAATACATCTTCTAACATAAATAAAATGGAATAACTAGGGTGACATGCCCAAATGGAATACTGGTTGCATCCAACTCTATGAATGAAATGACCAAAGCGGCTAAGTCAAAGACCTGCAACATCCACAGGTGTCGCAGCTGCGTAACCCTGGAATAGAACAATTCTGGTGTCCCTATAGCTGGACACCTAAAAGGTTTTGAAAATATTTTATAGCAAGCGTTAGAACCCAAAATATTTTGAAAATATTTAGCAAGTGAATTTAATTGCAGTAAATTAAAATGCATGGATGCTCTTCATATTTAAGTAAGCATCGCACACTCTCTTGATGACACCTCATCCTCGACTAAGGTGAACGCCAAATGTATCTAAACATGACCCATCTAGCTATCTACCCCATAAATAGTCTTGTAATATAAATATATATATATATATATATATACACACTACCTTTCCCACTTCTCTAACCTGTGTGAGTTTAGTTTGCAAGTTTTAAGTTATTAATCACACTAACTTATTTCAAATCATTTCTCATTTGATACCATATCACAATCTCACGGGTTATATAATTAATACAATTATCATCATGTATTTCACCGTATATAAATGTAACATATATCCGTAATATCATACTACAACACTTACTCAAACATGCCATAGATATATATAAGCATCCACCCGAGTAGGCACTCATCGGGTGATCTCTAAATGCTATAACCGTCGGGTATACTCATCCACCCAAAATCCTTACACGGTCAGCTCCCCGCATCAAAAACATATAATAAATGTTGTGGAGGCGATCGTAGTTTCCCACGGTAGTGAGATCTAATCATACACAACGCGTCTCACTCCTGAACTCGAACGCTATGACCTAGGGATTATACTCGTCGTGCATTTTCTAGATTGTGGATTCACCCACATCGCGCATCCTCCCATCATAGGACTATAATAGGTATGCTTTCTTTTAAATATTATACACACACACACAGATATATATATATATATATATATATATATATATATATATATATATATATATATATATCAAATCCAGGCTACCCGTGTACTATATCCGTAACACTACCCTAACATATTTAAGTCTATAATCCGACCCAATTTCAATTAATCATACACTAATTAGTTTCATTATCTTGGTGTCACGCAACCATATATACACGGACTATCTCCCTTGGCCCGAAATTCAAAATCCCCAAATTATCATTCAATTCCTTCCAGTTAAGTTTACTCACTTAATTTACAAGGTTCCTAGTTACTCAACATAAACATTAATTCTCTATTTGGATTTCTCCTCTACTAATCCATGGGCAATTTGTACTAATTCAAATCCTAAATTATAGCCCAAACTTCAGATTTACCCAAAAGAGGAACCATTCATCAAAATTAACAATCAGGTTTGAATCACGGGAGGGAAGGATATGTCAGAATTAAAACGATTTCGTTCAAGCGACTAGCCATGTCATTCGAACGACTCTGGCTATTGTTTGAATGAGATACCAAGTCGTTCAAACGACCCTAGTGTTCTCTCTCTTCCATTCTTTCCCAGAAAAACCCATTTCCACCATTACAGTTTTTTAACCTTCATTTCTGCACAGATTTTACCCCAAAACTTTCCAAGATTCATCCTAAATCCACCCATTTTATTTTCTCAATCTAACTACATCATCTACACAAATTGGGGAATCAAAATCTACATATTCTTATCACCTCTACAGATTTATAAATCACAATCATGAAATCCCCAAATTCATATATAGAACTAACCCTAACTTATTGATCAATTCACACCTTATGTAATATGAATAGAAAAAAAGCAATTAATCAAAATGCAAATTAGACCACTTGCCTTATGTTTTGTAGAATCAGATTCTTTAATGAAGATGATGGGTTGGTTCAATGGTCTCCTCTGTTGTTCTTTGTTTAATCTTTCAAAATCTCCTCTAGTTGCTCCCTTCTTTGGCTCTCCTTAATTTGGTCTTCTAGAAATGAATTAAAGTTCCCACACCCTATCACAATTAGGGTTATTAACCTAAATCCCGTTTTTGGCTTATGGGCCTTATAAAAAGGGCCCAAACACTTATTTCAGAGCTCAAATGGGGCTAGAAAGGTCCCGAAACCCATATTATACCCATGAACACTCTTTTCCAACTATTTCGACCCATCTAGACTCAACTGTGCAGTCCGAATTAATTTATAACATTCCCCAAATTTTTTACCTCAAAATGCGACACAAAAATAGTCCAAATAATTAAACCTCAATTTGCCAAATTAATGAATTCCTCAACTTAAAAAATTTCCCAAATCATGAATTTAATTCCTCCCGATAAAATAAATTATCTCTCCCAAAATATTATTTAATTCAAAGTCCTTGAATTTACGGGGTGTTACATACTTTCCCCCTTACAATGAAATTTTGTCCTCGAAATTCGGATAACCATAATACTCCCAGTATCAACTAGCTCCATAATCACTTACCCTTTGCATTGCTACACATAGTTCTTAAGAGAATGTAATTAATTAGATCTCCCATACACCCTATACCCGTGCTTAACTGTACAAAATGAAACTCGTCTTATATTAACCCTTAAACTGTAATATAACTTCAATCCCAGAGTTATAACCTCCCGAATACCCTTCTCTCCGCATAAAAGTGTAGGTATCCACTATTGTGCTAAAAAGAACAACATACACTACCGCACCCTTACTATCAATAGTTTCCTTATGCGAAAATGAAACCTAGGCTATATCTCCCCGCTCGACAATAATTCAACACAACCTAAATCACTTCAGTATCATCCCTACTCCCTGGGATTTCAATTAACAATATTGATACATTATTATGCAACACATTTAACATATATAACCGTATATATACACTAGATCCCATCTCAGGTGAAACCTAGCAACAATAATTCATACCCTAGTACCGCAAACACCCAGTCTCACTATAACTGAAAACTCTAGCTACACAGTTGAAACTTAGAGAAACATCCACACTACTCGCATAATTATCGAAAGTAGAAATATATGTTATAATGCAACCTTCCTCTTAGTATACCTTCGACTCTCTTGTGGTTAACACCAAATAACCCCGTTATCCCACGGTACTTCAATATATACACTATGTCTATATCGACCAACACATCGACTAATATCCGTCTCACTCGCGAGTCCTAGTGGTAACAAACCATAGGTTATGATGCACTCAATGCCACTTCCAAACAAACCCAGGCTCAATATTTCATAATCCGTGGAACATATTATTCCCATTCCTTCGGGATATCCAAAATCATTGCCTTTCCATCTCCTCCCCGAATCTGCTAAGTATCTACACAGTAGAGACTCTGGCTCCTCCCAGGGTGCCCATACACCGTATATCTCGTGCATATTTGCACAAACCTCAGGTCATCATATACGTAACCATATTTATCTCAAATTTCTCTCCCATATTTTAGATGTGGCTATATCCTCCAAATGATTCCGATTACATTACTCATTACTAAACAATTCTTCTCGATATTACCCTACCTATCAAGTTGTGGTGCAAAATTTCTTATTGTTTCTTTCGCAACACTTCTCGGCTCCCCTGGACCTATCTCTTACTGACTCTCTGCTCAATGTATTTTCTCCACACATTCACTAATTATCATTGAATTTGATGACCTTGAATCCAATGACGTCTTCCCACTTTCGACATTTTATTAAGGCTAATGCGTATAACACCTCCCAGCAAAGCCCAAAAGAACTTTTCCTAATGCACTATTCCTCAACATTGTCGGTCCTTGATTTTGGGAGAACCGAAAGCATATCCCCTGGACTCTCAAACCTTGCCCCTATACTCACAAGTCTAATCATAGACTCCCGTGTCTCTAAAGGAGTCACATTTTTCCGTGCTTGCACTATTACTAAGCCCTTAGCGCTAAATATTAATAACGAGCTAAATCTCTCCACTCCCCAGCAACTCAACATCCCTTGAATCTCATTAATATGAGTCCCTACGCACCGGAATCCAATATAACTACACAATTGTAGTCTATGAAGTCTACTTCACAAGATAGTACCGCGGGGCTCAACCCTCTTCCAGGTGAGACATCTCAAGAAGAATATACATCATGAACTAAAACAATGAACATGGTAGCATCGCTATGATCTCCCACCATTATGAACCCGTTCGTACCCAAGATAAAACCACACCTCGAATATCATCTCTCAAAGGAGCTAGTCCTCAAGAAATACATCATCTCAATGTACCCACCTATTCTTTTCAGGTGGAACCGAACAGTGCCCCGCTACTCCATGGTAAAAATACACATACTATTGATATTGACAATACCTTCACTACATTCATTTCTCATGCGAATCTAGTACTAATACATTACTGTGACTCACTCGCGTCACACAAAGAAGACCCTAATCATCTCGAAATAAAACTCGTAGTTTTAGTTGACTATAACACTGTCGGCTCAATTGTTATTAGACATAACACCCTCGTCCTAACCAAACCAAAAAATCCTCTAACTGTTGTCCTTGCTAGACATCCCGCACCAGCAACCCATCTCGCTACGGATAAGATCCACCCATGTGTTTATACTCTTTTACACATAAGACACCTCACTGTTTCATTCCCCTTTATCTTGCCCCACCGTCCATGTCACGGTTGTCCTTCTCATGGACCTAGTAGTCTTGAACCTGATTGCTACTCCTATTGTCCCTTTGGCTATGCTAGTCCCATGGTACTTGTTGATGGACTTAATATCCATAACTGAACCCACCATCACTTGGTAGAAAATTTATTTCTCTCGATCATAGATATGGGTTCTCTACTGGGTATCCCTTCCCTTGGTGCTTGACTATCACAAAAATCCAGTCCTACTCTTCTTATAGATTCTCCAACTCTATTAGCTCCCCTCTCTCGAGAGTATTGATACAAATGTAAATGTACAACCTTGACGACAACGACACTAGTCATCCTTGCAAGATCTCTTATCCATGCTTCTATATTCTACCCATGGGTCTAATATCAAATTACAAACCCTATTTGATTCTTCATATCCCTCTCATTGGTTATAAAGTTTAGGAATTTCATCAACTTTCCTTACCATTCGGCCATTTTCCGTCTATTTTGGAAAATTACTGAAATATCCCTTTCCTCTTAATTTAACCTCTAGTGAGAGGATTCATAATAACTCGCACCCTAAATTCCTCATTATTTACAATATATCCCCATGAATGTGGTGACTGGTACCCATCACCTCATACTCCTTCTAAGAGAAAACTTCTTTGCCCGGAATTTTTACTTGAGTGTTACTACACTCTCCCATATGTGATCTCAATTAGATGTTCTCCATACACTGGTAAATCACCCTTCCGCACCTCCCTTGAATTCTAGTGGATTGTCTTTTGAAACAAAATCTTCTCCGGCCCTAACCCCTTATTCTCTACACTTGGGGTTTTAACCTTGCACCCTCATCCATCCTGACGACTCTTAGGGAAACTATTACGCCCCAGTAGATACTCCACTTCCATTATTTGAACAATAATCATAGTGACACCTAGTGGGTCACTATTCCCAGAATACTCTATGTCCCCTCCTGAGTCCTCCCTCCGGAAATCCTTCCAACGTCCCACGGGTGTCGTTCTATAATGTTCGATCTGCCATGCTCAACCAAAACTGTATATGAATAACTTGAACTATACCCTATAGTAGGAATACAATAATCCTATAATAAGGCTCTATATCAAAGAACGCTACGTAGAAACATGAAAAGCCGCCCAGATCCGAAAGATAATAGAATCTAATGCTCTGATACCATCTATGACACCCCGCTTAATAAAATACTGGGTGATCAGTCCTATATCAAATTAAATAAGAATATCATCTGGATCATTCTTAGCATCACTGTCGAAAACTTTTAAAAACTTACTAACCACCAAGTATTCAAAAGACATGGCGCCAAATTTTATCTTTTTATTTAACATCTCTAACAATGTGCGGAAGAATATATAATTAACCATTCACACAATTACTGAATCAGTAATAAAGAAAAGGAATAAATATAATCCTTGTCGAGACAACAACTGGCTACAAATCAGATAAGTGGGGACTTCAACACGAGGGATGAAAGAATGGCAGCCTATCTCGCTTTAGTAAAAAAGTTAATATCCAACTTTAAGGAAGTCAATGTCTAATAGTTTCCCAGAGGACAAAACAGTCATGCCAATGCCCTAGCAGCCTTAAGTTCAGCAATCAACTTCGACTTGAAGAGAACAATCCCTATAGACTTCGTCGCCCATTCGAGCATCACCCAGAGCGAAGAGCTGCCGGACATGGGACGTATTCTCCAGATCGAATCATCACCTAGTTGGATGGACCCCCTGAGGGATTATTTAAAGGATGGTGCACTACAAGATGATAAAAAGGCCGTTCATCAGATAAGAGTCAAAGTTGCTCGTTTTCACTTATCTCCTGAGGGCAAAGTTATATAAGAAATACTTCACCGGCCCTTACCTCCAATGTGTTCACCCAAAGTACGTCAAGCAAGTGTTACGCGAGCTCCATGAAGGAACCCGTGAGAGCCATATTAGAGGGAGATCGCTATATTTTCGAGCAATTAAGGAATCTAGTGGTGGCCATACATGCAGAGAGATTCTGGATTACATGCTCGCAAGTGCAAAAAATGTCAACTACATGCTCCTATAGTCCATCAACCTCCCAGTGACCTAAGATCACTTACCAGCCCTTGGCCTTTCGCCCAATGGGGAATGGACATCGTGGGCCCTATTCCCACCTCGACCAGTAATCGTAAGTATCTATTGGTCGCCACAAACTACTTCACCAAATGGATCGAGGCAAAGCCGCTGGCAAACATTAGGGACGCGAATATGATGAGATTTATACAGAAAAATATAATTACCCACTTTGGGATCCCCAGAACCATCATCACTGATAACAGAACACGGTTTGAGAACGGATCCTTCCAAATTTTTTGCAACGACTATTGGATCAGGCACCATTTCATCTCGGTTGCCTACCCCCAGAGCAACGGCCAAGCTGAAGTTTCTAATAAAATAGTGATCGATGGGTTGAAGAAACAACTTGAGCGAGCCAAAGGCGCATGGGTGAGGGAGCTTCCACACATTCTGTGGGCTTACCGCACTACCCCACGATGAGAAATCGGGGAAACCCCATTCGCACTAACATATGGAATGGAAGCAATCATCCCTCTAAAAGATGGACTCCCAACCATGAGATACACCGTGGTCGACCAAGGCCAGAATGATGCATCATTACTCGCTGAACTTGACCTAGCCGACGAACGCAGAGAACTAGCCCTAGTAAGACTAGTGAGCTATCAACAGCAGCTCGTAAAATAATACAACAAAAAGGTCAATCCAAGGACATTCCAGGTTGGGGACTACGTCATAAAGAAAGTTCTTGGCAGCGCAGTAAAACCATCTAATGGAAAGATGGATCCAAACTGGGAAGGACCATTCAAGGTGACAAGGGACGACCTATAAGGTGCCTATCACTTGGAAACGCCGGAGGGCAAAGAGATACCCCGAGCGTGGAATGCAACCAACCGGAAAAAATTATATTTCTAGTTTTTTCATTAATCTTTTATTGCATTGTTGGAATTAGTAACTCATTTTTTAATTGCTTTTGATTAATAAAAGATTATTTGGCAGTGGCATCTTATGAAGTGTTAATTTTGTATTATGAACTTTATAACTTGCACACCTTTTCCAAGCGACAGACACATCACTCAGTATACAAAATCAGGGAATCCCCTCCTCAGGTTTTTGTTATGAAACACGAACAACCTCTTAGCATTTCCCCTAGAAATATATGAAGTCCTACAGGGGACCCTTAGGCATCTCGACCAAATCAAATTGTTCGCCAAATAAATTTTGGCTCAAAAATCCTGATCGGATAGAACATCCCACACCAGGTGTGTCCTCGCCATTACCATACTTAGGCCTAAGGGAGTGTATCGACAAGACCTAAAAGTTAAAGTAGGAAAGAATGGTATCTAATAAGCATACTGGACTGGGAGGATACTCAAACAACAAAACAACTTTACCTACATCAAATCTAGTCGGCTATGAAGAGCCCCAGATAATCAAACAAAAAATTAATGAAGTAAAAATACACAACACATGTTTAGTCGGCAAAACGCCCAAAACATAAATATTTTATTACTTCGTTACGTTTACAAAGAGTTACATTGAAGTAAGAAAATATTAATGGGGAATTGGCCTTTGAGTAAGGTAATCCTCCACCTGTGATCGCTGGCCATTGTTCGGATTAGGGGCCAATTCTTCCTCGACTTCATTCGCATCTTTCTCTAATAGCTTCCTGGGAGTAGCATCTATAGGGACCCACTGTTTATCCCTCCTAAAAGGATTAGGCCTCAGAGTTGAAGGAGAGATCTCGTGACGATACCAGAGTACTGAGTTTTGGGGGACCTGCAGCCTCCTAAGGGTGCTCAACCATCCCCTAATAAAGGCAAGCTCTTCAAACTCTATCACCTCATCGGAGAATCTATCCAACCTTGGTCATAACCATCAGCCCACACTCGTTGAGGTCCTTTCTTGAACAGATGCCTCAGCCATGTGACATCTCTTTAAAGCCCAGCAGCAATCACGTATGCTCGACAAACATCTTCTCGGAGCTCATCCCTCTCCTTAGCTGGACCCCTTGCATCTGGACCAGCTCACGAAGCAGTCGATGAGATAGAACCTCGAAAAATTATAGGGGTAACACTCGGTCCTCTGTTAACTCGTGGAAGAGCCGATGAAGAGGAACCTCATAAAACATAAGGTGCGATGCTCGGTGCATGCTCCCTGAGTCGCGACATCTCCTTCCTCAGAGTCTCATTCTCCTGCTGAAGAACTTCTCTGACTTGATTGATTTAAGAGGCATCTAGAAGCTTAGCTCTCAAAGTGTTCACTTCTTCTTGGACAGAGGCATTAACTTCTTCCATCTCCTGAAGTCTATCCTTCAGTTTGGCGACGAGCTCAGACTGGTCTTTAAAGCTCTTATTCCTCGACCTGAGAGACATGCAAATCCTAATGAAGGCTTGGTGAACCTGATTGCTTGCATTAGGACCAAGGATCCTTCCTAGTTGAGAGGTGGCAGGTATGTAATTATCTACATCAATCAACTATAGGCCATACAAGAATTCAAAAGAAGAAGAATCAGTATGCAGAAGAGAAAGTCTTTTCATTTCATTCAAATAAAGAGGTCCAATTACATCGGTAATTAAAGGATAGGAGTGCAAATAAAGCAAAAAATACAAATAAAGTCCTAAAAGTAGGCTAGATGGAAACCTCAGTTTGTTCAGAGGTCGTTGGTTGCTTTACCTTGTCAACAACAGTGGGAGCACCTCCCTCAGATGGAGCATATACTATTCCTTGATCGGAGGGAGTGTCAGCAGGAATGGTGAGAGATGCAGGAACACCACTATCAATAGCCAGGGCAGGAGCCTCATCCACAACAAGCTTCGAGCCTATATCATTCCCCTCGAACAAGGTGTGACACCCCGACTAATTAAATACCGGGTATCTACTCCTTTATTAAATTAATACAAAATGCCAAGTTGGTTCAGTTCATAGCATCATTATCGAAAACATTTTAATATTACTAACCACCTAGTATTTAAAAAGTGAGTTGTCCATTTTAATTAAATCCGATTAACATGCAGTAAATAAATTATGAAAAGTTAACATAATCAACAATATAGTCACAATAGAATAACCATCCAATAATAATGAGTCTAGAGGAAAACTCCTCACAACAAATCGAATTCTGAAATCAATAAATACAAAGTCTGCAACACTAAAATTAATTACAACCCAAAGTCTGAAATAACTGAATAAGTAAGATGTCTCTAAAAGGAATGGGCGACATGACCAACAAATGATAAAAAATGATAATGGAGTCAAGATCAGAAATGGAGGCATCTACTGTCAAGGTCATGTAACTTCCACAGCAGCTACAGCACGTCACCTGGATAGAACTCCTATGCATGGTGTCCTTATGACTAGGCACCTAAAAAGGTTTTTACAAAAATAGATTTGAAAGCAAACGAGTCAGAGCCCGAATGTGAAAATAATTTAAAAAAATATGTAAGTGTTTAATATCATTAAACAGTGAATATAAAGTACATGATAGTGTGTGCACTCACATGAGTTCCTCACCTCTCAACTAATTATGCACTCCTATCGTACCCGTACCCATTTCTAGTTGCTCCCATATCTATCTAGTCCAATGCTAAATGTAACATTTCTATATGATATCCAACTCAAATCCCAACATCTTCTATTTAATAGAGTATTGTACCTTATTACACATTTTCCCCACTTTAGCATTGCAATTTATTGTAAATCTTACATTTTCACTTTGCAAAACGTTGCTATTACTTATACCCACAATTATTCACGACTATTCATTTCAATCAACAGTATATTTTTCTCACCATAAATATAGAATACTAGCACCCCGAGGCTAAGTTACGGTGCTCGCATACTCTGCTATCAAATCCCGGTACATCACGTACATGAGGACCACGTATTCCGAATCTCTCAGGAAACGTTTCATTAACAACAATCACAAATAGTGGAGGCGAACATAGTTCACATCACATGGGTCACATACATACCTACGCTCCCATGATCAACAGACTTATTAACTTCTCAATAAGCCCTTCTCTGACATATGTCCTCGAGGTACTAATCTAAATCCCCCCCGTAGGCACACAAAGATTAGATGGCCCTAAACGAACGCCAACCTCCCATGATGGCAAGTACGGTAGGTATGTCATACACAGATAAATACATATACTAAGAATTCTCACATCTTAGATATTACAATATTTTATTAGTGGTATACTTCTTATTCTTATACCAACACTTAGTGTTATACAAATCACATGTCCCCGATTTATATGTATTTAATTTATCAATTAATCTCACTTCGTGATTAGTTACTCGCTTCCCAATCCACAAATGATATCCGGTTTAAGACTCTATTCTAAGTTTTACTCCTCATTGTACCCCAATCTCCCAACTATACCCACTAGTTAATAGGGAAAGGTTATCTCACCATCTAAATAAGTCTACAGGATACTGGAAATCAATTCAGGCCAAAAAGGCCATTATGTCAACTCGTTAGAAGTCTCGTTCGAATGAGGTCGTTCAAACGAGTTCACTCGAACGAAATACCAACTCGTTAGAAGTCATACTGTCATCTCGTTAGAATTTCATTCGAACGAGGTCGTTCGAACGACCTGGGCAGGTCTTCTAACGAGATGGCAGTTTCAGCCCAGAAAATCCCAATTCCGTTTTTCTCAATTCTTCTCTCCTCTAAATCCACCCTAAGGCCATCCAAATTATGTTTTAATGTTTATAAATCATTTCTAATCACCCTAGATCATTCCTTATCATATTTAAAGGGTCAAATCTTACAAATTTTCATGGAATTAATATGAATCTCCAAATATTTCCCCAAACCCTATGAACATGAACCCCTAATTTTCCTTATACCCAATACTCATCATAAATCCATTTTTAAATCATCATATGTAACTATTCAAGTATTAAATCAGTCCATTATCATACTACATGCAAATCCTAACCCAAATTCAAAGTTCCTCCAATAAATTTCATGGGTTTTCTTCAAAAAGTTTAATATAAGATAATTTCCTACACTAAGCATGGAAGACATATTCAATGCATTAAGGATACTAAATCACTTGCCTTAGATTGTTCTTCAGAATTTGATGTTGAAGGTTGAAGGTTGATCTCTCCCCTTTCTCTACATATTTTCTCCCAAGGTTGAAGATGGTGGTTATGGGTTTTCTCTTGGGAACCTCTTCCAACTCTTCCTATAACTCCCGTAGCCCTTTAACTTGTAAAATGTTGGTAATGGGCTTAGTGGGTTACTAATAATGTATAATTAACTCTTAAAATTCGTAGGCTTTAATTCCCAAAATTTCAAAATTACCAAAATACCCTTTTAAGTTGCCGGTATGGCCCAAAAATACCCCGGGACCCAAACTAAACCCCCGGCTAGTGTTTTATGACTATTTCGACCCTTCCGGACTCATTGGCGCACTCAAAATAACCATTCGGTTGATAAAAATAAAATTCACTTTTTAATTCAAATAATTTCATTTCTGACGCGACTGACACTCGCGTCCCAACTAAATTTCCCAAATTGTCGTATTTCACTCTCGCGACAATTTTAATATTTCCAAAATTCATATATTGCCATATATACACAACATAATCAAATACCAACTCACATATCGTTAGTATCTATATCCGGATTAACTCTCAATTAATTCACATTTAATTTAATTAATCCCTTTAATAAATATTAATAAAAATACGGGGTATTACACAAGGGTGAATCAACATCCACCCGAGCATCCAGAAGAGCCTTGTTCTAGACTTTCTTGAAGTTCAGTCAGTTGATGTAGCCTATCTGAGGATCGGCATCCTCATATGCGGAAGCCCACCCAGAGTTGTACGAACTCTACTTAATGGTAGAAGCCTCAAACTCCACCTTTTTCAGCTTCTTTGATAGCACCTTATTTTCCTCGACCATGGCCATCATGCTCATGCAGACCAGATCATAGGACTGCCTCAACTCATTCAGCTCCTTTATCGCTGCTTCCTTCGCTCTGTTGGCTTCAGCAAGGGTGAGATCAGAGGACTTCTGGGCCTCACTGACATCCTTCAGACTGGCCTCCAGCTCGACGCCTTTCCCCTTCAGTTCAATGTTCTGCTTCTCCAAATCTTTATTCTTACTCACCAGCTCGTCGCGAGTACGGCAAAGAATGGTGAATTCGATCACGAACTGCAAGTAAAATGGGAGCATTAGAAGAAAGCATTGAACAGAAAATTACGAGTATTGAAAAATAGAAATAGACTTACTAAGGCTAGCCTCTGACTCACTTACAGAGCTAACTGGTCGGTCCCCATTGCCCTCTGTCGATCAGCAGGAAAAATTGCTCTCTTGAGCAGCGCAGGATCCAATTGGGGAGAGGTGGAGATCGAGGCCCCCTTGAGTAATGCGGACACGGGCACTAAAGCTTGCTCGTCCTTCATCCTTGCTTCCACCCTCCTTCTCTCCTCTTCCCTCTCTTTCTCCCTCCCAGCTCTCCTCCTTTCTTCCACCTTCTTCCTCTCGTCCGCCTTCTTCCTCTCCTATTCTTTCTTTCTCTCTTTCTCTCTCAACTGTTCTTCCTCCCTCCTCATCTTCTCCTGCTAGATGGCAGCAGGCTGAGAACTAGTGTCAACTTCACCACTGCCAAACGTTTGCTTCTTCGCCCTCCTAGAAAGGAGAACATCATCCTCATCCTCATCATCCCTGATCAGGTTCCTCCTGTGAGGAGCCATATCTTCCTCACTGGAAGTACTTGACTCACTGGATGACTCTCAAGCTTCTGAAGCCTCTTCTGAACTGGAAGACCCTTCACCGCTAGAGCTCGTCTCACTGGCACCACCTTCAGCAGCGCCCCTTGTATCACCTTCACTGTCCTCACCAGGGCTTCTCTCTTCCTTGTCCAACTGGATGGGGTCTGCAGTAACTTCCTTAGTAATTTTGATCTCGGGAATGTTGTCAATAGGACGTGTGATGAAACTAGACCCAATATTCTTATACTCTAGAAGAAAAGCAGCTGACCGAGGATGCTCATCGTCAGCCAAAGGTTCTCTAATGTTCCAAGCTTTGATCAACTCGGCAGCTCGAACCTCACTGAGAGCAGGTTCCAAATTCTTTGTCCTCACTAAAAAGAAAAAGAGAAGAATATCAAAGAAATCATAAATTAATAGGAAGTTCGAATAGCAGAGAAAAAATTAAGCCCACCTATGAACTCATCCCCATAAAATGGAACCATGAACCTGTCAGACCTCGACCCCTCGGTATGGGGAGGAAATTGCCAATTTCTAGCAAGAAAACCCTCTTGTCAGTAATCCTTGTGGGAATCAGGTAGATTTACTACCAATACCCTGTCAGGACTCCTGGGCTTGAGGTAAAGAAGACCAAAACTTGTTCACGAGAAATATTAGCAGGAGCATATCTTAGCAAGCCCTAGATTGGTGCCATAGAGCTGATTTATTCTATGGACACCATTAACTATCTTCCAAACATTTGTCAAACACTGTACGGGGAGAATATTGAAGTAACCAAAGAAGTGCAAAAACAAATTACTTGGGGGGAAAGTGAGTCCCCCATTAGGACAGTAAAAGAATGTGAATCCAGTGATCAGCCTCTATTTCTCTAACATTTTTAGGGATAGGGGCACACTCAATGTCAACCCAAACTGGCATGTTGTAATATTTCCTAAATTCGGTTACCGGCCTATTGCCTATTTTCACCATTTGTAAAACCCTAACTACAAATGCGAGGAGATTGCAAAATAAAAAAGCATAGAAAGCGAACAAGAAGAACTTATGAAATAAAAACTTGGATTGGGATGACGTAAAGTCACAAGCGAAGACGATTGAGGAGATTTAGATTGAAAGATGATGACTTGGGAACGAGGGCGCAATGGTAGTATCTAAGAGAAGATGAGAAAATTTAAAGAAGTTTGAAATGACAACTACAAACTTCTGTTCCAGAGGACTTTTAAATGCTTCCAATCATCGCGCACAGGACACGAAGGAATATGCCGCCTAAATCACTTTTCAATCCTGTGAAGAGCTGCACAATTTACAACGAAACCATTATGACAAATCATTTAAATTTATTGAGCCCAAATTGTGGTCCAACAACTTTGGGGGCAATTGTGGGTAACATTTTAGCCACCACGGGCCC
The DNA here is from genome assembly GCA_949130495.1 of Sambucus nigra. Taxonomy (NCBI): domain Eukaryota; kingdom Viridiplantae; phylum Streptophyta; class Magnoliopsida; order Dipsacales; family Adoxaceae; genus Sambucus; species Sambucus nigra. The sequence goes on from OX422223.1 coordinate 412,403,468, forward strand.
AGACAAGTAGCCCGGTAAAGGGCCAAAGTCCGCATCCCTACCGAAATTAGTTATGACTTAGTCTCTTCCTAAATCTCGTAAGGAGATATTCTAGGGAGTGATGGACTAACATGGGGGAGTCCAACACCCCCACTCCCCGAGAACAAGCATGTATATAACAAACCCTAAGCCTGGGGAAAAAGGCACGTATTGTATTTCCTGTAAAACACTCTCCGTAGTACAAAGAAATAAAACTTAGAGCACCACCATGGACGTAGGCATTCTTGTTGAACCACGTAAATACTGTGTCGTTTGATCTTGTATTCTTTACATTCTTTATTTGCTTCGGTCATTGTCTTTTCTTATTAATTTGTGTTGAACTTAATTGTCACCACAGGATAGTGACCATTTTTATCTAACGACGTAGACACTGCTTAACTGATGATAAAATTGTGCTAATAAAATGATGTGGATAGTTAAGGACGAAGAGGAGTCCTAATGAATAATGCGGCACATAGTTATTAATAAGAATAATAATTGAATAGTCTGAGGGATTAAACAAACATTAAATAAAATGAGAAATGATGTAACCAATTATTAATGAGAATAATAATTTGGTAATCTAATATAGTGTAACTTATAGTCTAGCAGGGTAGACGACATGGATTATGAATTATAATCACTAAACGAATTGAAGAAATAGACAAGAGTTGCAGCATATGATGATGTAAGATTTTACACTTAGTTTGTATAAATTATGAAATTTATATTATGGAATCTAATCAGGGAGTTGGGGTGTCAGATATGGGTGCTCATTTTTAGTTGTTGCATAGCTGAATGGGTTATTCTTTACATAAATGATAAATTGATCAAAGTTACAATCGGCATTTGTATTGAGGATACGAGTAGGACTACTTCTAGATAAGAGGTACGTCACTCTTTACATTTGAGCTTAGATGGGGATACATGAAGTATGAATTAGTAACAAATTTCATAGTTACTGGTGAATAATATTTGCACAGCTCGGACTCTGACCCAATTTATAAATATTTCCCCCTCATGTATTCTTAATGACAGGGATAGCAGGACTAGCGATGGATTAGGCTTGCAGTTGCATTGGATGCAGTGGATTCCACTCTATTGATTCTAGTGTAGGTTGTAGTTTAGCATTTTGTTATTTTATTTCATATTGGGATTTGTACGGGCATAAGCCCAAATGTTATTTATATCAGCTATATTTTATTTTACATTTTGGACATTGTATGATGATTCAGTTTTTATTATTTATGTAAAAGAAATTTTATTCTGATTTTTATGGATTTTGGATTTTAATATAAAAAGAAAGAAGTTTTTATTCCTTCAATTCTGTGAATGGTATAAATTACTAATAAGCCCCATCTTTGGTGTATCGTGTCGGGCTTGCCTTTACGTGAGAAAATGGGGTTTTTACAGTTGGTATCAGAGCACGGTTGTAGTGTCCTTTGGATCTGTGTTTGAGCTTGTCGTGTTCTACATTGCATCCTTTGATGTAGAGACCTATGATTAGGAATCATTGTATTCTTTACGATTGGTTACTATCCGTTCAGGCAAAGAGTTAGTTCTGGATAAAGAGACATAGAGACCTTCGTGTGGGTCACTTGCTATAATTGCAAGAATTTGGGCAATATGGTGCCTATTAATTTAAGGGAAGACATTTAGAGAATTTTAGGATGTGGTAATGTCCAATAATGTATCATCAGAGGTTATTTCATGTAAGCTATGACCTACACAAAGATGGGCACTAAATGATAGATGGAATTATTTTGGGGAAAATAAACTAGTGATAGTATCCGTGGTAAATAAAGTGGTTTCCTAATTTGGAGTGTATGTTATATTCTTTGTTTGATGTTGTGACTTAATGTTCACTTGGGTCTTATTAATTACTTAGAAAGGATAGACTTTGTATTTGGGGAAAATATTGTACACTGACAGATGTGGGTAAGGAGGAATATTACTTCGTTGGTGTATGGATATACAGACATGTATACCGGGAGACTTACGTTTATTTTAAGATTATTTGTTAGCTATTTCGAAGTACAATATTTTCCCAAGAATACAATTATAGTTACCTGGGATATGTTAATTTTATGTGGACTCCTATGAGTTGTGATCATGTTTGAAAGACAAGATTAATTGGAATTGGTGTTCGTCGTAGTCGTGAGGGTTATCGTGAGATTTTTTTTATAGGTGAGCTTAGTTTTGAAATAATAAATTTTGATGGGAACTTAACTCATACAAGGACATTTAGAAATTTGAATATGCTTAGGAAAGCAACATGTGAGTGTGATACAAAATTTTCAATAACTCTAGAAAGGAAATGCGTGTGAATAGACACAAAATTAAGGGATAAATCGGGTTATGCTCAGGATAAAGCAAGGGTCCTTTATGGGGGGAAAGCATTGTGAGATAACGTTATGCTATAATTTGGGAAAGTATTGCCTTAAGAGAGTATAAGCAACAGAGTAGAAGTAAGTCTAGTGATAGCTTAGATCATTGGTATTTTATATGATCATATGTAATGTTTGTATCGTGACGTTATTACTGAAGTGGCGATGGTAGACCTAATTATAATGGGTACGCCTTTTGAGACTTATGAATGAATAAGTGCACTATAGATTTCATGCGGACAGGGAATGTCCTACCCAGATTATGAAAATTTCGATATCGGGCATGGTAGGGCGGTTGACTCTATAAGAGTTTGGTATAACTCTTATAACGGGATAAGTGGTTGGTTTGAAAAATAGCTAATATTGAAAAGTATATGAATATAATGAATGGTTATTTTATTTTTTCTTTTCCCTAGGCTAATGGACCTCGATAACTGACTAAGCCGTATAGTAGTGTATCGAGAGGGTTCCTTGTTTCGATTTCTCTTGCGAGACGTCCCATGCACAAAATTGGCAAAAGTCGAGAGTTAAGGGAAGTCGGATACTAGGGTGGTTATTTTATGTACATATGTGGTGGTATACCTGTGGTGTGGATATGCTTGGTATTAATGGTACATATTAGATGTATATCTGGCATTCATATTTATTAATGGTACGTGTGTGCATGTATGTAATGTGAAATATATGGGCACATTAGTGATGTTATTATAGGCATAGATGAGCCTTTTCATTTATCTCATAGGATTTGAGTGTGGACTTATTGGCTATAAACATAATTAAACGGTACAAATAATATATGACTTTATGCTACCTTGAATTCCGAGGGCGGAATTCCGTTGTAAAGCGGGGAGGATGTAATACCCCGTATATTTTTGGAATAATATAAAATTGAATAAGGAATAAATTAATTCAATGAAATTAGTTAATCCGAGTTATGAGTAATTTGACTCGGTATTTTTTTTACAATTTGGACTTTAATGATTTCGGAAAATAAATCAAAACAGGCTTATTTTATAAAAAAAGTATTGGGGTGTGTCACGCACAATTAAATACATTTTTTGGATAAAAATATTTGGGACGCACTTTGAGAGGTATTACGGGCTCATTTGGGTATTTTAGACCCTTAGAAATGATCTCAGGGTATATATATATATATATATATATATATATATATGAGTTTGGTAGTTATCTAACTAATTAGATTTTATATTTGGGCTCATTTGGGGGTCCAAAGTTGGGGCCTAAAGCGCAACTCGGGAATTGGAAAAGATATGAGATTGGAAGGAAGAGAAATATGCCCCCCACTCGTAATAAAAAACCTAACCCTAGCATCCCCACTTTAAGAGGGAGAGGAACAAAGTATTATGATGAGGAATAAGCACCCTAAGAAAGGAAAGAGGCTTCTATAAACAATCCTCGGCAAGGATTCTCTTCCCATTCTTATTCAATTTCTTCTATTCTTACATTAATGTTAACTCATGCTTAGACTCAAGGATAAATTACGATTGGAGACTGCATAATTAGGGACCTTTATATTCGTGCAAGATTTGATGATTATTATAGGATTCATGCATAGAACCATAATCCCTTGAATTAAATTTGTATTCATGTTGTTTTAATTGATGAATTTTTTAGAAAAACATATTTGAGAGACCTTTCAATAAATCTGGAAATTTATGGGGTAATGAAAGAAGACATCTGGAAATTTCATATTCATAAGTTCTTGACAAATTCTTGATGATTTGATGATAATCAAGGGTTGGATTTGGAGTTTAATCTTTTATATAATGATCCTATGACATGTTAGATTCTATGCCCATATTGTTCTTTAAGTTTTTTATCATAAAAGCGAAAATTGATAAAGGAATTTTGATGTTGAAAATCCCGTCATTAGAAAAAGAGGATCTAGACAAAATTGGTGTGGACGAATCGGTTTGGACCTAATTGCAAACTGGTTCGGGTGACCTGCTTGTATATTTTTTTTGTTGCGATTGCGTGGGCGCCGCCCTCGTATTTTTCTAATTTTTTTAATTTGATATGATGAACAAGATGATTTACGCGGGATTTCTTAATAGAGCTATTTCAAATAAATATATAAAAGGTCGGGATGTACCTACAAGATTTGGGAAATTTTGGTAGGGGCACATAGAGGATAAGACCCTAAAAGATACAATGAAAATATTATGATTAATTCGGGTAGAGTTTAAATAAAAAGAAACGGATACTTGAGATAAGTCAATGGCATGAGATTATAATTAATGAATAAATTCCTCAAATTATTACCATAAAACGACATTAAGTAGTAATGGTATCGTAATCCTAGTGGGCTAAGTATAAATGGTTAACGTTGGTTGTGAAAGTTGGTGGTGTTTTAGATTATGCGATGAGGTGTGCATGTGTTTTTGTATTTTATGCTCAATTGAAATTATGTTGGCATGTGTGCATAGAAGATACCTTTTAACCCACTTCTTTCCTCTTTTCTCAATCGAGTGTGTTAAAGGCTACAAACACAGCCTTAAACCCGCGGAGGTTTCCACCAAGGAGTTTATTGTACAACAATTAAACAGTCAGTAGTTGAAGACACTCATTTGTGATTCTGAAAGAGAAAATCCCATAAAAAAACTGAGTGAAGCAAATCAACAGAACCGGTTTCTGAAACGAAAAATATATGCAAATGAGGATGCATTGGTAAATTTCAAATGTGATCTCGCTATGATGGAACTCGGGAATCAGGCTTGGGTGACTTTTGCGGATGAAATTGCTAAATTGGCAATTCTAGTAGGTTCAAGAATGATTAATGGGAAATAAATTCAGAACTGACTTTATGGCAGCCATCAAGGGTGAAAGGGGCTTCAATGAGTTTGTTCGAAGACATGGAATCGATTACATGAACTACATGTTGCTCATCCATGACACTGATATATAGTACTATAGGGATCGAACAAACATAGCACATTTCTACATGTAAAATTCTTTTTTTATAAGTTTAAGAGGGATCGTACAAATGACAACTATGTGCCATATATACTCTCTATGTGATTCCCTGTTTTAGTTTGTTGTGAACTGATGTTTTTTATTTTTTGTTTTGGTTTTTAGTTGGAAATTGGATCTATTTCTCTTTGTAATATTTTTATTCTCGGATGTATGCTTACACTTAGCTTGAACTCCATGCGATATGTGGAATATCTCTGCACTGACTTGAGGTTATGGATGAATGGCAGTTTAGGGGTATCTCTGAATTATCACAACTTTTTTTCAGCATTGACTTCAATAAAAAACTGTCATTTGTTTTACTTCAAGAAACAACCTATTTTTAGTGTATATAATTTTCATTTTAATTGTTCATTCAGTAAATTAAGGTCATTTTCGTATTTCTGATATTCTTTTTACACGTCAATTTTTGTAGGTTGGTAACTACACTGATCGCATAGTTATGGAATCCTTGGAATTGACATACGCGCGGTCTCACGTAGCCATTTTGAGGTTCAATTATTATTTAGCCTATATATTCATTTCTAGAGGAAGTCACGCAACCATAACCTGTGTACCCTCTGCCACTCCCACAAAAGTCAGCTTTGACTTTGCCACAATGGGTAGCTCATCTATTCTAAAGTGTTCATTTGTGTTTGACATTGGTTTATCACTCCTTGGCATTTCATATGTCTTGGTTCTCATAATTCTTAGCTTAATTAGTTGTGTTTTAAATTATGCAATGAGGTGTGCATGTGTTTTTGTATTTTATGCTGAATTTAAATTATGTTAACATGTGTGCATAGCAGGTACCTTTTATCCCACTTATTTCCTCTTTTCTCAATCGAGTGTGTAAAAGCCTACAAACACAGCCTCAAACCCGCTGAGGTTTCCACCAAGGAGGTTACTGTACAACCATTAAACAGTCAGGAGTTGAAGACACTCATTTGTGATTCTGAAAGAGCAAATCCCATAAAACAACTGAGTGAAGAAAATCAAGAGAACCAATTTCTGAAACGACAAATATATGCAAATGAGGATGCATTGGTAAATTTTAAATGTGATCTCACTGTGATGGAACTCGAGAATCAGGCTTGGGTGACTTTTGCAGATGAAATTGCTAAATTGGCAATTCCAGTAGGTTTAAGAAAGATTAATGGGAAATAAATTCAGTCTCACCTTAGTACACGGTTAAAAGTTATTGTGAAAAATTTAAGGAACTAATAGAGGATGGATGCTACAAGATCCAAAGAGGTACCCATATTTTGGCATGGAATGGCAAAGGTAAGGGGATTATCATTATCTACTCCTGATATTTTCTTTTATTTCTTTGAAACTATTTGATATCTATACTCGAGAGTTGGAGTCCAATGATAGCCATCACAGTCAGGTATGAAATGTTTTGTATCTCTACCTCTATAAATAAGGTGATTTTAATTTGGTATTGATAAATGTTTGATTTATGGCTCTTATGCAGCCACATATATGGTTATCTCTGTGGGTTAAGCTCCGAGTTTTAATATTCTTCTAATATATAATTGTTTTTTTTTATAGGTTTAAAGATCTGAGTTTCAGCATTGTTATGATATTATTGGTTTTTTTTATAGGGCACGTGATCAGAGTGAAGAAATCTACGCGGCCTTACGGGAGTTTTATCAATGCTTTCTAGAAACGGGGTACGTGCCCGATAAGAATTTTGTTCATGTTGTGGAGGAAGAGAAAAAAAAAGAATGAGCTTTTGTTCCATAGTAAGAAGATTTCTGTTTCATTTGGGATTATGAACTCACCGAGTGGATCACCTATTTGAATTATGAAGAACCTTAGAATTTGTGGTGATGGCCACACTTTTATGAAATTCGTATCGGACGTTACACAACGAATTTGTACTCATACATTTTCCACCATCCAGAGCCTTTTGCTTTTCATTTACCAATACTCATTCATTTTTTAGTTTTCATTCATGTTCCATACTCATTCATTTTTCATAACTTATTTGTATTAAAATTAAACTGGGTCGATAGTTTACAATTATTTACATTATGTATAATAAATCTTTTTGAATTATTAAGTATTGGTGTTATTTTCACAAATTTAGTTGACTTTGATTATACGATGTTTATGAGAGATTATTAGTATTATTGTTGGATTATTTTTTCTTTGTTAAATAAGGTGGGTAGTTTTATAAATAAAGGAAGCTCTCCAAAAATTTAAAATTGTGTAATGCTATATGCATTATATATAAAACTGTATAACTAAAATTATATACGACTTAACGCTTTATTTTGTTGGGTGAATGAAATATTTTCCGTTTTGCAATTGCATACTTTGAACTTTTTTTCCGTTTTGCGATTAGGTACTTTATACAGGGCAAATAATCCTTTGATATTTTGAAAAAAATTCTTCGTGCCTTCAGTCAAAAGGCAATACGCTTAACTGCAGAATCTTGAATAGGCAGATGTCAGCTTGCTTATCCCCATATATGAAGAGACTTCTCCAATATTTTGAACCCGGGACAAACCGTAGCTTTGGCGAGGGCACTTACCATCGCACCAAGGCACGATTTTATGATTTTCAAAATTATCAGCGTGCCTTCAGGCACGGGCATACCCTAGTGTGTATATATATATGAGTTTGGTAGTTATCTAACTAATTAGATTTTATATTTGGGCTCATTTGAGGGTCCAAAGTTGGGGCCTAAAGCCCAACTCGGGAATTGGAAAAGATATAAGATTGGAAGGAAGAGAAATATGCCCCCCACTCATAATCAAAAACCTAACCCTAGCAGCCCCACTTTAAGAGAGATAGGAACAAAGTATTATGAGGAGGAATAAGCACCCGAAGAGGAGGAAAGAGGCTTCTATAAACAATCCCCGGCAAGGATTGTCTTCCCATTCTTATTCAATTTCTTCTATTCTTACATTAATGTTAACTCATGCTTAGACTCAAGGATAAATTACGATTGGAGACTGTATAATTAGGGATCTTTATATTAGTGCAATATTTGATGATTATTATAGGATTCATGCATAGAACCATAATCCCTTTAATTAAATTTGTATTCATGTTGTTTTAATTGAGGAAATTTTTAGAAAAACATATTGGAGAGACCTTTCAATAAATCTGGAAATTTATGGGGTAATGAAAGAAGACATCTGGAAATTTCATATTCATAAGTTCTTGACAAATTCTTGATGATTTGATGATAATCAAGGGTTGGATTTGGAGTTTAATCTTTTATATAATGATCCTATGACATGTTAGAGTCTATGCCCATAATGTTCTGTAAGTTTTTTTATCATAAAAGTGAAAATTGATAAAGGAAGTTTTGATGTTGAAAATCCCGTCATTAGAAAAAGCCACTACAAAAACAAGTTGCTTTTAAGACCCTATTTTTTTAGACAGACAAAATATAGTCTTTAAAACATACTTTTTTATACGGATATAATGAGCCGTCTCAAAAACTATTATTTTTTTGGACTGCTAATTATATCCGTCTAAAAAAGGTCATTTTTTGATACGGTTAATTATAGCCGTCTAAAAAAAAGGTCACTTTTTGATACGATTAATTATATTCGTCTTATAAAGTAAAGCAAATGAAACGGTAAATACTTACTGTATCAAAAGATAAACCAAATAAGACGGCTAAAAAAATTGATTCCCACCACTAATTGTTTTTATCTCCCGCTCTAACACTTTAACCTAACTTCCCACCTCATAAAAAATAAAAAACATAAAACAAAAACAAAAAACGCAAATATCGTCTCCAACAAAATCCAACAAACCCAAACCGCCCCCCCTCCCCCCCCCCACCCACGGCCGTTTCTTCTCCAGCCCACAGCGGTGTGCTCCGCCCCCCCCCCCCCCCCTCCCCCCCCCCACCACAACTGCGTTATCTCCCTCCCCCAGCTGCGTTATCTCTCCCCTTATTTTCTTTTCATGGTAAGTTTTCATCTTTACTTTTTTTTTTGAGGAAAACAGCATAGAAATTATTGTTATTAATTTATTTATTATTTTTCTTCTTCAAAATATGCTATTGTAAATAGTCTGTTGCACAATGGTAACAATGGGTGATCAAAAATTATTCTTTAGACATAATTAATGATGCCATATACATAAAACTGTAAATAAATAACCATATGTATAATACTTATATAAAATGTAAATAAAGAGTGGATGCTTATTTGTTGATTTTAATTTTTTTTGTAGCTTTCAATGTGACCTAATAAGAAGATCTATAATAGGCTATTTATTTTGTTTGATGTTATATAGCATTATGGTTCATGTTGGCTCAATGATTCTATAATAATTTTTTATTTAATTTTTAAAGAAATTCTTAAATGCATGAACCAATTATTCAAAGATCCTAAAATTATTCTTCTCCCAAACCATTAATGTGTTTTTTTATGTATTTGAGGTTTGTAGAACGATTGATTAGGTTTTTGATGTAAAGTTATGATTGGTAGATCTTTTTTTTATGTATTTCTAAGAATGAAGTTAAATGATATTGGGTCTTATTACTACAAAGCTAAAGGCAAGGATAAAAATGATTTAGGGATCGTTTGGTTCGAGGTATAGAAAAGGGATGGGAATTCTTGATTCCAGGAATTTTAAGTTCCTGGAATCTTGAATTCCTTTCCATTGTTTGGTTCAAATGGGACTTCTTTTTTTTCGGCATCTAAATTATTTTCCCATATTAGGAATAAATATCATTTAATTAAAATACCCTTCTACTTGATTTGAGTGTGTGCGCGCGAGTGTGTGGTGAGTGTGTGTGTGTGTGTGTGTGTGTGTGTGTGAGAGAGTATATGTGTGTGTGTGAGAGAGAGAGAGAGAGTGTGAGAGAAAGAGAGAGTGTGTGTGTGTGAGAGAGAGCGTGTGTATATGTGAGAGAGCGTGTGTGTGTGATAGAGAAAGAGATTATGTGTGTGTGTTGTGAGAGAGAGAGAGATTGTGTGTATGTGTATGAGAGAGAAAGAGAGAGAGAGTGTGTGTGTGTGTGTAAGAGAGAGATAATGTATGTGTGAGTTTAAGTGAGGTGGTATTTTTGTCTCACCACAAAAATAAACTAGAATGCCCGGGAATATAGGATTCCCCCATTTTAGAGGGGAAATGAGAATTCCAATTTTGTTGGAATTATAAATTCCAGTAATTCTAAGTTCCTCCCAAATTTCCAACCAAACATTGTAATTCTAGATGAGGGGAATTCTAAATTCCTTTTCCAAACTTCGAACCAAATGAGTCATTAAAGTTCTACAACTACTTTGGGAGCAAGTATAGAAATGAAATTAATATGTTAAAGAAGTAGTATGAGTCTCATTCCTTCTTTAATTACATATCTTTTCTCAGAAAAAGTTTGTGACAATGAAGGAGTACGAGAAAGAAAAGAGGAAGAGAATAGAAGAGAATAGAGCAAAATTGAAGGAATTGAGAATACATGAATTGTATTCGGCAATTCAAAACAAAGATAAAAATAAAAAAAGTGGTTCAAAGAGTAAAAAAAATCATTGGTGATGATGACGAGTTTGTGCCACGTGAAGAAGAAAATGAGCATACGGATTCAAACGAGGATGATAATGGGTATGTGCCTTGTGAGTTTTTTAATGTGTAAATGTTTAGTGACGTAGATGTTAATTAGTTGATTGTGTGAATTCTTGTTTGATACTTTCCATTATCATGCGTGCATTAATACTTCAATATTTCAAATTTGAATTGCTCGGTTTAGTTAGCCATAAGAATACTTAAATTGATGTGATGAATTATGTTCTTATTTTATAGTTTGTTCTCCTTTTATGTGCTAATCTTTTTAGGAATTCATGTTTGCCATTATTAATCTTTTTAGCTTTTCATCATCTTACGAAAACATTATTAATCTCTTTATCTTTATATTATGAAATATAAATTTACTGACATTTTTTTTTTAGATTCATAGATGGGAACCATGGATAAGAGTTGGATTGATTTTCGCAATCGGTGTTCAAAGGAATACATTAATGGGATTGAATGGTTTCTTAACTATGCATATGCTAATAAAAACATTGAGACAACGAAAATATATTGCGCCTATAAGAGATGTGCAAATCGAGTGTACCACGCCCGACAAACTGTGAGAGATCACCTTGAGATGCATGGTTTCGACAAGACATATATGAACTCGTTACTAGCATTACAACACAGCAAAAAGCTTGTTTTGTATTAGGAAGGGAAAACCCCAAAAAGATAAGAAACGTTTTCTCGAATTTTGGGATACTGTGAATAAAATGACTTTCATTCTCCTCATATTATAGTCCATGAGTATTTTTTCTCTTCAGCTTGGCTTCGATTATCTCCCAAAATCAGTTTTAAAGATAGAAAGGTTGGTGTGTTTAAACTTTTAATCTCTATCATCTCCTAGTTTTGGTGAAATAATAGAAAGGTAACTAAGATAAACCAACTATCTCCCACTGAATATCAGGCTCCAAAGTTTGTGTATCTTTTCGGAATTCTTGAGTGTCTAGATGTCCAAATCTTACTAGTTAAGTACATTAATTTAGTACATGTAAATATAATATGGATTACATGTAATTAATTTAATTAATCAAAAGACTAAGATTACATCTAACCATGCCATTTATTATAACCTTTTTTATCTAAGCATAATGTTAGATTTGACGAAAAATGAACAATAGGACCCTAAAACATGTCAAGCATATTTAACCTTGACATGTTTTGTACATGGTAGGGGTACAATCACAAAGAGATCCAACATAATCATTTGAAGCTCAATGAAAGTAGCACCTAGGGAAATGACATCGATTTTGTTAGATAATTTGGTTATCCATCCTTATTATTCAATCATCTGCTTGAATAAGCCAAACATATAAGAACAAAAATAAGATATATATTTGTATATATGAACCATTAAAAAAAAATTAGAAGAAAAAAATTACCTTATAAAGATGCTAATGATTAGGTCTTATTTTTTGTAGTTATGTAAAGAGTGTTGTGATGGTGGTTGAAGGTACTGAGCATGATGGCAAGTGCAAGTGTGGTAAAGGTTGCACCTACGACCACCAATTGAATATACATATTTGAGAAATATATATATATATATATATATATATATATATATATATATATATATATATATATATATATATATTGTATATGTAATTGATTGCATGTAATCATCTCCTTCCAAGCATGAATATAATCAAACCATAGCAACCTTTACACTTGAACTATAATATTGCTCCATTCATACTAACGCCAATCGAACCACGTATGAAAATAAACAAACTCAAACAAAGAGAATCAGAGACAGCGACTGAACAACTACATACATAGCATGATTTATAAAAAGAAATGTCTATAAATATATGAAGTAATTCAATGTCATTCAAACCATAAAAAGATAAGAAAAGAGGCATTAATAGTTCCAAAGGTATTCACATATTTCCAAATGAGTTTGGTGATTAAATAGCTAGACAAAACCATTAAGTTTAAACACCTTTTCCAAATGAGGTCGGTCTTCAATAGTAGATTGGATGTCAGTTGGTATATCTAACTCGTCTACTCAACTGGTCAATATCTCCGGTGAGTGTACAAGCACCCACCAAATACGATTCTTAAGGTCTCTCGAATAGAATACTTGGTTCTCATCGAAAGTGAGAATTACAGGCTCGTCCAAGTCCTTGCTCAAACTCTTAAGCTTGTCAAAATTCACCATTATCAAATTAGAGTCCGAACAGTGTCGATAACCTTTGGTCTTATCTTCCACTCTAACAAAATCACAATAAAACACCACCTCTTTAATTATTGTATAATCACGCTCAATTATCTTTCTAATAACATATACAACATAGTCTAAGCATCCTTTAGATTTTTATCCCTTTTTCTTGCCCTGAAGTTTGTTCGCACCTTTATGCAAACATCGTTGTCTTGTGTTACAAAAATATCATCATGGTACTTAGTTAAAAATAAAAAATCGTTAATGTGATACTTATTATAGGTCTTAATCGTATAATTTGGCCCCTAAAGTAATCGCCATAACAGTTTCTTTGATTCATTCTCTCTTGAATTGGCCAACTGTGCAAAAGACCAGAACATAATTATAACACTAAATTCCAGCATTATGCTCATTAATAAATGACATGTCTAAGCACTCTTATTATATATTACAAAACATTTCGTATAACTATGGTATGAAAGAAGTTTGCTTCTGTACTTTTGTCATTTTGATCCCCTTTCCTTTACCACGAGAATTGGACTTCAGTAATGCTTCATACTCACTATAAAATGTTCATGTTAGTTTCAAGTTTCAATATAATAATATTAATACACGTGTAATATAAACATGTGATGAAACTCAAACCTCTAATATTCATGGAGTTCATTGACACTATGATGAAATAGTACAAACTGGCGTATTTATTGAAATTGTGTTGGTTCCAACATCACAATCTTATCGAAAAGCAAAGGCTTTTCATGAGAGGACTCTCCATCTTCCTTTAAGAATGTTTCATCGGTTCGTTGATGATTTCCCTATAGGAAGTTTGTCGTATACTCCATGCCATAGCGAACCTACTCGAAAACAATATAGGACTCTGTAATTGACGCTTCAACATATCGTTTATTTCTTGGTACAATTTAAAGTCCCCCATTTGTCTATTCATACGGGCGAAAAAACATGAACATTGCAAAGTCGTTAACATTGGCGTGTTAAAATTCTATATAAGATAAGTTATTTACCTTTTAAATGAAAACATCCACCGATCTGATATATGTCCACATATCAATGCTTCATTTACTAGATTCACGATAAGGTGGATGCTAATATCTAAGAATATTGGTGGAAAATATTTTTCCAACAGCCATGTATTTGGCTCCTTGGATATCCTTTCGAATTAAAACCTTTGAGAAGAGTATGTTAAAGAACAAACTCAACTACTGGACAACTTTGATAAATCACGATGTTTAGGGAAAGCATATTAAAGCAATATAGGTAGTAAATATTATATTATGACATGATAGTTTCATGACTTTAACAAATGCAAGCTGGGTCGATTAAAGTTAGATGAAAAACTTGAAGGGAGCTTCAAGTCTTTCAAAATATGACAAAATTATTTCTTATACTCCTTATTCAACGTATATGGTGCTTTGGGTTTTATTTCTTTACTAGTGTGTCCACTTACTTTCATCCATTGACTATTGTGCACATGCATATTCTCCTCATTTAACCGAGAATTTATTATATCCTTTGTTTTGAGTTTAGTATCAAGGATTATGTCTGTTAAATTTTCTCCAACATTCTTCTCCGTGTTCATCACATCAAGAACATGTCGAACTTGATGTAAAATAAAATATTCTAAATCAAACAAAAGCAACCTTTTATATCGCGCCTCTTTAAATTTGGTATTACAATTATCGATTACATCACCGAACTTTTTGCTTTTTACTATAGACTTTTTGGGATCTACCTAGGAATATAATCAATGTGTGATAACTTCTCTAATAATGCATCACCATTTATATGACTAAGAGGGTCTCTATATTTTGTCATTTTGAATCCCAATTAACCTCCTTTCCTGAATTGTTGAGAAACATACGGTAGTTTGTGTAAACTACCATTTGGTTATGCTCCAATTGGATGGATGGAGTATTATCACCACAAATAGGACAAGCTTTGTTACCATATGTTACGCCTTCAGATAAATTTCGTATGTGGGGAAATCATGAATCCCCCACATAAGCATAGCTCTTAATGTGAATGACCCTTTTGTCGACATGTCATAAGCCTACACTCCTACTTCCTATAGTAACTTAAACTTTTCTATTAGTGGATAAAGAAAACATGAATGTCTTGACCAGGTGACTTTGGCCCAGGTATTAACAAAGACAACATTTGAAACTCTCTCTTCCTGCACAATGATGGTGAGAAATTTAATGGTGCGGTGATAACAACCCAACAACTGCAACTAGTAGATTGAATACCACGTGGATTAAACCCATCAGTTGCTATTGCTAGTGAAAAATTGTGCTACTAATTAGCAAAATTTGGCCGTTTCAGTTTAAAATTTTTCCACTGAGATGAATCGAAAGGATGTCGCTAAAAATCGCATGAAGTGGTTGCTTGACTATTCCATGTCATTTCCCGTGCCATCCATGGTATGGTGTGCAATGTAATAAGTCTAGGAATAAAAAATTGAAAGGAAACTAATATGAGACATGATCGAGTCTCTACGATCGTATTTAAGAATTTCTACCTCTCTATGCGATTATATTTAGGAGATGGAGAATGCTATCTGAGATGGAGAACATGGTTTGAAACTCTCTCTAGATCGCGGCTGCAGTGGGAGGAGAACAGTCGTGGGAGGGGAACGACGGTGGGGGGAACGGAGGCAACTGAACGGAAGCAGCAAAATAGCTGTGTATCCCAACTTTCACGTGTGTGTCCTATCTTTTACTTGGGAATATAAAACAGTTTGGGTAAAAATAAATAGCTCATAAAAGAACTCCCTCCACTTTACTGCCAATATGTTTTGCTAACACTTGTTTTTAAAGCATAAAAAAATTAAATTTAAAAAAATATGTATTATAATTAAATATAAACACACTAAAATATAATTGTAAGAGACATAAGTAATTACTAACACTTAATTACCATTAGAAATTCCTTACGCACTCTAATTGTTATAAAACCAAATATAGGCCCATTACAAATGTTCCCATATGGTGTAGTGTATACTAGAGAAGGAAAATAATTCCTTGAGGAATGAGCTTGATAGTTTGAAGAAATCATCTACCGATGGTCCTGATAAAGACGCTTCCTTTTTGGAGACTGAAAATACAAGATTGTTAAAGGAACTTGAATCACTGTAGTAGAGAACCAAACCTGGGTAAACTTCCAGGAAGAGGTTGGTTGTCAGACCAACAGTTAATGAAGAAATAACTAAGCAAACATTGGCCGACCTAGATGGCTAGTTGAAAGCAAAGAATAAGGCTATTGTTGACCTATCTCTCCAGCTAAAAAAAAAGATACTATTATTATTGACCATGCAACTAAGCTGACAGCCTAGAATAATGTCATCAAAAAACTTCAACACCGGGTGGAGAGGTTGACCTTTTAGTTCCACAAACAGCAGAGGGAAATATGGATGTAAGGTTATAATGAGGCCTTAGGCCACATGGATGAACACTGTCCCCAAAGTAATCGTGAGGGTGGACTAATGTGCTGACTTTGCTAAAATATGACCACAATAGTACTCTGTGGCATTGGGATGACCCAGACTTCTTGGACTGTAGCAAGCCTCCATTCAAGTTGGATACAACGTGGATTCCTCCTGATGCCATTCTTATATGTCTGATAACCAAGTACCTAGGGGATTATGGTCCTCATGGTGAGCATGAAATAGTTCATCCTCCTCATTTTATCGACAGGCCAAGTAGCAGCAATAGACAAATGTTAAGAGACTTCAAATATATAAACTCTCCATATACCCTTAATGATCCTCTAGTTAGGATGGACAAGTCTTAAGGGAAATGTCCAACTAAATAAATTTGTACTTATTTAATTTTGATTGTAATACCATTGTTATTTGAAAATAAAAATACATGTTTTATTTATGTATTTAGTTTGGTATTTTTTTTTGGCTTATGATTATGTAATCCGCTAGCCGACTAGGAAATCATCTTATTTAAGTGATGTGTTCAATATCTTAACTAAGATTGTAGGGCCTTAGATTATACTAATGCACTTAGGTAAAGTTGTAAGGAATTTTGAGCTAAGTGTGGACATTAGTTATCAGTGGCGACCAAGTGTCTTTAGGAATGAATATGTGTATTCCTGTGTTATAACTTGGTCGGGTAAAGCTTCTTGGATTTATACTTGAAGTTTTAAGAACATCTTATTCATGATTCTTTGAAGTAATAATCATGGGTGATTAAGTGTATTAGGAATGTATATATGTATCCTAGTGTTTAGGAATGTATATAGGTATTCGAGTATTTAACACAATCAAAAAATACAAATGCTTATCAAGCTGTTGGTGCATCTCGAATTTGATAAGTTCAACCTGATTAAGTAGTTGATTAAGTAATTCATGTCTTTTGTCTTTTGATCGGCAAGGGCTGATGACCAAGAGATATTGTTTGAATATTGTTCTGTTTTATCTTTTACTGGGGATGTAAAAATTGAAGTATAATTCAACTAAAATCAAGATTTTTTATTGAACTTGAAGGGAATGTTTATCGAACATAAAGAAAAAAGTTACAAAATGCCTTTATTTCACTGTTATTATTTTCGAAGGTGTTCCAAGGGTTCTTGAATTGTTCTCCATAAAGTGTCTCTAATTAAAAACTTCCTAGTTGAATGACTGCTGAAATTTCATCAGGATGATGTCAGTTTGCCTCAAGCTTGTTTCCTTTCTGGATAACTTTTTTGAGGACGTAATATCCTTCTTTCAAATTGAGGACCCCCAAAAGAACTTTGTTAGTCCTCGAGAAAATAAAGATAAAGAAAAAAGATAAGAAAACAAAATGCGTATATTTTAAACCCCAAATAGTCTCTTGTTGATCGCTAGTTCTCACTAAAATTGCACTTATATTAGTATTTATGTGTTTTGTGGGTCCTCGTGCAATCACAACTTTGAAATCTTTATTTCAAGATGATTGTGGCAAATTTGCGCTTATTCAAGGCTAAAATAATCCCCTAACCTAATCCCAATTCCCGTACCAATTACCCAAACCTTAATGAAGCCCTATCCACACCTATCATATCCTATCCCGAACCCTAGTGCGTGTGTAGTATTATTTTTATTATTTTCTATATTTTTAGAGTCATTTTTTTATAAGTTCATTTTATTCTATTAAGTGTTTTATTATTTTATGTAAATATAATAGGTGTGCGTCTAATTAGATTTTTGGTTATTTTATATATTTTTATTTTCTTAGATTTATTTTCATTTTATTTTATCTTCTTAGTTTCGTTTTGTTTTGAATCTTTTTATTTTTGAAATTAGGGAATTAATCTTTTTAATTAATTTTATTTCTTAGATTTATAAATTTTTTTAGGTGTTTAATTTCTTTAATTTTAGTAATTTTTATTTTTAGTCTTAAATTTCATTATTAAGTTGTAAATATTTTATTTTCATTTTATTTTTACAAACTAAACACACATATGCACTTCTTAATATTCACTCACCCTCACCCTTATACCATGCAACCTACCCACCTACCTTTCACCCATCTTTTTCCCAACCAAATGTTTCTCTCTCCTCTCACCTCCATTAAAAACTCTCCATATCGCATAAACACCCACATCCACTCTCCAAACAATCCTTACCCCCAACTCAACATGGATATGCCTCCAACTAGTCCTTTGGCCACTATATCTACCCTGAATCCAAGACCCGCCAGCTACCTAGCCCTAGACCATGGCAGTACCATTGAACCTGCTACACCTTCTAAACCCAGATCCTAATCCGATTTATTACTAAACCCAAGTTTCTCCCGGAACCTGCTACCTCCATCATACCCACTTCGAACCCGGACCTCCAACAACTAACCCAAAAACAATCAAACCTGGGCAGACCGGCAACCCATTAGTGGACCTGCTCCGGCCAATAACCCTAACATCGACGACCTCCAAAAATGGACCTACCTCATAAAAGAACACGAATTCATGACAACCACTCTGGTGGTGACCTTGAATAGGTCCAAACCCGATTCCTACCAACTTGACCTGTTGAAAATCCCACAAATCGTTATACCTGAAACCCACCTGAACCAAACCCCAACCTTGAACTTTGACCCATATCCGACAATCCGAGGACCTTTGAACCTGAAACCCATCTGGCACCTACCCTACACCTTGACCCTAGTCCATATCCCCCTTCTCCTAAACCCGAAGCCCTTTGAACCCGACCCCCTATTCCCATCCTAACCTATATAACCCAAGACCCGCCATTAACCCCTTCTAAAACCAACTCTCCTATACCCGATTCTATCAGCATATGTTTCCCATATAAAACTAAACTAAAAATCCCGCTTAAGCACCCACAAGTGTTTGTAATGTCCCAACTTCTTATTCCAAAAATACCCCCAAACACCTCTTCCACATGCACTTTTGTGTCATGCTTAAATTACCCTTACCCCTTATCGTCTCACACCTGCACATTTATCCAGAGAGCTAGAGAAGAAAATCATAGAATAGAGAGAGAAAAAAGTGAGAAAAATTGAACGAATTAGGAGAAACAAATAATAGAGAGTTTAATTTATAGGATTAAAGATTTTTAATCTCAATTTAGCATTTGTACTCAATTTCTATTCCATCTATATTTCTTTCAATTGTGTTTGTTCATCATGCTAGCTAATCACTTCATTCAAAGAGTGAAATGAAGCATCCATGGATTTAATTAGATGATTTAATTATTCTTGTTTATTTTGTTTGATTTAGTTGGCAAATTGTTATTCCTACATGTGTTTATGCATCAAGAGATGATAAACCATCTTTGAAAAGGGATTGAAATCTAGTATATCTTCAATTTTTGGATTCAAACTAGAGATAAGAGGATCTACTAGTTATAGTATATTAGATTTTCATATTACTCATATTTTAATTTATTTTTTTAGGATTTGAAGTTGATTATGTGAGTTAGCTCTAGCGAGTGATTTGTATAATTTCTCTAAATCCTCTCGTCATTTGAGTAGTAGGGATGACAAATTACCTAACTAGATCTATATTTGTTTATTTCATAAAAAAACGAGAATCAATTGATGAAATAAATAAATATTTGGGTACGTAGTAAACTTGAATAATTACATGCATTTAATTCATGAAGTAGAGGTGGATTTGCATTCCTTGATTTTATCTCACTTAATATTATCTCATTTTATTCACATATTATTTGAGTTACTTGATCTTGTTTTAGCACACTTTTTGGTATTGTCTTAATATCTTTCATTTAGTGTAGTTACTTAGTTTCACTATCCATTGTAAAATTGTTTTAATATAAAAAAATCCTTAAAAAATAAAAAATAATATTTTTTAAGAAAAATAGTTAAAATAAAAACATTCATTGCATAATTTTGTTAGTGTTTCACTCTTTAGATTTAGATTGATATCCTTACTTACCTCTATGCAAGTTTATATTGTGTTTGTAGGTTTTCAAGGGTTTTGATTGGAGAGGCTTTGACAACAATGGCATACAATAAGATAGCAGTTCTAAGGGAAGCATCCTATTTGACTTCCTCCATCAGATCCAAGTCCTACCTTCTCATTACAGCACTTTTAGGAGAATTAAAGTTTAAAACTCTATGAGTAGGTAGGCCAACCTCGACTGGTATCAATGCCTCTATCCCCAAAAAAAGCATATAAGGTGTTACACCAGGAGATGTTCTCGATGTGATTCTATGCGCACAAAGAACATAGTGTAATTCATTGATCCACTTTCCCTTGGTAGCATCAAGTCTCCATTATAGTCCATTAATCAAAGTTTTGTTTGTTACTTCTATTTGACCGTTGCTTTGTGGATATCCTGGAGTAGAGTGAAGTTTCTGGATCTTGGATTGAGCGTAGTATGCTTCAAATTCATCGTTATCAAACTGGGTGCCATTGTCAATTATGAAGGCTAGGGTATGCCATACCTGCATATAACATTCTTCCATATGAACTCGAATACCTTATCATAATACATCTTTATCAATGGTTTCACTTCCACCTATTTCGTAAAATAATCGACAACTACCACAAGTATTCGAACCAGCCTTTAGTGGCCGAAAATAGTCAAACCAAATCAATTCCCCAAATGGCAAAAGGCCAGGGAGAAGTGATTGGTGTCAAGGCGATCCCCGGCACCCTATGGATTATTGTAAATCTTTTGCACTTATCATACGTTCTCGCGAAGATCTAACAATTTGCCTTCATAGTAGTCAAACAATACCCTTGCGGGGAAATTCCTTGGACTAACGACCAACTAGCTGAATGAGACCAATACGAAACTTTTGTAATACCCCATATTTTTGAAAGATTTTATTTTAATTATGCGATTAATTAATTTAAAAGGGAAACTTTATAATTAATCCAGATTTAAGTGGATAACTACTAGCATGATGAAAATTAGTATTTATTAGTGATAATTGTCTTGAAGATTAGTTAGTGAGTAAAGTAATATATAACGACAATATTATATAATTGTCGCGTGTGAAAAATACTACAGTTATAATACACTTAGTTGGGACACGCGTGTGAGTCGTGTCGGGACTTAAATGAGGAATTAAAAATGTAATTTTATTTTTAGTTATTATGATGGATGTTTTGAGTACTCCAGTGTGTTCGAAATGATCAAGATAGTCAGAAAAGTCTACTCGGGGGTTTAGTTTAGAGTTCGGGGCAACTTTAGGCCAACCCGACAGCCCAGAGGGGTATTTTTACCTTTTAAAAATTTTGGATTAATTTATGGAAGAAATTTTGAGAAATATATCTTCATGTACGTGGGATATTTAGGGTAAATAACTAGTAAACCCAAGAGAGAGTCCAAGAGGAAGAAGGAGAAGAGGTTCCTAAGAGTTCCAAGGCCAAACCTAGTTACATTTCACCAAAAACATCATCAACATGTAGATCGGGAAGAGGAGAATGCATCTATACCAATTTCAAGAGATGAACTAGACCTTCGTGAAAATGAAAGTGGTTATCTTGCTTTATTTAGAGCATGTAATGTCCATGTTAGACTAGTCGATGATTTATTCATTATATTATGAAATTTTGGACTGAAATTGGGTATTAATCCCTGATTGTGGTACATGTTTTGCACGTAGTTGAATAACCATATATTGGGATATAAGAAATATGGGTTTTACATGTTGAAATTACGAAATCAAATCTAGGTTTAATTGTTCATATACGGTGATTATGGGAACTTAGGGCTTTTTGAGGATTGAAGAAAATAATCTGAATCTATGATGAGATTATAAAAATTTGATGTAAAAAATGTGTTAGAAAGCCTTCAATTACTAGTGGTTATAATTTAGACTCATTGGATTTGAGTTCATTAAAGTTTTGGATGATTTGGATGATGAAAAACTTGGAAAAATGCACTTTTTGGAGGACAGGGACGCCCTGCAGTTTTCTCGTTCGAATGACCTGTGTCGTTCGAATGACCCCGTTCGAGTGAGAATTCCAATGACCTATCCAATGAGAATTCAAAGAGTAGGTCCATTCAAAGGACCTCATTCGAATGAGCTTCTAACAAAAATTTAGGCCCTAATCCGTTCGAAGTTTCGTTCGAACGAGATTTTCCCCAACTTCTAAAGAGATTTCAGAAGTTCAAATTTTTGCCCGGGCAAGTTAAAAACCTTATAAGGTTGATTCCAGTTAAAAACCTTGAGTGAATTCATTACATAGTCTAGTGGTGAGATGATTGCGTAACTACTAAGGGAATATGTTATTATGCAATATTTACGATAGAGAGATTAATCGCACGAATAGAGTGACGTGACTATTAGAGATAATAATACTACGTATAAATTTGGGGATTTGGGTTGTGTGAATACCTAATGATTATTATAGGTTATGTATGTACCTATTGACTGAATTATTTTGTGTATAACATACCTACGATACTTGCTGTCGGGGAGAGGTTGCGCGTTATGGACGATCATATCTTGAAGAGCCTTCGGGGGGATTTTAATTCGTATCACTAGAACATGGAACCTAGGTACGAGCTATCAGTGAGAACGATAGTGTTGACGGTCATATGGGTGCGTAGGTATGTGCGTAACCCATGGGCTTGGAATTATATTCGTCTTCAATGTGTGTGTTTATTTTGATGGTTCGTGAGAGATTGAACCTATAGTCCTTTATGTAGTGAGCGGTGCACCGGGACATGATAGCAGAGTATGCATGGCACCAAGGGGTCCTAACCTAGGGGTGCAGTATTAGTATATATATATATATATATATATATATATATATATATATATATATATATATATATATATATATATATATATATATATAGAGAGAGAGAGAGAGAGAGTAATAAATTTATGTATACTTGTGATTTATTTTACTGTGTGTGCTTAGTAGATTTGGAAATAACGACATTTAAAAATATTCTTAGTGAGAAAAAGAATACCAGTGAAAATAGCGATTGTGTATATGAATAACTATCCTTAAACATATGGTAATACGGGATACAGGTGATATGGGTAAATGCATGAGATTATTCGTGTGGAAATAATCATCTTCAGACTAGTTAGACGGGGTAGCACAACTATGATGAGTTAAGTATACACGTTAGGTGTGCACATTAGATGAGAGATGAGTATCTCAAGTGAGACTACGAGAATCTAACATGTACATTCTATGTCCTATTATTTTCCGTTAAGCACTTGCTGATTTTTAAACTATTTTCAACTCGGGCTCTGAACCTTTTATTGCAAATCTCTTTTTTTTTGGTCAAATTATTTTAGGTGCCTAGCCACAGGGACACCAAGTATAGGTGTTCCATTCATCTGATGAGCTGTAGTTGCTATGGAAGTTACAAGATTTGGTAGTCGAAGCCTCCATGATTTTTGCTTCTTCATCTTGAGTTATTTACTTCAGTTAGGGCATGTCGCCCCTTTTTCTTATGCAGACAGTCGAATATTGTGAATTTATTTATTTACTCCTTTCAGTTGTTTGTCTAATTTTATTGGATTATTGTATTTGACATTTAGGCTGGAACTTTTTACTCCAGTCATATTTATTATGTCAGTCAGTTTACTTCGTATGAGATTCGTTTGCCTCGTGTATGTTTAGTAATTGGTTAAACTGATTTTATGTTAATTAAATGATAAAATTTTGTTACCAACCTTTTTAAATATTAGGCAGTTAATGTTAATAATAAAGATTTCGATAGTGATGCATATTCTGAACCAACTCGATATACTAATTTAATTTAATCAAGAACTAATCACCTGATATTTAATTAGGCGGGGTGCCCCCGATGGTATCAGAGCATCAGGTTCTAGAATCTTTTAGGATCTGTGCGTCTTATTACGTTTCAGCTTAGCTTTTTTTTTATATAGAGCCCTATTATAGGATTTTTGTATTCCTCTACACATACCACTTACACTCTCCTGCTAATAATAATAATTTATGTGATTCATATACAAGTTCAGGTGAGCTTGGTCCACACAACAATATGGGACAACTAGCAAAGTGCGTTTGAAGGTTTGTAGAAATAAAGGCTCAGTAAGACATGGAGTATTCGTGAAATTTTGATCGCAATAGAGGTTACCAAAATTGTTGTCCATGTAAAAGATAAAAGGATAAGCACTTGGGGACAATAACTTCCCAAACAATATGTTAGATAGCAGTAGTGAAAATTTAGACTCACCCAGCGTAGTCACAGAGGAACTCTTTTGAATAACCACTAATAGGATTTGAAGAAAAGATGATGTGTGATGGGATAATAAAAGAAGATAATCCAAATGCAATAGTGTAGGGTGGAGTGCAGTGACACTCGAAAATTAATTTCAGACCAAATTTTTAACTCATAGGAGCAGCATAGAGCGATGATAGCCAGTCACCGCGTATAAAGTAGTATATATGGAGTTAAACGTGATGTTGGGTGCAGTTTGACCATAAGATCTTCCATCTACTGTTCAGACAGAGATGCAAATGGGATTACTAACTTATCACAAATAGGTCAGGTAGAGATCGACCGTAAAAGATAAGTTAACCTAGTAAATGAACTTCATAGCCAAATAAACGCGATACGAAGAATAACAAGGGTTCGTAATTTGAGAATGGACTCGTCGATGAAATACCCTGGCATGAATGGGAGATATGGCTAAGGTAACTAGTGTCGGTGTCGTCAAAGCCATACATTTACAATAGTACATCAACGCTTTAAGGAGAAGGGAGCTAAGAGGATTGGAGGATCTAATCAAAGAGCAACACTGAAGTTAATGGCACAAGTTAGTTACCACAAGAGGGTATACCCGGGAGGAGACCCACTTAAATGGTTTAGATAATTTGAATTCTTATCAAGTGACGGTAGATTCAGTCAGGGCCATCAATGCCAGCAACAAGTTCCATAAGGACTAGTAAAGACAAAGGGACAACGAGGGTAGCAATCGAGATTATGACTATTAGGTCCAAGAGGGGGACACACCGATATGGCCCGGGGGGCTATAGATAAAGTATGAGCACATGAAGGTATCCTATGTGTGATGACTAGGACCACCGACACTAAATTAATACATGAAGAGAAAGTGAGAATAGTCAGACTTGGAAAGTAAATGAAAATGATGCCAATGGAGCATAGTAGTAGCATGAGAGAAATTACCAGCAGGAGAATCGAGCGAAGAGATTCATACCTAGAGGTTATCAACTTGATAGATCATTGAGTTCAAGAAGGAACAACAAGGTCCTCAACAATAATAACAACATCCCCGTTACTCAAACTCGTCACGACTGAGGAGATGGAGAGGGAGGCCAATAAGGCCAAGTCCAGAAGCAGGGGGATTACTCTAGAAAGTTGTTATGGTCATAAACTGACGGGCTGAATGAAGAAGGATTATCCAAAGTGAGACAGAGGACAATCATATGATGAGACCTTAGAAAAGGAACCATTACAGTTGAGCAAGGGGTCAGTTCCGACATGAGGGTTATGCTCGAGACCCGTTGACCATGGAAAGTATATGGAAATGGAGATAGAATAATTGCCTTACCCTTATATGTAAGGGGTGACATTTAGGGTGACATGAGTGAGTCGCGATAATTGATTAGTAATACCACAATTCGAGTGTGCAACGAGTTTTGTGGGTGCGCTGGACATAATAGCCTTATAAGGTATGTGATTAGCACTAGGTAGCGAGACTGTGGATGTCGCCTGTGGGGGAAGAGAAAGCGTGGACACTAAGAAATTTTGTATATTATGTAACAATGTTTACCCCTTTTTGGGTGTTGTAATAGTATAACATAATATTATTATATTGTGTAGTGGATGGATACTGAGTGTTTGAGCGATAGTAAATTGTTAGTAAGACTATCGTACTCATTAATTTAAGGTATAATATATGGCTTTGTGGGGCATCACCTGAAAGACGGTTGAGCCTGTATATATATTGTATTATATCGTAGACTTCAGTGAGTATGTTGTCGTACTATATTTGGTCCCAGCAAGTATGAAAATTTACTGATGTGATTCAGAGTATATTGATTTATTGTCTAGTGGAGAGATGTAACTCGTTAATTATATACAACACTGAGAACTTTTTGATAGTGAGGGCGCCATGTTAGAAGTCATTTTAGAGAAATGAGAGTGGATGAGTAAACTTATTTGTCCACAAATAGAAATTTCAGGGTACATGTTATGGACTAGGGGCTTAACGGATCTCCACAACCAACAACGTTAGATAATAGTGTATCAAGGGGTTCCTTCTTTGGATTTTGCTTTGCGAGACATCCCACGCATGAAACTTAGCAAACGTTGAAAGTTGGGAGATGTTTTGTCTTTAGTACATGCGTTTGGTACCGTAGTGACTACACGTATATGTAGTTATTACTCTGAGTTAATAGTTATATTACGAATTAAGGCAGATAAACCGTATTATATTAATATGTGAAAATGTTATTAATCGTTGACACCACGAGCAGACACGTGGGACAACATAGGATATAATTAAGTGGAAAATGTAGGGTGGCTTAGTATGAGCTTACCATATAGTTATGCCAAGTATGTGAGGCATAGTTTGACATGAATGTAACATGTCTTGTATGGTTGTACATAAATGCACAAAGTATAGGGTGTATGGGTGCCTTAGTTAAACATATCTTCAATAATATTTATGGGGAGAAGATATGGAAATGTGAGAATATACTTCGATGTATGGATAGATTTGAGGTAGAATTAGAATAAGGCAAAGGGGAACGAAATTTCTTAGTGGGCAAGGGAATCACTGGAGACCAAAGAGTAGAAGGATAAGGAATGTTATAGTGGTGTAAATTGTAAGAAATGTATGATGTAGATTCTCGATAATAATCAACAGTCGCCCAGTACAAAGGACTAATATGAAGAGAGCTACGTCATAACCAATTTAGAATATTTAGAAGTCTATCACAAGTAGTCGGGTTATGATTGCAAATATCTTCCATGAATAGATGGATCACTAATTCGAATGGTAGTGTATAGACCGTCGAACTAAAAAGTACCATTAATGAAGAGACACGGGGAATAACGTAATGTTCCAAAAATGTAAAATGAAGTAGAAATATATGTGTGATGAGCACTAATGACTCAAGGAGTTGACACATGGAGATATTGGAAAAATAATTTAGTAAAGAAAATACTTTGGTCGTGCTTAAAGAGGCTCATATTAATGACAAAACGAAAGCAAAATTTCAAGGTGTCCTGTAAGCACCAAGGTGAATTGTTAGTCTTAAATAATGGAATACTTTGATATGTGATGACTAAAGCGAATTAGTCACTATAGTGGAATATTAAGGGATGATCGTTCGACTGAAGGGTGCCGTTAGTACAGTGACACTGAGATAATGAAAAATTCATGGTATATCACTCGATAGTGTGTCCGTCCAGGATAAGATTTTCATGTCGCGATTTTTGGGAGAGATTTTAGGAGGCCATGGGTATGGTGTGAAGATTGAGTTAGGCCTATCACCCGTAGACTGATGGGAAGATCAAATGAATGAATTAGATGTTAGAGGATATGTTGCGGATGTGTATCCTTTATTTTGGCGGGGCCTGGGAGCAATATCGTCCACTGGTGGAGTTTTCTTATAAATAACTCCTACCAGTCTATTACTGGCATGGCTCTATTTGGGGCACTATATGGTGGACCTTGTCGTTCTCCAGCGTGATGGCTCGAGGTGGGGGGACAACAAGCTACTTGGTCTAGAGATGATTCAGGATACCTCGGCCATGATATAGATGATTTGAAGCCATATTTAGGTTGCTCAGGATAGATAGAAGAGCTACACCGATGCCAAGAGGTTCTTCTACGAGTTCAACGTGGGGGACCAGGTGTTGTTACGAGTATCTCCTATGAACGGGGTAATGCAGTTTCGGAAGAAAAGGAAGTTAGAGCAGAGGTACGTAGGTCCATTCCCTATTATTAAGCCGATTGGGACAATAGATTACAAACTTGGGTTAGCAGAGCACTTATATTACTTTAGAGGATATTGACCTACAACCCGATAGTTCCTACAAGGAGGGGCCAGTTGATATCCTAGACCATAGCATGAGGAAATTGAGGTTATGGTAGTGCCGTTAGTACGTGTTCAGTGACGACATCATAATGTCGAGGAGTATTCCCGGGAGCGCGAGGATGAGATGCCCGACAAGTATCCAGACTTGTTCCTATCAGGTATACAATTTTTTTTACTCTTTTCCAAATTTAAGGACGGAATTTCGTTATTAGGGGAGAAGTATGTAATACCCTGTATTATTGAAAGATTTTATATTAATTATGTAATTAATGAATTTAAAAGGGAAAATTTATAATTAATCCGAATTTATGTAAATAATTACTAGCGTGATCAGAGTTAGTATTTATTGGTGAGAATTATATTGATGATTACTTAGTGAGTAACATAATATATAATAAGAATATTTTAAAATTGTCGCGTGTGAAAAATATGACAGTTACAGTACACTTAGTTGGGACGCATTTGTGAGTAGTGTCGGGACTTAAATGAGGAATTAGAAATGTAATTTTATTTTTGGTTGTTCTGATGGTTGTTTTGAGTATGACAGTGTGTTCGGAAAGGTCGAGATTGTCAAAAAAGTCTACTCGGGGGTTTAGTTAAGAGTCCGAGGCAACTTTAGGCCAACTCGACACCCCAGAGGGGTATTTTTGTCTTTTGAAAAATTAGGATTAATTAATGGTAAAAAATTTGAGAAATATATCTGCATGTATGTGGGAGAGTTAGGGTAAATAATTGGTAAACCCAAGAGAAAGCCCAAGAGGAAGAAGGAGAAGAGGTTCCTTGGAGTTCCAAGGCCAAACCTAGTCACCTTTCACCAAAAACATCATCAACGTGTAGATCGGGAAGAGGAGAATGCATCTATACCAATTTCAAGAGATGAACTAGACCTTCGTGAAAATGAAAGTGGTTATGAATTTTGGGACTGAAATTAGGTATTAATACATGATTGTGGTGCAAGTTTTGCATGTAGTTGAGTAGCCATATATTGGGGATAAGAAATTTGGGCTTTATATGTTAGAATTACGAAATCAAATCTGAGTTTAATTGTTCATATAAGGTGATTATGGGAACTTAGGGCTTTTCGAGGATTTAAGAAATTAATTTGAATTTATGATGAGATTGTAAGGATTTGATGTTAAAAATGTGTTAGAAAGCCTTAAATTACTAGTGGTTATAATTTAGACTCGTTGGATTTGAGTTCGTTAAAGCTTCGGATGATTTAGGGGATGAAAAAGTTGAAAAAATGCAGTTTTAGGACGACTGGGATAACTTGCAATTTTCTCGTTCGATTGACTTGTGTTGTTCGAACGAGAATTCCGACGACCTATTCAACAAGAATCCAGAGAGTAGGTTAGTTCGGAGTGCCTCGTTCGAAGGATATTCTAAGGAAAATTCACACCCTAGTTTGTTCAAACGAAATTTTCCCTAGCTTCTAAAGAGATTTCAGAAGTTTAAATTTTTGCCCGGACAAGTTAAAAACCTTATAAGGTTGATTTGGGTTAGAAATAATGAGCTACGCTATTCTTGAGTGACTTCATTACATAGTCTAGTGGTGAGATGATTGTGTAACTACTAAGGCAATATGTTGGAATAAGAGCGCCTTATGGAATATTTACGATAGAGAGATTAATCGTAGTGATAGAGTAATGTGAGTATTAAAGATAATAATACTGCGTATAAATTCGGGGATTTGGGTTGTGTGAATAACTAATGATTATTATAGGTTATGTATGTACCTATTGATTGAATTATTTTGTGTCTAACGTACCAACGCTGCTTGCTATTGGGTTGAGGTTGCGCATTGTGAATGATAATATCTTGTAGAGCCTTCGGGGGGATTTTTATTCGTAACACTAGAAGATAGAACCTAGGTACGGGCTATCTGTGAGAATGATAGTATTGACAGTAATATGGGCGCATAGGTATGTGCGTAACCCATGGGCTTGGACTGTGTTCGCCTTTAATATGTGTGTTTATTTTAATGGTTCGCAAGAGATTGAACCTATTGTCCTTTATGTAGTGAGCGATGCACCGGGACATGATAGAAGAATATGCTTGGTACCAAGGGGTCTTAACCTAAGGGTGCATGATTAGTGTGTGTGTGTCTATATATATATATATATATATATATATATATATATATATATATATATATATATATATATATATATATATAGTAATAAATATATGTATACTTGTGATTTATTATACTCTCTTTGCTTAGTAGATTTGGAAATAAGGATATTTAAAATATTCTTAGTGAGAAAAAGAATACCAATGAGAATAGCGATTGTGTATATGAATAACTATCTTTAAACATATGGTAATACAGGATATGGGTGATATGGGTAAACGCATGAGATTATTTGGGTGGAAATAGTCATCTTTAGGCTAGCTAGACGGGGTAGCATAACTAGGATGAGTTAAGTATACACATTAGATGAGAGATGAGTATCTCAAATCGAGAGTACGAGAATATAACATGTACACTACATGTGTTATTGTTTTCAGTTAAGCACTTGCTGATTTTCAAATTATTTTCAACTATGTCTCTGACTCGTTTACTGCAAATCTCATTTATTTTGTCAAATTATTTTAGGTGCCAAACCATGGGGACACTAAGTATAGGATTTCAATTCATTTAACGAGCTGTAGTTGCTCTCAAAGTTACAGGGTTTGGTAGTAGACGCCTCCATGATTTTTCCTTCTTCGTCTTGAGTTATTTGCTTTAGTTAGGGCATGTCACCCCTTTTTCTTATTCAGACAGTCAGAGGTTGTGAATTTATTTATTTAATCCTTTCAGTTGTTGGTTTACTTTGATTTGATTATTGTATTTGGCATTCAGGCTGGAAGTGTTTACTCCAGTCCCATTTATTATTTTAGTCATTTTACTTCATATGAGATTTGTTTGACTGGTGTATGTTTAGTAATTGGTTAAACTGATTTTATGTTAATTAAAAGATAAAATTTTGTCATCTACCTTTTTAAATATTAGGTGGTTAATGTTAATAATAATGTTTTTTTACTGTGATGCATATTCTGGACCAACTGGATATTTTGATTTAATTTAATAAAGGATTGATCACCTGATATTTAATTACGCGGGGTGTCACCGACATCCCTCCTTGATCAACTCGGTTCCTTCGAGTGGATGGACACATCGTATTAATGAAACAATGTATATCATTTTGTATAGGACTCCCTTCTCTTATACGTACCCAATTTCTTTATACCTGACTTTTCTCTTATCTTTTGGATCAGTTGGTAGGGATCATTTTTCAATATAAGCTCTAATTGGGTCCATCCATGATGCTCCCAAATCTACATTAATGAAATTTATCATAGTATCTTTGTCTATGCTCCTGGAAGCAAAGATCTCTACTAGAATGCTTATCTTAAGTTCCATCCTGGTCGACGAGGCCAACCGAGCAAGTGCGTCGTCTCGAGCATTTTATATCCTTGGTATTCTAACTATCTATATAGCTGGAAATTGGGAGATCACCTCCATAGCTTTAGCCAAGTATCTTACCATTAAATCCCCTTTGACTCCATATATTTGAAGCATTGGTTGATAATTAACTGAGAATAATTATGTGCCCTTACTTGTTCGGCACCTAATGACAAAGTTAATTAAAGACCAATGATTATTGCATCATAATCAGTTTCATTATTCAAATGTTGAAACTAAAATCTAATGGAATATTCTACATCACTATTTTCACGACTGTTAAGTATAATGCCAGCTCCATTGTCGATTGGACATGAAGATCCATCCACACATAATCTTCATAATGAAATCTTATTGTTAAATCTTTTTGCTGATAGAATTACTTGGAGGAATATCTTCTTGCTTTATTTTGCATAATTCTGAGCCGTATCTTAAATAATGGATGATTTCGGTTGATCGAATACGGATTTGGCTTTCTTTGGAACTGAGATCTCTTCAGGAGAAGACTGCTCAGCAGGAAAGTTTAGTTGGTTGGTTACCTATGTATATGTAAATTATGTAATAAAATATGTTATACGTTTACCCTTCAATAATGATATTGGTTCATAGATGATATCATATTCTCCAAGCTCTGTTGCCTAATACATCATCTGGCCTGACTTTTCTGGCTTGTGAAGTTCTTACCGAAGAGGTAAATAAGCACTGTTCTAAAAAACCCGCCTAGGCTCCGCCTAGGCACGCCTAGGCTTGAGGCTTGGGAGAAACGCCTCGCCTTAAGATTTTGACGCCTTATGCTTGGTCAAACCCTTAAGGCGTACTTTTTCTTTAAAAACAACAATGATTTAGTGAAACGATATCGCCTTTTAAATATTTTTTTGCAAACCGGACTATTATCTCATCCAAAATAATCAAATAGTATTTTTATTTGCAAATATTCAGACATATTTTTATAATATGTACAATTTTAGTATATTAATACCCTTGTTATGGTAAAAAAATATTAAAATATATTAAAAAGACCTAAACGCTTTTTCACGCCTTTTTACGCCAAGGCCCGCCTAGGCTTCTAAGGCTTAAGGCTTGGCCTCCACGCCTCGATCACGCCCCGCGTTTTTTAGAACCTTGTAAATAAGTGTATACAACTATGGTATGCGCTTAAAAGTAAGGCTTCATTCGTCTTGAGGCTTCAATAAGAGTTAATGCAAATTTTTCCAAATGAGGATACCTAACCTATGCACCTTTGAAAGCCTTGCTGGTGTAGTAGACGGGTTTTTTGACTCGCTCTTTTAGTCAGACAAATGCTGAGCTAACTGGAAAATTCAGAAACGGCTAAATACAGATATAACTTGTCTCCTAAAATTAGTCAGTATAGTTGTAACGGAGATCCCAAATACTTCTTCATATCCTAAAATGTTTATTCACACTCTTCGTTCCATTCAAAGGTCTTTATGAGTACCTTAAAGAACGGAAAGCACCTATTTGTTGCCTAAGAAATAAACCGGTTAAGGGCATCCACTCTACCATTAAGTTTTTAAACATTTGTTTTACATGTTGGAGAAAATTCAATTAGATCTTTCATTTAAATAGGATTAGATTATATTCCTTTTCGATTCACTATAAAGCCGAGGAATATCCCTTCTTACTTGTCGAACACGCATTTGGTCAGGTTTAGTTTCATTTGGTGTTTTTCTAGTTGGCCAAACATTTGAATGACGTATTTGATGTGATCTGAAGCTTTTTTGATTTTGATCATCATACCATCTACACATACCTCCATGTTCTTTGAACACTTCATTTACCAATCTTTAGTACATTGCTCCAGCATTTTTATGCCCAAAAGGCATAATATTATAGAAATATGCACCTCGGTTGGTGATTAGAGAATTTCTCTCCTGATCTTCTAGCATCATTTTTATCTGGTTGTAACCATAATAAGAATCCATGAAACTCAACAATTCATATCCTATAGTGGCCTCTACTAATGAATCAAATTTGGGCAAAGGAAAGTGGTCCTTCGGGCAAGCCTTATTAAGATCAGTGTAATCTACATATATACGCCATTTATCATTTTTTTTTACGATTACCACATTTCCAACCATTTTGGGTACTTAATGTAACACCCCGTATTTTTGGTACATTTAAAATTTAATTAATTCGAAAATTCTAAATTACTAAGTGTGTTGTAATTTAATGAATTAATTAGGACAGAATAATATATAAATATTAATCTGGGATTGAATGGTTAATATTTAGGGAAAACTTATTTACTAAGTGAATAGTAATAATGTAATTACGTCGTCTCGAGTATTAATGACGAGGTATGTACTTATCACATCCGGAAGTCGGTATAGACTATATTGGGTGGGGGATAAGTATTTTTATAAATTAATTCGGATGCAAATTCTGAGTGTACAGTTGAGTCCGGATGGGCCGAGATAGTCAGAAAAGTGTACCCGGGGGTAGTAAACGGGTCACGGGACGTTTTTAGACATAGTCGGGCCCACTCGGGGACATTTTGGTCACTTGGGCTTGGCCCATTAGTCTAAAAACGGGAATGGATTAATTAACTTAATAAAAAGAAAATAAGGGCTGGCTAAGCTTAAGCAGAGAAAGGAATTAAAGGGTTAGGAAACCCTAGCAGCAGCCAAAGCCATTTTGGGGATCTCAAAGAACCAACAAGGTCATCTTCAACCTTGGAATCCATCACAAATTCAGACACTACGAAACCTAAGGCAAGTGAATAACTTGCAGTTAGCATTCAATCTGTTTTTCAAATTCATATTTGTGTGCTGTTATGAATTAAAAATCCGTTTTGGGGTTCATGGTATAAACATGGGGTTTTGATAATTCAAAAGAAAACATGAATATGTTTTGGCCGAAATTCATGAGGAGTTATGAAATATCTGATATTGGATTACTGATGTATACTTGTTAGAATGATATTCAGTTAAACCAGAACGAATTAAATGAAGAAATTCGGAGTAATATGTGTTTAAGAAAAGTAATGGATTTTTCCCAATAATTGATGAATCAGTTGTTTATGGACGAATTGATAATTGTTGTAGGCTTTCTGAGTAATCCTAATAAGGTTTTTAGTATACTCTGGTGATAAGAAGGCTTAAAACTAATGTTAGAAGAAGTTAGGGTTTGAGGAACTCCGTCCATGGCTGCCCTGTCTCCGCGAGGAAGACGCAGACCTGTTCGATCGATCGATCGACGGTCTGGGGTCGATCGATCGACGATCGCCAGAATCTGGCAGTTCCGCCAGTTTGTTATATAAGAGGAAAAATTTATATAAAAACCCCTATGTAATTAATTATGGAGAAATTAAATACATAAGATGAATCTAATTAATGGTAGATGAATTAATTAGGGTTTGAGGCAAATAAATTAGAGTCGGAAATTTTGACTCGGGTAAATTTTGGGCTACGAGAGTAAAGTCCAAATTTATGGTGGGGGCGACACCAAAGTAACTTAATTAATTAAAGTGAAGTTTAATTAATATTTAGAGTTGGACCATAAACTCTTAATAATTTTATAGGCTCATATTACGGATTTAGCAAAAGATATAGCCGGGACTTTTATATGTATATATATATATGCAGAGACGATTGTATATATATGTGATATGTACTATTAATATCGGTGATTAGATATTTTGTACTATAGTGCTATAGGGGGAGGTTGCGCGTAGTGGATGAATCCCCTAGCTTGAGGAGTAGGGTGAGTATATTCCCAAGGTCATAGCGTCCGTTATATGGGTGAGGGACAACTCACTTTCAGGGAAGGAATATGACCGCCTCCAGTATATTATTTTTATCAAGTTGGTGTGAGAATTCTGACTTGGGATAACTAGGCTACGTGATGTTTACCTAGTGGGTTAGCACTTTATAGAATTTATATTCCGGGAGTATTCTGCTCGGGAGGTTGCAAGTTGTTATATATTACAGTATGAATGTGAATGCTGAAATATGATTATAAGTATATAATGAAATAATTAATTATATACGGGTTATTAATGAAAAGGGAGTTATTTCACACGTATAACAAGTGTAGAAGTTATATAAATATAAAAAGGGAAATGATATAGTTAAGTTGATGTTACTAATAACTTATGAATCATAATCACTACACACCCAGTTAGAGTAGGGTGGGTATGAAGGCACTTTGTTAAATATCTAGTCCTGGGATGAATAACTTGGTAATTTAATTAAAGTGTTAATGGAGTAGATTAGAGGAAAGGGTAAGGAAGTCCTCAAAAGAGTGCGATAATTACTAAAATATGAAGAGCATGCATATTCATTTTATCACTGCAAGTTAATCATTTGTTAAATGTTTTCAAATGTTTTGGGTACTAACCCTTGCTATAAAAACCTTTTTAAAAACCTTTTAGGTGTCCAGCCACAGGGACGCCAGCCTTGACTATATTCCAGGAATCCGATGCTGCAGCATATGTGGATGTTGCGGGGTTTTGATAGACGCCTCATTCTTCATTCTTAATGTAGAAGTTCGTGATTAGTATTCGAGCATGTCGCTCACTTTCCATTTATTTGTTTTTAGACTTGTTGGGATTTTATTCTTGTCTTTATGGGATTTATTATTTGGACCGTTGGTTTACTCGGTCAATGATATTCTTACTTGTGGATGATAAATTCAGCTATCTGTGATTGTTTATAGTTTTTATTGTCTGCATGGGTTTTGTTTAATTAATGAAAGATAAAAATGGCACCAGTCTATTTTTCTCACTTAGGTGGTTAGTAATTTAATATGACGACAGTGATGCTAAGAATGGACCAAATGAGAATCCTGTTCTAACTTGATTTAGGACTGATCACCCGGGATTAATTAGGCGGGGTGTCACACTTAACATCTTCAATAATTTAGGATTTTTGTAGTTGTTATACCTTCTCTTGGATAGACATATTCTTTTCAAGACTAAACACCCCACATTTTTGTTTGATCATCTTTCCGTCCTTGGTAATATTGATCTTATGGCAGAGGAAATTGGGGTCGATCCTGGGCGTATCTTCATAACTCCAAGAGAATACATTTTTTCGTTCCCTTAGGAATTCAATTAACTCTTGTTTTAGGGACAGTGCTAACATGGAGCCAATTTGAGTAGTCATTTATGGATTTTCCTCGTCAAGGATTATACTTTCAATAGTTTTCATTATTTGCCCATTAATTATCTCTGTTTCATCTCGGGGATCCAAAGTATCAACTTCCGTGTCACTATTGGGCTCATGGTTTCGACTTGGTAGGTAGTGGTATTTTTCATCATATTAACAAAGTCTTCTTGCTCGACTGAAGTATAATAATATTCGTTGTCCACTTTTTGATCAACCTTTACTAAGTCGACTTTGAAATGAGTAGGGAACTTCAGATTTGGTGGATAGTGGAGGACACAACTTTAAATTTTTTCAAACCTACTCCATCGAGAATCGTATTATAGGATGACTAAATATTCTTATCCAGAATGAAGAAACATGTCTTTTGTGTCCATCTTACTGGCTAAGTATTGAATAACACCTCCAGTTTAACAGTTCCTAGGGGATAAATGTTTCCCCCGAGAAACCAATCAAGGGTCTGTGGTATGGTTCCAATTGACTAGGCTTCAATCCCAGGATTTAGAAGCAGTTATAGAACATGATATCTGCAAAACTTTCATTATCTATCAAAACTCTAGAAATTCCTGGATTCTTAATTTGATGACTAAAGGGTCGTCATGGGGATATAGTACTCCAAAAAGGTCATTTTTAGAGAAACTGATGATAAGCTTGTCCTTCTTTACTTTTTTGGGGAGATCATCACCACTATTCCAATTGATGCAGTGTATGTAGGAGCAAGCTTGAGATTCAATCAGGTTAGCTTTCCTCTTAGTAACCGTCTCTCCTCTTTCAGCATCTCCACCTACGATGACCTAACAATCAAAATAACCAATTCTTATCATGGCTACCTCAATTTCTTGTTGATTGGGTTTCTTTGGTAGGTCTGGCTCATCTTCATAATCATCCTCGTAACCATGCTTCTTGTCATCTCTAAGCTTAGAGGAGGAATCCAGCCTTCCTCTTATTTCTCGACTTTCATGCCAATTAGTGAATTTGTTCAGTTTTCCTCGGCGAATGAGATATTTAATCTCATTCTTCAAAGTGATTAAATTAGCAATTGTGTACCCATGATCCTTGTGGAATTCACAATATTTGGATTTGTCTCTCCTATTGAGTGGTGCCCTCAGCTTCTCGGGCCATTTCAAATCTTTGTTATTTCTAATCTCCTTCAGGATATGATTGATAATAACCATCAGTGGAGTATAAGCTTCATATTTTTTAGGGTTTCTCTTACTTATTTTGCTTCTTCTCCTTCCTTTCTGTGGGCTTGGTCATCGGGGTTTGCTTCGCAGCCATTGCTTCCTCAGCACTCATGATTTTTCCAATCCTGTCCATGATTTTTGTCATAGTTTTAGGAGGATTTTTTGCTAATGCATAATACAATTTTTTTGGAAGTAAACCACTCATCAAGGCTCTGATGGTTGTCTTTTCCTCACAATCAACCACTTCTAGTTTCTCGTTATTAAAACAAGTGATGTATTCCTTTGTGGTCTCCCCTGCTCGCTGTCGAACACTTAAAAGATGAGACACTCTCTTAACTGTCTTGGACCCAAAAGATAAATTGCGAATGAACGGATCGATGAGTTAATTAAAGGTGGAGATTTCTCCTTGGGGAAATTTGTTATACCATATCTATAATGAACCAGTGATAGTGATTGAATAAGAAGTACATCTCATTTTATTTGGAACATAGTATATATCGACTGCAGCCTGATATTGCTTAATGGGTAAAACAAGTTCAGTCTTACCATCATATTTGGGGGTAACCACTGGTGGAGTAGGGAAATCAACAATTACCTTGATGAAAGGAGCCACCTTGATAAAATTTTATTGCACTGGACTCTTTATTTTGCCCATCTCCCCCAGCTAATCTTTTAATTATTGGATTGCCCTTTTCCATGAAGGATTTTCATCCTTAGATCTATTGTAAGAAGCTCGCCCGTCTCTTCCATACGTATATGCTGAGATCACTTCCTAAAAAAACTGCTTGGCTTGAACAGATCTTCGGGCACTAGTAATAGGCCTGACTGATCCCTCATTGTGGTCGGCATGACATTCTCGTGATCTGAATTATTCTCTATGACAATCTCTATTTACTAACAGGCCCAAGTGATCAAAGCCAAAGTCCTTCTTAACCTTTTTAGGATGCTTCGAAGTTTAGGGGTAAGAGAGAGACCATCATAGTAATCCATAAATCTAATTGACGAATTGGCCCCTTGGTGAAAAGATCTATCATACACAGATATAGAATAATTGTTTTAATTATTCGTTGGAGGAGGGGATGGC
The DNA here is from genome assembly GCA_949130495.1 of Sambucus nigra. NCBI lineage: Eukaryota > Viridiplantae > Streptophyta > Magnoliopsida > Dipsacales > Adoxaceae > Sambucus > Sambucus nigra. The sequence goes on from OX422223.1 coordinate 412,442,876, forward strand.
ATTTCCCTTTTATAATATAAATCAGTAGTATTCCTTGATGGAGCAGTAGGCTAGCTTATAACGATTGAGCCAATTCCCTCATAGTTTCTTACATCACTTCATGCACTTTGGAAACATTGATCAGCACTCCATTTAGATCTGTCATGCTAGGAGGAGCTTTGCGTCTAGCATCATTACTTCTTTCATGCATTTTATTCATCTTGTGCAATCCTTCAGGATGATTAAAAAATAGGTTTGGTAGAGAACGATGATAAACAAACATTCCCACATATGACGTCAATTTGTTAATGTCTAAAAATGGACAGATTCCGTTTTTATAATCACAGATAAAAATTATGGAAATAACTAAAACTACACATAAAAACACAAATATTTTAGAGTGGTTCGACTATAAAATAGCCTACATCCACTTGTGTTGTTATTCAATTAGATTTACAACAAGCATATATGTATGATTCAAGTTATCCATTGAGTTGAGGGATTGATTTGTAATTATAAGGGTGTAAAACCCTAAATATAAAGCGAATTTATATTGTTACGCATTTACATCTCTGTACAATAAGTAAAATTCTTGGAACTAGTTGGTATTCCACCCGAGTAACTGTTGATGTTCTAATTTCTTAGCCTTATAAAAATAGTCGGACTTCCTGCCAACTAAGTGTTTCTGAGATCGATCAAGTACGTTAGTTGGCCACATTGGATGGCATGTGTACTTTCTTCATTAGTCCATGTAGTCACATAATTTTTTTTCCACAATAATAGTTGATATAAATACCAAAATACCAATTGATATAAATAAAAGCAACCACGAACATGAAAAACTAAACACAATAATCAAACACAAAACATGAGCACATAAAAAAGGGATGAAAAGTGTTTCTTTGCGAACAATCTTGGAATGCCTTTAATCTTCTTGTAAATTCAAAAGTGGCCATAACGTTTCTATGAATTTAAGCATAATAAAACAAATTTTGGAACCCTTAATTTAAATTTTGAAACCCAATTCCAAAATATGACCTAAAATATAAAAATATAATTCTAAACAACATATGAGAACAAAATCTATGAGAACAAAACCTTAGTAATGAGATTTGAGCTTCTTGGTTAAAAAATATCTTAAAACAAAGAAAATACAAACAAGGTTAGGTTTCTGTAAGAAATTAAATGTTAAATAGATTTATGTGAATAAAAACATTACAGAAAGAGCATACACATAATCAACAAAAAAGAGCATACAAAACTGAAACTACCAACTACATCTGCCATCATAAACTAAGAAAGAGAGAGATAAAGAAAAATGAAATCTGATAGCATGAAAATACACATCCACAATAGAACAAAAACTCACAAAGCATCCCTATGAATCTCTATGAATGCCCAAATTTGAAAAAAAAATAGATATTGAACAAATTCAACGTAATAACTGCACATATCCATCACATTCATCAGTCGATGTACCAGAGCTGAGAAATACAAAACCTTTGAGTGTGTCAAAATCCAAAACCTAAGAGTGGAAAGTGAAAACCTAGTATGTAAAAAATCTAATATATAAGTAAACAAGCAAGAATACCTGAGTTTGCCAAGCAAAGCCTCTGAAATGCATGAAACCCAACCTGAGCAAACCAAGAATACCTGAGTACGTAGCTACTCAGATACTTATTTAAATTTATGTTAGGATATTCCATTTTTACTTTTCCACATGTGATAGGATTATTTGATGATCTTTTAAGCGTTCTATATTTTTACAATTGTATGATGTTTATGGCCATACAGGTTTATATATATTATTTTATAATATAAATCGATGGAAAGGATTTATTGGTAGTTTTGTTGCGGATTTTGTTATTGTTGTTGGGTTTATTTTAATGTTAAAACAGGCTGGATTTCATGAATAAACAAAGGAAACTCTATCAAAATTTTATGAAAAAAATGCATGTTCTAAATTGATTAAGTTAAACACAAAGCATTTAAAAATTGGGCATTGGTGAATGATGTGACCACAAATGTGTATCTAGTGCGTTCTATATTGGCTCAAGTGCAAGCCTGACACTCAATTAATAATCCCGAAAAGTCGGAGTTGAATCCTCATGGAAAAAGGATGAGAAAATCGTAACGACATTTGGAATGACGGCGAACCCTAACTTGACTCTAAAAGAATGAAAAGATGCTTTGAATAGGAGATTAACTATGAACTAAATGTGGGTTTAAATGAACAAATGATAAAAATAAGTGCTAATGCAATGCATTTAAACTAATTAACCTAAGAGAAATGGAAAATGTATAACAAACTTAACTGCAAATGAGAACAATTGTTTGGGTTACAATCCCCTACACCCTAGTACTTCACCTTGTAGGATAATAGATTTCGAAAACACAATCTTAAATGAACTTGGACCTTATTAATCCTAAGCATTACGTATATGAAGGAGCGTAGCCCGCATCATACGAAATCAAAGGCGAGAATAAAGCGGTGTCCTATTAACTACCATGCGGGTCACACTCTTAAGCATCCCGATTATCTAAGGAAAACGATATCAAAAGTCCTACGACGATTGCGATAATTACGCAACACGATTTATTTAAGATTCAATTTAAAAATCTATTTCCAATTATGATAAATTACATCGGGTAGGGTTCATGCACCCCAACCCTTAAAAAGCTTAGCCAGACATGATTAAATCAAGAAAAACATTAATTCTAGAAACAATTTAAATCATGACTGCTACGGAAGACATTGACAACAAAAAATTTTAGTTTGATATTGCAACTAATAATTTAGGATTAATTAACTAAATAAGGAAGAGATCAATTCAGATGAATTGGAATTACTTGCATTCAATGAATCCATAAATCAAATCTGAATCTTGTAATTAATCTTCAAACTAGGGTTTTCAGTACCGGGAAGATAGCTTCTTCCCTCACTCCAAACCTCCCTTCAAAATTAAAAAATTAGAAAACTCCCCTTTGTCTAACAATAACTAGAATTAAAAATACATCACGAAAAATTCAGAATTGTAGTTGAATCAAACTCTAAAATCGGAACAGAAAAAATCAGGATTTATCTTCACCGGATCAGTTCGTCTGGGTTGTTCATCTTGTTCTGGTTCAAAATACGGATCGGTCTATCTTTCTTCTACATCGGATCGGTCCGACATCCAAAATTTTCCAGTAAGCTTACAAGAGACGGGGTCGGTCCTTTTTTGTTGGAAATAGGAGCGATCCGGTTAGTGAATTTTTCCAGTGAGTTATGAGAGTCCGCATCGGTTCTTTTTTCTTAGAAATAGGATCGATCCAGTCTTATATTCGATTTCTCTTCAATTTCTCTTGATTTTCACTTCATTATCTCTCATCTTTAGAACCTCGTAACTTCTGCTCCGGAACTCGAATTTGGATGCAATTTATTCCTCTGCACTTGTAGACTCGAGGTCTTCAACTTTCATTATGTGTTATCGTCCAAATTCCTGATTAAAATTATGCTTTTACCCTTTTGACTATTCTTCCTTGATTCAATCTTCTTCTTTGTCTTTTTCCTTTCTTTACTTAGCGATAAATACATGTAAATATAATAAAATAGGCACAAAACTCGAGATACTATGTAGAAAGGTCAGTGGCATATAAATGAGATAAAACAACATGAATTATATTATTCGAGGTGCTAAAATATACTAAATTATGGAATAATTTCGAAAGAATTTATGCCTAATCAAACCCCCTAACATAGAACTTTGCGCGTCCCGAGCAATGTAAAGGAATTCAACTACAACTCAACTCTTGAAAATTGTTTTATTAGGATATAAAACAACTTTTGCAAGCAAGCGATTGCATTTAGCGTATGCAACAAGCCTTTAAACCTCTTGGTTACCCTAGTAGGACGAGTTGTGTCTCGTGAGGGTTTGCAGTGAATATACCCACAAAATTCGTTTTGATTCAAAGAAATTCAAAATACTTAAAAATTATTCGATTTAAACTTTTGAAAAATAGTCACCCTAATTTAGTATTCGTAAGTCTCAATTTGTTGTATGTGTGTTCGAAGCCAAAAATTAAACTGCATATTTCCACCGATTGATCATTCTGTTACTTCCCGAATATTTGTTTTGATTCAAATGCTCACGGGATACTCTCACAAACGAATCACTCAGAATATGGCTTATTCTCTTGGTATGCGTGATTTATGAGAGTAAATGTAATGGAGCTCAAGTCCATGCACACCATTATGAAAGACGAACTATTTGGGGTGAGAAAGATTTTGTCATTGGAGTATAATTATAGGAAAACCGAAAACATCATCTCTAATTCACACATTTAATCTATGTTATTATCTGTTGTGCCTTAACTCTCCACTCGATAACCAATTTCGCAATTCGGACTCGGTTAGGACTTTTTCTAGCTTAAAGTGTATTGGGTAAAATTGACAATGGTTGGTAACTTCAGAGTTGAAATGTTTTCTTTATGATGTCCATTTGTGCTTTTTCGGGCTTTTCCTCATTTTTATTCTTTTTCTATTTTTTTATAATTTCACATTTTTTTTCTTGTTATTTTTTTCGAGCATTTTCTATTTTTCTTGCCCCTTTTTATTGCACTTTTCGGACTTAAATTCTGACTTTTTTCATTTTTCACAATTCCGAGCTATTTGAATTTTTTGGGTTGTCAAACGAAAAGGGAAAATTTTATTTGGCTCAAACTGGGTTTCAAAAAGGGGTACTTTTCACGACTTATTCTGGCCAATCTTTTTGGATGACAAACGAGGGCCTACTTCATTGCCCAAATTACTAATTGCGTTACCATACGCATTTCGAGGTGAATTAAATTTAGAGATTTATTTAGCGCATTTCTCAAGTCAACATTCCATTTCCCATAACTGATCAAACAAAGGAATTGGCATCCCCGACGACTTATATTAACCGTTAAAATGAACTTTGAGTTAATCATTAACTCGGATGGACTTTAAAAACTCATTAAAATTGATAGGCTCGAAATCTCACCAGGTTTGATTAATCTCCACATTTATTCGTTAAGTCATCAATTCACGCTCAATTTCCATCCTTATTCAATTTTGGCTTTGTGCATTTGGATTTTTACAAATTTGATACTTTTACTAACGTTTCAGTGTTATTTTTGAAAAATTTAAATTCTAATTTTTATTTATTTTGAAGAAACATATTTTTGGTTTTTCAGAATTTTTCAATTTTTTTTGGGGCATTTTTGAAAAAATTTCATTTTTGAAAATTTGTGAAGTTTTAGAAATACGCAATTGTACCCCCCCCCCCAACATAGACTTTTCCACTGTCCTCAAGCAAGAGGGATGAAAATCTAACTAAGAGCGAATAAAAAGTGCGAAAGAATAAAACAAGCAAATATGGAAAATGTTGAATTTTATATATATGCATAACTGTGTTACAAGAGGTTAAAAGCAAGACAATGACAATTAGCAGACGTGACCAACAGAACAACAACTATGCCCAAAACAACAAACAACCAAAACAACAAAAAATAGCAATCAGCATGTTTGAGCTTCACTGGGGTGGTGGGTTAGAGCTGCTCAGGGCGTTCGGATCATAGGGGTCATAAAAATAATTCGGTGGTGGCGCACCCATGATCCGCTAGTACATCTCAGTTTGAAGTCGGTTTGACATCCTCGTGTCGCGTTGGTAGTCAGTTCGAAAAGCAATAAAGTTGGCTTCCAACGCCAAAATACGGTTCGTAAGCTCGGCATCCGGGGGTTCAAAATTAGCATCTGCCTCACTGTCGTACTCATATTCCTCTTCTGCCATCACCACATCAGCCTCCACCTCCTACGCTCTCGACTCTTCCTCATTGCTGCCATCACTATCATCTGGTGCATCCCTAGCTTAGAAAATCTCCCTTTGCATAGCGCTCTTGTTGCGGGTGGCCTACCTAAAAGGATTGGGGAGGCAAGGAAACCCGGTGGGTGGTCCCATGCTGGCGTCGACGAGAATAGATGAGATTAGCCAGTCATAATGGAGCGGGGCAATACCCTTCTCATCCAGGGGTGCATGGAAAATGTCTTTGTACATTGTACGGTCCAAGTGTATAATGCATTTTGGGTCATACACGTGGTAGACAAGGGTTGCTTGACTAGGGCGCATGATGGAGTCATTTGATATTTGGAGAATATTAGCGCAAATGATTCGGAAAGTGATGCTCAGTTTGTCGTCCATTTGGCCCATGAAAAAAGTTTGACTGCGCCAATATTCGCTAGGAGTGATACAGGAAATGCAAATATCCTTAGCAAGGGGTGGGTGGCTGTTGGGATATTGGTATAGGGATGGATGAAGGACATACTTTTTCGCCAATTTTCACATGAGGATGGCTAGAGAGAATGGTATGCGGTTCTAGCCAACGTACGCCTCAGCCAGAAATTTATCGGTGCATACGAGGGACCCATAGAAGGATCGCACTTCATTTTCCCACACTGCGCCGTATGGTTCATTGAGGAAGAGGCACAACCCCTTTGTGAGGAAGAGGTTGGTAACACTTTGGGGTAGCTCGCTCCAAATAGCTTGCCTCTCTATGTGCAGCTTGTGGGAGTGAGTGAAGAACTGGTGACACCATCGCTGCTCCTTATAGGAACGGAACAAGTTTGGCCTGTTTTCAGCAATGACCATGGATTTTTATTTTTCTGGTGGTGGTTTGTTGGCCATGAAGGAAGTATAGTGGAGAAACTAGAGGTTGGAATAGAGAGGAAGAGAGTTGGGTTATGGAAAGTTATGGTGAAAAAATGGAGTGGTATGGGTGTGTATTTATAGGTGGGGGTACGGGAAGGGTTTGGGTTTGGGAGGGAATGTTTTTGGAGGGAAAGGGGGATGTTTTGGGGTGGAAAGGGTTGAGAAGTGGTGTGAGATAAAATGGAGGGAGATGGGTGGATTGGGGAGGATGGACCTTAGGAATTTAAGAGTTGCAGGTACCGGAGTGATCCGGGTGTCAAGGGCCGAATCGGTCCGTGTCTTTTATTTTTATTTTTTTAATTTCTCCCTACCGAACTGGTCTGGGTGCCCCAGACTGGATTGGCTTGAATTCTAGATTTTTCCAGAATCCTCTAAAGCTCTGGGGTGCTCTCCTCTCTCAACTAAAAAGTTCCCTCACTCGTTTTTCTTCACGATCAGTCCTAAAACCTTTCGAAAACCCAAATTTGACTGCATATGTTCTCCCGGGATGTGTACTGATGTGTCTACCCCTAACCTCTCAAACTCAAACCTATGGACTCTAACGACCCTAACTTAATCACAGCTACTATACACAAGATTTCACCCCAGGTGCTTCGGGGGTGCGATGACCTCTCAGTTAAAGCTCACTCAATGCCGTAAAACGGAACTGATAACCAAATGGCATTGATTTATTCTACGCACGCCTCTAAATACGACTTTAGGCATTATCCGTTAACTTTGAATGTACCTTCCCCCTTTAGATCTTAAAATTCCACAGCTCCGTGGGGCAATACGTTCTTCACAACGAATGGGCCAGTCCACCGAGACCGCAACTTACCCATAAATAGATGAAGTCGAGAGTTATAGAGAATCACCTTTTTCCCAGGAAGAAACTCTTTGTGTCGGATAATCTTATCATGTGCGAGATTCATCATTTCTTTCGATATTTTATCATTTTCATACGCATCATTGTGTATCTCCTCTAACTGATTTAACTGAAGCTTGCGAGCTTCACTGGTTTTTTCCATGTCATAGTTCACCCTCTTAATGGCCCAATAAGATTTGTGTTCTAACTCGACGGGAAGATGGCAAGGCTTTCCATACACAATGGGGAACGGGGACATTCCGAGTGGATTCTTGTATGCGGTACTATAGTCCCATAGCGAATCATTCATCAAAGGGACCAATCTTTTCGGTTAGGATCAACGGTCTTCTCGAGGATGTTCTCGAATTCTTGATTCACCAACTCAGCCTGGTCATTCGTTTCTGAGTGATAGGTCATTCCAAACTTGTAGACAATGCCATAATTTGGCCTGTTGCAAAAATGTGTGCCATTATCACTAATTATCTCTTTCGGAGCACCGAAGTGGGAAAGTATGTGTTCCTGCAAGAAATGTATCACCACTTTATTTTCATTTATTTTGGTAGTTATGGCTTCCACCCATTTAAAAATGTAGTCTACCGCAACAAGGATGTATAGGTATCCAAAAGACGGGGGGAAAGGGCCCATGAAGTCAATACCCCAGCAGTTAAAAATCTCTAATAATGACTATAGGGGATAATGGCATCATGTCTTGTCGAATTATATCCCCCATCGGTTGACACCTATCGCATGATTTGCAATAATTACTCACATCCAGAAACATTGTGGGTCAGTAGAGGCCGCTTTGGAGGATTTTAGCGTCCGTCTTTTTCATCGATAAATAACCTCCACATGCTTCTGAATGACAGAATTAGATAACCTTGGGTATTTCATCATCCGGTACACATCGTTAGATGATTTGGTCCGCATAATATTTGAAAAGTAATGGATCGTCATAGAAAAATATGCATGACCAAGTAATGAACCTATTCTTATCTTGCGGTGTCCCCTCGGGAGGGACGACTCCCGTGATAAGATAGTTGACTATGTTCACAAACCAGTGGAGAGACGAGGTGGAAAATAGTTGTTCATTCCATAAATATTCGTCTATGGGTATAGGATCGCTAGGTACATCTGATGAAAGTCGGGATAAGTGATCGTCCACAATGTTTTCTACTTCTTTCTTATCTTTAATGGAGAGATTAAACTCTTGTAGGAGTATGATCCGCCTTATGAGGCACAACTTTTCATCTTTCTTTGCAAGGAGGTATTTTAACGCCGCGTGGTCGGTGAAGAAAGTAATGGGTGAACCTATGAGGTAGGAATGAAAATTGTCTAGACCAAATACTATCGCTAGAAATTCTTTCTCCATAGTGGAGTAATTGAGTTGTGGTTCGATTCAAGTCTGACTAGCGTCGTAGATGACATAAGTCTTCTTGTCTTTCCTTTGGCCCAAAATGGCCCATATTGCGAAATCACTCGCATCACACATAAGCTCGAATGGTAAGAGCCAATATGGATCTGGCATGATGGGATTGGAAACAATCATTCTTTTCAATTTATCAAAAGTGCATTGGCATGCTTTATTCCACTCAAATTGGGCGTCCTTCATGAGAAGGTTACTCAAGGGCCTACCGAGGGCGCTAAAGTCCTTTATAAACCTTCTATAAAACCGTTCATGGCTTAAGAAAGAACTCACATCTTTTAGAGATTTAGGTGGGGGTAACTCGGCTATGACATCTATTTTAGCTCTATAAACTTCAATTCCTTTGGATGAGATAATGTGGCCAAGAACTATTCCCTTGGTGACCATAAAATTGCATTTTCCCAATTCAGCACCAAGTTCTTTTCAACACACCGGGAAAGTAATTTCTTAAGATTCGCTAGACAAAGATCGAAAGAGGTACCAAAAATGATAAAGTCATCCATGAACACTTCAAGTCCTCTTTCAATCATGTCACTAAAGACACTTAACATGCACCTTTGGAAGGTCATGGGGGCATTGCACAATCCGAATGGCATACGTTTGTAGGCAAACGTACCAAAAGGACATGTGAAATTAGTATTCTCATGGTCGAGATCATCTACCTCTATTTGGTTATATCCAAAATAACCATCTAGGAAGAAATAATAAGGGTGTGCCACTACTCTCTCTATCATCTGATCAATGAATGGTATAGGAAAATGGTCTTTCCTAGTTCTCGCATTGAGTTTCCGACAATCAATGCAAATGTGCCACCCGGTGGTAGTACGTTGAGGAACTAGCTCATCCTTAGCATTTTCAATCACCCTCATGCCTGACTTCTTTGAGACAACTTGTATGGGACTCACCCACTTGCTATCCGAGATTGGGTAGATAATCCCAACATCCAACAGCTTGATAATTTCTACCCTCACTACCTCTTTCATGGTAGGGTCCAATCTTCTCTGCATTTCCCTCAAGGGCTTCATGTCCTCCTCGAGGTGGATTTTATGGGTACAATTCAAAGGATTTATACCTTTCAAATCATCTATGCTCCAACAAAAAGCACTTGGTACTTCCTCAAAAATTTCAACAATTTACCCTCTTCCTCTTCATCTAGGTTACATGAGACAACAACAAGAAATGTCGCGTTCTCTCCTAAATAAGCATATTTGACATTAGAGGGTAGTTTCTTTAATTCGAGGGTAAGAAATTTTTCACTGGAGGGAACCATGCGTGCCTCCCTCGATGGTAGTTCCTAAAATCTAAAAACCGAACTTACATCTCTTATGTCCTCGTTCGATGCTCGCTCATCAAGAATCTCTCTCAACTCCTCTATCTTCTTCTCAAAGTCGGTGTACGCTCCCTCACTCTCATTGCTCAATACAAGGCAAGCTTCTAATGCATATCCACTATAATTTTCCCCTATGTTCTCCTCTACGATCTCGTCAATAAGGTTCACTGCATGATGATCATCGTCATCCCCCACATGTTGAGATACGTTGAAGATGTTTGTCTTTAAAGTCATGTTCCCAAAATTGAGTTGCATCTGCCCATTGCGAGTATTAATCAAAGCGTTAGTCATGGCTAATAATGGGAACCGAAGGATAATGGGAACATGATTACTCGAGGCAAAGGAGGGCTCCGTGTCCCAAATGACAAAATCTACTGGGAAGTACAAAGTGTCGACGTGGACTATCACGTCCTCTACAATACCTCATGGTATCTTCATGGTACGATCCTCTAATTGGAGAGTGATATTTGTGGGCTTGAGGTCACCCAAATTAATTTGCCTATTGATGGAGTAGGGGAGGATATTGACACTCGCTCCTAAATCGAGTAAGGCATTTTCGATTCGATTCTCTCCTATGATGTGGGAAATGGTGTGTACTTGAACTTGGTGGGAGATCATTGAGAAAAATGGAGCTCACATTTTATTCTAGAACACACATTATTCTATACCTTAATCCTCCTATTGATTTTCAATAAGTCTTTAATAACTTTTTCATAAGCGGGAATTTGCTTGATGGCATCAAGGAAAGGTAAGTTTAACGTCACTTGCTTAAGGACTTCTAGCACGTCATCACGGGGTTGACTTTTTGGGAAGTAACCAACCGTTGAGGAAATAGCGCTGCGGTGGGTGGTTTCACTACTATCTCGAGCTCACTAGTGTCGTCCTTTTCACTCTCTTTCAAGGGTACATCTTCGGCCTCTTTCGTGTCGGGCGAAATCTCCTTGTCTTTTGGTGCGTCGTGTGGGGGAGGTGATAAATCAATAACCCTCCAACTACGTAGAGTGGTTAAGTCTTGACATTGCTCTTAATTTTAACCTTGGGGAGGTCTTTGGCCCTGAGCAGGAAATTTACCCATCTCTTGGACACTCAACGACGATTGTAACTTCGAAATGTTCACATTTATGTCAGTGAACATGCGCTCATATCTAGCATTAGTTTCATTTTGGGAGTTTATGAATTAGTGTATTGTTTCCTCGAGATTTCTCTATAGTGGAGTGATATACGATGATGGAGGATATGGGGCTGTCACATGTCCTTGCATAGGCGGTGCTTGTTAAAAGTGTGGAGGTGGAGTAGGGGCAATATGTGAATTATGATAGAATGCAGCCTGCGATTGCTAATAGCTAAAACCAAGGTGGTTTTTCCATGAAGCGTTATAAGAATTTCCATGTGGAGCACCGAAATTACCCTTAAATCCTCATAAACCACTCACTTGCTCTTGAAGCATAACTTTGTAGGCGGGTATCATTGGGCATTCCTCTGTTGAATGTCCCACCTCATAAATAGCACATACCTTATCAAAAGGGGTGTGGATGGGGCCAATTGGTTCTCTTATGTGCACAACGAATAACTCTCTCATACTTTTCTCAATTTGATCGAGTCGACGATTCATCATGGTATCTTTATCGACGTTAAATAGATCGAATGCCGATGGAGTGGTGTCCACTTGGCGAATTCGAGTCTGGGCACTAAGGTCAACTGTATCCCATGCTTGAGTAGTTTCAACGACATACCTCAAGTGAAGCTTAGCATCATTAGCACCCAAGTCGATAAAGGGGCAATCACACATTGTTTCAACAAGTTATTTGGACTCAATGTTCAGCCCATGATGGAAGAAGGAAATGATTTGTCGTTTATCAAGTCCATGATGAGGGCATGAAGTAACTAAATCGTTGAACGTTCAAAACATCAATCAAATGGATCATTTTCAAATCGTCAAAAGGTTTGGATTTGAGCCGTAATGGAGTTCGTCCGATGTAGAGGGATGAACTTCTTGATAAACTTAGATTGTAACTTATTCCACGACGTAATTAAATTCGAAGGTAAACCATAGCATGGTCTTAGCTTTATCCTTTAGAGAAAATGGGAAGATCTTGAGGTGGATCACATCTTTGGTTCATGTTTGATCACTGAAGGTCTCACGCGCCTCTTCAAACTCCTGAATGTGGAGATATGGTTTCTCAGATCCCATTCCATAATATGTTGGAAGGATTTGGATCAGTCCATTCTAAACATGGAATTGCCCTGCATTATATGGGAGAAAATGCATCCCGGAGTGACTAACCGCTCAGGGTACAAGAATTCTCTCAAGGGTTGATTTGGTACCTCGTCCTCGCTCGTGCCTACACTATCGTGCTGTGACATGTCTCTCTCACTCAATGCCTCAGTATCCTCACTCAGTGCTCTAGGAGTGTACCCTAAAATGTAACCTAGAGGGTCACTCGAAGTGTAATTGGACAGTGAATTTGGTGGTGTAGGAGGTGGAACCCAAAATTGAGGAACGCGAGGGGTATATGGGTTGTCTGGGTTGTATTCAACTATCGAGTTTTTGTGAGTGCGCGTAGCAGTGGCTTGAGGAGTTCATTATCGATTTTGCATTAACAGGCTTCTTAGGGATGTAGTATTTCTTTATATATATATATATATATATATATATATATATATATATATATATATATATATATATATATATTTGAATTTTTGGTCAAAGTTATAGATCAATTCGATCTAACCTACACTCTACCTAATTCCCCGACAACGGCGCCAAAAAACTTGACGCGACCACAAATGTGTATCTAGTGTGTTCTATATAGGATCAATTGCAAGCATGTCTCTCAAGTAATAATCTCGGTAAGTCGGGGTCGAATCCTAAAGGAAAGAGGACTAGAAAATCGTAACAACGTGTGGAAAAAGGAGAACCCTAACTTGACTCTAAAAGACTGAAAGATGCTTTGAATGGGAGATTAACTATGAACTAAATGTGGGTTTAAATGAGCAACCGATAAAACTAAGTGCCAATGCAATGCATCTAAATTAATTAACCTAAGAGAAATGGAAAATGGATAACAAACTTAACTACAAATGAGAATAATATGTTGGGTTACAATCCCTCACACTCTTGTAGTTCACCTTGTAGGATACTAGATTTCGGAATCAGAATCTTAAATGAACCTAGACCTTATTAATACTAAGCATTAAGTATATGAATGAACGTTTCCCTCATCATAAGAAATCAAGGGTAAGAATAAAGCGGTGTCATATTAACTACCACGCACGTCCCACTCTTAAACATCCCGGTTACCGAGGGCAAACGAGATCAAAATTCCTACGACGGTTGCAATAATTATGCAACATGATTTGTTTAAGATTCAATTTAAAAATCTATTTCCAATTATTATAAATTACACAGGGTGGGGTTCATGCACCCCAACTCTTAAAAAACTTAGCCAGTCATGATTAAATGAAGAAAAACATTAATTCTAGAAACAATTGAAATCATGACTGCTATGGAAGAAATTGACAAGAACAATTTTTAGTTCGAGATTGCAATTAAGAATTGAGGATTAATTGACTAAATAAGGAAGAGATAAATTTAAATCAAATGGAATTACTTCCATTCAATGAATCCAAAAATCAAATCTGAATCTTGCAATCAATTTTCAAACTAGGGTTTTCGATACAGGAAAGAGAGCTTGTTCCCTCACTCAAAACCTCCTCCAAAATTAAAAAATTCGAGAACTCCCCCTTGTCTAACAATAACTGGTATTAAAAATACATCATGAATAATCCAAAATTGTATTTGAATCAAACTTTAAAATCGGAACAGAAAAAATCAGGATTTATCTTCACCGGACGGATCCATCGAGGTTGTTCGGTTCGGTCTGGTTCAAAATATGGATCGGTTTGTCTTTCTTCTACATCGTATCAGTTCGACGTCCAAAATTTTCCAGTAACCATACAAGAATCTAGATCGGTCCTTTTTTGTTGGAAATAGGATTGATCCATTTAGTGACTTTTTCCAGTGAGTTATGAGAGTCCAGATCGGTCCTTTTTTGTTAGAAATAGGATCGGTCCGGTCTTTTCATTCGATTTCTCTTCAATTTCTCCTGATTTTATCTTCATTATCTCTCATCTTTAGAACCTCGTAACTCTTGTTCTGGAACTCAGATTTGGATGTCGTTTCTTCCCATGCACTTGTTGGCTCGAGGTCTTCAACTTTCATTTGGGTTCTCGTCCAGATTCCTGATAGAAATTATGCTTTTTCCCTTTTCACTTTTCTTCCTTGATTCAATCTTCTACTTTGTCTTTTTCCTCTCTTTACTTAGAAATAAATACCTGTAAATATCATGAAATAGGCATAAAACTCGAGATACCATGTAGAAAGGTCAGTCGCGTAAAAATGAGATAAGACAAGATGAATTACATTATTCGAGGTGCTAAAAGATACTAAATTAGGGGATAATTTTGGAAGAATTTATGCCTAATCAGTGAATCAAAGTGTAAAAAAACTAATAAACTTACCAGAATGAGGCACGCGTAGTCACGGCACTCCCAATTTGAGTATACATCGTAAATTTGTCAACTGTTAGACTTAGGTCTAAAAATGTCCTTTTTATGGTTGAAAATGTAAAACAACCATAAAAAGGTATTGTAAGAGGCACGAACACCTTGTACGGTACCAATGTCACTTGTAAGAACCAATTGAGCAGTCACGACACTCCCAATTTGAGTATACAATTTAAATTTGCAAAAAGTTAGACATGGGGATAAAAAAATGCCATAAGTGGGTGAAAATGTAAAACAGTCCCCAAACGGTTCCATAAGAGGCCAGAAAACCTTGCCTGGGACCAATGTAACTTGTAGGAATTGACAACGTAGTCACAGGTCTCCCTATTTGATTATAGGACGTAATTTTATCCAAAGTTAGACTTAAGCATAAAAACATGCAATCTAAGGGTGAAAAAGTAAAACAACCCTAAAAGATTTCGGTAAAAGGCACGAACTCCTCGCACGGGACCAATGTAATTAATAAGAACCGACCGTGCAGTCACGGAGACCCCAGTTCGAGTGTACGACGTAAATTTGAAAAAAATTAGACTTTAGAATAAAAGCATATTGTTAAAGGGTGAAAACGTGAAATAGCCACAAAACGGTCCCGTAAGAGGAATGAACACCTCATGTATGTCCAATTTAACTCGTTAAAACCAATCGCTTAGACATGGGACTCCCAGTTTGGGAATGTAACGTAAATTTGTAAAAAGTTAGACTTGATCGTAAAATATGCCATCCGAGGGTGAAAACTTAAAACATCCATAACATGGTCCCACAAGAGGCACAAACCCCTTCGATAGGACTAACATAACTCGTAGAACCTGACCGCGTTCTGGTTTAAGTGTACGATGTAAATTTACAAAGCATTAGACACATCATTAAACGGTGAAAATATAAAATAACCACAATATGATCTCATCAGAGGTACGAACACGTAGAACGGGACCAATGTAACTCGTAAGAACTTACCACGTAGTCACGTGAATACCGATTTGAGTTTATGATGTAAATTTCTAAAATGTTAGACTTAAGAATAAAAAGATGTTGTCAAATGGTTAAAACATAAGACAGTAAAAAAATGGTCTTATGAGATGCACGAACACCTCGCACGGGACTACTCTAACTCGTAAGAATGACAGTGTGGTCACAGAACTCCCAGTTTGAGTGTACGTCATAAATTTGTAAAAAGTTAAACTAGGATATAAAAAGATGCCGCAAATGGGTGAAAAATTAAAATATCCACAAAGCAATCCCGTAAGAGGCACGAACACCTTCATTTCGACTATCGTCATCGATGTAACACCCCATATTTTTAGTGAATTTTATATTTGGATTAAATGTGAATTAAATTGGGATTAAATATTAATTGGAACAATTAATCCGGGGTAATAAATATTATTTAGTGATAAAAGTATTAATATTTATTTATATGGAATATTACTTAGTGAATGAGTAGTAATGATGATAAGGAAATATTGTAATTATCGTGAGTAAAAAATACGACAATTACGATAAATTTAGTTGGAACGCGCGTGTCAGTCATGTCGGGACTTAATTTAGAAAATAAAATATAATTTTGCTTTTGATATCTAAAATGGTCATTTTGAGTGCACCAATGTGTTCGGGAGGATCGATGTAGTCAGAAAAGTCCACTCGGGGGTTTAGTTTGGGTCCCTGGGCACTTTTAGGCCAAACCGGCACCCCGGAGGGGTATTTCGGTCTTTTGAAATTTTGGAGATAATAAACCCACCAAAATTAAAGGATTCTATTTGATGTAACAAAAGGGAAATGAGGGTTAATAGACACAAAACAGAGAGAGTCTATCAAGGGAGGAAGAAGCAGAGTTCTGAAGGAGTCCCAACACTGTACAACATCCTTTTCGCACCAAAACCACTGTTGTTGCATAGTTCGAGAGAAAAGGAGCACACCCATACCATCAATCTTGTGGAAATCATACCAACATATAGAGGTTAGTGTTTATCTTACTGAATTTTGATTTGATATACTATCCATGTTAGAGTAGGATAATATTTACATGATATTAATACGTGTTGGCTTTGAAATTTAAAGAAATAATCATGTACTTGGGTAGGAAATTGTTATATATTGGGTTCTTCTCAATGTAGGGAGATTTTAATTAGTTAATATCATGATTTGACGATAAAATTTGGGAATTATTTGGAGTTCTTGAATAAGAATGACAACCTAGGGTTTATGGAGAATAATTTTGAATTAACTTAATTTGATGTTGTTCTTTGAGGATTTTATCATTAGAATACATTAAACATCGTTATTACATGTTGATATAATGTTAGGAACCTTTGATTAGGAGTTTGGTAATGTATAATGTAAGTTCAGAGGATCAACAGTAATGGATTCCCACAACAATTAAATGGAGAATAAGAGAGTTGTTACGTCGAATATATTCGGCTCACTAGCCGAATCGATTCGAACGGAAAATTGATTCGGACCAAGGTTGAATCGATTCCATTTCCCCATAAATTCACAGTGTTTCCCTTATTGCTTAGAATTCATGGGGACTGATTGGTTTACCCTTTGAAGTAAATTCCTAAACTTAATGAGAGAGATTTTAATGATTAGTAGGTTAGGGTGGAGGTTAATGTTAGTTACTTAAAGGGAACTTTAAGTCATAACCGATTTGGTAATATATGAATAAGACTTGATTTGGTGATTTTGGCGTATCATGGACAAAATTAGGGAATAATTCCCAAATTTACATAGGTTGTCATTCATGGGCATTAGAGGTATAGCTACTGAATTTACATATTGGATTATTAGTAACCTTTCGGTCATGAAAGGTGATTAGAAATTATACGGTGAGAATTATAATAGTAAAGTAACGATACGTAGAATATTTGAGAGTTACTATACTACGTATGGGATATGAGATATAGGTTACGTGCATACCTAGACTGAATGTATTTTTATATGTATAATAGGTAGGGTGAATACCTATTACCTGATATGCCTTTGTGTAATCATACCTAGGTTACTTGCTGTCACATGAGGTTTCACATCATGGATAGTCTTATTTAGATGAGACCATATGGGGGATATTGACTTGTACCTCACGACATAGACCTTAGGGATTGATCACCACTTGTGCGAATGAGGATGTAACCGGTCATTTGGGTGCGTTAGGTATGAACATATCCCAAAGGCCTAGTGCTTTGTTTGCCGCCAATATTGTGTGATTTGATTTTTGGTTCAAGAGGGACTCTCCTAACCAATATCCTTATATTATATGTGACATGCCGTGACTTGATATCATCCCACACTGCAGGTCTCCACCTAGGGGTATTGTGTACACACACACACACACACACACACACACACACACACACATATATATATATATATATATATAAGAGTAATGTATATATATGCTTGTGATTGAATCTTTTATGAGTTTGATAGAAAATAAAAATAGATTGTGATATCTAAATTACTCAATATTATGAGAATTAAATTACTTAGTAAAGATTCGTATTGAACATAAGGAATTGGGGGAAATGTTGTAACATGATGTACGGGTAATATAGGTGGGTATTATAACTGATTAGATGCAAAAACGTATAAACATGACTACTTAGGTGGGTAGTATAACTAGGTGGGTTAGAGTAGTATGTTAGGCGTGAACATTAGTTGAGGGGTGAGGGCATGCGGAACTAACATGTATTTAATATCTTATCTTGTCGCATTTTAACCACTTGCTAAATTTTTTTCAAAAATTTACTTTGGGTTTGACCCTTTCATATCCTTTTTGTAAAAACCATTTTAGGTCCCCAGTCATAGGGATGCCAGGTTTAGGAGTTCCTACTATTGACGTGATGCAGCTATTGTGGAGGGTATAGGCCCTTGCTACAAGAATCTTCTATTTTTATTTATATTCTTATGCATCTTTAGTTAGTTATTCTAGTCGGGCATGTCGCCCACTCTTATTCAGACATTACTTCAGTGACAGTGGTTTTCATCTCTTTATGTTTGGTTGTTGGAATATCTTTTATTTATGGATTACTGTATTGGAGTCTATGGATAGGGTGTTTATTCCAGTCATTTCTATCTTATTATGTTATTTCATTATCGAATATGTTAGTTAATTGGAATGGTGATGGTGATTAATTATTTGTTGCTTAATTAATTATATTGCTACATGATAAATGAAAAAAAAACTGACACTGGCTTAATTAATGGAGTAGGTGGTTGGTAATTAATGATTCTCAACAGTGATGCTAAGAATGAACAAACTGGATATTTTGTTTTTATTAATAAAGGACTGATCACTCAGTTTTTAATTGAGCGAGGTGTCACCGATCGTATTAGAGCCATGTTCTAGCGTCTTTAGGATCTTTGCTGCTTACTAAGATTTTCCGTGTAGCATTATTTGATATATAGCCCTATTAGTAGGAGTGTTGAATTATTTATTACGCATTTAGGTCTTCAGATATTTTAATAAATATTGAATTGTGGACTGATGGAAAATTCTTTCTCGTTTCAGACGCCTCCTTGACGTGCCACCCGAGATGACCCAGAGGCATAGCCAGAGCCTTAGTCAGCCCTAGCTTTAGGTACCATAAATGCTGCAGAGGTGGACGCCATAGTTACGCAAGAGGTTAATGCAGCGTTTCTCATAGAATAGAAGGCACCACCCCATTCCAAGTCATGGCCTGAGATCAGATGAAGGCGTCCCCTTCTTCTTGGGAGAGAATTAGAGATGCATTCCAGAAGGAACACCCTCTCGAGTTATAGGGGAGTTCAAACATGGTGGTTTCTATCTAGTGGAATAAAGACATCCAAAGGCATCTGGGGATGTATGAGTGTATAAACATTCAGTTTCAGATTCTAGCTATGTTTAAGCGAGTCGGGGTGGCACTACAGTGGTGGAGTCTGTTACCACCGTGGAACAGAGAGACATTATGTCGATACAGGAGTTCTGGGAGCGATTTGACCATAATTATTTTCCATCCTCCATCCAGACAGAGATGAGGCAAAAACTACAAGACCTCACCTAGGAGGGGAAGACAGTTTCTCAGTATGAGGAAGAAATCACGAGGTTGGCTAACTTCGTTCCAGGAAATGTACCTACGGAGGAGAAAAATATACGATTGCTTACAAATGGACTTGCATGGAGGATCCGACATCACCTATTGGGTAACCCTTCTTTGAAGACATATACTGATGTACTGAATGCTTCTTTATTACACTGAGGTCCATGGCCTCCATGTTAAGGAGAGAAAGCGAGTGAGAGAGGCCATCCAACAGGGCAGGACAGGGGATGGAGGTGCTAGTGGGGCACAATCAGCTCAGATGTAGTCTAGGCAATATGAGCATAATTCCCACCAATGGGATCTTGCTAAGCGATTTAGATTTGGAAACTTTAGACATGTGCAGGGTGGTTTCAGGTAGGGCCATAAGAGCCAGCTGAGTCATTCGAGCCAGTAGGGCTAAGATCATTTTCAGTAGGGCCAATGGAGGGGTGGAAATGGACAGCAGGGTCGAGGCCAGTAGGGCCAGAGGGGAAGATATTTTGTAGGTAAGTATTTCATTTGTGGCAAAACTAGGCACAAGCGACATGATTGCCCATATAAGGGCAGGGCGCAACAGTAGCAGGAGGGAGGCCACCAGGAACCTCAGAGACCTATTTTCTCTGCTCGTAGAACCAACACCCATACCAGCCTTACTTGCAGTACCATCCATTCCATTAGCCCCACCTGAGCAAGATAATTTACATTATGGGAATGTGTATAATGTCCACCAAGAAGTAGTTCCTCAAGCACCACCCACAGCCGAGGGTATGTTTTCTATACATGGGGCTTTGGGGCACATTTTCTTTGACACGGGGGCTTCACACTCATTCATAGCCACTATATTTTTGCGGGCCGTAGGGTTATTAGACATGGATGATAGTATAGTTTCCTATGTAGATTTTCCATGGGGCAATGGGATGCTTATATTCTTTATCTTCCAGGGGGTGAGTATATACATTGGGAGATTGATTTTGCCCATCGACATGCTTGTGTTAGACATGATAGAATATGATGCTATTATATGCATGGATTGTCTAGCCACTTATAGGGATATGATCGATTTTTATTGTATGAGTATTGTGTTTGCAATATGGGGCTAGGAGATATTTTTGGTAGCGATGCCTCATCATGAGGGGGGCTCATCCACCCACTTATACTATATAGAGAAGGAGACCTCTAAGTGAGTGGTGATTTCTCTTGATTTGATTCCCGTTGTTTGTGAGTTTGCCAATGTGTTCCAAGAGATACCAGGATGTCCACCCAATAGGGAGATAAAGTTTGTGATAGACTTAGCATCGGTAACTCGGCCAATAACACGTGCACCTTATCGTATGGCTCCTATGGAAATGAGGGGTATACTGGATCAGATCGAGCATCTTTTGGGACAAGGGTTCATCCATAATAGTACCTCGCATTGGGGTCCTATAGTGTTGGTTGTAAAGAAGAGAGATGGGCCGTTGTGACTTTATGTTGATTACCGAGATTAAATAAACTCACGATACATAATAAATACTCGTTGCCCCAAAACGATGAGTTATTTGACCAACTGAGAGGAGTTACCTACTTCTCTAAGATAGATTTGAGGTTAGGATACCACCAGTTGCGTATCAGGGAGAAGGATGTGTCTAAGATGAACTTTTTGACGAGACACGAGTCCTACGAGTTTTGAGTTACGCCATTCGGGCTAACTGATGCACCAACTGTGTTTAAGGACTTGATGAATAGGGTGTTCATATAGTTCCTAGATAAGTTTGTCACTATCGTTATTGATGACATCCTGATATTGTGGCCATACCCTTTTCGATCCTCATGGTGGGAGAGGCTAAGAAGAGGGAGGGTGTCTCTCCTTTATCTTGGGAGGATCTTAGTCCCGCGCATCCCTCTCATGAGCGCTTCGTGCGGCGTCGATGATGAGGTGAAAAATGTAGAGAGATAGAGTTGCCAGTCTATTTTACTCAAATCAGACAAAAGAAAAAAGGGACCCATCCCGAAGGACATTATCTAAAGACATACTGATACATACGAAACCAAAATGATTCAAAAAGGGTCCAGGTCCGGAGGCTAAGCTGCGAAATGGGAAGGTGTTAGGCACCTATTTCGCCCTTTCGGTCTCTCATGGGTTATTGCTATTTTCCTTTATCTCCCGGTGATATGTGTGCATGCGTATATATAGTGGATATAGGAATCATCGACTTATACCATGGAAGAGATAAAACGAATCATCTGTAGGAATATTCCTGAAAGTAATATTAGAAAATAGGATTTATGCGATAATCCTAACATTGATCATTATAAGGGAATGATAACGCATGTGGGATAATACGCCACTAAGAACAAATATATGTATATAGGGAGTTTAAGAGAGTTAAGTTTTAAAGAATATATAAAAATAGGAAAAAAGTTGGAAAAGGACTCGAGTCTCGGGTTTTACCCTGAGACGCCTGTATAGCCTATAGAGGCATCAAAGTCCACGTAGTTCGTATGTAAAATGAGGGGTGGGGCTTATCCCATAAATCCAATCGGGGACTTCTCTTATATGTGTGTGTGTGTTAAAAAGTGTTTTATGTGTGAGAAGAATGTGAGAAAAGTGTGAGAATTCCCGTTTAGAATTTATGAACAAACCCTCTTTTTCTTATTTTTTTTGGTTTTATTTATTTGAAAATAAGAGGTGTGGGATAATACTAAATAAAAAGTATATTAGGGTATGTGAGATGAGAAAATAAAAGTGGTAAGTAATAAAACAAGTTAATGCGAATTTAGGGGAATTTAAAAAGAGAGTTAAGAAAGTTGGACCTTCTTGAAGATCTTGAGCTTGATCTTGGATGTTGGAGAGTAGCCCTTTCATTTGGGTGATGATGGAGGATATTAATTCACCAAGTTTGATGAAAACGTGATGAAAGGTGAAGGTTGGAAAGGGATTTCGATGTGGAAATCACGCTGACTTCGAGCGGGGTTTTCTGAGCTTGTTGGGAGTGACGGGTTTCAGATCTTGTGTCTTTGGAATGAGGTTGGGTCCTCTTTTTTATAAGCCCAGGGAATTGCTGATCGATATAGCCTTGGTCCTGCCAATCGGCAGGTGTGTTTATGCACACTGCCGATAGGCATGGTTTGGAACCTGCCGTTTGGCAGTCTCTTTCAAGTTCCTTCGGAAAATCGATCGTAGAGCGCAAACCATTGAGCCTAATCATGTACAGGGAAAACTGTTAGAAAGTTAATTCAGAGACGTTCGAAAGTATTTGGATTGCTCCTGGGTTCGAGAGCTGACTTTGTGTCAAATGTGCCTCGAAAGCGTTCGTCGGTCTTTTGGACGGGGATCGTCGAACGCAAACGGATCGTTCGTTCGCATGGTAAGCCAGAATCGCTCATAGGGTATACTATCATTAAGGCTAGGATATGTGCTTCAACATTCCAAAGATCTTGACTCAGTTTGGAGAGTTGACTTTAGTCAACCGGGGCCTAAAAGTGCTCGGTGACCTTTCAAAGTAAAACGGATCGTTCGTCCATACCGTAATTCAAAATTATGCACGGGGTGGACTGTTGGAAAGGGATTTTAGTAGCCTTCAAAGATTCATTCAGTCTCAATCGAGATGAAGAGTTAACTTTGGTCAAACGGAGCCTAGGAGCATCCGGTGATAACCTGATCGAGTTTCGGGGAAAAATGGGTCGTTCGTTCGCACGGTAAGTTAGAATTGTGCACGAAGTGGACCGTTGAAAAGGGTTTTCAGTTCCCTTCAAAGATTCATTCAGTATCGATCGATCTGAAGAGTTTGATTTTTGGTCAAATAGAGCCTAGGAGTGCCCGATGGCCTTTAGGTGAGTACTCGGGGTATGACTTAGGTTTAAAATGATGATGGGAGGTGCTAGGGACCTTAATAGAAGTTAGGGGGTATTATAATGAGGTTTTTATAGAGCCCCTCAACGGGTGAGTTTGGAACAAACGATAGCCATCGAATAGACACCACATGATGCCTATGAAAGAGGATGACCAAAGGGTCGAGGTTGATTCTGAGGACCTGGGGAAGAGGATGACCGATTCTGTGGGTCGAATCCAATTTTAAAGGCTTAAGGATAAGGGTGACTGATTATGTGGGTCGAAGACAATTCTGAGGGCTTGAAGATGAGGGTGACCAATTCTGCGGGTCGAAGCTAATTCTTAGGGCTTGAAGATGAGGGTGACCGATTCTGCGAGTTGATGCCAATTCTGAGGGCTTGAAGATGAGGGTAATCGATTCTACAGTTCGAAGATAATTCTGAGGGCTTGAAGATGAAGGTGACCAATTCTGTAGGTCGAAGCCAAGTCTTAGGGCTTGAAGATGAGGGTGACCGATTCTGCAGGTCGAAGCCATTTCTGAGGTCTTCAAGATGAGGGTGACCGATTCTAGGGGTCGAAGCCAATTCTGAGGGCTTAAATTTGAAATGACCGATTCTGGGGGTCGAAGCCAATTCTATGGGCTTAAGTTTGAGGTGACCAATTATGTGGGTCGAAGCCAATTCTACAGGCTTAAGTTTGAGGTGACCAATTCTATGGATCGAAGCCAATTCTGAGGGCTTAGGTTTGAAATGACCAATTCTGTGGGTCGAAGCCGATTCTGTGGGCTTGAATATGAGGGTGACCAATTCTACCCAATTCTTAGGGCTAAAAGATGAGGGTGATCCATTTTGCGGGTCGAAGCCAATTCCGAGGGCTTTAAGATGAAGGTGACCAATTCTACGAGTTGAAGCCAATTCTGAGGGATTATGTTTGAAATGGCCAACTCTTTGGGTCGAAGCTATTTCTTAGTTCTCGAAGATGAGTGTAATCGATTCTGCGGGTTGAAGCCAATTCTAAGGGCTTAAGGATGAGGGTGACCAATTTTACGGGACGAAGCCAATTCTGTGGGCTTATGTTGTGATATTTTTAGGGAATTCTGTCGGGAAAATTACCTTGTGATATTAATTTGAGCTGGGGAGCTGATTACTGGGGAAATCCCGGTATCTTTTGGAGATTTTACCATGTAATAGCTAATTTGATGCTGTAAATTCCAGTAGGGAAGCGATTAGGTAGTCCATGCTTTGCTCGAGGAGACCTGAGACCTTTGGGGAATTTTGGGATACCTTAGGGGTCCTCCGGGGACGTTGCCGGGAGGAGATTCACTTGGATTTTGAAAGTTTCACTAGGGAACTAGGGGTTCTGCTTGAGGGAGTGAGAAATTTTCTGGTGAAAATGTTCTAAATCCTTTCTGGGATTTTTAGGAATTTTCTGAGGATTTTTCACGATTTTCTATTTTTTTTGGAATTTTTGTACAAAAATTTAAGGGGGGTGCCAGTCAGCATGGTGTGGAGGGTGCCATTCGGTAGTGGCACAAACTTTTGAGCTTCCTTGAGAGGCAAAGGGTTAGTGTCGATCGGTAGGTGGGGGTGCAGATCGATCGGCATGACCCCTGGCATCCTATAAAAAGGGGGTGAATTCCCCTCATTTTTCACAGCTTCTTGCCTTCTCTCTTTCTGCAATTTTCTTCTGCGAATCCTTTTATCATTCTGCAATCTAAAAAATGGCCACTTTTATGAGCATTGCAATACACAGGGAGTGGTTGGCTGTTGATGACTGGGCAAACATGGAGTGGAGAGCCAGGGCGCTTCTTTCTTTAGGGAACGAGAACTCTTTTGACGTATTCGATCCGATTGCGGATGAGCGGACCTTGCTGTGGGAACCGTCGCATCATCGCTCTTCGAGGGTGGTGAACCCTGGAAGTTATGTAAGTAAAATGACCTTTGGCATTCTTTTTTTTGGTGATTTTCCTTTTTTCTTGGATTTTGACAAGGATTTTTCTTTTGGTAGTCGAATGTGCCTTTGTGACTTTGCGTGCCCGCGGGACGATAGGGATTAAGGATGTCTGGGAGCATCTTCCACCTATGGTGCGTTGGGTAGTATCCTCAGTAGGCTTTGGTAGGTTGGTGTCTATGCTGGATGAGACGCCTCATTCGACGGAGGTCTTATGCGCTCTAGGGGAGAGGTGGTGGGAGACTACCTCATAAGCACCCAAAAGTGTATATTTTATACCCCGAATAGATGCATTTTAGTCGCTCGTTTTTGATAAAAATGACCTTATGTTCGTATTTATTTCTTTCTCAGGTCAATATGTAGTTATGGTATAAATAATGCTAAATCAGGGCAATTACGACACAAAAGCGGTCAAAAGCGTGCATCGAATAAATCTAAAGAGACCGTGAAGTGAGAAGTCCATTCTGAGCTTGCCCCGATGTGATCCGATGCCCCGAAACAGTCCTGTAACCTTAACCTAGCCCACACCGAGCCCACTCCATCTCAATCCGGCAATGCATCCAAACCCGGTCAAACGAAACTCCGACTCGTCCTGCCCATCTCGACCAACATACAAAAATGCAAACCCAAAAAAACCGGACCTGCAAAATCTCAAAACAAAAAAATCAAGAAGACTTTCACTTACCCACATGAGATTGGCTTAAATCCCAACAAAATCTCCCAATAAAACACTTCGTGGGTTATAAAGAAAATGAAAAGGAGACGCGTAGGGAGAGACGGAAAATAGGGAGCACTGTGTATATTATGTACATAGTAGGTACATAAAAAAAATCAGAAAAATACAAAAAAAAATTAGTTTAGTTTTAGAATAATTTTTAGGTTTAGTTTTTAGTCATCTTTTTGTAATCAAGTGCTGAAAATTGTGAAGAAGTTGGACGCATGTCAAGGTGCATTTCAAGACAAATTTGTGGAAACAATTGCGTATTGTATTCCTAAATTCTCTTTTCAATCTATTTCCTTCTTGACATATTATTTATTATTGTTTATGCACGCATGAGAATGTTTGGCTAAACACACCGTTCAAGGGGTGGGATGCACTGCGAATGATATTAATTTAATTACTTGGTTTCATTAATTTTATATTTCTAGGTAAATTAATTTTAACTGTCACAAATTAATTTATGTAACGAGAGTTAGTAAATTAATTGAACGAATTAATGTTTGAATTTAGGAATCGAACTAGAGATAGGTTTTTTCGAAATTTGAATATTAATTCGGTGTTGAAATTTGAAGATTGCTATTGTTTTCGTTAAATTGATCCTAGCGGGTAATTTTTTGAAAATCGTATAAGTCCTAATTTTTCATTGTGTGACATTTTTAAATTAATTTTCTAAAAAAGATATTACTAAATTTATAATTATAACGAGAGTTAGATTATCAATTTAATATTATCTCGAAATATTTGAAATTAATAAATTGAGAAATTAAAATAATTGAAAATGCAGTATAATCCCATCTCTTGATCTTCTCACACTATTTCACACTATATATATATATATATATATATATATATATATATATATATATATATATATATATATATATATTCGGTGTGCTTTTTATCAATGGAAACGGGATGCGAAAGACAATTACTTTGCGTGAAAAGCCACCATTGAAATATGGCCTAAAAAATTTGGCATTGTTAAAATTAGCCAAGGCCAAAGTAGTTGAGTTTGATATGAACATTCAAAAGAATAAAAAATAATTATTATGTTTGAGGAAGTTTGGATGGATATATTAACGGGTTTTCACAATGACAATGTATCCTAGTTATGCTCCTTTTGACATGACTCTATTGGTTTGTAGAATCATCAAAATTCTAGGCTTGTGTGCATTGTGTATGTTTGTTCTTTGAGTTCACTTTATCTTGTCACATGAGGCTATATTTAAGTTTAATAAAGTTTTTCATTCAAATAAGAACTCCATGAAAATGTTTAACTGGTCGGTTCTTAATTCTTTTGTTGTCGATGGTCCCTTTTTTTTCTTAAGCGGAAAGTGTTTTACGAATGACAAAACAAATTTCTCCTTTTACGAAAAACCTTTTTCCAATTTTTAATTCGCACTAATTTGTGAATAAATTTCAACTTAACCAAATTTTATCTTGATTAATCCTAAAGATTCATCTAGTGATTAAAACAAGTAAAATAAAGTAAAGAAAAGAATACTCACAACGCCAGATGTACAAGGAAACCACCAAGGGAAAAAATGTCGGACGGCCTAAGTTAAACAATGATTATGAATATGGTTTTACAAAGACAAACGATAGTCTTATTCAACGACTTGATCCACTGACGAGACTTGACGCTCCTCTGATATTCAACCACTCCTCTCATAGTTTCCACGTAGAAAGCAACATTCTTCCATGATTCTCATCAACAACACATACATCCACGTATGTATCGATGCCCATTTATACGGATTTGAGTTGTCTACAATGTTGAAGTGGCTTTGAGTCGTCTACGATGTTGAACACGAAAGTAACCTTCTTCTCTTCTTCACCGCGAAACCTAGCAATTGTACTTCAATTCAAACCTTCTTCTTGGTACAAACAAGATCACAAAACATATACTAATGATACTCGGATGTTTTGAAAACTCTAAGTATGTGTTTTAATTCGTAGAACCTTATAAAAGTATTGCAGAAAAATGTGTTGTTTATTAACTGAAATTCTTTTTGTATACCCTTTGAAATAAGAACAGAATCATGCCTTAAATAGGGGATTTAAGGCGGATGGTCTCTCAAGCGACATTGCCTGTCATTTGAACGAGACTTCATGTCGTTTGAATGAGAGTGCATCTCATGTGAATGACTGACAGAGTCATTTGAGTGACGCGCGTAATTAGAGTCTAAAACTAAACCAACTATAATTCGTCCTTATCAGTTTTAAACGAAGTGTAAAGACTTTCAAACACTTAAAACATTTTAGAAAATATTTATTTATTAAAAATAACATCCTTATCTTCATGAAAATTAATTCTGAGTCCCACTAGTAATATGCATTCATACCTGAGTGATCTCGGAATGCAATTAAACTTTGAAGACAAAGAAATTAACACCAATTAAACTTCATCATAATTAAATTCCTTGAAGATTTACCGCAACGTCTTCAATTAATCTTCGATACGTCATAGTCTTTGTGGTATAGTGACAATAAAAATCTACCTATGACTCAAACGTGTTTTATTCTGAGAATAAGTTAAAACTACATTAAGACTCAATTGGAAATTTTGTCCTTATAAATCTTCCCCTTTGACTATTCCAGGACAAAACCAACAGTGAAATGCCTAAGCCGGGGCGTCAAGACGTATGATGCTTAAATCCCATCCCATAAACCTCAAAATAAAAATTATTATGCAAGACTAGTATAATATGGTCCGATGAGAATGAACTGCCTATGAATGTCTGAACGTGATGTAGACTCGAAATCTCCAATCTCTTTCAGTATACCTACACACATGAGACAAATAAATACCTAGTGAAGTAGGGAGGAACAAATGATAAAAACCAATATGTAAAATCAAATCCAAATCATTTTTTAAGTGACACTATAGTTGGGGATTTACTAGCCCAATACCTTAAGGATTCCCGTAAAGAAAGAGCCCTCTATTACGACAGTCGCAAACTGGTCGGGTACGAAATCAACTACACTGATTTGGAAAAAGCATACGTCGTGCTTGTTTAGGTAACCTAAAAGTCGCCACATTACATGCTCACCTTCCCCATTAAGCTTGTATCCCGAATGGACCCCATCAAGTACCTGCTTGAGAAACCCTCCTTGTCCATCCGAATGGCTCGATGGTTGATGCTATTAGCCGAGTTTGATATCGTATACGTCACACAAAAAGCCATAAAAGGAAGAACCATCTCTGACTACCTCGCTGACTACCCCATGGAAGAAACCGACAACTGGATCTCCAAATTCCCAGATGAAAACATCTTCTACGCTGCTCAAGATGACCTTCGATGGAAAATGTTCTTTGATGGAACAACCAACAAAAAGGGATATGGCATTGGGATACTTCTGATCGCCCCTGATGATTCCCAGACTCCCATCGCCATCAAATTGGATTTCCCCTGCACCAATAACATGACTGAGTATGAGGCACGTATAGTAGACCTCAAAGTTTCTCTCCAGAAAGGTATCCAATGCCTAGATGTCTATGGGGATTCTGCCCTCATCATTGGTCAAGTACTGAGAAAATGGAAAGTCAAGGACGAGAAACTCCAACCCTTCCATGCCCACTTAGAAGAATTAGCCTACCAATTCCAAGACATTACCTTCCACTACCTACCTCGAGCAAAGAATGACCTAGTCGATGCCCTTTCTACCTTGGCCTCCATGGTTGACATGCTTGAAGGAATAACAATGGCCCCCTTATTGGTCCAAAAGCAAAACAAACTAACCCACTGCTACCACATTGAGCTCATCACCAAAGAAGATCCTGAGCTAAACAATTACTGGTATTATGATATCAGGAACCTTCTCAAGCATGGTAGGTATCCCGAGGGTTCCAACAAGAAAGATCGGGCAACACTCCGAAGACTAGTCGTCTAGTACATCATCTATCATAAGGCACTGTTTAAGAGAAACATCAATGAACCCCATCTACACTGCATCACAGGGGATGACATTGAAGAGGTAATGCAGAAAACTCACAGTGGGGAATGCGAGACCCACATGAATGGTCACATTATTGTCGAGAAGATCATCTGATAAGGCTACTACTGGACCACCATGACCCAGGATTGCACCGCCTATGCCTGGCGATGCCTCAAATGCCAATAGTTCTCTAACCTTCAACACCTGCCTCCACATGAATTGTACAACATGACTTCTCCCTGGCCATTCTCCACCCGGGGCATCGACATCATAGGGAAGGTTACACCCAAGGCCTCCAATTGGAATGAGTTCATCATGGTTTCCATTGATTACTTCACCACATGGGTTGAAGCCGAGTCATACGAAGTCCTGAATGCCAAGCAAGTGGTCAAGTTCATCAAGAAAAACATCATTTGTCGATATGGGGTCCTGCACGAGCTAGTATCAGATAACGGGTTGCATTTTGAGGTAGAAGTCACAGAAGTGGTCAACGAGTATGGGATTCAGAGACATGAGTCTTCTCCCTACCGACCTCAGACCAACTGTGTAGTCGAAGCCACCAACAAGAACCTCAAAGCCATCATCAGTAAGGTGATCGAATGCTATCGAGATTGGACCGATCGAATCCCATACACCATTTGGGCCTACCGAACCTCAATCCGAACCTCTATTGGGGCTACCCCTTACTCTCTTGTCAACGATATGGAAGAAGTCCTACCCGTGGAGCTGGAAATACCCTCATTATGCATCATGCTTGAAAGAAATGTTAGTGAGGAGGACTAGCATCAAAGCCGTCTCGACGAGCTATCACTCTTGGACGAAAAGAGACTGAAGGCGTTGTATCACATACATGGGTACCATCGTTGAATAGCGCGTTCATTCAATAAGAGAGTCAAGGACCACGGTGTCCGAGAGGGGGATTTAGCCCTAAAAGAAATAGTAGAGCCCATATGGGACCCCAGAGGGAAATTCAAGCCCAATTAGAGCGGCCCATACATTATCAAGAAGATCTTATTCGGCGGTGCCGCCATGCTCATCAACGTAGATGGAGAAGAGATGGATCGTTCATTCAACTTGGAGCGTCTCAAGAATTTTTACCCCTAGTCTGAAATTTCGGCGCACTGTGACTCTTCTCATCTCCCTTCTATTATAAAAAAAATCTCTTCATTTACCTCTACCCAGAACTATGTGGGCCTGATCCTCTACAAAAATCATTCTCGGAAATATTTAAATTTTTAAAAACCCCCAGAGGTACTTAGGCAGCTCATACATCTTACATGAGCACGGCCCTTTCTTTTTCACAAAAAACTATTATTTTCTTATCTCTGAGAACAACCGTTCATTCTAACATATATTTGATCAAAAGGATTATGCATGCCTTAGCGACCGGTATAGATAATTCAAAATACAAAATTCATCAAAGGGCACAGCTGGATGATCAAAAACTTGTTTATTTCATTAATAAGAAATTACAGTGTAATTACATAAAGGAGTGGATAACTCCCTTCCCCCCACCTTCCTGAAAAAGCCAGATAACTTCCCAAACTTATTCCCTAGTACAAAATAAACTCCCCTAAGATCCCTACCCACAGCTACCAAAGGATCCCGTTCCATCATCGTTATCTACATCCTGGGGTCCCCAAGTTTCCCCTTCCTGAATGGAGTGCCGCAGATGCTCCATGGACCGATAAGCTCGAACCAGCCTCGAAAAAACTACCACACCCCCTCCATGGTATCAGATAAGGCAAGCCACCTTTGTCCTATTTCCACTACCCACATCTTGCTAACTCCTCTTATCCACAACCACTTCATATAATCCACAGGGATGTGCCAAACTCTCCTAGTAGACTGAGAGGGATGGGTCGACGGACGCTGACTCTCCCACAAAGAGCCAAGCCGCATACACAGACACTCTGTCAAATCTTCTACCGAAAAGAAGTCAAGTGTCCGAGCGAGCACGAACTGCTCCCAGCCAAATTGGTGCAGAAGCCGCCAAGGGAAATAAAAAGAGGTATGTCTGAGACCAACCAGCCGGAGATACGGGTATTCTCCTAGTTCCAGAATAGGCAGTTGCTATCCCCAGTAAGGTACTGACCAGTACAAATTTAGAAACCCATGCTCCACAAACCAGTTCTCTCAACTCTTAATATCCAGACCAACACTAATTAAATGGAGTGGAAAAAGTTGGACACAACCGATAAAGGGTATTCCGAAGGAGTCACCAGGTGGAATCTTTCAGACAACCACATGAACAGCATCACAGGGCTACCCCTCAGAAATTCAGAACGACCTTCTCGCCAAGCATCTAAGCCATTGAAAGACTCTTCCAGTATCACCGCCATAAGATTGCAATGTTAGGACATCCATGAAGTAATAACTGCAAGTTGTGGGTCTACCAGTAGCTCCCCGATCACCAGCAATAATTTTGAAACCAAGACCAGAATGACAACTCCGGCATATCCAGGATCATCAACCTCCTACAAATGCACGGACTGGAACACCGCCAGAAGGGAGATTATACCTCCAGCCACCAGTGGTCTGGCCGTCGAGGGAGAAATACAAAGAAGCCCGACTAATAAATCCCTGGGAGAATGGGAAAACTCAGGTAGTGCCGCAACAACGCTGGGATTCATCCCCAGCATGGCAAAAAATCCCTCGTAGGTAGGACAAATCTCATCTAAGCCAAAGAGGAATACATGGTCTTCGGGGTACCAGAATCATACCGCCGCCATCATCATGTTCCACTCTATGGTCCAATTACGTCATAAAGAAACTCGACACATGTTGAGAACATCATAGTCGAAGTTGTAGGAGCACATCGCCTCCAAAGTCTTGAGGTAGTTAACAAACTCAACACTACCAGGGAGAGCCATCTCATAGAACAAGAAAGTAGGAATATGAGGGTGTGAGGAAAACACTCCACCCTTATCCCTCGTTTATACTTGGTAACCCCCACAAAAGACATAACCCCTGCAAAAATCGGAGGAAATCCTACCCCATAAGGTACCAAAGGCTGAAGAGGGTACCAATAAAATCTTTGAATTGATGAGACTGGACTGACCTACCGATAGGCAGGACAAGGTGCTTGCCGATCGGCAACCTCCTACTTGTGGAAATTTTCCTTTTTCCTCTTTTGTCAAATTCAAAATACTCAATAAAAATAAATTGATATTCTGAAAAGAATTTCAAAAATTCCCTTTTTCATCTTTATATAATTCCTCATTGTGAATAAAACTTTCTTTCAAAAAAAAATTCCAAAAATATTTCTTTTTACGGTCTCAGCAGCAAAGTAAAAAGCGCATGTGCATGCGTTCATTAATCACTAACAGAAGATCATAAAAAAAACTCCATTTCATTTTCATAGTTATGTTTATGTGTTACATCATTTTGCAGGAAAATAAAGAAAAGCAAAAATGACGGGAATCATCCCGAACCCACATTCTCCCTCTCTCTCTCTCTCTCTCTCTCTCTCTCTCTCTCTCTCTCTCTCTCACACACACACACACACACACACACACACACACTTGTCCTTTACCCTCTCTCCTAAGAGATTCCACCACTGCGACGTGCTCTCTTTCCCCGACGGGGAGATGATGCACCACCTCTACCTAAACGAGACTCCTCCCTAGATGAGGCAGACGGTACCAAGAAAGAAAGAGCAGGAACCGCGTCCCCAATATGGGCAGTCGCCGAAGATATCCAGTCCTAATATCCCTCAGCCAAGTGGTGGACACCCAGACGTGCTGCAAGAAAAGGTAGAATCAGTATCAAGCAGAAAAGATCAAAAGAAACCAAAGGAGAAGAACAAGAAATATATACCTCAGGACGAAGAACCTCCTCTGTCAAGCCCAACTCCTTTGGGTCCATCGCATGAGGACGATAAAACATAGGCACCATCCCTCCATCAGTCCGTCGAATATTGTATGAAGGGGTATGCAGCCACACAAAGGGAACCTCCGAAGTCGTCACCACAGCAGATGTCGACGGACCGCCACCGCTGTGGTAGGATCCCACTAGCCGGCTGGAACCCGCATGAAGCAAGGGCAGTGCATCATATATGCTGGAAGCCATCATCTAGCTCATCACAAAGTCCTTATAATCATATGTCACAGTCGTATCGGTGTACAACAGGTAGGACTCGCCAATCATCGCCGCGATCCTCACATCCTCTGGCAGCAGCCGCTCCCGCCTCATAGACATAGGGGGCTCGCAGGTGGAACCACCACCTCCTCCTTAGCAATATGTCGGACCACCCTCTCCCCAATATACCAAGAGTGGACAAACTCATGCGCCAGCAAATTCCTTATCTACGTGTTCATCCCAGTCAACCCCGTGTCCTGAACGGTCATCCCCGAAGGGTAAAAAGTCACCTGAAAAATACCCAGTAAAATATAAGGAAATATAGAATCAGATCACCCAAAGGTCTTAGACTGAAGAAGGAAAAATTCTTACCCTATCACTGGTCATTCCATTCAATACCTGACGCACCGCCTCCAGAGAGAGAGACCTCCTTGACTTCCGATTGGCCTTCTGCCACCGATGTAACCAATAAAAGTCCCCAATGGTCTCGTCCTTTAAAGCGATCAATGGGGTATTAAACCCAATCACCTCATAGAACCACGTCTTCCAAAGACAAGAGACCACAATAAAAAAAGAGACGCGAATGCATGAAAGGAAAATGCGCAAATTAAAAGAATACCTCAAGAAGATACGTGGCTCTAGTGAAAGATTACCGGCAGCACTGGCTGGATGCATCCAAGAAAAAATAAAGGGTCGCCAAAGTCTGGCTCCCCGAGTCATAGAGAAGTATGTTCGAAAACACCCTCAGATATGGTAAAAACTATAAATGGACGACGTTGCCGCTCGACGCCACCGAAAATCCCCCCAACACTAGCAAAATGAATAATCAGGCCATCTGCCTCACCTGCATCCCGTTCTCCACATCAATCACCCTGCCCAAAAAAACGTCCTTCAGCAGCGATAGGCGAATGGAGTCCCTAAACACTATCCTCCCCACATCACCAAGAGTTGTGCGCACCGCCTACGACCTCACCCGCAAAGAGCGATCCACCTCTATCTGCTCTCCATTGCAATCCAGCCCCAGTAGCTACTGCACGCCTATGGGAGTCACAGTCATCTCCCCGAAACAAAAATGAAAGGTGTGGGTAGTGACAAGAAGCTTTTTGCCTATATCGTTGTCTTCAAAATCCACTCTTGAAATTCCCTTGAGTACCTACAAAACTTGTCTAAAAATAACTCGTATCGCCGTAAGTACGGGTATCAATCCAACTTTCAAGGTGAAATAATTAATGTGAAAATGTGCAATTCCAATTATATATATATATATATATATATATAATCAATTTCAAGGGAAAAATTAACTAATTAAATGCTAAAATTATAAAATGAATAAATAATGAAAAAGAATGTGCAACCGAGTGTGCAATAATGTGAGAAGGTCAAGAGATGGGATTATACTGCATTTTCAATTATTTTAATTTCTCAATTTATTAATTTCAAATATTTCGAGATAATATTGAATCGATAATCTAACTCTCACTATAATTATAAATTCAATAATATCTTTTTCATAAAATTAATTTAAAAATGTCACACAATGAAAAATTAGGACTTATACTATTTTTAGAAAATTACCCGCTAGGATCAATTTAACGAAAATAATAGCAATCTTCAAATTTCAACACCGAATTAATATTCAAATTTTGAAAAAACCTATCTCTAGTTCGATTCCTAAATTCAAACATTAATTCGTTCAATTATTTTACTACATCTCGTTACATAAATTAATTTGTGACAGTTAAAATTAATTTACCTAGAAATATAAAATTAATGAAACCAAGTAATTAAATTAATATCATTCGCAGTGCATCCCACCCCTTGAACGGGGTGTTTAGCCAAACATTCTCATGCGTGCATAAACAACAATAAATAATATGTGAAGAAGGAAATAGATTGAAAAGAGAATGTAGGAATACAATACGCAATTTTTTTCACAAATTTGTCTTGAAATGCACCTTGACATGCGTCCAACTTCTTCACAATTTTCAGCACTTGATTACAAAAAGAAGACTAAAAACTAAACCTAAAAATTATTCTAAAACAAAACTAACTTTTTTGGTATTTTTCTGAATTTTTTTATGTACCTACTATGTACATAATATACACAGTGCTCCCTATTTTTTGTCTCTCCCTACGCGTCTCCTTTTCATTTGCTTTATAACCCACGAAGTGTTTTATTGGGAGATTTTGTTGGGATCTAAGCCAATCTCATGTGGGTAAGTGAAAGACTTCTTGATTTTTTTGTTTTGAGATTTTGCAGGTCCGATTTTTTTGGGTTTGTGTTTTGGTATGTTAGTCGAGATGGGCAGGACATGTCGGGGTGTTGTTCGATCGGGTTTGGATGCATCGCCGGATTGAGATGGAGTGGGCTCGGGGAATGGTCTGGGCTTGGTGTGGGCTAGGTTAACGTTACGGGACTACTTCGGGGCATCGGATCACATCGGGGCAAGCTCAGAATGGACTTCTCACTTCACAGTCTCTTTGGATTTCTTCGATGCACACTTTTGACCGCTTCCGTGTCGCAATTTCACTGATTTAACATTATTAATACCGTAACTGCGTATTGACCTGAGAAATAAATAAATATGAAGTTAAGGTCATTTTTATTAAAAACGAGCGACTAAAATGCATCTATTCGGGGTATAAAATAAACACTTTTGGGTGCTTATCACACCACCCCCAAACAGAACATTGCTAGCCCTCGAGAAAAAAATAGAGAGAAAACAGAGATAAGTAACCAAAAGTGTGCCACTTTCGCAGGCATTGTCGATTGCACTTAGCATGTGCAATAAACCGTTACACCTGTAGGTTGCCTTACAGGACGAGTGGTGTGTCGTGAGGGTTTGCAGTGAATTTACTCACAAAATTTAAAAACTTATTTAAATGTAGTATCTGAGTAGATGATGAAACGCTATACACCCCAACCAAAAAGGATGTCAAGGAACACCGTATTTAACTATCAAAATATGATATGAAAATACTGAATACCAAAAGCGTAGTCCTTTCTAAAACTCGGCGTGTGTAGTGTGAAACAATCTTAATTATCATTAGAGTAATTCTTAGAATCACCTATATAGGATCAACGTTTTGACTTCAATTCTCACTGGATATATCTCTCAGAATCGAACTCTCTGAGAATTGGGTAAGTGTATCTCTCTAGTGTGTGAGGAGGTGAGTAAATGTAACGCCTCACACACTTTATTGAAAATGACGGATACATGAAAGAAATTTGATCTCATGAACGAATGCTAACCACTATGTCGATAATGTCGAGTTATTCACCATATAATCTTTTCATTTGCCCAAACATTTTACAAAAGGTGAAAAATATCATTTATGAAAGGTATGAGGGCTAATGAAGAAGATGAATGATGGGGTGTTTTGAGAAGAGTGTAACACACTTGGTTTAACTATTGTCTTCATCTTTTGAATTTATGATCGCATATTATTTTCTTATTTTCTATTTTTATTTTCTTTCTTTCCTTTTTCTCTCTTCTTTTTATTTGCGATACATTTTTCTTTTCATGGCCCAAATGAAGACAATTTACATGAAAAATTTCTAACACTCTTTTTCTAAAAAATTATGGCAATCATGGATGGTATTTGGGACATATGGATAAGGGCAATATGAAAAATTAGAATGGGTGAATGATAATGTGATAGAGAAAATGGTAAGTGTATGGAAAAATCGGTTTAGTGCTCGGGACAAACTGCAAGACACATGTTTCTTACAACTCGAGAGTAATATCATTCTCAATGATTAAGATAACTTTAAAAAAATAATGAGATCGTGCAACGACTAATTATAGTACCCAAAGAAAGTTGAGTCAACTTGTGTCTCAGAGATACGTAAAAACCCTCAAAAAGGTGAAAAGCTCAAATCTCACGGGTTTAAGTCGCCACTAGTGATCTTTAAGACTTTCTTGAGAATATAATTACTCTTCAACTTTTGATTGTAAACATGATAGTGTAAAATTGTCGAGTTTAGGAATTCATGGTGCACGTAAGCTTAAACATGTATTAATTAATTTATTGTAAAAAGCATAATTTTTGGGTCAAACACAGGTATTCTGAGATTTCTAAAAGAGGGATGATAGACAATTCATGCCCTAAAAATTTAAATTTAACTGCACAAAAAGTTTAAAATCACATATTTCTGAAAATTTTCAAAAGAGGTACGATTTTGATAAATTTTCCACCCCCAAACAAAAGAGAACACCGTCCTCGATGTTAAAAACCATATATAAAAATGAAAATCACAAGGACGGAAATATATTACCATAATGAACTGCAAATGAAAATGTACCTCATGGTGGAGTAGAGATAGAACCTAAAGAACAAATGGGATACAAAAATATGTACAAGTCTATAAAGCATGTAAAAAGCAATGGGTGGTGTGAAACACCACTCCCAAACAGGATAAGACTCATACTCAGAAATAATAAATGACGGGCTGCCTCCCGGTACCGCTAAGTTTAACATCTTCAGCCAAACCGAACCAGTCTCACCCTAAGGATAGGAACTAGGAATGCACGGGTGGCAGAAAAAAAATGGGTGATGAGAATCACCCCTAAACAAGACCGAAGCGTCAGTCTTGTTGGATAAAGGCGAAAGCGGGTCAATGCATCAGTGGTCCAAGGGCGTGTGGGTAGGAGGGTATATGGACGAAAAAGGCATGGGAGAATAAGCATCGATCAAGGGCCTTATTAAGCGTAAATGTGAGGGCAACAAGGGCCCTGTAAGAATGGTGATCAAGTTGGATGGGGAGGCAAAATGGTGTGGAAATAGTGAAGGGGTGGGCCTTGTAGAAGGTGCACGACCATTCTATAAATGGATGATGATAATGGTCGTGCCGTGACATGCCAGGGAGCTCTAAATGGAAAAAATCAACACCACAAAGAAGTGGCGTGCATAGAGTAACAAGCTCGGTGTCACAAAAGATAAGAGTAGCATAAATACTCTCATAGATAGTGGTGTCGATGAAAAATGCACAAATGTGATCATGGAGCACTAGGGTGGAGGATGGATGTAGGTTAGGACCTAAATACGTAGATGGGAATAGGTGAGGTACAATAACAAGGTCCAAATCAAGTGGTGGGGTGAAAGGGACAGTGGGTGGGTCGGTGGGACAAAGGGTGGGGGAAGAGGATCTAACTAAAGGGTGGGAGATACATACTACTCACGAGACTCGAAAAGATCCTCAAGGGTAATCGTAGGAGGAGGTGTGAAAATGAACGAGGGAGTGATCAACTTAGCCACCCGAAAGTCACCATCCAAAGTGGTGGAAAAATCGAACGAGGCATCCAAATTCGAGATAGGTGAATCAACATTAATATCTGACTCAACGGGAGTCAAGCATGGTGGGATAGGATCCATATCCAGAGAGGTAGAAACCATCTCAGATTCAATCTCATGACAGTGGGTAGCACTCGCAGCCAGAGCTAACCTATAAATAATGGGTTCCTCGAGAACACACATAAAAGGGTCAAAGGGTGTAGACTCGGGCATAAGTATGGATTCGGTGGAATGTGAAAGGTGAAACTCAGTAGTGGGTTTGAAAGGATAAGGCGGTGTGGGATCATTCTCACTGTCAATGGATATGTCAACACTATTATCAACTTGTTTCCCCGAGCGAAGAGTAGACACCGCTTTCATATCTGCTTGGTAATTTGGTGGATTGGAAGTGGAACCAACCTCGTAGGCCGAGTCTTTGCCATTCCCCTTAGGGATAGCAATGGGTTGACTGGGAAAATGACCTTTCTCTAGCTCAAACTAGAATTGGTTGAAACGCTGCTCAAGCCGTTGGAGGGGTTGAGTCTGAGTGGTCATAAACTGAGTGAGAAAATTCTCGAGAGAAGGGGTAGAGGAATTAGGCGGAGGGACATAAGATGGTTGGGGAACGAACTCGCGCTGGGAATTAAGCGGTTGTGAATACTCAAAGGAAGGAGGGAGAACAGGAACAAGCTAATTATTGTTGGTTGAATGCCCACCGGGGGGGACAAAGGAAGATGGAAAGTGCGATTGATGGTAAGGAGCAAACTGATGTGGGACAGGAGGGCGAGGTTGCCTTTGTGGGTTGTGTGGAAACCCAGGGGGACCACCAACATGTTGTTGTGGTTGGGCAGGAGCGGAGTTATTGTCATACTTATAAGAGAAATATGGGTGATTCCTATTGTTAGGATTGTAAGTAAACAACGGGGGAACGGGTTTCCTAGTGGTATCAAAGGCACAGGCTTGGGCCATGGTGGGTTCGGGATCATCTTATAATAGGGGACACAAATGAGCTAAATGATCTGGACTTAAGAATACACCATAAGAGGAATGACTAGAATCGTTGATAGTCATTGCTTGTTTAGAAAGTGTAACATTTTGTTGCATAGTACAACTGAGAGCGTCAACGGTTTTACTCAAAGAGTGTAAGCTGTGGAGAAAATTTTTAAAATTAGGATCAGTTTTGACCTCAGAAGTGTTCCCTACACGTGGAGGATCGGATCTAGAAAATGCATTGGTGCCCTCCCAATCTTGGGAGTCATCGCCTAATTCAAGGAGAAAATTATAGGCCGCAGTGGGAGTCAAATGCATGAACTTCCCTTTATGCATGGATTCAATCATGGTGCGAGAAGAAGGGATAAGATCATTGTAAAAACTATGAACTAAGCGACTTTTCTCGAGACTGTGATGTGTGCAACTATTAATATAGTCTTGAAAACAGCCCCATGCTTCACAAAACTGTTCGGTAGGCTTTTATCGAAAATCCTGAATTGCTTGGCGCATTTCATTTGTTTTGCTCATGGGATAGAATTTAGACATGAACTTCTTAACAAGTTGTTCCCAAGTGTGGATAGAATCCGGGGCCAAGGAATGGAGCCACATGGTTGCATTATTGTGAAGAGAAAAGGGAAACAATAGAAGACGAATATTCTCTTCGTCTAAGTTTTGATTTTTGAAAGTAGCGCACAAAGTGAGAAATTTCCGCAAGTAGGTATAAGGAGATTCGCATCCAAGGCCATGAAAACTGGGCAACATAGAAATAGTCACGGGGCGAATTTCAAATTGCATGGCCGGAGTGGGCGGAAGGACGATACATGAAGGCAGAGTTGCCGTAATCGGGGTAAAGTAGTCCCTTAAAGCACGTTCGTCGGCCATGATGGGTGGGGTAACAGAACCAGGGGAAGTGGGAGAACTAGGCGTCTTCGAAGAAGAACACGGATCAGAAAAATGAGGAGCAATGATAAGAACACGATCACCTAAGAGGGAATTTATAGATGGATCACTAGGGGAACGTGTTAATTGATGATCAATGCATTGCCAATGTGGCATAAAAGCAAGGAAAATATTTTTGGGAATTTTGGTTGTTTGAAAAAAAAGGAAAATCTTTTTGGATTTTGTTTTTTTGGAAAATAAGGAAGGAAAAAGGAAAAATATTGTTGGAGATTTTTTTCTGAGAAAAAAAATGAGGCGGAAAAAAGGAAAATATTTTTGGGATTTTTGGTTTTGTTAAAAAAATGAAGAAAAAATGGGAAAAGGGGCGATGGACTAACGGTGGAAAAACTGACAGTTGGAGTAAGAATTGGACTACCTAAAGGAACAAATTAGACATGTACACAAATGGAACAGGTCCGAAAGAGCACATAGCCAAATTATTATCTTCAAGTTAAGTGATTGGGTAGTTAATTTTAATTAGTCCGCGGGCGAGAAAATCACGGAATCTTAGGCCTTGCCGGTAAAAGTGTGTTCCTAATTTCTTCCCGAGAGACAAGAGCCTTACTAGTTAAGGCTCACCACACTAGCTACTACAACAAACAACTATCCGGTACCACGCTGGGGAAAGCACAACCCGTTTTACTAGGTGGCCTCACTTAAAACCCAGTTTCCCTAGACAAAAGTCTTAAGATAGTTAAATGAAGATTTGCAGGTGTGGAAAGGACTCACTAGAGTATCCTACGAGGGTCTCGTTTCGAAAGGGTCCTAATGAACACCGTTCCTACTTGGCTTGCTAATTGATTGATTTTAATTTAAGTGAGAGCACAGGTAACAAGCAAATGGATATGTGATTGAGTGGGTGATGAAACCCCTACTCGTTGCAATGACCGGGTATAGGTCTTAGGTAAATTTATTCATCAAACCATCCAATTTAAGTGCGATACTGAAATAAAAAGCATATAGGAGCAAGTAGCACACAAAAATTGACTCGCTTGCAGGAGATTCGTGAGTGATAAAGAGTTTACCTACCATGTTTTTTACACACGTGGGGTGAAGACCGAGTTGAGTCGACCGGGGGGAAGTACGCCTACTTCAGTCATCCCCGGGAGTCCTACCGACCCAAAGTAGAGAGGCTTCTAAATCCTCGACTTGGACGCCCTCTCTCTACCTTGTCCGGTTTCCCTTTTTGCTTTTTTTTGGAATAAATAGTACAAAAATAAATCGGTGTCAAAATGCACCCAAATTAAATACAAGACTTCAATAATCCTAAACAACCAGTATAAGGAGGGAGAGGAAGGAATAACTACACTAGAAAAAATGAAAAATTACAAATCTTCACGCGCTTCAATCTTCAAGAAATTGGCAAAAACGCCATTTGATAAGAAGCTTTTTACGTATATCGTTGTCTTCAAAAGCCACTCTCAAAATTCCCTTGAATACCTACCAAACTTGTCTAAAAATAACCCGTATTGCGGTAAGTACGGGTATCAATCCAACTTTCAAGGTGAAAGCAATTCTAATTTTATATATATATATATATATATATATATATATATATATATATATATATATTAAAACAATTTCAAGGGAAAAATTAACTAATTAAATGCTAAAATTATAAAATGAATAAATAATGAAAAAGAATATATTAAATTCGAGCAACGGTTATTACATGCAGAAATCCTCCATAGTCATAGCACCATGTAGATAAATAAATTGATAGGAGAAAATCTCACTTATCTCAAATATACATGTGAAGTTAAAGATTAAATGAGCTTGTGCGTGTGTGAATCGAGGCATATAAAAAGAGAATCCATTAACCAAGTCAAAATAAAACTACTCCGTGCAAGCATGATAAATAACACTTTAAGGATTGAAAATCTCAACCTAACGTTCTAGCCACATGAAAGCAGTGATGATATTGGATTCAAACACAAGGGTATGCCACAAAAAATGTGTAAAATCAAAATACACATAAAATAGAAAATCTTTTTGAGTTTCCAAATTTTTATACAAACACAATGATAACTCAAAAGGTAAACAAAAATCTTTTTGAATTTTTCAACAAGACATAATAAATACAAAATAAATACAAAAAATACACTAGCCATAATTCTAGCAACACGTATGTGATGAAGCGAACAATGAAATTGACATGCATACGTACAACTAGCAAAAACCTATCATGTAGCTCAAAAAAATTAGTGTATGTAAACAAAACAGACACATTCAACCTTTAGATTTAGCAAGTGAGGAATTATGTGCAAGTAAATGAGAATCAATCAGCCTAGCATTTGGCATCTCCAAAACAGATTTCCTAACCCAAATAGGTGTATACCTAACTCGTGGGGTTTTTGGAACTGATGGGACACTACACTTAAACTTACTAGAGTCTTTTCTAAGATCATAGAAAAATCACATAGGGTGACCTTTCCTCCCACAATGCAAACATATAAAAACACGACAAGGAATGAGACCTTTAAATTGACCTTTTCTAACACACTAGGATGTGGTTGACGCTATAAAACAATCTATGGTTTTGTCTTTAGCAACGGAAGTACAAGAACAAGATAAGCCACTGCCAAAACTACTTGAGTCGTTTAAATAACTTTTTAACTTTAAAATTTTGTACTCAAGTTAGGAATTAGACCCTCGAATTTTCGGGACACCTTGTTTAACTTTTTAAGTATTCGTAAAAGGTTATCTCGCTCCCCCTCAATGAGAGCAAATTTTTCCCTAAGAGTCTTCCCTCGTGCCACAAAATCATTAATCAAAATAATTTCCTCAACGGCACATATCCTAGTATTTTTCAAGTCCTTTAACTCTTTTTCTAAAACAAGGACTCTATACTCACTCTCTTTATTGGACACTTCTAAAATTTTAAAATTATGATTCATGTCCACATGCTTCTCATGAATGATATCTCTTTGTGTTTGCGAAGTTTGCAAAAATTTAATTTTCACTTTAAAACACAAATTTTCTTTTTCGAGAAATTTTATTCTATTTACAAATTTCAAATTCAAGTGAGTTAATTTTTCATTACGACTATAAATCTCATTAAACTCCTCTCGAATATCAAAATCATCATCATCG
Source organism: Sambucus nigra (assembly GCA_949130495.1). NCBI lineage: Eukaryota > Viridiplantae > Streptophyta > Magnoliopsida > Dipsacales > Adoxaceae > Sambucus > Sambucus nigra. The sequence continues at coordinate 412,487,555 of OX422223.1, forward strand.
TCACTAAAAACATCGGGAAACTTATCACTGTGATGCCCCGTTGAGAGAAACAAACAAATAATGAAAGAGGGATAAACAAATAACGCTAAAAAGGCAAGGAGCACCCAAAATTCCAATTTAGTGCTATTTGAAATAAAAATCATGATCACTCGATAACTTGGAGTAACCCGCTTTGGTACCAATCTGAAAGGGTGATTTTTTAGAGTATATACGTCGATAACCATATTTTAAAATCCTAAAAAGGTGATGGTTCGCCAAAAATCCAAATTTTAAACTTCTTATAAAACTTAACCAAATTTTAATTTCTTCAAAATTAAAATGGCATTAAACAAAACAAATATTTGGAAATTCTAAAGAAAATTTTAATTTATTTCAAATTAAAGTGAAATTAAAATAAACTAAATAAATAATTAAATTTTCACTTAAACAAAATTAATTCAATTCAAGTTCAAATTATGCCAAAAACTAAAGCATGCATTTTGCCCAATTAATAAGGCCAACTTGAATTAAATTAAATTAAAATTATCCAAACATAATTAGCACCAAAATTACACTAAAGTTGTGAATAAACCAATTTTTTATCTTTTTTATCCTCCACATGCATCTTAGTGATTTTTCAAGATAAAAAGAAATCATAACACACAACGATGCGATATATGAGGAAAACTCATAATGAAAAAATCTCGGATGACCCAGCCTCAAAACCACTAGGTACAGTTTTACATAAGACATGAAAAAAGACTTACCTCAATAAGTCGACTGCCTTTCAAGCCTTGGGGATTTTTAATTCTTCTACCTCTTCCTAGTTGATAACTCTGGAATCCACCTCAGTCTTGGAATCCACCGATGGGGTGAATCAACTATCAAAACATACCGGGACCTTTCCAACGTATGCATACCATGAATCTTCAACAAAGAGGACTACTCCATAGGAAAATTCTCTTTTTAGGATGAGAAAAATACCCTGTGCTAACCATGGTAATCTCAAAGTAAATATATATTTAGAACTTGGATCAAAACAAACATATGGTTATAAACTATTTTTTTCTTGAAGATCAAATCATTTTGAATCACCAAAACTAAAGGCCTTTGGGTGTATAAATTTTTTCTTCAAAGACACTTAGGATGTATGAAAAAAGTCCTTTAAAAAAGTTGGTTCCGACACTATAAAAACTAGTAAAAAGTTAGTGGGTAAGAGGGAAGTTAATTAAGAAAAATTATTCCCGCGCCCAGGCCGTTTGAACGACTTTTTGATGTCATTCAAAAAACTTGGTTCAAACGAACTACTAACAAGAAAACAGAGTTCGAAAGTCCAAATCTCTTTGAAAGAGTCCTTCGAACAACTTCTACAAACGAGAGTTCTAACGATAAAACAGGAAAAAAATGGAAGAAAGTCGTTAGAAGCTCGTTTGATATCTTGTTCGAAGGATCTCATTTGAATGAGAAAAAACGTCATTCGAATGACTTTTCAGAAAATCCAAAAATGCTTTTTAATCCTCGAAACTTTTATGCAATGTTTTAAAATGATTTTCGGAGAAAAATAATAAGTCATTATGACAAAAGTTTTATAACAAGACACCCATAAAAATAACCAAGTCTCTATATATATTAAATGCATTCATACCTCTTTAGAGACATTGGAATCCAAATGTTGATGATGTAAAAGCTTGTCACATAAATCGAAAATGATGTAATCTTCAAACTCTTGGCCGCTACATCTTCAACTCAAAAGTCATAGGCCTGAAAGGGTATGACAAATTATTATCATGTGACTCAATTAGTTTTGTCTGGAATTAAGCCAACACTACAAATAGACACGATTGGAAATTTTGCCTTAAAGGATCCATTGGCATCTGACGGTCTTCCGAGCCCCATTTCACCCAAAGGACCAATAGGCTCTTTCGAGCCCCATTTGACCCAAAGCCAACTGCCGAACCTGGGAGTGTCCTAAATATTATTAAAGGACTCTAAATTAACTTTTTAACGGTATGCACCATGAACAATTTTGAATTTTGGATTGCGTCTTACGAACATTTTTTTAAGAAATCTGCATGAGACTGCCAATTGGCAGACCCATTTCCCTGCCTATCGGCAGTGTGTCTTGGTTTACCTATCAATAGGAAGGGGAAGGGCTATGCCCTTCGGCATTCCCCCTACCCTATATAAGGAAAGCATGAGCTCACTTTGAGAGGCACCCCAGATCCATCAATATTAATGATCTCATCAATATTCTTCTACAATCAGCGAAGTTTCCTTGTGTGAAATTCCTTTCCACATTTCATTCCCATAATTCTCATACCAAATTTAGAAAAAAAAATTAATCCCTATCATCCTACACACATCCCACCTTCCAAGGAATCTCATCAAGGATCAGGATCAAGCTTCAAATCTCCAAAGAAGGTCCAAACATCCTTCTCTCTTTAAATTTCTTTTTTTTCGCATTGGTTATATAATTTTCCAATTTAGTTTTTACTTTAGATCATGCTCATTAATACATCATCCTTTATTAGTTATATTGCACATAATTTATTTTCTATAAAAAAAACAAAAACAAAGAAAAATAGGGTTACACCCATAAATTCCAACGGGATTATTCACCACATTTTTTCAAAACTAAAAAAATATCTTTTTTACACGCCTATATATAATAAAATCCCATTTAAATCTATGGGATAAATCCCACCCTTGTGCCGCATGGGAACTACGTGGACTTTGATGCCTTTATAGGCTATGTAGGCATTTCGGGCTAAAACTCGAGACTTGACTCCTATTTTCGTATTTTCATCCATTTCCTATCTTATCCATATATTATAGATATATATCATACATGGGATTCATACTTGCGCGTCTTATCTAAAATATACTATCATTTTATCATAACGATCAATATATCGATAAGAGCACACATCATATTTTTTCTAATTATTATTTTGTGAGCATTCCTATGGAAGACCTCGCACAATCTTTTCCATGATGCCAGTCGAATGATTCCAATCTCCACTTATATATACACGCACACATACTTCATGAAGAAATTAAAGAAAATAGCAGGATAAGCCCATGAGAGACCAAAAGGGCAGGATGGGTCCCTAACAACTTCCTATTCCATAATTTAGCCCCCGAACCTCTGAACTATTGATTTCGCAAGCATCACTTTGTCTTTGATGCCGCTCTCTCGAGGTGATGACATGTTATTTTGCCTATTTTGTGAAAAATAGGCTGGCAACTCTATCTCTTTATATCACCCCATCACCGATGACGAATAAAGCACCATACGACGTAGCGAGGGGCGCGGGACCTTTATCTCTCCTTTCCCCCCCCCCCCCCAAAAGCGTCGGGGCAAGAGGGGGAGGAAGATCTCGGGATGGCCACAATCATCATTGTTGAATATTACAAACACTTAATTTGTTTTTGTCAAGTTTTTTTTATTTCTCAAAGTATTTCAATTTGATATGATAAGTTTTATCGAAATATATACTAGTACCATGATGATTCAACCATGGATTAACATTTTGTTTTTTAATTTTATTTGTTATGGTTGAGCTTGTTTGAATGAATAATGAAATAGACGTTTTATTGTTATTTTTATTTTAGTTAACTTTACTGTTTTGATGCCTTTTGAAATTGGAAGGTAGTTCGTTGTTAATTAGAGTTTGTGTACACGTTCTATTTGAGGAAGATGACATTTACCCGATATATGGTTAAGGAAACTAAATTTTAGCCTATTTTTTTTTCATTTCTTACAATATAACATGTTTGCATTTATTCAAATTTATTGTATGTAAGTCATTGTCATAGGTAAGTCACTGGTGGGATTGTTCATCATTATAAAATTCTAGTTTTCAATAACGCAGCTATCGTGGTGAATTTGGGACTATTATTAAAGGTTATTTCAGTGTGCTACACTTCACACCCACATAGAGGTGCATTTTTTTATGGATAATGGGGAATCCTGTGGACTTCAATTATCAACTCTTTAAAAGTGCTACTCTTTATCAAAGTGCTTGTGGTGACATTCATGCTGTAGGAAGGAACATCAAACTATTTTAAAGTTTTGATGCTTACACTATGTTATCTCATTGTTTTTGTAAGTTTGTTTGTTCACTTGACAAGTCAATCGATGATGATTGAATATAACACGCTAAAAATTGCCATACACCGGCAAAAGATGATTTTGTCCCTGTAGCAACCGGTATACCTAAAGCTACACAAAGATTCATTTGCATTGTATTTTGTTTGTCTGATAACTAATGAGTAATCCATAATCTTACAGCATCATATATTTTGTTTCCCCAAATATGAGACCTCTAATCAAAATTAATCTTGTCAATGATCCATAGCTTTAAGAAGATTTAGACCAATAATAAGAAAATTTAGATGAAGATCAGCAAGCTACTTCTCAAACCTACTGTGGCGAGCACCAATTTCAAACAATGTGAGTACCCAAGCACACTTACTTATCTAATGTATGACTTCACATATGTATGCCAATATATGAAAAACACGGAATACTTCCATGAAACAATAACATAGGCGCAAATGAACATGCTTTGATCTCATGCAAGTTTTTCTAATAACATATATCTAATCAAATCAAGAAAAACTTTATTATACAACTAATCAGATTTTAATACATGCGGAAATTAAAATTAATTAAATCTGATTTATTACGATACAATACAATATATCAAATAAAATTAATTATTCTAACTCAAGTAATTAAATCATGTAACAATTTTAATTCTAAATCATACAACGAATAAGATGAGGAAAAGAATAATAATAAATATGATTTTTTACGTGGTAAAAACCCAAACTAGGGAAAACATCCACGGTGACCTCTACGCCACAAAATTAAAATTCCACTAAAAAAGAATATAGGTTACAAGCTATATAACAAACTAAGCACACAAACAGACTTAATCTAAGTACAAATTTTTACCAACTCCTCTGGATTATACTGACTTCTCCCAAGGCTCTGATGTTGTAGTTGTTCTCTCAACTTCGTAACTCCACTCCTTTTAGCGAATTCCAACTCAGTCAAAACTGATCTCTCAACAACATACTAGTTGGCAAAACGTGCAGGTGAATATGTTCTAAATGCAAACCACGCGAGAACTTAATTCTTAACACAAGCATATAAGTTTTCTTCAAAAACTTAACAAAAACACATTTGTAATCAAGCAAATAAGTTTTCTATAAAACTTGACAAAAATATATTTTCAATTATCAATCTTATGAGCATTATTTCTATGAAATGCATACAACACTTATCATGGAGACACAACAAGATTATTCAATCATTTAAAATGTGTTCTCAATCTCTCAAAAATATATAATTCAATTTTATGAGGAAAGTTTTTTTCAAATAATTTCACAAATATGAGAAAACATATCTTTAAAAAAAATCAATAAATAATTAAGATCCTGATAAATTCTGATTTTAACATCATATAGCATCTAACACAAAAATCAGAATGTTTAGTTCATAAAAATATTCAATAAAATTAGGATCTAAAAATCTAAGGAATTCTAGTTTTCGTTAAAAAAATTATTTCAGCATGAAAGCACATAAATTCTCTCTACAATAACACAATATATCAATCTCTAAAGTTATGAGATGATGTGCAAGATCATTGAGAATTTAAAAATGAAAACAGAAAAGAGATGAAGTAGAAATAACACAAGGTGTGTAAAATAACATTCAGTCTCTCTCTTAAATATTCTCTATAATTCTCTATATTTTTCTCCCTACAAATTTAAACCCTCTTGTGTTTCTCACTCTAGATCTCTGAACAGCTAACAAAAGTCTAACACAAATAAACTCTAAAATGTTGTTTATACAGGTGAGAAAATCATATTCTAGAAACTCTAAAATCAAGGGTTCAGATTAAAAGTTATTAATCAACGTTTGTGATTAATTCGAGTTAAAACTAATTAACTTATTTTAAACAACTAAATTGTCTAGCTGATTAAGTCTGTTATGAAAATCTAAAACCACTAAAAGTATAAACAAGGCTAAAATACGGTTTTAATGTAACAAACTCCAATGGATATAATACAATAGTACCCTCTCAATATAACAGCTGGTATATAATCCAAACACTCAATCTCAGTCAATCAGATCTAAAGAATATCTAGCGATTAAAAGGTATAACTGAAAAATGTACCTGGCACAAAAGCCAAGCGTACGCCGACCTATTGGCAATCTTCCCCTCGGGAACATTTGAGCCACCCAAAGAAAGTATTCCAGGAGATTATTTGCAGGACAATCACCTAGATGCAGTTGATGAGGAATGGACGATGCAGTTTGATGGATCTTCGGTGAGAAAGAAAGGAGGAGAAGGGGTTATTCTTTCAAAAGGAATTGAGGATATTTGTCTTTCCTACAAGCTAGATTTTCCTTGTTCCAACAACGAGGCAGAATATGAAGCATTGGTGTTGGGGTTGCTAGAGGCTCTTTAAAGAGGAATTCATTCACTTTACATCAAAGGGGATTCAAACTTGGTAGTTCAGTAGGTGAATGGATAATACGCATTGAAACACATGAGTTTGGCACCATACTGGACAATTATTTAGAGGCTCCTCTGCCAGTTCCATCGAACAAAGATCAAGAGATATCCCAGACTAATGAACCGCCATCCAGACGGCTATTCCACCATTGCCCAAAAAATGGTCATGAGGAACGATACAACTACTGTCGTGATCCAACGAAGAACAGCTCCTTTGATAGTACAGTCAATTTTATCGATGGAGGAGGATGCAGACTGGAGGGAAGAGATTAGGAAGCAACTCGAGTCTGGAGAAGGAACAATGGGGCTAAGGGAATTAGCCCAATACTTCACAAACCAGGGAAACCTTTACTTTAAAAATGCATGATGATGGCGGTCAAGATGCATCGATCCAGAAGAAGCAGAGCAGAAGTTGAAGAAAACACATGAAAAAAATTACGAAACAACTGACATACCTCTTTATAGAAGAATTCAAAAGGAGGAGTATTTTTGGCCTAGAATAAAACAAGATGACACAGAGTTATAACGAAAGTGCAATAAATGCCAGTTATTTTTGAAGCAGCTGAATATCATTTTGTGGAAGCTCAAACTGACTGGAGATAACCCTATATTGACTTTATTAAAGATGGAGTTATCCTGATAGAGAATATTGACAAGATAGGACTTAAGCAAAGGGCCCCGAGGTTCTATATTCAAGAAGGGAAGCTTTTTTGAAGGGGATACTTTAACAGACCATTGCGTTGCATCACGAAGGAAGAAGCAGTCGAGGTCCTCAAACTGGCGCACGATCCAGCTCACGTAGGAGGGGCTAAGTTATGACCAGTTGATGATGTTGGGGTATTATTAGCAAATAATGGAGAAAGACTCTGCTGAGTTCGTTTGAAAGTGAAAAGCTTACTAACTTCATGGAAATATGATCCATACCCCATTGGTAGATCTACACTCCTTGGTAACGCCTTATCCTTTTCACACTTGGGCATTCGACCTGGTAGGGGAAATACATTCTGCTTCGAGGGGGAAGATATGGATACTAGTAGCAACGAAGTATTTTACAAAGTGGGTTAAAGCGATACCACTAAGAAAGGCAATAGTAGGGGTGGTGAGCAACTTCATCAGAGAATACATCATCTTCCGTTTTGGGATTCCAAAGGTTATCCTCTCAGATAATGGAACCCCTTTCATCAATTTAGAGGTAACAATGCTCATGGATAAGTCTTCCATTGTTCACCATACTTCAATGGTGACATACCCAAAGGGAAACGGTAAGGCCGAAGCAACTAATAAAACTTTGGTTAATATCTTGGTTAAAACGATGGAGGATTTCCCAGGATCATGGAATGACAAGATACCAATTGTATTGTGGGCCTATTGAATAACTAAGAGGAAGCCCACAGGATATACTTTATTCTCCCTCATTTATGGGGCTGAGGCAATCCTTCCAGTGGAGTTAGAAGTTCCCTAGGCTTGATATGACTTGCGAAGTAGCATGCTCCCTCAGAGTAGAGATGTGCAGTTGGAAGCGTTGGATGAACATAGAGATAATGTGATGCAACATTTTCAAATGTATACGAAATAACTTTCTAGGGCATATGATAATTTTGTGAGATCGAGGAAGTTCGTGGAGGGAGACCTCGTGTTGAAAGCAACGGTGAAGCACATCAGGGGGCTTCCACTACCTAAATTCGCAGCGAAATGGGAGGGACCTTTTATTGTAAAAGAAGCTCATGACTCAGGTAATTGCTTAATTTCTAAGATGGAAGAAGATAAGACATTCAAGATTAAAAATAAATGGTTGAAAGTCTATTATGTGTAAGCAATTATATTTTGACCACCGATGTATCTGGTTGTGGTTATGAATATACAAGTTTTTTTTATTATAACTAGAGTGGAGATGAAAGAATTATATAACTTCATAATATATGCAAACAGTTACAACACAAAGAAATGACATGAGAAAACATACATTTTTTCTCATTCATAAACTTTGGGGCATTACAAAATTGGGAGCTATTGACCAACAATTACATAAGAAGAAGAAAAGGAAAATGTATACAATAACTCATTGATCTAAGAGGAACCATAGATCTAGAGTAGAGAAAAAATCTCCAGGATGGCCCGAAGAAGCTGCTAGGAAAAATTATTGGGCATTTAAACAAACCTCCAATCTCGTTTGTGCTTGGGTGCTCTCGATGAGGAGTTTCTCTCATTTCAGATTCACCAGCCGCAGAGCTTCTTCGACATCCTCTACCTCCTTATCGATAGCTTCAAGGAGAGGAGCTAGCTCAGCAAACTTAGCTTCCTCAGCTCGTTGATCCTCCTTATGTTTTTAAAGCAGTCCCCTCTAACTATTCAGTCGCTGGCTCTTCAAGGTTTTTAAGTGCGAGATAAGCCAGTCAAAGCGGAAGCCATCGGGACCCAACTCCTTCAGATGGCCCAGAAATTAGTTGAGGAGTGCTCTGGTAATGTTTAAAGTGGTAGTGTTGGCAATTTCAGCAACAACAGTAGCCATGCCCTGAAGTCCGTAGCTCATTACAGAGATGTAAGAACGTAGGCAATCCACGATAAAAGTCTCAGGATGATGGCTTGCAAGTTGCTCAACTACCAAGCGATGGTTGGCAGGCATTTGAGGGGAATGCTGAAGGAGTATGAGGAAAAAGGCATAAGGAGATAAGTCGGGAAGAGGGAGCTCACAACTAGATTCGCTATCGTTAGCAGCACTAGTCGTGGAACCTTCATCGTTGTGACTAGAAACTTCTGAGGTAATGGGTTCCCGAGGGGTTGGAGCGATGGGCGAAAGAACTGATGGAGAATCCTCCCGAACAACCTGAGAACAGGTAGAAGAAATAATGAGTTTATGTAAAAATCTTAAGAAGGGTTTTCGTTTTTAAGTCACCGATATAGGTGGAGTTTAATCTTGACAAGTGATTTCATTGTTAAGTCATTGATATAGGTGGAGTTTATGAAAGAAAATCTTAACAAGCATTTTCGTTGTTAAGTCACCGATATAGGTGGAGTTTATGTAAAAATCTTAACAAGCGTTTTCGTTGTTAAGTCACCGATATAGGTGGAGTTTATGTAAAAATATTAACAAGCATTTTCGTTGTTAAGTCACCGATATAGGTGGAGTCTATGTAAAAATCTTAACAATTGTTTTCATTGTTAAGTCACCGATATAGGTGGAGTTTATGAAAGAAAATCTTAACAAGCGTTTTCATTGTTAAGTCACCGATATAGGTGGATTTTATGTAAAAATCTTAACAAGCGTTTTCGTTGTTAAGTCACCGATATAGGTGGAGTTTATATAAAAATCTTAACAAGTGTTTTCATTGTTAAGTCATCGATAAAGGTGGAGTTTATGTAAAAATCTTAACAAGCATTTTCGTTGTTAAGACTCCGATATAGGTGGAATTTATGGAAAATATTAACAAGTGTTTTCAGTGTTAAGCCATCGTCATAGGTGAAGTTTGAGAGGTTGAGAAATGCAAAGAAATTAGTGAAGTACCTCAGCAGTAGCAGGAGTGAGAATGGGAGTCACCGTGGAGGCCTCAACGGCGCCCCTAACTGAAGAAACCTCAACGGTCGGCAAAGCTCCCTCGCCAACAAAAGGTACCAAGGCCAACGTAGGAGTTTCGCTGAAAGAACACGAGTAACCTCCAAACGATGCCCCAGCATGGGTAGGCACCGAAGAACCACCACGCGGGGCAGAAACATCAACCTTGGCCTTGGAAAAAAGTAGTCCACAAAGAGAAAAGGGTGGGGTAAGGCTTGGCGAAAGCTGCTAATATGAAACCAAGTGTTAAACACGAGGAGCAAGTACGGGAAAAAGGGAGAAATGCATCTAAATATTACTTACCCCTGTTATGGCACCAAAAAGGGGAACCGTTGTTATGGGTCTCGTCAGCATAGTGGGGAGAAGAAGGTCAGCTAACAAAGACGCCATTTCCACCTGAGGCATCTCATCATATTAAAGTTCAGCATAAAATAAAGAAAGGGGATGGGATAAGAAAAGACGTGAGCCATGACAAGTAATAGTTTGTATTACCTCAGGCGCAATCTCCTTAACTGCAACGATGGGCAGACGGACCTCGTACTATGATGAAAGTTCAGAAGGGGCTGTGGGAGTTGTCTCTGGTTCAGAGGAGATGCCCAAAGATTCAACGAAACCTCCCCCAATAGTTGCGTCCTTCGTGAGGCGGGAATAAGTAAGCCCGATCATGGGGGAACGGGGAGGAGCAGTATCAGCTTGAGAGATACCGAAACGTCCCCCTATGAAAGGGCTCACGGGGGGACTAGAGGGACTGGGCCTTTCTTCTTCAACTCCCTGCACCAAAGTTATTAAGAGTTAAACATATGTAGCTTGTCTTAAGAAAATGTGAACAAAGGATAGAAACACGTGCACATACGTCAGATCCAGAAGGAGAATGAGAGGATATAAACATTGGCGAAGGAGGAGAGGAGGCAACAATAGAGGGAGCTGGGGAGAGAGGTACCTCAGGGGTTCGTTTCCTATGGGACTTGGTACCCATAGTCTTCTTCATCACACCCACAACACTAACATCTCGAAGAATATTCCAACTCTTTCTCCTCTTTTCCATCGGCCCGTTTGGATCAATCAGGATTTTGAGGAAGGCAACCGAAGGAGGAATGATGGGAGCACATTATTGAAACTCAGCATTTATTCGTTCAACCTCCGCCTGAACTTGCCTTCTCAACTCCTCGACCATTTCTGCAGGCATAGTAGAAGGGACAGAGGCTATGGAAAATGCTGCCAAAGGGGTTTGTGACTTGAATTTTGAGGATGTCCCTATTTTGGCCTTCCAAGATTTTTTAGGTGGTGGCTGGGAAGGCCCTTCGCCAGAAACTACTTCGGTAGTAGGGGTAGGCGGTTTGGGGGTTGGGCGTGGCAGTGGGGATCATGGAGAAATATGGAGGAAGTTCTGTGGGAGGTACCTTGGGGGTTTTACTTAGAGGGAACTCAATCGAAAGAACGGAATTACCATTTGACCCCAACTTCATAGCAAAAAATGAAAGAACTGGAGGACACACGAGATCCCCCTCAATGAACTCAGAAATTTGGGCTAGTTGCCTCGGTCAGTACTTCGTTGCAAATAGAGTGGTCACGTACCCTCTCCTAGTGATGCTTAGAATAGTGACTCGCCCAGCTATGGTAGAACTTACTCCCCATGCAGAAGTTGATGAGAACAGGGAACATGCCTCGCTAAAAGAGACTTTGGGGTTAGACAGTTGAAAAACTGGGCGAGGAGCCCCTTGATCGAAACCAAACTGACGGTTGCATCGGTTGGGATTGTAGTGCTCGCTGGTGTATCCCCACTCGGTGTAGGAAGGCAGGTACCCTAACAAAAACAGAAGTACCACAACTAGTGAAGGGTCTTCAGTAATGAGGTCTAAGGTAGTTGCCTGGACCACCCTTGCCTCATGTTGAAAAAAAACCACAAATATGGAGGAAGATATCCTATTCGTAAGGCCTCATCACAAATTTATCAAGTTGATCAATAATAGAGGTCAACTACTTTCGACTTTGTCTCTTGTGATAAATAAAGGAGCGTGGGAGCAGAATAGTTTCCCCCGATGGAGGGCGGTTGGTCTTGGCTGCTACGGTGGGGAAACGCATATAGAGGAAGCCTGTCAAAAGGACACAGTTGGAAAAATTGACCAGGTTATAATGACCAAAAGATCGTTCCATGTCGAAAAGGGTTCTATCAAGAAACGTATAGACGGATCCCAGGGTGATTGTAGCTAGAGGAAGCTTGATACCCTGAGCCAAACGGAAGGATATAATGATGATGTCCCTTCGAGGTTGGTCGTTGGGTTTCCTCGTTAGGAGGAAACGATAAAGAATGACAAGTATGTAAGCAAGAAGTTCTAGCAATTTACCTTGACCAGGGGCAGCCTCAGGAGAACTACCTTCAGAAGGATCCTCGAAGAAATAGTTTATAAGTGGAGTGAAAGTGGCTTTGTTCGAAGAACCGATGCACCTTCGACATATAGGGTCCAGCTCCAAACGATCAGCAGCCTCCTGGGCATCTAGGGCCTCATCTTAATAAGGCTCATGGCTTGTTGCCTAAAGGCCCAAAAGCTCGCACACATCCTCCAATGTTATCGTAAACTTGCCCCACGCAGCAATGAAAGTATGAGTTGTAATGTTCCAGTGGGATACCAGAACGGGTAGGGAAGCATTATTTTTGGACAGAGTAAACTCACCAAACCATTTAGCTTGACGAAGCCCAATTTTTATGAGGATATCAGCGTGGGAACTCTACATGTGGGAGTTCCAGGCAGAGAAATGAGCAGGAGAACCCCTAGGCCCTTCGAAATCAATATGGGACCATGGGAAGTTTCCTCGCTCAAGATAAAATCACAGAGTCCCCTTTGGGGAGAGAAAGCCCCAGTCAGTAGAACTTTCATCTTCATCACCAAGTGTCAGGGCATCATACTTAGCATTGAAAATGCAAGTTTGGAAAAACCCAGCAAAATCATCACCCTTTCCAAATATAGGGGACCGGCGGTAGAAGCGCAACTGATCTTGGCAGGCGGTAGTCAAAGCGACGTCAGATGGTAACATGGGTAGCAGGTGGGGAACTGGTGGTAGGCATGGTAGGATTACTTGATGAGTCCATTGAAGAACAACAATGAGGTACAAAAAATCTTGGTAAAGAAGAGTTGGGAACAAAAATGGGGGAGCACAACCACAAAAAGTGGTATAAAAGACGAGAGAATGAAGAAGCTAGGTAAGAGCTTGGCAACAATGGAGTTCGCACAGAGTTCTCTCTCTAAAGAAGACGGAAGCTTGAAGAAGACAGAGGAAAGAGAAGGGTTTTGAAAAAAGAGACGTTTGAAAACTTTTAAGTAACCCGTCTATTGAGTTTCCCTCCACCACACGTGCAAGGCCACCTATAATCATTTCAAAGGGGCACGTGGCACTTCAGGAGGTGTCTTGACAGTTGAAAAGACATCACCACATCATTAATAAAGTTATGCTTAGGAAATACAAAGGAGTTTCCTTCTTAAGCAAGTTTGAGTTTTGGCGCTATAATTTTTCTCAGATATATCGACTAACTCCCAACTAAGACACTGCCCCAACAGTTCAAAAAAGCTACGATGTCTAATTGTGACTCAACCACATCGGGGAGAATTTTTTCTTTTTCAAACATAGCAAAGCATTACAAGGGAGAACTTCACAAGTCCCGATGATAGGGGAAGTCCTAACGAAAAAATCAATGCTCACAACTATACTCCGCAATGGCATAAACGGGAGAATTTCACTTCCCCCAAGTCAAAATGGGTATCTAAGAAAGTCAGCAGGTGCATCGGGGAGAATTTTACTTTTTTTGGAGATAGACACCGCATTGGTTGTAATGAAAGAAAATATGCCAACAAATCTTGTTCATCAGATTGAGAATTTTTTGTGCAGATATTTCTTGTTCCCACAACAAATCTCCACACGAAGGGGCAAATGTAGAGAGGCCTTAAAGATAATCCCGAGATTAGAGATAATCCCCCCATTTACAGTAGTGTTTGGGATTAAGGCAGCTCAGTGTGGAAACTCACCATGGTAGCCCAGAGGGACCTTCCAGCGAAGGAGCTGACCGAGAGAGCTCGTCCTTTAGTATTATTGACTAATTTAGTCACATTGTATTTTTTTTTATCTTGACTATGAGCTATAATGATTACAATGATGTAACGAGAATAATGATTATGGGTGAGGTCGAACGGTACTCACGAGAGACCAGGCTTGGCAGGGCCTGGGAGAGCTTTCATGCTCTATCGAACGACCTCGTCGTGGGAACTTTTGAGGGACTTAGTTTGGAGGATTGAGAAGTGAGGCATCATTGGGGCTTGTCCTGACCATCTTAGATACACCTGGTAAAACACCGAAGGACCCTTACCGTGGAACCTCAGGCGGAGCAGCTTGGAATTCAATCGGGCGTTGAGTTGTGAACCAAACAGCCCTCTACTTAATGTCACATCTACTATAGGTGATGTCACTATCCAGTTAAATAATGTCAAATCTGTACTTGAGTAAACCATCGTGGTATTTGGGGCTGTCAGAAAGTTGGTGATCCACCTCTATGATAATAGCCCCTGACACAGTGGTTAGGAAAAAGGCATGTCTTGACATTTAATGATTATGACGTGGAGATAACTAGTGCATCGGGTATTTAATGTTTGTGACATATAGTATAAGTGATGTCTTTCACAGGCATTGATGACTGGGTTGCCTCGGGAGTGGTGTGGGGGCTATTTAAAGACCCCAACCACCTCTGGGGAGGAGAGAGATAGATGTGTTCTTTCTAAGAATCCAGAAGTTATTGCTAGAGAAGAAATATACAAGAGAGAAAGTTATTAAAAAACCAGAGAGATTTTCATTCACCCACCATTGTCATTTATTACGAAGCTTTTAATACTTGACAGGGATTCTTGAGGGTGGTTGGTGTATTTAGTTTCGTGCCAAGGTGTATCTAGGGTGCTTACTTCTCTCTCCCTCTAACTGAGTTACTTATGAGTTCATTATAACCTTCTAAGTTATACACGAGAGATTTGTGAGTTCAAACTGAGGTTATCTTCATTAAGTTTACGTGTCCTATAGTTAATCCAATATTTTGCCAGTTAACTTATCACTACTATACTCAAAGGGGTTACACCTCCATTAATCTAAACTACCCTCTTAAAGCTACAATCAGGTATAATAACTTAAATCACAGTTTAATAAGATGTAGGGGTGTGTCGTAATCAAGGAAAAATAATTTACTGAAATCAGTGGGGTTGGTGAAATCTCAGGCTATAAGGGTTGGGATGGTACAAGTTTTTAATCAGATAAAAGACTGAATCAATATTCACAGTAAAGTTTAACTACACAAAGGAGTTCATAAATGAGAACATGAGTTTAGGGACTATAACGTAGTGATATAAACAATTTAAAGACATAATCTCAAGGTATAATAGTGAAATAGAATCACCTACTTAATTTCGATGATTTTTGATTGGCTTGGTATAAGTTTTATTTGATGTCTCTCGTTTTGATTTTAATACCGGGTTATTACGAATGATCAACGCAGACATTTCACAATCTATACATATGCACATTATTGGTTGTTCATTCGGTGATAAGGATTTTACATTACACGTAGATTGGCTCGAAGTTTCATTATATTGATTTAGATAATGCGGTTAGTGAATTAATATTAATACTCATTTTCTGGTATGATCTGCCTTCAATTCATGTAAACTGATATAATTTACCGAAAAACTTTTGGGAGAAAAATGTTATAAAATAATGATTTTTAAAGTCCTGGTCCAAAGAAAAATAAAATTCACGATAAATATCTCTTTGATTTTGAACCGTTTGCAAAAGATCCATCGCGGATTTAAAACAAAAAAAAAATCTTTTTTCCAAAACTTCAATTCTTTTAGCAAACGTCAAACTCAAACGATTTAAGTCATAAAAATTATGACTCGTGCCAACAGGAGGGGGAATCAAATTACATCAGTTCTCCATTAAAAACTGCGACAAATTTTCAAAAATCAGATTCTTCAAAAAATCAATATCACACAATTTTTTGCGGAAAACAAAATCAAACTCAATAAATTAGCGCAACTTGCTCTAATATCGATTTGAGAATGCCTACGTGTGATAAAGATTTAAATAGTTGCGTAAATTCCAATCACAAACTTATTTAATTAGAGTCAATTCACGAATCAAATCGATTCAGCCCTTAAACTCAAATAGCAAAGTGCGTGCAAGTGTCAAACCAACATAAATAAATATGCGACACAAATTTTAGGAAAAATCTGCTCAGGGCAAAACCTTTTTATTTCACTATAATGGTAAATCGCAACTTACATCGGATTACAATAAAATACAATTTGACACTCGAATACCCGCAGGCGTCGGTCGATGTCGTCAGTAATAAGTCCACACGCAGCGAACCTACATGAACCGCAGCCCAGTATTCAACCCAGGAGCACCGCAACACTCCCTAATGACATGCAGTAACAAAACTCCATCGAGACTCACTCCACAATAGCACGCAGCTATGGGTTGTAGAGATCTCCCCACAAAGTACAAACAGTAGCAAAACTATGCTTTTGGGTTCCACAAAAAAACTCCACAAAAGCAATAGGGATTGTGAATTGGAAAAATAAAGCTTGAACCCTCAAATGGTTGGAGAATAATAAAAAAAAAGTATTCTATCAAAGTCCAGTTTTTCTCCACACGAAATCCAGTAGCCTGACACCCTTATTTATAATCAAATCAAGGCGGTGATGTGTTGGCTAAAAACACTCTGTCGTTCGAGCGAGACCCCATCTCGTTTGAACGAGATGTGACGTCGTTTGAATGACAGTCACTGATCCCCTTAAAAGACTTTTAATATTTAAACAACTTGGAATCCTTAAAAACGAAAACTGTTTCGGGATCAGGAGATATTTATCCAAAACTTTTATGAAAATATCCCAACACTTTTAATGTAAAATGTAAATGAAACTTAAACACATTTTACGAAATTCATCCTTGTTGGGCTTGAATGTTTTACCAAATTTATCCTTGTTGAGATTTAATGTTGAATTGTAATTTGGATTCGTCTTTGTAGATGTACGCTTTCAATCCTTTGACGACTTGTAACAACTTGTAGCGGTATACGACAAACTTAATTGTGACAGACAATGTCCTTACAAGAACCCCCTCGGTTATTGGTGTTTCTGTAGGGGAAACCTCCTCCGACATTATTGATCATTATTTACAGTGGGCGAAATACCGTCATGCCCTTACTTTGGTATTGTAAACAAGTTTTGGGAGTCCACTAACACTTTTTCTCCCTTGTGTCTAAGTTTGAGAATTTGAAGCTGTTGGTTAGTGAAGATTATGTGAGTGACAATTATGCCTATGTCCCTGGTTCCACTGTTACTAGGCTTAGGATTGAGAGGGGGGACTATCCCTACTCAAATGTTGAATTTGAGTCATTTGGTGGATCTTGTGAGGGACTAGGTGCATGGACTAATTACATCCATAACAAGTACTCTCGAGAATTGGTGACAATTTGTTTATCATGTACCAATTTTTTTGACAATGTAATTTTGGCTAAGAATAACAATGCTCTGAGAACCCTAGTTTCTCGCTGGAGTCATAGAACCCATACCTTTGTTGCTGCCTGGGGTGAATTCACCATCACTTTAAAAGATGTGTGGTAGCCTTTAGGGTTGGAAACAGCTGGCACTAATACTTATTTTGAGGAAGCCATCATAAAAGAAGAACGAGCTAAATGCAAAGAACTAAGTGGTGTGGTAAAGAGGTGTATGAAGACCTATAATAAATGTACTTGCCTGGACATTATAAGGTACTTCTTTTACATAAAGGATAGGGAGAGTGTCCTTGCTCGTGAGCATCCCAATAAATATCCCAAGGGAAAAAACATCATGGAAATGCCTCCTACTGGAGAAGGGTACGAGAGCAGTATTAAACTTTTTGGGTATATTTGGATTGTCCTCATAAGATTATATTTTCCTAGAAAGCCCCATGACTTCCACGAAAGGACCTCATAAACCTAGTTGTTCGCCTTGCCTCCGCGGTTAAGGTCCCCTTAGTTTTTATGACCCTTGGTTCCCTCTACACCTGGTTGGATAGGGTTCAAGCTGATTCTGCTCAGTCTCTTAGCCATTTTGATATGTCCAACTATACCAACCACGTACTTTCTGACATCCTTCATTTATGCTCGGTTTCCTGAGTATGCCCTATACCACTTACTTCCTACCTCTCACGAGGTTAAAGTCCCTGGAATCCTCTCCTGTAACCACAAGCAATCTAGGAAGTATTTTCATTCTTATATTGACAACGTCAAACGTTTTAAATTCCACCCTTACTCTGTGACTGATCAATTGTTTACCAATTCCTTTTTTAAAGATGTTGCTTGCCGAGCCCAGGTAATCGAGAAATATTTTTATCTAAATTTTCCTTCTTCAAATGTTCTATTGGTTCTTACTCCCTCATACCTTACATTTACACCGAATGGTTTAACTGCGCAACCTACTCACCTTATCGAGTCGCTTTGCAGTTTGGTTTTGATTAAGGGGTACCCCTTCTCAACCACAATACCACCTAAAGACCATTAAATTTTTTGAAGGCATGCAGTTATTTATTAATCGAGATAGTAGCCACTCTCTCTCTCCAGTTGAAAGTCCAATTTGTTATCCCCGCCCAGTGTACATAAGGCAATACATCTGCTAAGTACGATAATGTATTCTAGCCTAACACCCTTGGTCGTTTCCTTAAGGTTATTAAGAGAGAGCCTATTTACCCTAATATTGAACACTTTCCCCCTTTCGAGTTGGGATTAATAACTTATACAGTTAATCAAGCCCAATTTCCCTAGAGCAATGCTAACAATACTACCCCCAAAGAACTTCCTCCTTTGGCACCTCTCAGCAAAGTTGTTATGAAAAAAAGGGGCATCCAGTTCTAGTAGGTAAAGGAGGTTGTAGATCGCCCTACTTATTCTCATCCCGCTGTTGAGGAGGATACTCCTATTGATGTCTCCAGTGTCGTAATGGCTAAGGCCGGTAAAATAACTCCCAGCAAGAAAATAAAGGTTTTGACTCCTAGTTCTTTTGAAGCATCTCAATCTCCCTCTTCTCCGAACCCACAGTTGGTTGATCAATGCACAGAGCTACATGATAATCTGTTAAGGAAATTTAATAAAGGGTCTGCATTGGCCAAGTAGATGGCTGAATGAGGTATCTTATTTACTCCTTCTTCCCCTATTATGGGTCGTAAAAGGACAAGATCTATCCTGAAAGTCCAACTTCCACTTGATGATATTAATGATGAGTTTCTTCCAAAAAAAGGTAAAGAGGTGGAAGAACAGTATGAGGATGAGAACTCCCCTTTGGTTCGACCATCTTGCAGGCAGCGATGAATGTACTCAATTAAGAAGCCTAGTTCCATTCCCAGGATTATAAAATTCTTAATGATTTTAGCGATGACCCTTAGCAAGAGAAATCAAAATAGACACAAATTTTTTAAGACCTTTCTTCTCAACATACTCCTAGTATTGGTCCTCATTCCTCTTCCCCTAATCGTGAAGGTAATATAACCTTTATCTTAGGGCATAGTCCCTATGTGGCCGTTGTTTCTCAAGATAAAAGGATGGTTCAAATTGCATCCATAGAAGATGTTGGTCCTATAATTGTGGTAAGTGTGTACTGATTTCTTTCAATTTATGTATTTTATTCATGTGTACATTACACTAACACATTTGCAATAGCTATCGCATGCTTCCCATAATAAAGAAGTTGATCCCAACCCTTGTAGGGATATTGTGATTGGTCCCCCTAAACTCAACATCAGTGAACAAATCTTAGTGGGACTGTTTAGGCCCTCTATACTCGAGGGCAAAGCAGTCACTCCTGAGGAGAGTCAAGCTCGAGTAGCTTGCAAGTATTTGGAGAAGGCAGTTATTGCCCCTATTGAGGTTTCTCATCAGCCTTTAGTTATTCAGAAGGTATTTATATGCCCCCTTTCTTTGGTCAAACGATCTTTTATTCCTGTGAGTAATATTTAGGTTTTTGTAAGCATCACTTAGTTCACCTAGTTGAGCTACCCCATGTATTGTTTAGGTAAATTGAGGCATGAAGATGCCCAATCTTACTTAGTCGAGCAATTATAATGGTGTTTTAAGTAAAATTGGGACTTTTGAAGTAGTTTACCTGGTCGAGTAACCATTCAGGTAATTTAGGCAAATTGAGGCTTAATACGCCCAGGCTTACTTAGTTGAGAAACCATAAAGGTAATTTAAGTAAAACTAGGAATTTTGAAGAGATAACTATTTACCTTATCGAGCAACCATATAGGTGCTTTAGGAAAATTGAGGCTTAAGATGCCCAGTCTTACTTAGGAAGTAAAACTAGGACTTTTGAAGCGATAACAGTTTACCTAGTCGAGTAACCATATAGGTGCTTTAGGAAAACTGATGCTTAAGGATACCTGTTGTGCTCGTACCCTATTTTCTCTTCCTTTAATTTATTCTTCATTCTCTTAGGTGGAAGATAATCATCCCATGACTTTGGGGGTGTTGTTGATGCTACTAAGCAAGTACCTACCGAGAATATTCCTCTAGAGTCTGTTGGGAATTTTAATCGGCCCATTTTTGTTCCTAAGACTTCCAAAAATATGGAGGGAGGGGAATGAGACACAATTCTCGTTCTGCAAGAAAATGATAGGGCTTTAAACTTTATTTTTCCCTTTGCTAGTGACAGTTCCTTCAGTGTTCATCCTCCAGACTGTGCTCATGTTAATGTTGTGAGGCATTATTTGAATAATTTTTCATATATTATAACTCCACCTTGTAGCGACTTGATCGAGCGATGGGTGCAACATCATCCATCTAATTTTACAGCTCATTTTTATTCAAGCCATCCCTGTTATAATGGCTTGCAGATTGTTGGGATTTTCCACCATATTGTCTTATGTGTTGCACGCTCCTCTACCTTCTTTAAGTCCTAAGAAGATTGAAGAAATGATAGGGAAAATCAACATTTTTATGGGCGATGGTTTTGCTTTGAAATGGCTGATTGATCTGCTCAAGTCCTTCAAGAAATATGACTTGCACTCTTAATTTGTGAAAATCCAGGCCACTACCCATTCACAGAGTGCCTTAGCCGAGAGGATGGACATTTTAAATTCTGAACTTCCTAAAGCTGAGGAACAGGTTGTTATTGGCAAGTAGTCTTTAACTATGTTTCAGGCAAAGGTTGATGAGCTTCAAGAGGAGATGGATTTTTATCAGCAGGAGATAGCAGACTTATTCAGCGAAGAGGTTTCTTTAGCCTCTGTATTACTCGAGAAACAACACTGCATTTTGGACTCGTCTAGTTTGTGGTTTGTTGTAGATGACCCAAGTTATTATTAAGGGTATTTGTGGGTTTACGCTAGTCATAACATAACGTACTGCCCTATTTTATTTTTTTCATGTATCTCGAGGCAGTAGACCCTCTTTTATGTCTTACTTAAAATTTTGGATTTTGGAATACTTAAGATTGGATTACCCTTTACATTCATGCAAATTGTCTAAAAAGAAGAAACAACTTGTGGTTGTATAAATATTATCATACTTTCTATATGATTCATAAAAAAAATGTTTTAACATGTTGTAAGATCATGCTCTCTTTCCAGTTTACTTATACATACACCTTGCAATCCCCCAAAAAATGCTAGGACAAGTTTACAACTTAAGCAAAATAAATTTTGAGACACTTTTTGTTGAGTTTAAATGTCTATTCATCCTCAACTTTTGAGATTTCACAATATCTGGAATCATAAACTTTTTGAACAACATGAGGTCCTTCCTAATTTTCCTCAAACTTTGGCTGCGAGAGACCCCGTATGCGCCTTGTACAAGCCTTTAAAACTAGGTGACCTTCCTCTAATTTTCTTGGCTTTACCATTCGGTCATAAGATCTGGACAGTTGCTTAATGTACATTTCAAAGTGCTTTTTTTCCATTATCTATTTGCTCTTATAATGCTTCTAGTTGCACATGACAACTGTGAGGGAGCATTTCACTTCGAAGGTTGTAGCATACAGAAGGTACCTTAAGTTCTACTAGGAGAATTTCTTCAGTGCCAAACACTAACGAGAAGGGGGTGTACCCTGAAGGTTTCGTCTTTGTGGTTCCATATGCCCATAAGATTGCTGATATTTTTTCATCCCATATTCCTAGGAAATATTCTAACATCTTCGAGAGGATATTTACCAGAGTCTTGTTCGTGTCTTCAGCTTATCCATTGCATTTAGGGTAGGACACTTTGTATTTGTGGTACATAATGGAGTATTTTTTTCAATTATCATTCGCACATCATTATTAACAAATTGGTTCTCATTATCCGACATGAATACTTCGGGATTCTACATCTGCAAATATTGTGCTCCTTCATAAAGAATTAAGACTTAGTCATATGGAGTGGGCATAAGAACCTTTGAGGCAATAAAGGAAAGGTAGTAATGTTAAACACATATCAAATAAATGAGGTTGGTCTCTCACTAAGTGCCCTCACAGTAAACTCTCTTGTATGGGAATATTTCTAGAGAAATTCTAGGCTAGAAAAGTGCGATCATTAAATAGTGTAATAGTGGAGGTATTTATAGGAGGGGGAGGTTATACGAATGACCTTCTTGCAATTAATGTGTTTGACCCCTCTTGATGTTAATAAATCTTGTGCATTTAATGCTGAAGATATTGCATTAAATGAGCCAGACATGATATTTTGGCGGGAACACTGTTTAGACTCTTTAGAGTTGTGAATGCAGCAAATAAGACGTCATGTGTCAGCTATGAACCTACCATCCTAGGAATATATTCACTTGAGTGTTGTTTTATCAAGTTCCTGGATGTCAGGCATCCTGATGTCAAAGAGTTGGTAAGCAGTAACTTGCGAGGATGTGCTGTCACATCACTCAAAAAGTTGGTTCATCGAATTGAAGGTTGTTCGACTAATGGCTTCTTCGAATAACTTATGGTGTGTGTAGACTTTATAATTTCATATTTTGGGTGACTGTTCAGGACTGAGGACCCTCGAATGGGTTCCCATAGATGGTATGTCGAATGGTGGTTGCTCGAACTACAAGTCATTCGAGCAACTTATAATCTATATGCAGGTACCACAACCTAACACTTGGATAGCTGTTTAGGACTCAGGACCCTCTAATGGGTTCCTAGAGATGGTATCTCGAGGTACTATGGGAAAAGTTGTGTATAAACCAAGGTTTTGCCTAAATTCCCCAAAGGGGTTGGTCTCTTCCAATGTTGTCTTGCACCTAATCCTCCAAACCAATTCCCTACGAAATACCCAGACTGAGGTTGTTCGATAGAGCATGTTAGCTCTCCCATATACTTCCAGACATAGTCCCTCTAGGATACCGATAAACCTCAAAGCTTTTACAAAGTAAACTTTATAATTATAGAGAGAGCTAAATATAAGTACATCAAAGTTTCTATTACAAGTTGTGCTCTATAGTATTTATCTCGTGGGCATGATCTTTGTGGGATGTCTTTCGAGCATCCTCAGTTTTGTGTGGGCAACCATCCCGAATCCTTCTTGTGAAGTGTTGATGTTGTTTTAAACAACTTTAAGCCTGGACCTCCCAGAATAATATGCAATCGATTTATTGCCTTCCTTTTTAAGTCTAGTAGGGCGCTCTACTACCCTATGGCCATAACACTCACAGCCAAAGCACCTATTCGACTCATCCCTCTTATCATTCTCACTTCGATTCTTTGGGATGTGGTCGGACTTATTGTTCTTGAATTTTTTAAGTCTTTTGGAATCTTTCGGGTGATTTTGGAACTTAAGAAACTTTTTGAACTTCTTTGCCAATAAAGCTACATCCTCGAATTCGGTGTCGAAATCATCATCTAAAACTTTAGTCTCCTCCTTCTGGGTTTTAAAAAATATTCCCTTTTCTTTCTTTGGAACTTACTTGGAGGTAAACATGTCAAGCTCATAAGTTTGTAAGTTACCTACAAGCTCACCTAATTTTGTTTATTAAAGTTAACCCAAGAAGTTCAAAACGATTACTTTTTTATCAAATCTACTAGGAAATGACCTTAAGATTTTGTTTATGACTCGGTTGTCCGGTATTTTCTCTCCCAAGATAATATGGGAAAATTTAGTGTTAAACTTATCAAACATCTCACTCTTTAACATCTTAATTGTCCCAAATTAGGTAGTGAGATTTTGAAGTTTAAACTCCCTAACCATGCTAGTTCCCTTGTGAGTAACTGAAAGAACATCCCAAGCCTCTTTCGATGTCTCACACATCATAATATTATTATAGTCTTTAGGGATGACAGACGAGGAAATACCATTTAAACCTTTAGAATTATAAATTACAAGTCTATGTTTAGCTTCGATCCATAACTTAACAGGTTTTAAATTAGTGGACTCTCTTTCTCTCGTGACTAGTGGTGCCCACCCTTTTTCTATAGCTAACCAAACACGCTCATCTATAGCCTTAAGTGCACTTTTCAGTCATATTTTCCAATAATAATAATTTATGCCATAAAAACAGGAGTTCTAAAAGCATCAAAATATTCGAAATTCATACCTACAAGCACATGGGATCACTCACACGATAAAATAGTGTTTCTAGCTCTGATACTAATTTGGAGGTTCCCTTTTTATGTGTTCTTTTGGTGAAAATAAGTTTCTAAAATTTTTCCAATTTTAATATGCACCAATTTTACTTAACCCAATTTTATATTATTAATCCTAAACATGCATCTAGTGTGATTAAGCAAATAAAATAAAGTCAAGTCCACAAAACGCCAATGTATAAGGAAACCACTAAGGAAAAGAACCCCGGACGTCCCAAACTAGATAATCATTATGATACTATTTTACAAAGTACAGACAATAGACTTACTCAACAACTCGATGCCCACAAGCCTCAATGCTCTTCTATGCTTCAACAGCTCCTCCATAGTGTAACGTAGGATTCCACCAACGTAAGGTCCACAACAAACGAGTATACGTGTACCTCAGTATCTACCAATAAAGCTACTGTAATGGTCTACGATTCAAAAATTGGAGTCCACCTCTTCTTTACCGCAAAACTCGACGAATCAATTGTTTAACAAAGATGAACAAACTCCAGATGGTGCAAACACTAGATCTCTAAACACAATGGTTATTAAATCTCGAATATTTTAAACAGAAATGATGTTTTTAACTTTGAAAAACTTTATAAACAAGGAAGAAAAATGCTAAAGACTTTTGAATGATATAAGAAAAATGATAATGCGATGTCATTTTAATGATCTTCAAAATGATAATTAGACGTGTAAGTCATTTTCAAGTTAAATGTTTTGAACGACTTCAAAAATTTAAGAAAAATAGGCTTTAAATAAAAACTTTAAGTCAGCGTATCATTATAATAATATCTCCATGTCGTTAGAACGACTTACAAGTCTAATTAGAACAATATAAGCATGTCGTTAAAATGATAATGCGATGTCGTTTAAATGATAATAGATGTCTTTTAATCCTTCAAATGCAAGGGAAATATCCATACAACTCTAAACAAGATTTATCTTGGAATAAATGAATTAAAAACATCTTAAAATCATTTTAAACAAAATAACATCCTTAGAAAATATTTACGGAGTTCTATAAACATTATGCATTCATAGCTGAGAGCTGCTCGGAATGTAATTCGATATGAAGACGTGAAAGTGCACCAATAAACACGGCATGATTTATCTTGAAGCTTAGCCACTACGTCATCAAAACAATGTCATAGGCTTAAGTGGAAATCGTGACAAGAACAAAATCTATCTATTACTCAAATTAGTTTTTGTGCGGAATAATACGAAAACCTACAAATTAACATTATTTGGAAAATTATCCTTACAAATGCCATCTTGTACCACACCAAATCCCACTTTACAGGGAACTTCCAATCCTCCTTTACCATATTTAGTGAACAATAGGTTTTCCATGTCTTCCATTCTTATAAATTGTGAAATGTACAACATGTCGTAATTAATCTTTGTCGTCGTAATAGGTAATTTAGTATTGACTTAAATATGGAAAAACTTTCATTCAACACACCAAATACCATTTGTATCACATTTAATAGTGATGAGTGATGGTGATTAAATAATTCGTACTTCCTTGTAATTATTCGTTGTCCTTGTCCTTAGAAATCATTTATATGGTACCATTCACCGTGATATGGTCCTAAAAAACCAGGAATATTTGGGTAACCCGCATCCACTGCATAATAATAATCTGTAGTAAAAAAGCAATGATATTAGTTAACAAAGTAATATGCAAAAAAGAAATTTGTGAACAATGAAAACAAGTTTAATCCCTTACCATCATGAAGAAATGGGAATCAATTCTCTTGTCTTGTTAATAAATTTAGGAAAACATAAGAATCATTCATCCTACCTTCACATCCAGCACACACAAATGTGAACATCATGTCGTGGAAACACGCGGCCATGGAATTTTGCATGACGAGAGATTATTTTCCTACGCAAAACATTTTGTGATTTGAGGCCGGGGACATGAGTACCATCAAACACACCTATGAATTTCTTTAATAAAAAATCATATGAGTTAAAATTTAAATAACTATTATCTTATAGATCAGTAAAGGATGTACCTCAAATTACGGATACCATTTTTTATTACTTTGAATATTTGGTTAAACATCACCTTTATTCGTGATCTTGATCAAATGAGTGCCTAAAGTAGCCAACGCCCTTGTGATAGTTTTAAACCAATAATGCACTGTACCAATTTAAAGTTGAAAATGTTCGGCAACTATTATTTGTGTTACCCCATAGCACAAAATTTCCTACCCCATTGTCACACCTTCTTCCACAAATACAACTCTAGAATCTTGTAACAAACTCGTCATTTTTAACCTATAATATAAGTTCCTAAACATATGCAATTTATATGAAAGGACTCATAACATCTTGTAGGATTACCAACTAAAACTTTAAGGATATATTATTTTCCCCTAAACATGGACTAATTACAAGGTACTCTATCAACAAATAAGGTCTCATATTCCATCATATATCAAACCATCAATAAATCAAGATCGTCATCATCGTCATCACTTGAACTGGAACTCAATGAAATTCACATAAACTCATATTTACAGCACTAACAAGCAAAAATGTCCATGAAAAACAAATGTAACCCCCCGGAGTTTTAAACCGTTTATTTTAAACAGTAGTAATGAAAAGCCGAAAAAATATATTTATTTTAAATAAGATTATTTTTTGCATTTGAAATGTTGTTTGTATGAATGGAGAAATGAATTTTTTTTATCGTAATTGAAATCGGGTCTTTAAATCAGAGAGTTTTGTATTTTATAAAAATTGGGGATTTTTAAATTTGTTTAGAAATCCGAACCGGTTCAAAAAAGTCAGTGAACCGTATGATTTGCCATTTTTCAAAAATTAAACCTCTTTTGTTCTAGATTTTGGATAGGACTCAAACACTTTTCACTATAAATAAGCTCGAGTTTAGGGTTTTAAAAACACATATTAGCTTCTCCAAAAGCTATAGCCCCACAAATTTTATCTTCTCTTTTCTTGAAAACCTAAACCCATTTAACACAACTTTCAACCCGAGATTTAAAGAGCTAAACCAATATTTCCCATGATTATCCAAAAATGTGTTTTTGTTATTTTCTCAGGAGTAACACAATCATCCAATCAGATTTTTCAAACGATTCATTTACATGCATGAATACTTCTATTGTTCCCCTTTAGTATTATGCGTTTTAAATGTAGCCTAAACACTAATAATTATTTTCTTAAAATAAATTAGTGTAAGAATAATTTTTCAAACATTGTTCATAGCATAGCTTT
This sequence comes from Sambucus nigra, assembly GCA_949130495.1. Lineage (NCBI taxonomy): Eukaryota > Viridiplantae > Streptophyta > Magnoliopsida > Dipsacales > Adoxaceae > Sambucus > Sambucus nigra. Next base: position 412,515,470 of record OX422223.1, read on the forward strand.
AGGCTAGTTTTGGCATATCTCGTTAAAAATCATCACGCACCGTCAAGACGAACCGAACTCAAACATCTCCATGTTTGAATACTTCCCGTCATCCTAATATGGTATAAAATAATTTAGAGTTTGAATTAATTTACAAAATTATATTTTAGGATGTTTAATTTTTTTATCAAAGACGAACAGAAAAAATTAAATTTCAAAAAAGCAAAATATTTTTTGAGTTTACTGTAGGAAGAATTTTAAAATAACATTTTGCTCATTCAAACAATAGTGCTATGTCATTAGAATGACTTCCTCATGTCATTAGATCCTTCGTTTGGAGGACTAGTTCTAATTTGGATCAAGCTACACTTTCTGTTTTGATTTAACTTAGATCATTACAAGCAAGATGAAATCTCATTCGAATGACATGCTTATGTCACTAGAATAACCTGTTCAACTCGTTCGAATGACTTACTGCCTTAAGTTTTGTAAAATATTTGTTTCGTGTTCAGAACATTTTATACTTTTGCTAGATATGTTTCTGCATAACTTTTACGAAAGTTCTTCAAGTTTTCACAACAAAATATCCTTGAATATTGTTCTTGTTAATTCGTTTAAAATCCTAGAAAGTTTTGTATCTTTGCATACACTTTGCGGAGAGTATCTCCATTGCTGACTTGTTATACCTACGGGGATTCACTACTGAACTAAGGCTAAAGCTGTAGGAGAAAGATTGAGGTCTCTTTAGTTCTCGAGGGAATCATTATTGTCGACTGCGGTCATTGTGGTTCATGGGGGAATCATTGTTATATTTCTCTTGTAAGTTTGTAAGTTGAAATTTGCAAAATATTATTGGAATAAAAGGTTTTTCCTTATGAGCATTTTTCCTTAAACTTTTCATTTGTTGATTGTTTGAATGATTTATCTATTTTATCACAATAGATGCATGCTTAGGATAAAAAGATAAATTCTGTTTTAATATTGGCTTCCGCATTTATAAATTGGTGTTGGAATTTTACCACCTTGAGATTATTTTGCGCATTTACAAATTGGTATCAGATCTATAGCTGCTTTTATCACATTCATAAATTTTTCTGAGATCATTAATTATGTCATCGTCATAATTGGTATCAGAGCGGGTGGCATTTAGCTATTGTGTAGATCCTTGTTTACAGATTCTTAGGTGGTTATTTGTTTCTCTCTCTTGGTTTGTTTTTCTCTCGATACATTCTCCTGATTTTGATGAATTAAATCTTTTGAATTTGAAGTTTGCAAAAAGAATTGAAATTCTTTAGGAAGAAAATTCTTGTTTTACAAATTTTATTGAATATTTGCAAACGTTTCAAACTCAAAGAGAAATCAGCCGTGAGAAGTTTGTTGCTCTGTATGAGGAATTTAAATTTTTAAAATTGTCTAAGGAAGAGAGTGAGAATAGAGTCGTTATTTTAGAAAAAAAACTAGAGTACATGAAAAATTCTAGGGTTTGTGTGTGTGCCAATGGGGATAAAAATAATTTAATTGATGATTTTAAGGCACGAGAGACGACACTTAGGGATAAGTTTTCTTTCATTGATGGGGAGAAAGATATCCTTCTAAGAATGATTGAAATATGAGGAATGAGTCCTTAAAATTGGAAGAGTCTAATTCTTTGTTTATGTCTGAAGTTAAAAGATGATTTAAAAGACTCGAGTAGTTTGTGTAGTGATGTTATTGGCGCATATTTTCTAATGCTTCGTGTGTTAAGGCCATAACCATAGTATGATTTATAGGGACAACCAAAACCAAGGACATTAAAAAATGTCAACCCTTACATAACGTTCCTTATGTTTACACACTTTCACATTGTGATAGGAATTGTCACCTTCGGCATTTTTTTTTTATCTTGGAAGAGGTCCTCGAAAGTTTAAGGATAGTGTCCCAATAGTTCCCATAACCCCTCGAGTTAGCTACACACCGTTTGGGTTTGGAAATCAGTTTTATAGATGCTAAATGTTAGGTTGGTTGGTTCTCACATGCTAGCACATGATGCCACATTTTCTATATCTTATGCATGATTGTTTGTATGTTTTTATTTGTCATACTCTAGTTGCGTTGGATGATATATTTTTGCTAGTGCTATTTTATTGAGTCATATTTGAAAAATACAAAAAGATTTTATTTATAAAAAAAAATTTAATACAAAAAGATTCTCAGTTTTTGTGTATTTTAGTTTTGCACATCTAGTATGGCATATTGGTGTATTTTAATTCAATTCACTACGCAATTTCCATGTGTCTAGGACATATATTTATGACTTTATATGCGTATATTGATCTTAACCACGTTTATGGAGTTGTTTCTAAATGTACTTGCTTTATATATTCGACTTTGTATATGTCTCCACACACACATGCACAAGCTTATTAGATTTTGACTTCATGATGTATATTTAATCTTGGTGATATGTTATCCTATCAATTTTATCATTTACATGTTTATTTAACTATGGAGAATTTGTGCATGTAAGAACCCTTATCGTGAGAGTTTGTTTAATATTGAAAACATATGAGTGTACACAGGAAAGGGTTGTGAAGGACAAGTGAAATCGTTATGAAAGCCACCATTTGAAAAGAGCCCAACAAAAAATTATAGCAATAAAAAGAATAATATGCCAAAAAGGGGGCAAATAGTTTAGTTTGTTTGATCTTGTAAAAAAGTCACTTCAAAAGAAAAGAAAAGAATTCTTTGTGGCCTTGGCATCTTCGCCAAGAACTCGAAGTCAGAGGCCGACGGTGCAGAGAACATCGAGGCCTTGGCTGCCCTTAAGTTGGTGATCAGTGATGAGGGGTCGGCCCTCAAGTGTGCCAGATTCTGAGACCAGAAGGCCCCCATGCTCGACGAAGAGGTCGTCCCCTCAGAGGCTTCGACCCTGGCTCTTGTCCTAGTATCAGGCCGATGCTCAACAGGGGCCTCAGGCTCCTTCCTTTTGTGGCTATCAGCGGTCGGCTCCACCACTGTCGGCCCAGCGGCCTTTATCTTCCTCGGAGCCTGCTGGGGCTCCTTCCCTTTCTTCTTGGCCAAACCAGATAGCAAGCTGGGAGCTGTCATTTCCCAAAGGTAGTCTGGTGTACCTGCAGGACGATCTGATAAGAGGACGATATGTTAGAAAAATGCAGATCTAAAGAGGAAACACTTGGAAAAAAAAGCAAAGAATTGAAAATGTTCAGTATAACTCACATAGTTCAGTCAGGGGGCCGACCCTCAGACCTGCTTCTTTAAGGAACCGAGGGGTCATCAAGTCTTCGAATTTCGCAAGCTCACCCTCTCGCCCTCGTCCTCTCAGATAATCTACAATGTCCTTCTCCTCCAGACTAAGTCCAGGGTCTGACCTAGGCTTCATGGAGGGGTTGGCCCATTTTCTGGGAACCCTCGGAACATCAGCGGTAGGCTCCCATTCCCCAGAAATGAAGAAAAACGTCTTTTTCCAATCATGGTTGGAAGTTTCTGCCACGTGAAGGAGCTTCTTCTCAGACCTCCTTGCCCCCAGATGATAGTATCCGGGCTGTTTGGACGAAGAGGTAATGTTGTAGCAGCCCAAAAATAGGACAGCCGAGGGCTCGTCGGTGAAAGAATTCTTCCACAAAGAAATATAGCCCAAGATCGTCCTCCAAGAGTTGGGGGGTAGTTGAGAGGGGGAGACATCGAGGGCAAACAGGATATCGGCAATGGCAGGGTGCAGAGGGAGCCTGACTCCAACCTTGAACATTTGTTCATAGATTGCAACCTCTCCCTCTTCACAATCAAAAACCCTCTCAGTCTCAGAGGGAACCCTCATAGTTACACTGGAGGGCACTCCGTAAATATTCCTCCATATCAGAAGGTCTCTATCCCTAATAGCGGAGATAAAGGACGAGGCGTGGGAGGTGTCAACCTCGTCATCTGTATCATCGTCCTCGTCCTCATCCCCTTCCCCCTCATCACCTGCAGGAGGACCCTGGGGAAAAGACACTTGGAAGGCATTGGGGGATAGGGTTGTCACAGGAACGGCATCAGAGGGGACTGTACCCTCGGCCTCACAGCCTGGACTAAGGTCAGATGTGTCCCTTCTACCAGAAGTTCCAGCACCAGTTGGAGAGGAAGCTCTCTCGTCCATTTCACTAGGTTTGGGAGTCTCGGCCGGACGAGGAGACGACCCACAAGACTCAGAAGGTTCAGATGGTCTTATGGTGGCAAGAGGAATGGGAAAGATGGGTCGTACCCAATTAGGGTCGGCCCCTCGTCTCCTCTCTTCCTCTTCCTCTATTCGTCTGATCTCAGCAAAGAGTTTCTCTCTCAAGGGTGGGAATTCAGACACTAAGCTGTAAAGCCTCCTAAGCATTAAGGGGAAGACCCTACACTTGGAGAAATTACACTAGACTTGGCTAATTCAACTACAAACAATTGGGGAATTGACCAGGTTTGACTTTTGGATTAAACCAAAGAACTAAAAGGTTTTTCGTCAAGAATGTTCAAGAACCTTTAACCGAAGAAGACACCGGAAAAAGCTATGGGGAACTCAAAGAAAATGTAACTCTGTGACCTTAAAAAAAACAGAATTGAAGACAAAGGAAAGCGCTTAATGAAGGAGAGTACCTGATGACGAGGGTGAGTAACGCTGTTGAGACCTGATGAAACGAAGGCTGCAGGTGGCAAAGGTTACTGGTTCTAGAGAGAGAATAGACTTGGGCGCGAAGAAGAAGAAACTGGAGAGAGAGAGTTTAAAAAACTCTTAAATACCCTGGTAATAAATGGGCACATTTTCCAAGAAGGGTATAATTAGGGCACAAAGCCCCATGCAAGTGTGCAGCCTTCGTGCCTTGGAAACTTGAATAGCAATGAGTACCTGCCCATGTGTCACTCACCTAAATGATCATACACGCATCTCAATTTCAACATTATCCCTCAGCCATCTCAATGGCACCTATGGCTAAGGGCTGGGGGGTGATTGATATACCCGTTTATATCCTTGGCCTGGCTGAAGATTATCTCCAAAACGGACGACCCTACGAGGGGCCGACCCTTCACCAGGCTCGAGCTGGCCTCCACCAGGCCCAGACGACCCTACGAGGGGCCGACCCTCCACCAGGGTCTAGACGACCCTACGAGGGGCCGACCCTCCACCAAGCTCCAGACGACCCTACGAGGGGTTGACCCTTCCCCAGGCTCCGGACGACCCTACGAGGGTACGACAGTACGAGGCCAGAATTAAGTCAGACTCACTACCGGAAGGAACTTTTCACTCGGCCTCGTCTCATAGGTCGAGGGTGACATCATCACAGTGCGTGGTTTGGGAGACGCGTGGAACAGTGCACGTGAGGCTCTCATGGCACGTGGCAGACCGTTATAACCAAATCACACCCTCACGTGAGGGAATATTATGTCATCATTGGGCATCTACAGGTGTCAACAGGGGGTTGGCTAGATCATCATTCACATGCACCATGAATACTTGGGGGGTACACTACACCCCCCAAGACCTATATATACTTGTCACCTACAACCTTACAAAGGGATCAGATTATTGCAACCCTAGAAAAAAACTCTGCTTGTACACACAGTAGAGAGAGAGAGAGAGTGAGCTTATGTGCATTGTATCCAAGGACATTAGTGCCCATACTTAGTGGATCACACACTCACAGTGGATGTAGGCCAAATTGGCTGAACCACTATACATCATTGTCTTATTTTCCTCTTATACTCATCCCCTTCTACATACTTATATACTTGCATCTCTATGGCTACCATAGCTACTACTGTTTGAGCTCATTATCACTTATCCGGTGGTGCTAAATCTTAGCATCATCAACGAGGCTCAACATCGACAAGACGCTTAAGATCAAAATGTTCAACATCAACAAGAGCTCTAAGTGTCACATCCCGTTTTTCCAAGTGTGAGGTTTATCCTGATAAATACTAAACCATAATGGAAACTAATATTACTTTTAAAAGCTAAAACTGTTTTGATAAATCACAGTGTTACAATCCGTAGTTTCAACTAAACAATGTGAAATACATACCTCATTTCCTGACTAACATCTCATCATGTATCATTATTCTTTAATCAAAACTATTCCCTTTCTCCATATAATTCTAGCTGGAAGTGATCATAATTTCTTATAGGTACCTGGTTAAAATAACTGGAAGCAAAAGAATATGCCCAGTAGAGAATTATAATTCTATAATTTATATATATATGTGTGTGTGTGTGTGTGTGTGTAAATCTATTTAAATAGCATAACAAGAACAGAAATGCTGGTAATACAATTGAATCTTCTAAACCTCAATACGTAGAAATAAAACTAAACTTATGTAACTCGATATAAAAATATTAATAATTAATGAAAGGGACGTAAGTTCCTGGAAAATCAAATTTTAATTTCAAAAGGGTTGATTCACTGAATATTTCAATTTTTATAAATTCTTTAAAAATTAAATTATACTTCTTAAAAAAGAATTCAATTCTAGTTCAAAACTATGCAAATCAAATTGAATATAAATTTTGCCAAATTAATGATTTCGACTTGAATTAAAGTAAACAAAAATTTTCCAATTTAATTAAGCACCAATTAAATAACTTTTGTGGCTAAACCAAATTTTATCTTGTTAAACCTAAGCATGCATCTAGATCAATTTGTAAGATAAAATAAATACAACCACAATGCCACGATGCACGAAATCACAATGAAAAAAACCTCGGACGGCCCAGCTACTAGTCCTGTAAGTACGAAATTACAAAACGACATGATAGAATACTTACACAATGACTCGACGCTCTCGCAAGCCTTGACGCTCTTCGCTCCTTCAACCTCTGCCTAGTGACAATGCAGGAGTCCACCTACGTCTCGGAGTCCACCAACGGGTCACTTCTACTGTTAAACACACGGGGTCCACTGTATATATACCACGAATACGGAATCCACCGCAAGAAACAATCTCAATAGTGTAGATAATAAAACCCGGTGCCAAAACTGATCTCAAACATATATCATGTAGAAACTTGGATGATAAAACAAATTAGGTGTAAACCTATTTTTGTTTTGAATATCAAACCATAAGTTTAGAACAAAAACTCTGTTGAACTTTTCGAAAGGTTTTTCACTCTTAGGTGTTGGAAAAGTCACTTCAAAATGTTAACTTTCGCACTACATAAATGGGGGGGCAAAAGTAGTGGGAGGTTATGGAGAAAAACTGCCCAAAAACTGACATTTTTCGTAAAACAACTGCTTGGTCATTTGAAAGACATTCTAGGATTATTTGAATGACAAACCGTACGAGAAAACAACAATCAAAAAGTTATCTCATTTGAAGGGTCGTTCAAACGACAGTTGAATCTCGTTTGAATGAGGTTGTTCAGACGACAAATCGAATGAGAAATAGCACAAAAGTTCATCATTTGAATAGTCGTTTGAACGACATTTGAATCGCATTTGAACGAGGTTGTTCGAACGAGATTTCAAGCCATGAATCTAAACAATTTCAATACGAACGTGTGCCCATTAGTTTTGCATTTTTCTAATTGTTTTTTAATTAGTTATGATTTTTTTACTTAAAGGTGTCCGAGAACAAAATCTTTAGATAGTATGAATTGCAAAAAAATTGGACAAAAATTCGAACACCTAATAATAAATTTTCAAGTCTCAACATAATATAAGCATTCATACCTGAGAGATCCTTGAACTATTGATGACGAACACAAGGCACGAAACACGGCATATGATGTGATCCTATTTGACTTAGTTGCTACATCTTCAACATTAATGTCATAGGATTGAAAGGTCACAAATAAGTTATATCCTATGACCCAAAGAATTTTGTTCGAAATTAAGTCAACATTTACATATTGACTCAATTGAAAATTGTTCTGACAATTAAACTTTTCAATCGTATAAAAAATGAATCAAATTTCCATCTTCAATATTAAATATTAAAACAATTAGTAGATCATGGAGTAACAAATGACTATATGATGATGATATCAACTGCAAAAATCACCAAATCATTTTAAAAAATTCAAATTCAGATTAAAAGAAAATTTTATATTCATAAGCTAACATGAACTTTATAAAAAAACTAATCAAATCCCAGTAAGATAATCTTAATTATTAGCATACACGAAATGGGTGAAATGAACATATGATGATGTTTGCGGGGAGGACCACAGCTAAATCTCAAACTCGTTTATGTGGAGGATTGCGATTAAATCGAGCTATAGAATGTCCTAGATGACCAAGTTGCTCTAATCTTGTGTACCAGATTCATGCTAGCCATGGATGCCCATAAGCTCGTCGTTCAAACCTCATGCCAAACCCAATCCATAAAAAATCCCGAGCCAACACAACGCTCAAACTAACTTTTTCTGATCGCCCACCCACGTCGAATCTATGATTGGAGTCCCTCGTTGTCGATCAACACCGCCGTAGGTCTAACGACCCCTGTTGACCACCACCACGCCATCCTAGAGCCCAATCAGACCTCCTCATTACCACCCCTATGCACAATGTTTATTGATTTTCATATTTTCTTTTTATCCCAAGAAGATATATGGATATTTGTGAACGAATCTTAGAACATTGTGGACGAAGAAAGTGCCTAAAGGCAAGGGAAAAAAGGTTTTCTTGAACTTGTATGCTGTTGAAATTTAGTTTAAAGGGAATAATACATTGATATCTTAATTTTTAGGTGGGTTGAGGATTTTATTTGTTTGTTAGTTACCTTCGTTCATTTTTAGGTAGGCATAGACCGTGTCTTATGTACAAGTAAATTATTAATATGAGTTGTCCCATAAATATAGCCAGCTATACTTAATGTTCAATGTTTTTCAAAATTTTATATATTGTTTCAATGCCTATATTTAATAGTTCAAAAAAATCTCAATTAAACTACATAAACATGCATCTTATTTTGACATAGGTAAATAGGAATAGGAAAATTCCAAATTAAAAGATTCCACGTCACGTGGATCGCATAATGGATTGTGCACATCAATGCTGGAGCCAAATATTAACTATGAACCATTCCATTCTATAAAACCCAATGTTGTCGCACTTGTTTATTGAAACCCATGAAAAACATTTCAAATTGCTCTAACGCACCTGACCTAAACATAAAAAAGCTACAAATATGAATAAATATATGTGCCCATCCCCGATCCTCGCCATGCGGGCGCGTGGAGGAAAGGATCCTTCGGGTCCCGCGGGTCCCTCTCGGGAGCGCTTCAGTCGGCGTCGTTTGAGATGTGGAAATGTAAAAATGTAGAGAGATTCAGAGTCGCCAGTCTATTTTACTCAAAACAGACAAAAGAAAAAAAGGGGAAGCCACCCCGAAGGATGGCATCCAAAGACATACTGGTGCATGCGAAACTAAGATGATTCGAGAAGGGTTCGGAGGCTTAGTTACAAAATGGAAAGGTGTTAGGCACCCATTCCGTCCTTTCGGTCTCTCATGAATATTTGTTATTTTCCTTTTGTTTCCCCCTTGTGATACGTGTGCATGTGTATATATAGAATGAAGGTAGGAATCCTCGACTTGTGTCATGGAAAAGATAAAGCGAGTCATCCGTAGGAAGATATAAAAGTAATATTAGAAAAATAAGATTTATGCGATTACCCCTACGTTGACCGTTATAATGAAACGATAACGCATATGGAGCAATAGGTTATTAAGGGCAAGTATATAGAATATAAGGAAAATCGATTTAGAGAAGTTAGAAAATGAGAGAAAAAGTGAGAAAAAGGACTTGAGTCTCGGGTTGTACCCCGAGACACCTACGTAGCCTATAAAGGCATCAAAGTCCACGTAGTTCGCATACAAAACGAGGGGTGGGGTTGATCCCATAAATCCAAATGGAGAATCTCTTATTTGTAAGTGTGTGTGTGTGTGTAGAAAAAGTGTTTTAGTTGTGAGAAAAGTGTGGAAAAAGTGTGAGAAACCCTACTGGGAATTTATGAGAAAACCCTCTTTTTCTTGTCTTTTGGGTTTTATGAAAATAAAATATGTATAATAATAATACTAAATAAAAAGTATATTAGGATGTGTGAGATGAGATAATAAAAGTGCTAAATAAGAAAACAAGTTATTGGGAATTTAAGAGAATTTAAGAGAGAGTTTGAGAAATTTGGACCTTCTTGAAGATCTTGAACTTGATCTTGAATGTTGGAGAGCAGCCCTTTGCACTTGGATGATGATGGATAGTGGCTAATTCACCAAGTTTGATGAAAAGGGTGATGAAAAGTGGAAGTAAAAAAGAAATTTGGAAGTTGAAATCACGCTGCCTTCGAGAGAGGTTTCTGGGATTCGTTCAGAGAGATTTTTATCAGATTTGGGCTCCCTTTGCAAATGAGGTGAAGGCCTCCTTTTATAGGCCCAGGATAGTGACGATAGGCATAGACCTATTCCTGCCTATCGGCAGGTGCTGATAGGCAGGGTCTGGAACCTGCCATTTGGCAGTGCGCTTCAGGCTTTTTCAAAAAATCGGCCGCCGAGGGTAAACCATTGGTCAGAATTGCACATGGGGCATACCGTTGGAAAGGTAATTCAGAGACCTTAGAAAGTCCTTGGGACTTCTCCCGGGTTTGGGAGTTGACTTTGGGTTAAATATGACTCGGAAGCATTTGTCCGTCCATTGGACGGGGAATTGCTCGGACGCAAACGGATCGTTCATCCGCATGGTAAGTCTGAATCGCGCACGGGGTGAACTGTTGGAAAGGTTAGGAGATTAATTTGACATTTCAAAAAGTTTGACCCGGTTTGGGGAGTTGACTTTGGTCAACCGGGCCCGAAAAGCGTTCGGTGACCTCTCGGAGTCAAACGGATCGTTCGTCTGCATGTTAAGTCGGAATTGCGCACGGGATGGACCGTTGGAAAGAGTATTCAGTGACCTTTGAAGATTCATTCAGCCTCAATCAAGCTAAAGAGTTGACATAGGTCAAACAGAGCCCGGGAGCACCCAGTGGCCTCTGGGTCAGGTTTCGGACGCAAACGGATCGTTCGTTCGCATAGTAAGTCAGAATCGCGCACGGGGTGGACCATTGGAAAGGGTATTCGTTGACCTTTGAAGATTCATTCAGTCTCTGTCGAGGCGAAGAGTTTGACTTTTGGGTCAAACTGAGCTGGGGAGTGCCCGATGGCCTCCAGGTCAGTACTCGGGACATGACATGGGTTTACGGTGATGAAGGGAGGTACTAGGGACCTTAGGAGACTTAGGGGGGTAACAGAATGGGGTGTCTACAATATATAAGTTATAGAATTGATATGATTCGTTAGTTATACATCCATATCAAAGTTGTTGAAAACTAATTCTTCTTCATTACTTACAAAGTACGAAAACAGTTAGTATTAGAATTTTAGTAAAAACATCTCGTTAAAATAAAACATGAAAAGTTTGATAAACAAACTGTATACCATAAATACAATTTAATCTAACCGGTGAGATTAATTCAAATAGTACAATGAAAAAAAGATTAAGAAACATAAATATATCCCAACAGATTACCCATTTTATCTAGAAAACATGATGGACAGTGAGTAACATCGCACAAAAAAAAAATTATACACGGGGGAAACTAATAATATCCCAAAAAAAGAGAAGAAATCAATATGAAAAAGAGAAGAAAATTTGAAGATGAACAGAATTGATTGCAATGAAATAGGAGAAGAGGGAAAAATGGGAAAGAGGCGGTGATGGAGAAGTAAATATGGAATTCATAATCGATATTTATATTCCTCAAAAATTCAAGACTTCCACTGTTTGATCAATGAAAAGTTCTAATATGTATTTAGTAATTTGAATTCTACGTATAAAATGAATAAAGTAAATAATTATAACACTTTTGTGATTATAGGAAGACAAACTAACAACTAAATTAAGGAAACAACTTTAAGAAGTTAGAATATAATGAATGCTTACACTTTTATAGATAATAATATTGTAAATTTTTTAACCCCAAAACAACTTACTAAACTTTACATTAACATAGATTTTTTATAACTTTTTAGCATTGGTAATAAAATCATGATATTTCATTTTGAGATTTTTGATAATAAAACTGAAGGATGAACCTTATCAGTAATTACACTCAGTTTGAGACTTTTGGCTAAATATTCTTCATTCATGACCCTTGACTCTACCATCTTTTTAACCTCTCTTAATTCTCTTTCAATTTTGTGACACTTGCCTATTTTAACCATGGGTGGTCAGTCCTTCATTAAAATAAACAAGAATCCCTTATGATTCATTATTATTATCACTGTCAAAAAATATTTTAATTACTAATCACATATGTTAAATTAAGCATGTGTCAAATTTATCTTCATTAATAATAACATTCGAAAATTAAATACAAGAACCAAGCCATCCTAAATAGAAATAATCCTATGAATCCATCACAAGATAAATAACCCAATAAAAAATACCGAATAAACCATTATTTCTCAATACAAAATCCAACAATACGTCTATGTAATAAAACTGAATCCAATAATACATAGTCTGATACAATTGAATAAATGAAATAGCTGAAGGGCGACATGCCCAAATGAAATTACTGAAACTGAGTCATATTCTAAGAATTGAGCGACTAAAGCGTATAATTAAAATCCTACAAGCATCCAAAAGTGTTGTAGCTACGCATACCTGGAACAGATCATTAAGTTTGGTGCCCCTGTGACTGGACACCTAAAAAAGGTTTTTGGAAAAATAAACAAAATAGATTGATAAGGGTCAAAGCCCAAGAAAATCTTTTTAAAATATTTAGTAAGCATTTAAATTACAGCTCAAAAGTAGTTACTGATTATATATGTTAGTTCGTGCACACTCCCCTGAGTTCCTCACCTCTCATCTAATGTGCACTCCTAACGTCTCCTACTTATCCCACCTAGTTATGCTACCCTGCCTAACTAAACCTCATAAGTATCTAACTAACCATTATCAGGTCTAGTCCACTCGTACCGCCCATACAGTACGCTACAGCATACCTTTAATTATACTTAAGTCCTTTATGTAGTTGTTCTTTAACTCCCTCGCACCACCCATGCAGTACGCTATCAACTAACTAATAATTAACATGTCTTGTTAACCATAATTAATATTTCACGTATGTTATCATTAAATCATTTCATTAAGTTGCTCTACTTAAATCATCTTTTATGTATACACTATTTAACTTTACTACCATCACACACTAAGTAAATTACCTTATAATTAAATCACTTTTAGATATACACTATCTATAACTACAACTTTCTCACACAAGTAGGATAAATACACACACACATACATACACACACACACACAACTTTCTCGCACAAGTAGGATAAATACATATAAATATATATATATATATATCACTAATACATATACATAACTACAGCATCCTGGACTAAAACCGCAGTGCGATTCTGCATACTTTGTTATCAATTCCATGTACCTCTTGTACCCAATCAAGGACTATCGGTTCAAATGTCACCCTCAAACCATGAATCAAAAAACATACAATGGAGGCAAAATATAGTTCTAAGCGTTTGGTCTACTCACATAACTAACGCACCCAAATAATTGGACAATCTATCATACACACAAGTAGTGCTCAAACTTAAGTTCTATGTTTGAGGGCCCAAGTCTAAAATTCCACCACTTGGCTCATCAGGATAAGACTGTCCATGATGCGGAACCTCCCGTAATAGCAGGTAGCATAGGTATGTTCACACACATAAGAAAGCACATAATAGTCATACACACAACATATCCATATGTCGCATATAGGCATACACACAACCTATAAATATAATTCGTATAGGTATACACTCAGCCTATAGATATAATAGGTATAGGTATACAGTCAACCCATAAATATGTTATACCCCATGCTTCTGCGTATTTGAAATTTTCTTAATCCGGTAGATTATTCGTTCATTTAAATTACGAAAGCGAAGTAATTTAATGTAATTAAATAAAAATGTGATTATTAAATATTAATCAAGAAAAAGAGATAATGATTAATATTATGTGTTAAGAGTTAAGAGTTTACTAAGTTAATATTAAACAAGTTATGGAAAGTATTATACGTCATAACAAGTGAAATTGGCAAAATTGAATTTATCTCAATCGAGAGTTGTGTGTAGACTAAATTGAGGTCGAGATAGGAAAATTTTGTAAAGTGGTGATGATTTCGAGGTCACGAATGATTTCAAAAGGTTTGAAGTAGTCGAAATAATATACCCTGGGGTATTTTTTTAGGTCTCGGGGCAATTATAAACTAAGCCAGCACCGTATGAGAGTATCTTAGTCTTTCGGTAGACTATGGTAAATAGAGCTACGAATTTCATAGCCTTATAACATATGTTAGAGAGAAGGGGCCAGGGTTAACAGTGTAAAAAATAAAGGGGATTCATTAGAGAACAAAACGAGAGAATTCTTGGAGGTTTTGAAGAGTTCTTAAAGAATTATAGTGTGTTCTTACACCACAATCGAACTTGGAATGTGGATTGGAGGAGAAGACAGCCAAACCAACCATTTAATCATGAAATCAGAACCTACTGATCAAGGCAAGTGTTTATTGCAAATTATTTTGAGGTTATAATGCCCATGCTGTGAGGGTTTCATTATAGTTTGATTAAATTTATGTTATTGGAAGAAAAGAATAATTTAAATGCATGTTTAGGTAGGAATTGCATGTAGTATAATTGAACATTTATAGAGGAAAATCTATAGAGGATAAGAAATCAAATGTAATGTGTTAATAATCACCAATTTAATCTGAGTTTATGTTGAATATTAATGGAGGATATTGAATCCTAGGGTTTTGAGGAATAGAGGATTTAATCCGTTCCTGAATGAAAATCATAATGTTTTGACGTTAAAATTATGTTAGAAGCCTTCCTAATACATGAAGAAAACGTTTGGGAGAATTGTTTTAAAGTTTGATGGAGAGACATGAGAGTTATATTAATGATAATGCTGAAAAATGCACTTGCGTGGGAGAAGAAGACGATCTGGTGCAAAATGAATCGATTCGATCCAGGGAGAATCTATTTGGCAAGGCGAATCGATTCAGCCTTTAGGCGAATCGATTCTGTTTGCCAAAAATTGCCATTATAAGCCTAGAAACTTTGGAAAATTATTTGGGTGGCCTTTGGAGCCTTTTTAAATTATTATGAGGGACTTATGGTAATACATTTGGTCCATGTTAGAATCGAGCAGTAGTTTTATGTTACACCCCGCCTAATTAAATACTGGGTGATCAGTCCTTTATTAAATTTAACACAGAATGTTCGGTGGATCCATTCTTAGCATGAGGGTCGAAAAACAATTTTTCTTTATTTATCACCTAATAAATAATTAAGTTAAGTGTTAAAATATTTAATTTTATTTATTCTCAAATAATCCATTAATAAATTTCCATTCTTTAAAATATAATCTATTTACATTCCACAAAAATATAATAAATATTGGATATGAATCAAACACTGAAATAAATAATATTAGATAAAACATTCCAGTTCAAAGTCTCAAACCAACAAACCACAAAATCCTCAAATGCGACAGAAATAAACTACTAAAGTAAAATGAGTACAATCTCTACTAAACGACTGAGAATGGGCAAAATAAGCCCTAAATGAATATCTGAAAAGGAACAGAAGGAACCGATAGAGGCGTCTAAGTGCAAAGACCTGCAACTCCCACAACTGTTGCAGCTCGCTAAACGATCCACGCGTCTAAGTCTGGTAAACCTGTGGCTGGGTACCTGATAAATAATATATATTATGTGCATGTTGGTTTCGAACTCTCACATGAGATCCTCACCTCTCCACTATTGTTCATGCCTAACATACATCTAACCTAACTTATTCATCTATAAAGTTCCTAAGTAGGTCATAGATTCATACTTCCAATTATATCTCACCGGAGTAACCCGTATTGCCCATACAATACGTTAATAAAATCGCTTATCCTAAAACCACCTTTCATATACGCTGTTCTAATAGTTAATCTTTTACCCACCAGATTTTATTTATTTATCAATATTACCATGTCTACTAATATCACACACTAGAATTTTTTTCCCAAGCATATATATATATATATATATATATATATATATATATATATATATATATATATTAATCCTGCAACCTTAGGTTAACACCACTTGGCGCAATTCATACTCTATTATCATGTCCCGATGCATCAATCACTGCATAAAGGACAATTTGTTCAATCTCTCACGAACCAAAAATTCAAAACACAAATATTGGAGGTGAGTATATTCCCCAGCCAAATGGGTCACGCACATACCTACGCTCCCATACAGCTGTTGAAACTATCCTACATCTCATATAGCACGTAACCAAGTTCATATACTCTGGGTACAAGTCAAATATCCCCTCAATGGGTCACACAGGATAAGACTGTCCACTACGCGAAAACCTCATCCAGATAGCAAGCAGCGTAGGTATGTTATACACATAATATAAAGAATATAATAGGCATCCTCACATCCTATTAAAACTCATAGGTATTCACCCAACCCAACCCTATATTTCCATATTTATTATTCTCTCATTACTACGTATAGTATATTTTCTTTATCCCAATTACTCTGCGTAGTATTAATTCATAGCTAAGTCCATTAATGAACGCTCCCGAGCAGTACACATCAAAGTTAGTCTCACAATTTAAGATTCGAAAGGCTCTTCTAGGTTCTGCAGAAGAACTAGAAATCTGCAGCAAACCGAATCGAACCGATCCTAAGGAAAATGAATTGATCCTATATAAAACAAACGAACCGATCCTATCTGTAAATGAACTGGTCCTATGCTCTCAGAGGTGTTCTCCCACAGCTATGTTTTTCCCCCATTATCAAACCCAAAACTCCACAGTTCCTACCCCATCCTCAATTTAATTATTTTGATTGACAACCCAACATGTATACACGATTTCTAACATCCTAGGATCATCCAATCATCATTTATCATAAAATAAAAAAGAAATCCCCAATTTAATTATCAAGAACCATACCTCTTACATTTATATGCATTTCTCTAAATTGAATCCAGATTTGTTCATAGAAATTATCATAAATTCGTGGACATCATCCTTTCTACATAAGGGAATCAAACTGTTACCATAATAGTCCTAATTTATGATTTAAGTCTCCCAATTTTCACCAAATTCAATGTCATAATAATGGGGTAATTACCTACTCTAACATAAACATAATTATTGCTAAATAAAGCAAGTAATAAACACTTGCTTTTAATATGATGGTTTGATCCACTGATGAAACTGGTATAGACGCATTCCTTGTCTTCCGATCTACGCAACGGTGGTCCCAGTAGTGGAAGATGACGACTTTTTGGCCTTAATCTCAAGGGACTTGTTCTCTCTCACCCTCTGCAGCTTTCCATTGCCATTTTTGTATGAAACCCTAACTTTTTCTTTACGTAACTGATATTAATTAACTCCAATTTTCGTCATTAATTAACTTCCAAAAATGCAATTTACCAAAACGCCCTCCCGGGACGCCGGTTAGGCCTAAAATTGCTCCGGGACCCATACTAAACCCCCGGGTATACTATTTTGACTATCTCGACCCTTCCAGACTCAACATAGCACTCAAAATGACCATACTAGTTATAAAAAAATAATTATCTTTTTATTCCCTTAAATCAATTCTGACACGACTCACACACGCGTGTTGACTTAATATACCAAACTATCGTATTTCTCACTCTCGACAATTTATCAAATTACATATTTCCATATTACATATTCGCACAGTAATATTCCATAATTCTCAACAATAAGTATTAACCCTTGTCACGCTAGTTAATAGTTATTTTTAATCCGGATTAATTAACAATTAATTTTTTCACATTTTTAATTTAATTAATCCAACAATAATAATTAATACCATAATTATTTAATATCATAAAAATACGGGGTGTTACATACTTCCCCCCTAATAACGGAATTTCGTCCCGAAATTTGAAAAGTAAAGCATACTTGGTAAGAATAAGTCTGGATATTTCTCGCGCATATCCTCCCCTCTCTCCCAAGTAAACTCCTCTACATTATGATGCTCCCACTGGACCCGCACAAGTGGAACTACCTTTGACCTCAATCTCCTCTCGCTACGGTCTAGGATAGCCACAGGTATCTCCTTATAAGAAATGTCGGGCTGCAAGTCAATCTCCTCATCACAATATGGGTGTGGGCCAACTCATCCCAAAGATACTGCCTCAATGGCGAGATGTGGAACACATCAAGAATACGGTGCAAGTGCTCCGGCAACCCAAGTCTATATGCCACCAGTTTGATCCTCTCGATAATGGGAAATGGTCATATGTATCTGGGTGCCAATTTCCCCTTCTTCCCGAACCTCATCACTCCTTTCATAGGAGACACTCGCAGTAAAACTTGGTCCCCCAAATTAAACTCCCTGAAGAACCATTTTCCATCGGCGTAGCTTTTCTACCTATCCTAGGCTACCCGAATACGACTCCTGATCATCTCAATGCTGGCCGATGTGTCCTGAATTACCTTTAGCTCGAGTAACTCGTTGTCCCCCACCTCTAGCCAACAAGCGGGAGAACGAAAAGGTCTGTCGTACAATGTCTCAAATAGGGCCATACCAATCATAAACTGGTAGGAGTTATTATAAGAAAACTCCACCAGTGGAAGGTACTACTCCTAACCCCCTCCAAAATCAAGGACACACATGCGTAACATATCCTCCAATATCAGATTAGTACGCTCAGTCCGCCCATCTGTCTGGGGGTGATAAGTCATTCTCAACTGCAACTCGGTGCCCATAACCTCCTGAAAGCTGTCCCAAAAGCGTGATACAAGGATCTTATCTATGTCGGACATGATATCTAAGGGAACCCCATGAAACCTCACTATCTCGGTAATAAATAACTAGGCATACAGTCCCGTAGTGTAGTCTGTCCGCACCGACAGAAAATAAGCTACCTTGGTCATCGATCCACCACTACCTATATAGAATTATGACCCCTTTGTGATGTAGGCAGCCTAGTGATGAAATCTAGGGAAATGCTCTCCCATTTTCACATAGGGACCTCTAACGACTGAAGTAACCCTGATGGTTTCTGATGGTCCATCTTTACCAACTAACAGGTGGCACACTTGGACACGAACTCTACAATGTCCTTCTTCATCCCACTCCACCAGTACTGTCACCTCATATCCTGGTACATCTTATCCCTCCAGGATGTACCGCAAATCGAGATCCATGAGACTCTGTCATTACTGCATGACGTAAGTCCTTCCCCTCTGGGACCACTAATCTTCCATTAAATCGCAAACCCCCATCTGAACTCACTGAATAGGACTCTGCGCCCTCGGCTAAGAGTCGTACAATCTGATCCTGGCTGAAAGAATTGACGGCTTGGGCCTGGATCACTCTCGTGATAATCTCTGGTGTGACTGTCATGATGGATATAAAGGATCGGGCCACTGCATCCTGATGTCCGAACTCTTTCCATTTCGCCTTCCATACTTCCACCACCTCACCTTCTAGTCTACGGCTCAATGCATTAGCAACTACGTTAGCCTTCCCCGGGTGGTACTGTATCTTGAACTAGTAATCTTTCACAAACTCCATCCACCTCCGTTACCGCATGTTCAACTCTCGCTGAGTGAAAGGATTGAAATGACTTGTGGTCTGTGAACTGGAAAAATTTCTCCCCTAATAAGTAGTGTCTCCAAATCCGTAGGGGAAACACGACTGCTGCTAGCTCCAAGTCGTGGGTGAGGTAATTCCTCTCGTGAGGATTAAGCTTGCGGGAGGCATAAGCTATAACTTGCTCCTCCTACTGGAATACTCCATCAAGTCCCTGTAGAGAAGTGTCAGTATATACCAAGTACTCCACCCCCAGCCTGGGAAAAGAAAGAAATAGCGCTGAAGTCAACTTATCCTTTAGCTCATCAAAAGCCAACTAACAAACATCATCCCAAATGAATTTCACCCCATTGCGAGTCAAATTTATCAGTGGGCCCTCAATCTTCGAGAACCCTCAGATGAACCGCCTGTAATACCCAGCTAACCCAAGAAGCTCCGCACCTCCGTTGGTCTCGTGGGTTATCCCTACTCCCTCACCACCGACAGCTTGCCCGGGTCCACTGATATCCCCAATTCTGACACAACGTTCCCCAGAAACTGCACCTCTTATAACCAGAATTCGCCCTTTTCATACTTGGCATACAGCTGATGCTCTCGCATAGTGTGAATAACCCGTCTCAAATGATCTCCATGCTCCTCCTCAGTCTAGGAATAAATTGGGATGTCATCTATAAAGATAATGACAAACTGATTTAAGAACTCTCTGAACACCCGGCTCATTAAGTCCATGAATATGGCTGGAGCATTTGTCAGCCCAAAAGGCATGACCCGAACTCGTAGGACCCATAGCTCGTTAAGAAAGTATTCTTCGACACATCCTGCTCCCTAATCCATAGCTGATGATATCCTGATCTCGAATATATCTTTGAGAAGAAGGTAGCTCCTCTCAACTGGTCGAACAAGTCATCGATTCGGGGAAACGAATATTTATTCTGTGTCATAAATTTGTTCAACTCGCGATAGTTCACACACAACCTCAATGACCCATCTCTCTTCTTTACAAATAGTACGGGATCAACCCAAGGTGAGGTACTCCTACGGATGAAGACCTATCCCAACAGCTTCTCAATCTGATCTCGTAACTTCCTCATCTCAGTTGGGGCCATACGATATGGTGCACGGGCTATCCTCCGAGTGCCCGGCATCAAATCTATAACGAAATATATCTCTCGTCTAGGAGGTAACCCTGGTATCTCCTGGAACATATTGAAAAACTCATGAAATACATTAATCGAATCAATGGGAATCACTATCTCCTTAGCGGTCTCCTCATCTATATAATATAAATGGGTGGACGATCCTCCCTCGGGACGAGGCATCGCCACCAGAAATATCTTTTGGCCCGAAATAGCAAAAATAATACTCCTACTGAAACAGTCTATCATGTCTCTATAAGGAACAAGACAATCCATGCCAATAATGGCGCCATGTTCGTGCATATCTAATACTAGCATATATGCAGGCAAAATCAGACTCCCAATCTTTATACCTACTCCCCGGCGTATAAAGAAAATTAATTACCCATTACCTAGAGGTGGGTCTACATATGTCACTGTACTCTCTGTCGTGTCTAACAAGCCCGTGGCCCATTAAAAACTAGTGGTTATGAAGCAATGTGATGCCCTTGGGTCAAATAAAACGTGTCCCATAGTACCATGGATAGAAAACGTACTCTCAATAGTGGGTGGTGCCTGCAGTGCTTCTGCCTAGTGGACATTATAAACACATCCATATTGTAATTGTCCCTGCTGAATCGAGGGTGGGGGAAAAGTTGGGACTGGTGCAACTGCTGGTAGGGCGGCGAAAAAAATGGGTCTCTGAGGCTCCTGCTGGGCACCCTGCTACTGGGGAAACTTGCCCTTATCGGGACAATCCTGTTTCCTATGGCCATTCTTGCCACAAGAAAAACATTTTCCGCTAAAGTTACCTCCCCTCTGCCCCTGATGTCCTCGGCCCTGATGGCTGTTACCACCCTTCCACTAGCCTTGTTGATACCATTGTTGGCCCTGATGGCCTTGCAGCTGGCCCTGATGGTAACGATGCTAGCCCTGTTGGCCCTGTCTATAGCCCCCATGTCCCTGCCTAGAGTCACCAGATCAGAATCGTTTAGCAGGGTCCCCCTAATGGGAATTCTGCTCACCCTGACGGACCTTCCCCTGAGCTGTTGGTGCCCCAATAGCACTACTACCTCATGTCTAGCCCTGTTGGATGGACACCCCGGATTGTTTTCTCCCCAGCTGATGGAAGCGATGGTCCTGGAAATGCAATAGGGCGGTGTTCAGTCCATCAGTATAAGGACCCAGTGACAGATTACCCAAGAGGTGCTGGTGAATCCTCCAGGTCAAGCCATCCATGAACATCTGAATCTTCTTATCTTCTGTAGGGACCTCATCTGGAACTATAGTAATCAATCTCGTGAACTCCTCTTAATACTTCACAACAGTCAAACTTTCCTTCTTGAGATTCAATAGTCTCCACCTCATCTCAGTCTGCACGGTGGAAGGAAAGTATTTGCAGTCAAACCGCACCCAAAAACTTTGAATCATCATATTGTCCCTCTCCTCCAAGGTGGTAGTGGACTCCCACCACCGTAAAGCGACCCCTACTATCTTGAAGGAAACCAGTAACTGTCTCTGAATGTCTGTGCACTCGTATATGCGAAGATACCTCTGGATGTCTTTTTATTATTGGCTCGCGGTGATAAAATCAGAACTAGCCGAGAACTCTGGGGGATGTGCCCTCTGAAAGGCATCCCTAACCCTCTCCCATGCAGTGAGAAACTGAGCTGGAACTGGTGCCACCGCCTGAACCTGGGGTGGGGCCTGCTGCACCACCACTAAAGCTGCATTCACCGCCTGAGCAACTATGGCGGTGACCTCGGTTGCGTTCATTGTTCCTTAAGCCTGAGCTGCTGGTCGCTTTAGTTGGGCATTTCTGTCTTTCGGGGCTCATCTCGGAGGCATCTGAAATGAGAAGGGATTTATTAGTCCAAAATTTAATAAATCTTAATATAGCTAAAGACGTAAAAATTTAGAATGCAACAATCCTAATAGTAGGGCTCTATCTCAAAGGACGTTAAGATGGAAGCATAATAAGTCGTACAGATCCTAATCGACACTAGAACCTGATGCTCTGATACCACATGTGACACCCCGCCTAATTAAATACCGGGTGATCAGTCCTTTATTAAATTTAAAATAGAATGTTTGGTGGATTCATTCTTAGCATCACTGCCGAAAAATATTTTTTCTCTATTTATCAGCTAATTAATAATTAAGCTAAGTGTTAAAACATTTAATTTTAATAATTCTCAAATTATCCATTAAAAAACTTCAATTATTTAAAATATAATCTATTTAGATTCCACATAAATATAATAAATATTGGACATGAATCAAATACTGAAATAAATAAGACTGGATAAAACATTCCAGTTCAAAGTCTAAAACCAACAAACCACAAAATCCTCAAGTGCGACAGAAATAAACTACTAATGTAAACTGATTACAATCTCTACTAAACGACTGAGAATGGGCAAAACAAGCCCTAAATAAATATTTAAAAAGGAACAAAAGGAACTGGTAGAAGCGTCTAAATGCAAAGACCTGCAACTCCCACAACTGATGCAGCTCGCTAAGAGATCCACACGTCTAAGTCTGGTAACCCTGTGGCTGGGCACCTTATAAATAATATATATATATATATATATATATATAGAGAGAGAGAGAGAGAGAGAGAAATAGAGAAGAATAGCAAGAAACGGGTCAGAGCCCGAGTTGTAAAAATATTTTTTTAACAAGTGTTCAAAACTACAATAAAGTTAGTATTATGTGCACGTTAGTTTCGAACTCTCACATGAGATCCTCACATCTCCACTATTGTGCATGCCTAACGTACATCTAACCTAACCCAGTCATCTATAAAGTTCACAACCAGGTCATAGATTTATACTTCTAATTATATCTCACCGGGGTAACCCGTATCGCCCATACAATACGTTAATAAAATCACTTATCCCAAAACCACCTTTCATATACGTTGTTTTAATAGTTAATCTTTTACCCACAAGATTTTATTTATTTATCAATATTACCGTGTCTACTAATATCACACGGTATAATTTTATTCCCAATCACATATATATACATAGTCACAACATCCCTATATATATATATATATATATATATATATATATACACACTAGGGTATGCCCGTGCCTAAAGGCACGATGATGATTTTTCAAAGTATTAAATCGTGTATAAATTAAGTAAGTTCTCATATAACACAAATAATGTAAATAATTTAAAAAATTTGGTGAGTTCTCCACTGATTATTCCGCATAGCATGTTCTTTTTTATACCACTTGAGGCAATACCACCAAAATCATCAATATAGACTCAAAAATTTGAAATAAAGTTGGTGAAGGAGAAAAGATCATATAAAAAATCATGAGAATGAAATCACCAAGTATAAACAGAAATAGAACAACTCTTATCAGCATTAAAAAAATTTTATATAAAAACATTAGTTTCTTAACAAAATTCTCAAAACACACTGCATTTTTCTAGGAATGCTTCCTTTTCATCTCCTCCTCTATGTTCACATCATGCAATGTCATCTCTTCACACTCATCCGGTTCCATATCTGGCTCATCCATCTCTATATCTGGCATCGACATAGAAGGCAGCTTTAGTGGAAATACAACATCCAATGATTTCGCCTATCCTAACAGCTCCAAAAATACCATGTTGCCACCAGTCAAGTGACCTTAAGATTTTACAGCCGCAGACCCCTCGTCTGCTTTGTATAATGGTGCGGTCAGTCAAGCAGGTCAAACGGTAATAGGAAGAAGAGTATATCCATTGAAAAAATGACTGCAAAATCGTTGGTTTTAAAAATCTAAACAAAAAGAATATATCCCTTGAAAATATATCAAAACAAATAAACCTGCGTGTGTTGAAATCCTATATCTGATCACTGGCACCGCTAGAGACCACATGATCAAGCATATCTTCATTGACCATCTCCAAACTGTTGGATCAACCCAGCAATAAAGCCAAGAATTTTCAAAACTCTGAATCACAAAAGGCAATTTAAATATGTAGAATAGAATCGCGTACATACGCATAGTAAAGAGGGTATAATAACTTAATAAATAGGACATAGGACCATTCACTTACTAAATAAGGCATAGGAACTACCAAAAATTCTTTGCAGTCGCGATTTCCACTCCATTTTGCATAAAACAAAGGCATGCTCAGTCAATTTTAGGAATAGTTGTAAGGAAAATTACATCATATCAATTTAGGAATGGTTGTAAGAAAAATTACGTTAAGCAGCATATGACTAAAAACAAAAACTAATAGATTACGCACACCATGCGAAGAGTCCTTTCCCACTTCTTTAGTGGCCATTTGAAGAGTCCCAAAATTTTCTCCAACAACTTGTTATTCAGTCAGAGAAGTTATATCTTTACCTTTAACTCCATCTTCATGTGCTTGACATGAGAGGACAACTTCACCTTGGACTCTTTCTTGAACTGTCCCTATCACCTACGCTTTTTTAGGGCAAATCGATACTTGATTTTTTTAATTATTTTTCTGTAACTTAGCACTTGTGTGAAGATCAGAAACAACATGATCAGCTCCTGACTTTTGATTGAACAAAAATTTTTGCCAAAAATGCAAAACATGTGAATGCGGTGTGTGATATCGATTTAAATTAATGCAGCCCCTAAACGTGCATTTATAAATCACTCAACCCATGGATAAAAAAATAAAGACGACCGATTCAGGCAAAAAAAACCTTTTGGGTAAAACCTTTTATAAACATGTGAATGCGGTGTGTGATATCCTTTCCTTTTTTTAAATATAATATAATATTGGGGTTTTATAAATTTAGGATTTATTGTAATATGTACTTTGGAAATAGGACAATAAACATTGTATTTAGAGTTTTAGTCCCTATTTTTTAATAAAGTCGCTCGCGCGGACCCATATTCATAAAACGTCAACCAACGTGCCCCTTTAATTTGAAAATAAGGACTAAAAATAAAAACGGAGTATTTGTTGTCCTATATCCATAATCAATATTATTTTAAGTCCTAAAAGTACATAATCTATATAATATTAAAACATAAAAATTTCAAGCATAATAACATTTACACTTTAAGATTAAATTTAATTTTATTATAATTATTATTTTGATTTTTGACTTTAACACGTTACTAATTATTTTAATTGGACTATAAATATAAAAAAATTCCTCCAAAAGTGATATTTGGTGACATTTAAACAGTTTTTAACACAAAAAGCTTATAACGAAAAAAACGGTTTTTTTAACAAAACATTTTGTTTTGTTAGAAATTATTTTTATAACTATTTTTTGTTATAAACAGTTTTTATTTTGTTAAAAAAAAATTGTCAAAACTATTTTTATTTTGTCAAAAACTGTTTTATTTTCAAAAACTGTATTTTTATTGTTAAAAAGTTTTTTTTTCGTTATAATCTTTTTTAACTGCAAAAAAACTATTCTTTATGATTTTTTTTAAGATATAAATTGTTTTTTAAGGACCACTTTTTGTTATCAACAGTTTTTATTTTTTTTACAAGTCGTGTAATTAAAATAGTTAGTAATCTGTTAGAGTTAAAAATCGAAATAAAAAAATATATTTTGTTTTAAAGTGTACATCTTATTTGTAACAACCCGAGGTCTTGGAGACGATTATTATTTTATTTTGGGAGAAATAAATAATATTTTATTGGAGAAATAATTAAATTGGCAATTAAGGTCAAAATTTGGAGTTGTTAGAAAGAGTGTCGAATGGAAATTCTGAGGGTACCATTGTTTCCGGAAGGGTCGAGAAAGTCGAAATGACTGTACTTGGGGTCTATTTAGGTTCTGAAATAATTTAGGACCGTTTGACTCGAATTAAAGTTACCGGGTCATTTAAAGTGAGTATTATCATTTAAAGATGTGTATTTTGGGATTTAGGCTTAAAAAGCCTACGGGAGATTCATTTCTCCAAAAAGAGAGAAAGAGAAAAAGAAAAGAAAGAAAGAGAGAAGAAGAAAGAAGAAGAAAAGGAAGGAGAAAGGAGAGAAAAGAGGATTTCCGGGCCGATACGCGATCTCAAGGCGGATTCAGACCCTACGAACTCGAGGCAAGTGATTAAACTTGCTAAATAATTGTTGTGTACCAATTATTGCATGATTTGTGGATTGATTTTTGGGTTTTAGGTTTAATTTGTTAAAACCTAACTTTTGGGTATAATCTTTGATTTATTATGTAGATCTTAGATTTAATGATAGAAATTAGTTTATAAGTATTCTAGAATGAATATTAATGATGTAAATATGGTTGGGTTGAAGATTTGTGGTTGAATGGAAGTATTTTGGGGTTTTTGAGAAGTTGGATTTGTGAAAAAAATGAAGTTGTCCGTGATACCTGCTATGGCCGGTCGATCGCGTACAGAAGACCGGTCGACCGCGCCTCCAGAATTGGGCACACTGTCTTTGATTATAGGCAAAATTAAGAAACGCGGTCGATCGCGGTTTGGCCACCGGTCGACCGGTCCCCTGTTTTGGGTTCAAGTTTGAAAAATTAAGTTATCCCCTTCTTCTTTGGGTTTTTATGAATGGACTTCAATAATCAGAGTATCATAAAGGATTAAGTGATTATATAAGGGGATTAGAGACCTTAGAATCATAAGATGATATAGGAGACAAATTCATAAATAAATGACTAAATGAAAATGTCGGGGAGTTTTAGTGATTGATTTTGAGGAGTGAGACTCTAAAAGAGTATATCAATTTGGTGGAAAATCCTCTAAGTATTGAAGTTAGTATTTGAGGAATACCGATTAGAGATTTTGGGTATTCTTCTAAGTGGGGAAGCCCACTTTTACTTGGGATTTTATTTGGTGATAATAACAATTTCACGTTCCGAAAATGAGAATAACTAAGAGATACTAGATCTTAGGATCCAATCCCAAATGGGATAACTTTAAAGGTTCATAAAATAAATTGAACCCTATAATGGATGGAGAATTATGCATGCTTTTTTATGTGCAAATGGATATAGAAATATCCTTATTAATGATTGATTTGGGAGATATCTCATACAACGAGAAATGCTAATTAAGGTGCATTAGGATATAGAATATCCTTAACTTAAATAGAATTGAAAGACAGTTTATTATTAGAAGCGACCGGAGAGCTTCAAGCGAGCATTAGTATAGCATATACTAAGCGGGATTAATGTGTGAAGAGAAGCGTTAGTATATCTTGAGAGTAATATACTAAACAAATTATGCTAATCAATTTACGCCTAAGTGCGTATAATGATAATGTATATGATGTTTCAGGTATACCTTATATAATGGTATATCTTTATTATGTGGGATGTATGTATACCTTATATGATGGTGTATATACATGTTAAGCATACCCCCTCCTTGCTATCATTGGGAAGTTTCGTGCGTAGAGGGTGAGCATTCTGACTAGAAAAGCAGGATGTGGATATTCCCCAGGTCATAGTCGTCCTTTGTGGTCAGCAAATGACATATATATATATATATATATATATATTTATTTTGGGGGTGAGAGGTTGGGGGTATGTGACGCTCTCACTTGCCGGTTAGGAACTATGACCGCTTCCTGGGACGTTGTGTGCGTGAGTTGATCACAAGGTGGGTGTCCTTGAACCCCACCAGGTGGCCCCAGTTTGCTACGTATATGGGCTGCTGGAAGATGATAGCATGTGAGCCTGCGTCCTTCGAGTTATAGCTCGGTTGGATGGTTATTATTGCTTGTGTTTGTATCTGGGTGTCAAGGGCATAATGGACCTCAATGACCTACATTGCCAGGATTAGTGTATCGGGGGGGTTCCTTGTTTGGATTTCGCTTCGGCGAGACGTCCCACGCACGAACCGCAGTGTAATGTTAGAACTTGGGGATAAGTTTTGTCCTTAATGCTCATAATTATTTATATATATATATCACCTATCCCGACAATCGACAGTGCCAGGAGTAGTGTAACGGGAGGGTTCCTTGTTTGGATTTCGCTTCGGCCAGACGTCCCACGCATGAAACGCTGTGTACTGTTGAGAATTGGGAATATTAATTAATTAAAAGTGGATAATAATCATTTCGGTTACACACATCTTGCATTGAGAGCATAATGAGCCCTGAGAATCGATACGGTCAGGAGTAGTGTAACGAGGGGGTTCCTTGTTTGGATTTCGCTTCGACGAGACGTCCCACGCACGAAACGCAGTACCGTGTTAAAAATCTGGAGGAGTTTAGCCCTTAACTCTTGATGCTAATAACTCATATAATAATTATATATATGGTTTCATGCCTTATAAGGGCATTTCTAGAAAATATAATATTCTAGTAAATGAGATTGTTGATGTATTGTGTTGATGTGGACATGATTGGATCATGTAACTTTATATGTTCAACTCATGAACATTATAAAGATAACTGTAACTATTACATTAAAGTAAAGCATTTAACTTAAAGAAAATTGAGGTAAATGTAGAATAGGACATAGGTTAGACGGTTTCACTTAAATACTTCTTTTGGGTTTAAGTTAGAATCCTCTTACCTAATTAGAATCGGACATCCCTTTGGAGATACGTGCATACGCTTAGTGCGCGCTTTAGATGAGAGGTGAGTTGAAATTTTATGGAGTGTTCGATTCCAACTAAATCATGTAATAATGCATTTATAATTATTATGCATTTTAATACACTTGCTATAAACTGCTTCTCAAAACTCGGGCTCTGACCCGTTTATATTTTCCTCCTCCATGTATATATTGTATTACTTCAGGTGTTCCTCCGCAAGGACGCCTTTGATATTCATCCATTCAGGATTTGTGGAGCTGTGGCAGTAGCGGACTGTTGCGGCACTTTTCTTTAGTCGATTCCTATCTATTGTACATCTAGATTAGGATTCAGTTGTATTGAGTTAGTATTCAAGTGTTGTAGATTAACACTTTCATATTTCATTTCTCAGATTATTGTATTGTCTGTTGCCCGACAGCATATTCGGGTATTTCATTGTTGAGATTTTGTTGTACAATGTATTGTACTCTTTTATTATTGGAGCATGCACTTTTCACATCATAGTTAGATGTATATTGTTGGTTGTGTGCATTATTGGTTGTGTTGTTGTTGTTAAAAATAAAAGTTTTAAAATTTTTGGCAATTCGCACTTTATGATTTCGGGTAGTTAGCCTTATATTATAGTGTTTAGTTGTTGATGTTGAGACTGTGCCATCTGAGATACCTGATTTATGTAGTATAGGGGTGGCCACCCGTTGTTATTTGGAGCGGGTTGTCACATTATCTTACCTAAAATGTTCTATGATCGAAAATCATATTATACTTTAAAGGTTGGGAGGATATTTTTGTCTTAGTATATTAGATACATAAATAAGGCGTGGGGGAGGAACCTAAGGGTTGTGGGAATAACCACACCCAATTTTTTTTTTACCTTATGTTGAACTGTATGTTAAGTTTGTCCAGACTTTTATGATTCAAAAAAATTTCTATGTTTTTCCTATAAAAAAATAGTTATTGAATGAATAATCTTATAAAGATGTGAAATATTACTTATGGTGGAGATCGTATTCTATGGATTAGATTTAGGTCTAATGAACAAGTCGTCACTTTATATGGGGATAAGGAGGTGGCAACAAGGTTATGGCGTTTGTTTTAAAATTGTTGTGGGGTGTTGTGAAATCGGTTGGTTCCGAAATAAGTAGTTTTGGTTATGAAACAAAAATTAAAAAATATTAAAAATTGAGAAATTATGAGACCTTAATGGGACTTTAAGATTGTCTCACATGCTTTAATAATATAGTATTTTTTTCAAAAAGGGTTATATATATATATATATATATATTTGGCATATATATGTAAAGATGAAGACACCTACTTGCATAATATTCGCAAGTATTGGCAATATTCCCTAGATGCGTATATTTTATAAAAAATGTTTAAAGCTTTATAATTATCTATTTCTCAAGATTCGAGATGATATAACCATGATATGTGATAATGCAAAATATAGCACCCTGCCGCGATAGTACTCTTCTGAAGCCGCGCATGTTCAGGCCATACAGGCCGCGGCAGTTACCACAGTCAGGGCGCGGCCAGATCTCTCGTAGGGTGCGGCCCCCTTCATCAGAGGCCGCGGCACCCCACCTTAGGGCCCGCGGTACTACTACTCAGCGTTGCTTATTCTACCGGCTGCGCACCCTTATCCACAATGACTGCAGACTTGGTACATGTCACGTGCTGTAGGCACGTGACTCAACTCACTTCCTAATAAATAGAGGACCATTCCTGGAGAAGGGGATGGATTCCACATACGCCCAAGGCAGGCTCTACAATACAGATTCTCACTACACAACCTCAACACACAACTTGGAGGCCACGCATCCACATCGCAGCCACCTATACGGCACTCCGGAATCCTCAGTACTGCCATGTACTCTCCTTTATTCTCATATTTGTATGCCACTTTAGGCACGATTATACTGTACCATGCAACGCATATAATGAGAACGGAGCAACACAGTGGATGTAGGCCTATTTTAAAGGCTGAACCACTCTATATCTTGTCTTCTCTCTATTTACTTGCTTTAGTTGATTATTACACACTTCACACGTGATTTGCTGATGCGAGAACGACAAGTGGACGATTTCTCGTATCATCAGTTTGGCGCCGTCTGTGGGAAACTGACATTTCAATCTTGTTTCTCTGCGTATATGAGTCCTTAAAACACCTTATTCGATCCCGAGGGGTCCTTTGGATCATCTCCTCGCGGGCCGGTTACTGGTTATCGGACCCCACATCAGATTCATACCCATAGGTGGGTATTTCTTATATCCGAATATATTCCATCTTATGGCTTTAGATCCATCCTGCATACCCCTGTAATATCATTCTATCTGGTTAATCTCGAAAGGCATGACAGGCTTTTGCCTCAAAAAGATGAATGATTAGGGAGGGATTATATCTACTTCTTCTTTGTTGTTCTTGGCCGATGATCTAGGGTTATCATTGAAACTGCGCCTTGTGCGCATCAAGGGGCTATTTACTCATGAACAAACTCTAGTAGGAGCGCAATCAGTCGGGCTACTAATTTTACCATGATGTATCATACGGCCGCGGCAGTGCATTTTGCTGCGCGCCTTATAGCCGCGGCCACGGTGTCACGTAGCAGTGGCTGCGGCCTCATTTTCTACTTGGTTCAATATCTCTGGGATTGCTCACTTCTATCGGTTTGTTCTCAGATTATATATATACATTGTAAAGACTAACAAAAGCAGAAATGGAGGGAGAATCCAGCCAGAGCATAGAAGTCAAAGATGAGATTGTGCAACTGTACAATCACCTTAATCACCTCTATGACAGCCATGCTTCACTTCAGACCCAGGTCAATTACCTCACTCATAGGGTGCTGATGCTAGAGGCCGCGGCCAACCAAAATACAAACGCAGGTCCGGGAAGAGCTTTATCTGCCGCGGCAATCAAAGAAGCCGCGGGACCAACTGGCAAAAGGCAGAAAAGGGAAGCAGAGAAATCAGAGAAAAAGTCGGGCGTCTATACGCCGTTGATTTTCCCAATTGAAGAGATCTTTGAGTGTATCAAAGAGGACAAGCTTTTGAGGTGGCCAGAAAAGCTGAGAGCTCCACCCCACAAATGGAACAAAGCTGCCTGGTGCAAATTCCATCAGGACCATGGCCATGACATAGAGCAATGCTATGCTTTGAAAGATGAAGTCGAAAGGCTAATTGGCCAGGGGATGCTGCAGCGATTCCTGAAGAATGCATAAAGGGCTCAGCCGGACCTGACAGAGGCTGCATGCCACACCTCATCCTTAGCCTTTTTCAATTTCAACTATTTATGTCTATGCTTTATGTAGCTCATTAGAGCCCGAATACTCAAGATTTTATGTTTTATTAGCGAAGTCATTAGCTGAAACATACATATATAAATATATGAATTAGCAAATTTTGCCATATCTCATTCCTCTCTTGTTTTCATAATTTGTCATCTCACAAAAAGACCTTTTGTCTTAAACAGATTCCAAGGGAAGAATAACACATTATCTTGGAAGATTATTATTATTTTGGGATGCACCTATGGAGGGATTGCGGTCTTAATTAGTTCAAAAGTTCCCCTCATGACGTGTGACTGTATCTTATCATATGATGATTATAATCATGAAAGCATCCGAGGATTCAAGGAGCTTTTATTAGCCACGGGGGCTTACAATGCCAGTTCTCAGCTCTTGGGACGCGTCATCAAGCCGGGAGGCTTATAATCTCTGGCCGTGGGGGACTTTATGTATATCAGTAGCTGTGGGTGGCTTAGTAACATAACCCATCCTGGAGAGGCTTGATAGTGTCTCATACATTAGCTGTGGGTGGCTTAATAACATAACCCAGCCTGGAGAGGCTTGATAGTGTCTCATACATTAGCTGTGGGTGGCTTCATAACATAACCCAGCCTGGAGAGGCTTGATAGTGTCTCATACATTAGCTGTGGGTGGCTTCATAACATAACCCAGCCTGGAGAGGCTTGATAGTGTCTCATATATTAGCTGTGGGCGGCTTAATAACATAGCCCAGCTTGGAGAGGCTTGATAGTGTATCACATGTTAGTGCTTGGTGACATGACCCAGCGCGAGAAGATTGGGAAACACCAGCATATGTCTACAAAGGCACATCGTTCAGATGAACCAGAAATGTGCTGCATCCCACCGGTACGGTTGCAGAGCTCTAAGAGCCACTCATTCGTGAAAGTGCTAAGACACTAACATCTTGAGGCATGAGAGGGCTACAATGTCGAATGCCCCGGTGGAAGAGAATCAATTGTGCCATATTCCAAGGGAAGAATAACACATTATCTTGGAAGATTATTATTACTTCAAGTCTAAGGGAAGAGTTTGCTTCATCATTCATGTTGGTTAAGGGACAACAAAAGGCAAACAGTTCAGACAACTGGGTGCAATGAAAGCGGATGGAGACACTTGCAATCAGCAAGTCCCAGCCTTGAAATCAGGATCGCGGCAGCCAAGCGAAGACATTTACATGGCATGGCATAATGAAGAGCCGCGTCTTGCACATAGCTACCTCGTGACCGCTAAATCCTTTACTTCAAAAGATACCGCACTATCTATATGTCCGCGAACATGGGCAATTAATCAATATACGATTTCAATCTTTGTCCGCGGACTTAAAATATTATGTTTATCTATATGTCCGCGGACATGGGCAATTAATCAATATACGATTTCAATCTTTGTCCGCGGACTTAAAATATTATGTTTATCTAGACACGGATGCGTTTTCAAATATGCGGCGGCTACGATGAATCATTCATTATAAGAAGGCAATGTAAGAGAGCAAAGAATGGAAAGACAACAATCATGTACAAAGTAGTCAATATGGCCGCAGCCTTGATATTAGTATTCAAGATTACAGAAAGGAGGCCGCAGCCACAAATGCAGATTACAAAAAGAAGGGACGCAGCCCTGAATTACAAAGAATTAATGATGAGCTCCAGAAATTGACTGAATTTAAGAGGCTGCGTCATCTTCATCAGCATCTTCTCCATCCGCGACAGACTCTGTCTCTCCTTCCGCAGCCGCTGCTTCGGCCTCCGCCTTCAACCTTGCCCTCTCTTCCGCCGCGGACTTGAGCTCAGCGATGCACTCATGATGTTCGGCATCGCTTAACTTTCAGGCCAGGACCCTCTCCTTGGTCTCGGGGAAGTTCTTTACAAATCTCTGCCGCAACTCCTGGTAGCCGCGGAGGTAGGCCCTGTTGTTAACAATAAAGAAGTCCTTGGAGCCTTTAAATGACTCCACGGCGTGATCTATGGCTAGCTGGAGGGATTCACCATGATCAGCCTCCAATTTTTTTATTTCCGCGGTATGGTTTGCTGCATCCCGGGCAGACTTGGACTCCAGCTCATCATATTTCTTTTGAAGGAATATAAGCTTGTTATTGGCAATCTCTGCAGCTTGGGCAGCTGCCGCGGTCTGAGCCTGGGAGGCTTTTAGGGATTTCGTGGCTTGTATAAAATTTTGCTCCGCTTCCTCCCTTTCCTTGTCTGCCTTCTCCAAGTTCATTTTTACCGCCTGAAGAGCCGCGGCAGCAGAACTCTTCCCAGCCTCAAATGAAGAGGTCCGTGCAGCCTGCAAGTCCGCGGCATGGGCACTCTTCTCGGCCTCCTTCAGCATGTACAAGGCCTCGTACTTCCTCTTCTGAACAACAATCACATCCGCGGCCTGAAATAAAGGAGAAAATATGAAAAATACATATAGTGCAAAAGTTGAAAGAATGACGACTGGTACGTACCCTCAGAAGGTTGTGGAGGCCGCAGTCCTCCAGATCTTCATGATCTTCACCAACTAGCCGGTCAAGGTCCGCGGCATCCAGTGCTCGCTTCATTCTCCGTGCAGCCTTTGGAGTAGTGTCCCAAGAGGAATTGGGGTCAGGCTGCCTCAATTGGGGTCTCGGTCTTCCATCAGGCCCGGACTCTCCGCGGAATTGTGGGGGTGGCAAGTTCGCGTTAACCCCCACAACAGGTGGCGGTGGAGGAGATGATGAATGAAGGGGCACATCGGTTGACATCAAGCCCACCGCGGCCAGGTTTTCCCTAATGTCATCATCAAATTGGTCATGCGGAAGGCCGTCATTAACCACCTGATCTGCGGCAGGATCAGTCGCCTTATTGACAGTGACCGCGGCTTGTGCAGCATTATTTTCTTCGGAGGGAGCCGCGGCAGGTCCCTTAGCCTTGGACCTCTTCCTTTTTTTGCTCCGCGCGGTATT
The DNA here is from genome assembly GCA_949130495.1 of Sambucus nigra. Lineage (NCBI taxonomy): Eukaryota > Viridiplantae > Streptophyta > Magnoliopsida > Dipsacales > Adoxaceae > Sambucus > Sambucus nigra. The sequence continues at coordinate 412,550,969 of OX422223.1, forward strand.
ATTCAGGATGACCGCGTCCTCATCCATCTCTGCCAGTTGTGCTGCTAGCAGGTCCCTGTCAACCTCTTCACCTGAAAAAGAATAACATGAGTCCAAGGACAGAAACGGCCATAGAATAAAAAATAATCAGTGGTTTACCTTCCGCGCCCATTTGTTGAGGAATGGATTTGTTTGGGAAAAATCCCGCCGCAAATATAGTTGCCGACGTTACAAGTGTGCTGAACTTCTTGTGTTCAGCAGGAACTTCAGCAGCCTCGGCAACTCTTTTCTCCTGCCGCTTGTTTAAATGCAGATTGTCAAGGGCTGCAGAATGAAAAGACGATTCAAGTTAGTGGAAATTACACATGAAATAAAAAGGACGCGGCTATGATCTTATACCTAATTTTGAGGGTTTCCCCCACTGCCGCGGCATTTTATATGTTCTCTCTCTTTCATTCTCCTCAGGGTGCATCTCCCAGCCTTCACCAGAGATGTAGAAATATTTTCCCTTCCAATTTTTCACACTCGTCGGCCTCCCAGAATAAAGGGTCTCCTCCCTGCCGCGGCTAGAAAAATAATAGTAGCCCGCGAACTTCACCGAGTTCTCCTTTGGATGGTAGAAGTGAAAGAACTCCGCGGGAGTGATGTCCTTTTTGAACTGCTGCTGCCAAAGGACAACTGCAGCGAGAATGGCTCTCCAGCCGTTAGGGTCCAACTGTGCGGGGGCCAAGTTCATCGCCTGAAAAAGTCGACGGATAGGAACTGGGACAGGTAGCCACAGCCCGTAAATGAACGCATGCAGGGGGAAGCAAATTCCGTCGTCGGATAGAACCGTGCACGGTCTTTGGTTCGCGGCAGGGGCTGAACACATCAAATTTTCTGGAAACTCGAAGGCCTCAGCCACCTGCTCAACCCAATCTTGGGTCATTGAGCTGCGGATATCAAGCGCGGCCAAGGGTCTCTCACCCCTCCCTGATGTACCTCCTGGCTTGTTTCTAGCGGTCGCGGTACTATCTCCCTCAGCGGCAGGGTGAGTACTTGAGTTGGCTTCTTCCATCGACGATTGACAATTCTTTCCAGACGCGGAGTCCGCGGAGTTTGAGTCAAGAATTACGCAGTTTGGGCAATCTTTGAGTTTACAAGGCCCTACTGATCTTAGAGGGAGCACAAAAGTAAGCTCGGGGGGAGAGGTCCCAAAATGCTTTGCCCAAAAGCCTCTCAGGAACTCGTCGGGGTCAAAGCTCATATGGCTGCAGCAGTACCTGAAAAGCAGAGTTCACAGTTAGGCGCCGCAGCCAATATGATTTGTCAGACTTCAAGAAGCCGCGGCAGGGTATTTTTGAGTTAAAAATGTTACTTTTGGGATCACTGTCCAAACAAGCCGCAGCCGTATCCGTATCAGAAGAACTTAGGATGCCGCGGTAATAATACAAAATTGCTTTAAGGCATTCCTAGACACGGCATTTCCTAAATTTTTAGTACACTAGCATCAACTACAGTTCTAAGGATATTCCTGGACTATGGGATGGTGATTTGATGCCGCGGATATTAGTTTGAGGGACCGCGGCCAATTAGCACGGAGACGCAGAATTGTAAAATAATCATTGAAATCAAACCATGCCGCGGCCTCAATCCTAAACACGTGATTTCCTAAATCCCATTATTTTTCGGATCAAACCCACAGAATACGGAGTGTTCGATTATGAACATCAAGAACAGTTATGTGTTTCATGTGCAGCATATGTGGGAAAAGCAAAACAAACAAATATAACCCTAGATTCCTATCAAACAGCTAGAGTTTGTTCGTGGAAGTTAAAGATGGGTTTGGTATTAGATTCAGATGTTCGATTATTAAAAACTGGAAAGAAATGAAAACTACGAAGCCTATTGATCGAAAGATTACCTGGAAATGAGAAGAATCTGCGATGTTCAGCCTCACACCACCTTGGAAACACCACACGCAGCTTCAAACCACCTCGGAAGGCTGTCGAAAAATGCAAGAAGGATTGTGCAGAATTTCGCGCTCGATTTGCTCTCAAAAGTTTTGGAAACGTAATGAAGTCCACGGCCAGAAACAATTTATATAAGGGAGCGCGGAAGACGAATCGTCGCTTTGGAAGCACCGCGGTTACTAGGCTACTAAGCCGCAGTCCCAATATACCTCCCTTGGCACAACGGCTTGGGGGCTTATTGATAATGCAAAATATAGCACCCTGCCGCGATAGTACTCTTCTGAAGCCGCGCATGTTCAGGCCATACAGGCCGCGGCAGTTACCACAGTCAGGGCGCGGCCAGATCTCTCGTAGGGTGTGGCCCCCTTCATCAGAGGCCGCGACACCCCACCTTAGGGCCCGCGGTACTACTACTCAGCGTTGCTTATTCTACGGGCTGCGCACCCTTATCCACAATGACTGCAGACTTGGTACATGTCACGTGCTGTAGGCACGTGACTCAACTCACTTCCTAATAAATAGAGGACCATACCTGGAGAAGGGGATGGATTCCACATACGCCCAAGGCAGGCTCTACAATACAGATTCTCACTACACAACCTCAACACACAACTTGGAGGCCACGCATCCACATCGCAGCCACCTATACGGCACTCCGGAATCCTCAGTACTGCCATGTACTCTCCTTTATTCTCATATTTGTATGCCACTTTAGGCACGATTATACTGTACCATGCAACGCATATAATGAGAACGGAGCAACACAGTGGATGTAGGCCTATTTTAAAGGCTGAACCACTCTATATCTTGTCTTCTCTCTATTTACTTGCTTTAGTTGATTATTACACACTTCACACGTGATTTGCTGATGCGAGAACGACAAGTGGACGATTTCTCGTATCATCAATATGAAAGTAAGAAAAAATAGGACATCCCTTTTGGAAAACTTGAAGTTTTTAAACTTATAGTGAGTTGTTAATATTTTTTCTGGTATTGGTAGTAAATTATTTTTATCTTATTTAGATATTTTAATAATTCTTCAATTTAATATTTTAAAAGAATTTACAATTATAAATTGGTTGCTTCGAAAACTATATATCAATATTGTTAAACGAGTTGAATTATCACTTGATATTTTGAATTTAAGTAGTTAATATAGTCACATAAATTAGGTCTATAAATGTTTCGAATCTAGATCCGTTTATTAAGAACTTCAAATTAAGATCCAGATTCATTTATGTATTTTTGTACATCATTTTTCTTAAATGAATTCATACTAAGGTTTGCTTTTAATGCTTTAAGGCAAGTCTGTCATAATTTGTTTTGGGCGCTGATAACATGTGCCTAAGGACACACACTAAGGACAAAAAAATAATAGCGGAAAAGTTCTTACATACATTTAATAGGGTACAAAAACTCATGGGGAGCTCTCATACTCACTATTTTAAAGCTCAACATGTTATCATTTTCCATTTTTCCATTTAATTTGATCTAATTGGTCTATATTATATTGGTAATAATTAATTTATATAATTAAGAACGTGTTACATTGCCCCGTGCATCGCATGGGTTTCCACTAGTATGTGTATATATATATATATATATATATATATATATATATATATATATATATATATATAGAGAGAGAGAGAGAGAGAGAGATATGTGTGTGTGTGTGTGTGTGTGTGTGTGTGTGTGTGCGCGCGCGCGCGAATATAGGTCTCGTGTGTGCCTATTATATGATTGGTGATTGTATGCGAACATAACTATGATGGTTGCTATCACGGAGGTTCCCGCGCAATGGGCGATCCCACCTTGCTGATTCCAAGGAGGTTTGGATTTGTGCCCCAGAACATATGGTCATGTGTTAGGGGCACCGGCATGTGGTTTGGGTACGTTAGGTATTGGCGCAGCCCAAACGCTTATAACTATGTTCGCCTCCATTTCTTGTTATTTAATTTTGGATTCGAGGATACATACCGAACCAATAGTCCATATTTTAGTACGAGAGGTACATGGACTGATAGCAGAATATACCTATTTTGTAAGGTGGTTCTTTTGAGAGACATCGTGATTATAAATATTAGTGAGAAAAATATATACAACCATTTGACTAATTCTACTTACGTGTGATAGTAGACGAATTGATTGTGTGCATATAAATACTTAATTAAGTCGTGACACTTAATTAAATGATTAAATAACCAGGGACGGAGAATGGTTCTTATGATATCAATAACATACGAGAGATGTTAATTTGGATAGAGTACGGTATAGGCGATATGGGGAACTTATAGGTTTCGAGAGTCCAATTAGATACATATGTCTAGTTAGCTTGGGTAGTATCGCTAGGTGGGCTAAGTAGAAATGTTATGCATGCACAATAGATGAGAGGTGAGGAAACACAAGGGAATGAACATGAAGATAACATGTGTCATCAATAACTGATTTTTAAATTGTGATAAATACTTGCAAAATATTTTCCAAATATTTTGGATTCTAACCCTTGGTATAAATCTTTTTCAAAACCCTTTAGGTGTCCAGCCACAGGGACACCAGACTTGACGATCGATTCCAGAGACAATTAGCCGCAGGCACTATGGAGGCTTATAGGACTAGCTTAGATGCTTCTATCATTCACTCCTAGTGTAGGATTTCATTTCAGTATCTCAGTTGGGCATGTTTCCCCAATCAAACTTTATTTATTTCAGTTATTCATTTCAGACTTGTAGTGAGATTTATTTTCCTATTTGTTGTATTATTGTTTGGGTTGGATTTTAGCCAATGGTTTATTCGGAAAGATATTATTCATTTTTTATTTCATTGTGATGGTTGAAACAATATTAATGGTGTAAATGTTTTAATTATGTTTCGGCATATTATTATCAATTGTTTAATGAAAGATAAATGTTTGACACCGGCTTAATTAACTAATAGGTGGTTAGTGATTAATATAGTTTTTTATAGTGATGTTGAGAATGAACCAAATGAGAAACCTCTTTTAATTAATAAATGATTGATCACCCAATATTAATTAGGCGGAGTGTCACAGATGGTACCAGAGCCAAGTTCTAGTGTCCATAGCATCTGTATGGCTTATTACAATTTTTGTGTATCATTTTTTTGATAGAGAGCCCTATTATTAGGACTGTTGATTTTGACTTTACGTATTTGAGATAAAATGCTTCTTCTATTAAACTTTGTATACAGTGCTTACTTATAAAATTTAATCAATAGTGAGAGAGATTCGATGAAGAATACTGAATTCTGGGTGCGGTTTGACTGCAAGTACTTTACGCCAGTTGTGGAGACTTAAATGGGGAAGAAATTTAATGAGGTGACACAGGATGATCGCTATGGAGTAGAGTATGAGGATGTGTCCACTCATCTATCTAATTTTGTTCCAAATGAGGTGAGCAACGAGGAACGAAAGAAAGTAAAATTCATGGATAGATTAGCCTGGAGGATCAGGCAACACTTAATCTGGAACCCCGCATTAGTGACGTATACAAATGTCGTTAATGCCACTTTATTACACTGCCAGTACCATCTCTTCCACTTGAAGGGAATCAAATGAGTAGGTGAGCCGAGCCAGACGGGAAAGACAAGTGGTGGTGGTGTCAACAGAGCATCACAACAGGTAGGTAGGCAGTATGGGCAGGATTCCTGATAGGGTGATCATGACAGGAGGTTCAGGTTAGGAGGATATCCACTAAAGGGCCAAGGATACATACATAGTCATTAAGGTCCTAATCAGCAACAACAAATTCCTAAGGGCCGTTCAGGCCAAATGAACCATGGACATGTCCAGTAGGGCTAGGGTCATCACGGACAGCATTAGGGCCAGCCTCGACAAGGAAAGAGGTTGAGACCGTTTTCGGGATAGTGTTTTATTTGTGTCCAGCAAGGTTAAAAGAGGAAAGATTTCCCACATTGGGGCAGTCGGGTTCCCAACAAGGGCAGCAGACTCCATTACCTCCAGCACTAGTACCAGCACCCCCAACCCCACAGTAGCAGTAAAGTCAGAGCAGACCTCACAAGAGGTAGTCATTCCTAAAGACTCGATTCCAGTTATAAGAGATTTCGAGGATTTATTTCCAGAGATACAGGGGTTACCGCCCAGTAGAGAGATCGAGTATGTTATCAAATTAGTACCGAGTTGAGATCGATTACCTGAGCACTATATCGCATGGCCCTTGTAGAGATGCGAGAGTTGAGGGAGAATATGTAGTAGTTATTGGGTCAGGGTTTAATTCGATGGAGTACATCGTTACGGGGGGCGCCGGTATTGTTTGTGAAAAATAAGGACGCTCCGTTTTGTTTGTGTGTGGATTACACGGAGATGAATAAGGTCACGATATGGAATAAGTATTTGTTGCAAAGAATCGATGACATGTTTGATGAGTTGAGAGGGGTTGTATACTTCTCAAAGATTAATTTAAAATCGGGATATCACTAGCTACGTATTCGGGAGGAGGAGGATCCCAAGACCGCTTACCTATCGCGGTACGAGTCATAAGAGTTCAGGGTGATACCGTTTGGGCTCACCAATGCACCAGCAGTGTTCAAGGATCTCATGAACAGAGTATTCAGAGAGTGCTTGGACCAGTTCGTGATCATGTTTCTAGACGACATTCTATTTTACTCTCGTACTGAGGAGGAGAATGCAAAGCATTTATGTAGGGTCCTACAAACACCTCGGGACCATCAATTGTATGCCAAATTTGGGAAGTGGGCGTGTAATTTATTGGCCACATCGTATTTTGAAGGGGTATTGTAGTGGATCTGAGTAAAGTATCGTCGGTGAGGAAGTGGGGACAACCCACGACACTGACGGAGATTCCCGAATTCTTGAGTTTGACCTGGTATTATCGCTGCTTCATTAAGGGAGTTTTGAAGATTATAGGTCCATTGATGAACCTAAATTTCAAGGGGGTACCGTTTGTGTGGAGTGGCCACTATCAGCTGGCCTTTGAAGAGATAAAGGGAAAGTTGACATCAGCGCTAGTACTTGCATTACCTAAGAGTGGGGTAGAGTACTGGATCTACACGGATGTATCCCTACAGGGACTTGTGGGTGTATTACAGTAGGAGGAGAGGGCCATAGATTATGCGTCTCGAAAGCTTAAGCCCCATGAGAAGAATTACCCCACCCATGACCTTGATTTAGCAGCGGTGGTATTTTCTCTGAGGATATGGAGGCATTATCTATTTGGAGAGAAGTTTACATTGTTCACGGATCATAAGTCATTTCAATATCTCTTCACATAGAAGGATCTTAATATGAGGCAAAGGCGGTGGCTAGAATTCGTGAATGAGTACCAGTTTGATATACAGTATCATCCTGGTAAGGCTAATGTGGTAGCAAACGCATTAAGATGGAGACCCAGTGAGGAGTTGGAAAAGGTCTGGAAGGAGAAGTGGAGTGAGCTTCAACATAATAATGAGGTTGACAGAGCATGCATACTAGTTTTAGCTATCACTCTCGAGATTATCATGCAGGTAGTGAAAGCACAGGTGAAGGATCTATACTATCAACACAGAGTGCGACAGTTATTAGCTAAGGGTGCAGTGTCTTACTCGATCAGCTCAGAGGGAGGCTTACATTTTAATGGTAGGCAAGTTGTGCTAGAGGATGATGGCTTGAGGCATGCGATTATGACTAAGTCGAACGGATCGAGGTTTGAGGTACATCCTGGTAGGGATAAGATGTACCAGGACATGAGGAGGCAGTATTGGTGGGCCAGAATGAAGCGAGACATAGCAGAGTTTGTCTCAATTGCACCTGTCAGTTAGTTAAAGTAGACCATCAAAGACCTTTAGGGGTGTTATAGCCATTAAAGACTCTCGTGTGGAAGTGGCAGCGTATTTTGATGGACCTTATTATAATAATGTCGATGTCATAGAAGGGTCACGACTCTATTTGGGTGATAGTGCTTCGGCTAACCAAGATGGCCCATTTTTTGCCAGTACGCACTAATTTTGAGACGATGTAGTATGCACATCAGTTTATAAAGGAGATAGTTAAGTTGCACAGAGTACCAGTCAACATTATATCTGATAGAGACAAGATCTTTGTGTCTCATTTCTGCTACAGCTTTCAGGATGCCATGGGAACTAACTTACGACTGAGTACCGCATACCATCCACAGAAAGATGGACATATCGAGAAGATAAATCAGATGTTAGAGGACATGTTGAGGATGTGCATCCTAGATTTTAGAGGAGGATGGGAGAAATATCTTCCATTGGTAGAGCTTGCTTATAAAAACTCTTATCTATTAACATCGGTATGGTACCATTTGAGGCGTTGTATGGGAGACCCTATCATTCGCCCGCTTGCTAGTTAGAGGTGGGGGATAATAAGCTATTAGGGCCAGAGATGATACAAGAGACGACTGCTAAGATCGAACTGATTCAGGGACGTATTCAAATAGGTCAAGACCGAAAGAAGAGTTATGTCGATGCAGATCGCAGGCACATAGAGTTAGAGGTTGGAGATCAGGTGTTGATACGTGTGTCTCCCATGAAGAGGCTCATGAGGTTTGACAAGAAGGGTAGCTAGCGCTAAGATATGTGGAACCTTTTTCGATTATTGAGAGAGTGGGAGCAGTGGCATATAGATTGGGATTACCAAAACAACTATAGTGGATACATGACGTGTTCCACGTGGCATCGTTGAAGAAGTATAAGAGGAGCAAGAGATATATATAGCATGTTACACTCGAGGAGATTGATTTACAACCCGACATCTCGTATGAGGATAGACCAGTGGATATTCTAGATCGGAGTGAGCGGAACCTGCGGTATAAAGTGGTAACAATAGTCAGGTTTCAGTGGGGACACCATAGTGTTGACAAGTCTGTATGGGAGCGGGAGGATGACATGCGAGACAAGTATCTAGAGTTATTCTCCACAAGTATAGCCTAATTTTGGGGATGAAATTCCCTGTAAGGGGGGAAGTATGTAATACCCCATATTTCTGCGTATTTGAAATTTACTTAATTCGGTAGATTATTCGTTTATTTAAATTACACGAGCAAAGTAATTTAATGAAATTAAATAAAAATGTGGTTATTAAATATTAATCAAGAGAAAGGGATAATGATTAATATTATGTGTGAAGAAATTACTAAGTGAATAGTAAATAAGTTGTGGAAATTATTACACATCATAACGAGTGAAATTGGCAAAATTGAATTTCTCTCAACCGATAGTCGCGTGTATATTAAATTGAGGTCGAAATAGAAAAAATTTGTAGAGTAACTCAAATGATGATTTTGAGGTCACGAATGATTCCGAAAGGGTCGAAATAGTTGGAATAGTATACTCGGGGGTATTGATTGGATCCCGAGGCAATTTTAGACTAAACCGGCACCGTATGAAGGTATTTTAGTCATTCGGTAGCCTAGGGTAGATAGATTTACCAATTTCATAGCCTTATATCAAACGTTAGAGAGAAGGGGCTAGGTTTAATAGTGTAGAAAACAAAAGGGAGACCTTAAAGAATAAAATGAGAGAATTCTCGGAGGTTAGAAAGAGTTCTTAAAGAATTAAAGTGTGTTCTTGCACCACAGTCGAACTTGAAGTGTGGATTGGAGGAAAAGACAACCAAACTAACCTTTCAACCATGAAATCAGACCTGCTAATCAAGGCAGGTGTTTATTACAAATTCTTTTGAGGTTATAATTCCCATGTTGTGATGGTTTCATTATAGTTTGATTAAATTGATGTTCTTGGAAGAAAAGAATAATTTGAACGCACGTTTGGGTAGGAATTGCACGTAGTATGATTGAACATCTGTAGAGGATAAGAAATCAAAGATTTTGCGTCAATAATCATGAACTTAATCTAAGTTTATGTTGAATATTAATGGAGAATATTGAAACCTAGAGTTTTGAGGAATAGAGGATTCAATCCGTTCTTAAATTAAAATCATAATATTTTGATGTTAAAATTGCGATAGAAACATTCCTAATACATGCAGAAAATGTTTAGGATAATAATTTAAAGTTTGGTAGAGAGACATGAGAGTTATGTTAATGATAATGGTGAAAAATTCACTTGTGTGGGAGAAGAATATGATCTGGTGCAAAACGAATCGATTCGGACCAGGGGAAAATCGATTCGGTTTGCCCGAAATTGCCTATTTAAGGCTAGAAAATTTGGAAAAATTATTTGGGTGACTTTGGAGCCTATTTAAATTATTATGAGGGAATTATGGGAATACAGTAGGTCCATATAGAATCGGGGCAGTAGTCTTATTGAGAGAATTAAGGCTAAAATTATTTAGGCTTACATTGTATAGTAATTAACTCGAGAGGATGAGAATAAATTACCGATGTTTCGAATGAACCTATGATGTGAACCAGTATAGTAAGAAAGATTTAACTACAGAAATAATAATAATGTAAGGACAATTTGTCCATTATGTATATGTTATGTCATACGCCGTTACAAGATTGATGGTTGAAAAGATCACATCGTCATCAACGAAATCCGAAGATCAAAAGAAGAAGGTTTTTGGGAATCAGACCTGACCGGACCGATCCGTCCCAGATAAAAGAACCGATCCGGTTCACCGGACCGATCCGGCTAAAGGGACCGGACCGATCCACCTGCTGAGTTGAGACCAGTACACCCCGGATCCATAACGAACCGATGAAGGCAAAAGGCCGAACCGATCCGATGCCAACCGGATGGATCCGATTTCAGAAAAAGAACCGATCCGAGTTCACCGGACCGATCCGCCTAAAGGACCGGACCGATCCGACGTGGATAAACTCTGCCAGATCGTGGCCAGATTTTCTAGGGCAAAGAGTTCCTTATTTAATCCACGATCAGAGGTTGTTTTTAATAGAGACTTACACACGATTTTCTGAGTTCCATAACTCTTAAGTCTTCATGGTATTTGAGTTCATTGATTCATACCATTGATTCACACAAATTCCATACATTTGTGAGTCACTTTTGGTAACCCTAGAACACCATTGATGTTGTTCAACCCTTTGTGAAGTGGACCGCTTCTTCCTCTTCATTGCAGCCCTACTGGAAAGGGATATTCCAGCCGCGACTACAGAATCCGATACCCGAGGGTAATTCTTAGTCAAAAACTTGTATTTTAGTGTAATCCGATTGTAAGCCGTTTTCTTACAAATTATAGTGTTATACAAATGGTTTTGCCCCTGTGGGGGATTTTTCCTTAACTTTGTGTGTTGAATTATTCTTGCATGATTTCATATTGTTTCAATCACACCTAGTTGCATGCTTAGGGTTAATTTGGGTTAAAAGTGGTATTTATTATATTATTTCTTAATTGAACGCAAGCGCCAACTCTTTCAAATTGGTATCAGAGCAGGTTAAGCCATTCTATCGCGTATTCCTTACTTTCGCAAAATTTTTCTAAAGATATCAATTTTTTTTAAATAAATTGATTTTTGAAAAGAGCGTGTTCAAATGGAGAAGTCATATTATAAAATGCCTATTTTTGACGGGTCAAATTATGCTTATTGGAAAGCCCGTATGAGGTCGGCTTTAAAAGACATTGATGAACGTGTCTGGATTTTGGTTGAACGAGGGTGGACTCCTCCCACCGTGACTGTTGATAATGTGACCAACTTGAAACCTGACATTTCTTGGACTGATGAAGAATTTAAATGGTCTTCTTTTAATTCTAAGGGTCTAAGTGTTATTTCTGGGTCTGTCACACCTGATGAGTTCAAACGCATAATGACGTGCACCACGTCAAAGGAGGCATGGGATATTTTGCAACTTACCCATGAAGGAACAAATGCTGTTAAAGAGTCAAAATTGCAAAATTTAACAACTCAATTTGAAACCATCACCATGCATGAAAATGAATGTTTTGATGAATTTTATGCTAGGCTTTTTGACATTGTTAATACTAGCTATAATCTTGGTGAACATATTCCAAATGCTAGAGTTGTTAAAAAGATTTTTCGTTCCCTTCCTAAGCATTTTATACCTAAAGTCACTGTGCTAAATTCCTTGGGTAATTTAAATACTCTAAAATTGGAAGAACTGGTAGGAGATTTACAAACTTATGAAATAGACATGTTTCCTAAATCTGCCAAGCCAGAAGATAAGGGAATTGCCCTTAAAACCCAAGAGAGAAAAAGTGAGGGGTCGGCAAGAAAGAGAGTCGAGTCATCTAGAAAGATAGAAAATTCTGATTCTTAATGTGAGTATGACCTAGATGATTTGGCATTATTTGCTAAAAATTTCAAGAAAATTCTGAAATTTAAAAAGGGTGGAAACTTCAATGTTAAAAAGAATTTTCAGAAAAATAAGGTTGAAAAGAAAGATTTCAAATAACCCCCTAAAGACAGTGAGAGGTGTTTTGAGTGCGACGGTAAGGGACACAGAGCGTTTGAGTGTGCCACTCGTCTGAATAGGGAAAAGGGTAAAGCTGTCCTAAATGCTACCCTTAGTGACGACAGTGAGGTCGAGTCGGTGGACTCGGGAGATGAGTCACCGCATGAGCGTAACTTCACCGCGTTCATGGCTAGTCATGTGAGTACTTCTAGTGCATCTCACGACGATGAGATTGCTACTTCACAGGTACACCTCGACAGCGAGAGCGAAGAGAGTGAGGGAGAGGAGGAAGGTAGTGAGGACGAAAGTAGCCTTCAACGCGCCTACGCCAAGTTATATGATGAGTCTTTCAAAACTAAAAAACGTAACAAGGCGTTAGTTCTTAGGATCATCGCGTTTGAAGAAGAGTTAGAAGAGACAAGAGAGAGAGAGTCCTCCACCTGCACCGCCATGAAAGAGAGAGAGTTTGCCTGGTTTAGTAAAGAGAATTTTCTTAAAGAGAGAGAGAGCAGTTTTGAGAAAGAGAAAGCGGACTTGACTAAACAAGTGGCTAGCCTTACGAGTGAGCTCCATTCCTCCCTGGAGACTCGGAAGAAACTTGAAGCCCTTGTTGCTCAGCTTACTCATGACCTTGAGAGAGCTAGGAAAGTCAAGGAACAAATCGAGGACAGATCTGGGAAGATGGGAAAGATGCTCCTCGGTCCCGCTTTAGGTTTTGGTGACAGGCAAGGAATAGGTTTTGATGGTGCCTCCACGTCCCAAATTGCACCCGGACCAATTCCTGAGTTTACTACGACTCCTTATGGCCGTCATAAAAAACCAAGAAGGAGAGTTCGACCAAGAAAAGCAAACCAAGGTCCTCCTAATACTGTGCCCTTTTGCTCCCATTGCAAAATAAATGGACACCTTAGAGATGATTGCTATAAGTTGGGTCGGACACGACGTACGTTTGCTCCACCACATCAGACTGATGAGTTTTCCAGTCTGAGAGAGCGTGTTGAGTTTCTAGCCGCCACATCACAGAGTTTGATGGAGGAATTCCGTCGGATGACCTTACCATCATTGAATGCGCCCCGCATTCCGGCTAAAACCAACAACAACAAGGGAATACAAAAAGGTACCTACGCTTGGGTTCCTAAGAAAGATAAAAAGGCACTTGTTGTCCATGTCGCTCCCAAAGCCCATAATACCTCACAGTGGTATTTTGATAGTGGATGCTCTAGACACATGACAGGTGATGTCTCATATTTTACCCATCTTGAGGATTATAATGATGGCAGAGTCACCTTTGGAGATGGTAGCAAATCTAGCATAGTAGGACGAGGTACTGTAGAGTTACCAGGATTTCCTAAGCTAGAGAACGTACTGTACGTCAAAGGTTTAAAAGCAAACCTTCTTAGCATCAGCCAGCTGTGCGACGATGACTTTGCAGTGAAGTTTGACCGGAAAGCTTGTAAGGTCTATAATCAAGCCGGTAAACTATTAGTGCAAGGGGTGAGGACAGAGGATAACTGTTATGGGACTGAGCCCAAATCCTCACTTGTCTGCAACAGCGCCACGATCACTCCTATGGATCTGTGGTACCAACGTCTAGGTCATGTGAACATTAGAGACTTATCTCGTTTAGTCAAAAAGGACCTAGTACGTGGCTTACCATCACTTGGAAAGCCAACTTCCATGATTTGTGGACCCTGTCAGTTGGGAAAACAATTCCGTAGCCCTCATAGGAAGTTGAATTCCATTACCACCTCCCGTGCTCTTGAGTTGATTCACATGGATCTTATGGGTCCTACTCGCACGGAGAGTCTAGGTGGTAAGAGATACATTCTCGTGATGGTAGACGATTTCTCTAGATACTCTATTGTAGGTTTTCTAAGAGAGAAATCTGATGCTGTAGATTTTGTAACGACCAAGTGCCGTGTCCTGCAAAATCAACACGGGGTCACTATTAACAGAATACGTAGTGACAACGGCACTGAATTTAAGGAAGCAAAGGTGGATTTGTACTATGATAGCCTTGGGATCAAACATGAGTTTTCTGCTGTGAGAACTCCTCAGTAAAATGGGATTGTTGAGAGGAAGAATAGAACGATCCAAGAGATGGCTAGATCTATGCTTCTAGGTCGTAAAGTTTCTAGGAGATTTTGGGCAGAGGCAGTGTCTACTGCATGCCACACGGTGAATAGGGTTTATCTTCGTCCACACACTCTTAAGACGCCTTATGAATTGTGGACTGGCAAGAAACCCAACTTGGCATATTTCCATGTTTTGGGGAGTAAATGCTACATCCTACGGGATAGAGAGCAATTAGGAAAGTTTGACTCCCGGAGCGACGAGGGAATATTGCTAGGATATTCATCGAACAGTAGAGCGTACTGGGTTTTTAACCTGAAGAGCTCTAAGGTTATGGAATCAATAAACGTCACCGTGCAAGATGATGAACCCCCGACGGTTATTGATCCCAACCTTCAGTGTGAGGATGAGGATTGTTCTGATAGTGATTTTCCTGTTCCTCTCCCACACTCTTTGGACCCTATTCCTGTGTTAGGGGACACACCTGCTTGGGTTCGCAAGAGTCATGATCCTTCAGCCATTGTTGGTGATCCCACTCTAGGGTTCAAGACTCGTGCTCAACTAGAGAACGTCGTTAGTCATCATTGCTACACGTCCAAAGTCGAGCCCAAGAACCACAAAGAAGCACTCAAAGATGAACACTGGATATCTGCTATGCAGGATGAGTTGCTTCAGTTTAAGAAGAACAATGTCTGGGAACTTGTCCCCCGACCTAATGATACTAATGTTATTGGTACCCGGTGGATTTTCAAGAATAAAATGGATGAAAATAGTACCATAACTAGAAATAAGGCTAGGTTGGTCGCTCAAGGCTACACACAGATAGAGGGTGTAGACTTTGGGGAGACATTTGCTCCTGTTGCGAGGCTTGAGTCCGTCCGTCTTCTGCTCGCCATCGCATGTCATCTGCACTTCAAGGTATATCAGATGGATGTCAAGAGTGCCTTTCTGAATGGCATTCTACAAGAAGAGGTTTATGTGGAACAACCAAAAGGGTTTGAAGACCCTAAGCACCCTGATCACGTCTACTATCTGAGGAAAGCCTTGTATGGTTTGAAGCAAGCACCCCATGATTGGTACGAGAGGCTTACTTCCTATCTCTTAGCCCGTGGCTTCAAGAGAGGGGGAGTTGATATGACGTTGTTCGTCAGGAGAGATGACGGTGCTATCTTGGTTGCCCAAGTCTATGTGGACGACATAGTCTTTGGATCCACATGCTCCCAGCATGATCACTACTTTGAGGAGGAGATGAAAAGTGAGTTTGAGATGAGCATGGTAGGTGAGCTTACATTCTTCCTTGGTCTCCAGGTTCGTCAGCTAGAGGATGGGATGTTCATCTCCCAATCCAAGTATGCTAGAGACCTAGTGAAGAAATTTGGTTTAGACTCCGCTAAGCATGCTCGTACACCTATGAGTACCACTACCAAGCTTAGTAAGGACACTTCAGGCAAGGACGTAGAGCAAACCTTGTATCGGAGTATGATAGGTAGCCTTCTCTACTTGACTGCTAGTCGTCCCGACATTGCCTTTAGTGTTGGAGTCTGTGCGCGTTATCAGGCGTCTCCTAAAGAGTCACACTTACTCGCTCTAAAACATATTATTAAATACGTGAGTGGGACTCTCTCATAAGGTATTTGGTATTCCTTTGATACCGATGACCGTTTGTCCGCCTATTCGGATGTCGATTGGGCTGGGGACGTAGATGGTTGTAGGAGCACTTCTGGTGGGTGTTTCTATTTTGGTTCTGATCTTGTCTCTTGGTTGAGCAAGAAGCAAAACTCCATCTCTTTGTCCACTGCGGAGGCTGAGTACATCGCCGCCGAGAGTTGTTGCACGCAACTCATGTGGATGAAGCAAATGTTGGAGGATTATGGGATTTCACAGGACACCATGACCATTTCCTGTGATAACACGAGCGAGATACACATATCCCGCAATCATGTCCAACATTCGCGCACAAAGCACATCAGGTTACGCGAGCACTTTATACGTCAGTTAGTTGAGGAGAAGGTCGTAACCCTGAGTTTTGTTCCTACTGACCGTCAGTTAGCCGATATTTTCACGAAACCTTTAGATGCCCTTAGATTTGAGAGTCTTAGGAAGTCTTTGGGGATTTGTACAGTTGACTGAGGGGTTGGTCTATGTCTAGAATAGGATGCCTCTTCATGCTCATATCATATGCTTCCTATTGCTAGTCTGTTTTATATGTACCATAGCTTTGTTGTACAGCTTTTATGTATTCTTTGTTATTATTCTTTGAAAAACACAAAAAGATTTTATTTTGATAAAATTGTTGAAAAAATTCAAAAAGAGATTTACCTTTTATGGATGAGCATTTAAGATAGCCAAGTCACAACTTCATTCCATATATCCATGTGACTGTTTGATAGAGATTTGAGAGGCTACATCATTTCATCCATGTGCTTAACATTGATTGGAGTCCTTGAGATGTAATTAGTGATATTTCCTACATGCTTGACTCCTATATCCTTTATTGCACACATGCACGGCTATATTTGATTGTTGCACTTGTCAATCTCATGTTGGCTTGAGTGTTTCCATCTCAATCCTGTCTATACAATGTATAAAATGCGATAAAACTTGACAAGATTGGATTGCACGTAAAAATCGTTTTGGTGAGACTGTGTGTATATTTTCATAACGGGGAGGGGCTGCGAAAGTTGATTCTTATCCTTTGCGCAAAAGCCACCGTTAAAAAGGACCTAAAAAATGGAGGAATTTTAATATCCGAGGTCCTAAGAGGTAAAAAGAGCCCGAAAAAAATTGATAAGGCAATAAAAAGCAATTCATGCCAAATATGGGCCATTTCGGTTTCACCCAATTCTCCAAAGTTTGAGAATTTAGTATTCCTCTATTCAAAATATAAATCTGAGGGAGTTTGGTTGGAGATTGAAAAACGGGTTTGCACTTCCTTGAAAGTCCTGAAAATCATTTTGGACGTTATTGGTGTAGAAATCACTTTGAGCTTTGATTTGTAGATTTGATATAGTCAATGTCGTATATTTCCAATCTTTTACACCAAAGGAAGCATTTGAGTTCATTCGTTAGGAATATCCAATATTCATCGTGCACATATATCATGTTTGTATGCTTTGATTTTCCTATCGAAGTTTGATCACACCCATTCTTTTACGCTATCACCGACTTGGTTGTTTTATGTTCATTCATGGTGTGTTTGTATGCCTTGTGTCACCCCGGTACTTGATTGCTTAATTTATTTCTCTCATTGGTCTATTTGCGGTCATCATAAAAAAGGGGAGAATGAATTATCTGATTATGGGGGAGTTTTGAAATTCTGAGAATATCATCTTAAATTGATATATATGCTTATGTTTATCTCATTTCAAACTCGATACGTCACTTGGTATTTGCTTTATCTCATGTGTGTAGGTACATCCTTGATAATCCCACGATACACACCCTGATGAGAAAAGCGTGAAGATTCCTGAAGAATTGAAGAACAAACGATGCAGCCTTAGTCATATGTACCTCTTTCAGTTTTGGGTTCATGGAAGGGTAGATTTGTATAGGCATTATTCATACTTGATAATTCGGATTTTTTATGTTTGTTCCGGCATAGACATAGGGGGAGATTTGTAAGGACAATTTATCCATTATGTATATGTTATGTCATACGCCGTTACAAGATTGATGGTTGAAAAGATCACATCGTCATCAATGAAATCCGAAGATCAAAAGAAGAAGGTTTTTGGGAATCAGACCTGACCGGACCGATCTGTCCCAGATAAAAGAACCGATCCGGTTCACCGGACCGATCCGCCTGCTGAGTTGAGACCAGTACACCTCGGATCCATAACGAACCGATGAAGGCAAAAGGCCGAACCGATCCGATGCCAACCGCATGGATCCGGTTTCAGAAAAAGAACCGATCCGAGTTCGCCGGATCGATCCGCCTAAAGGACCGGACCGATCCAACGTGGATAAACTCTGCCAGATCGTGGCCAGATTTTCTAGGGCAAAGAGTTCCTTATTTAATCCACGATCAGAGGTTGTTTTTAATAGAGACTTACACACGATTTTCTGAGTTCCATAACTCTTAAGTCTTCATGGTATTTGAGTCCATTGATTCATACCATTGATTCACACAAATTCCATACATTTGTGAGTCACTTTTGGTAACCCTAGAACACCATTGATGTTGTTCAACCCTTTGTGAAGTGGACCGCTTCTTCCTCTTCATTGCAGCCCTACTGGAAAGGGATATTCCAGCCGCGACTACAGAATCCGATACCCGAGGGTAATTCTTAGTCAAAAACTTGTATTTCAGTGTAATCCGATTGTAAGCCGTTTTCTTACAAATTATAGTGTTATACAAATGGTTTTGCCCCTGTGGGGGATTTTTCCTTAACTTTGTGTGTTGAATTATTCTTGCATGATTTCATATTGTTTCAATCACACCTAGTTGCATGCTTAGGGTTAATTTGGGTTAAAAGTGGTATTTATTATATTATTTCTTAATTGAACGCAAGCGCCAACTCTTTCAAATAATAATAATAATAATAAGGAATGAATCGTACCCTTAGAGTAGAATAAAACTTTAGTAATTATGATAGTGAGAATAGTCGAAACATGTTAGCATGGTGAGTATTCGAGGGATAAATATTACGTACGAAATACGATAAATGGAGTTGTGTGTATACCTACTGCACCGATATATATATATATATATATATATATATATATATATATATATATATATATATGTCGTGTGTGTGTATGTCTATTATATGATTAGTGATTGTACGTGAACATACCTATGCTGTCAGCTATCACGAAGGTTCCCGCGCAGTGCATGATCCCACCTTGCCGATTCCAGGGAGGTGTCGATTTGTGCCTCAGAACATTGAACTTAAGGCGGCCCACTATGTGTCGTGTATTAGTGGGACCGGCGTGTGATTTGGGTGAGTTTGGTATGTCCGTAGCCCAAAGGCTTAGAACTATGTTCACCTCCATTGCCTGTTATTTGATTTTGCGTTCAATGAGATATACCGAACCAATAGTCCCTATTTTAGTAAGAGAGGTACGTGAACTGATAGAAAAATATGCCTATTTTGTATGGTGGTCCTTTTAAGAGACATCGTATTATATATTTAGTGAGAAAAATATATATAACCATTTGACTAATTCCACTTACGTGTGATAGTAGACGAATTGATAGTGTGCATATAAATACTAAATTAAGTCCTGACACTTAATTAAATTATTAAATAATCAGGGATGGAGAATTGTGCTTATGATATCAATAATATACGAGAGATGTTAATTCGGATAGCGTATTGTATGGGTGGTACGGGGACTTATAGGTATCAATAGTCCAATTAGATACTTATGTCTGGTTAGCTTGGGTAATATGGCTAAGTGGGCTAAGTAAAAACGTTAGGCGTGCACAATAGATGAGAGGTGAGGAAAGTCAAAAGAGTGAATGTGAACATAATATGTGTAATAAATAACTGATTTTTAAATTGTGATAAATACTTTAAAAATATTTTCAAAATATTTTGGGTTCTAACCCTTGATATAAATCTTTTTTAAAACCTTTTAGGTGTCCAATCATAGGGACACCAAACTTGATGATCGATTCTAGGGACGATTAGCTGCGGGCACTATGGAGGATTGCAGGACTTTCTTAGACGCCTATATCATTCACTCCTAGTGTAGGTTTTCATTCCAGTATCTCAGTTAGGCATGTTGCCCCAATCAGACTTTATTTATTTCAGTTATTCATTTCAGACTTGTAGTGAGATTTATTTTCCTATTTATAGGATTATTTTTTGGGTTGGATTTTAACCGATGGTTTATTCGACAAGATATTATTCATCTTTTATTTCATTGTGATGGTTGAGACTATATTAATGGTGTGAATGTTTTAATTCAGTTTTGACACATTATTATTAGTTGTTTAATGAAAGATAAAATTTTGACACCGGCTTAGTTAACTAATAGGTGGTTAGTAATTAATATGGTTTTTGAAAGTGATGCTAAGAATGAACCAAATGAGACACCTATTTTAATTAATAAAGGACTGATCACCCGGTATTTTAATTAGGCGGGGTATCACAAAATATAATCCGTATGTAATATATATCTCTTGAATACTCAACGTATTATCGATTCACAATTATAACATATTATCACATTTTTTCGAGTATTATTTTCTACCCGAAGGGACCTAGTTACCCCTTAAGTTAATTCACTCATACACTACTAGTATATATCATAGGTTCACTTATACTCTCCTTGAATTCGTTCTCATTCCCTCAAATTCATTATTTTACAATTCATGTCTAATAGGTATTTGCCTTAATTCTCTCGTTTGGCTAAGCCTTAACCTAATATTAGGCCTAATGTAATTAAATCTATCCCTCATTATAGTTTAGAGATGTCCCAAAAGTTTAATAGTTTATCATTCACAAATTAAGGGCTTAAACAAGAAAAATTGGCCAATTATGGTTAACCGAATCGAGTCATAAATTTTCTAACAGATTAAACACCATGTAGTAAAATTTAGATTTCGCCTTCTACAGAAATCTAAATGACCTAATTCAAAGAACATTGGAAAGATAAGACATAGAATTTTACATACATCTATGTTCTGCACTCTAATTCTAAGCACAATTAAAATGGCATACGTTTAAAGTAACGTAAAAAATTCTGGTAGATTACTATGCTGACAAATCAGATACCCTATAGTAAAATGTAGATTACTCCCTCTACAAAAATACAAATGGCCTAATTCAAAGCTCATTGAAATGCTAAGATATAGAAATTTGTAAAAACCTATGACTAGAACTCTAATTCTAAGCGCAATTTAAATTTCATACATTTGAAATCATGTCAAAAATTCTGGCAGATTGACATCTTATGCTCATCAACTAAACCCTAAGTCATTCAAGATTCATGTTATTTAACCAAGAACCCATTAAGATTCTATATTAATCATCACATATATTCTAATTTCATTTTATGTTTACATGGGTATTCATTCTACATGCAATCCTACACCGAATCATGAGTTTTATTCATTTAATCCTAAGAACATAATTGAAATCATGAAATTGAAAACCCTACACTACATGGGTATTATAACTTCTTCAAAAAATATGTAAGATAAAAAATTTCCTGGAGTTTGTAGGTCTGATTTGTGCAAAAAAATTGGTGGAGTTGTCTTCCCTCCTTCCGATCTAAACTCCAGTGGTGGTGGTTTGCAAAAATGGTGTGAGGAGTCTTGGAATCCTTCACTTTCCTCCTCTAATGGCCTCTCTCAGTTTTTGTAAATGCTAACCCTAACACTCTCAACCCACACGAGAATATAAACCTATTAAATTCTTAGTCCCTTTACTCTAAAATGCCAAAAGACCAAAATACCATTACGACGTGCCGATTTGGCCTAAAAATGCCCTGGGACCCAATTTAAACCATCGAATACACTTTTCTTACTATCTCGACCCTTTCAGACACACTGGTGTACTCAAAATGACCATTTGGATGACCTATAAATAAATCACATTTTATTTCATAAATTTAAGTCCCGGCACGATTGACACGCGTGTCCCGACTAAATTACTATAATTGTCGTATATCTCATTCACGACAATCATAAAACATTCTTACTAATTTAATACTCATTCTCTAATTAATACTCAATATAATTCATAAAAATTAATATTAACCCTTATCACGCTAATTAATATTTAGTTTATTCCATATTAATTTTCCTTTTTTAATTTAATGAATCCCCATATAAAAATCATTAAAAATTATGGGGTATTACATACTTCCCTCTTACAAAAGAATTTTGTCCTTGAAATTATGATAAGATCGGTAATGAAAGTCCCAGATACTTTCTCGCACGGTATCCACAAATTTTATAAAGTTAGGAACATTACGTTGTTCCCGGTACCCCTTCACTGATGGTACTCTTTAGTCCAATAGTCTATACCCTACCATTCGAAATAGTGATCAATCCTCTCTAATCACTTTACTCTAAAGTAATCCTTCATTACCCTTACCATTTCACCTTGACCCTGCAAAACCACTTACCCTTCTCCTAAGAATATTTCAACATGATTGGGCCAACATTCTGATGGCTATACCATTTACTATCCTAGGAAAGGTCCCCTCCTTCTGAGGTGCTAATTTCCCCCTTTTTAAATCATATACTCCCTTCGTGGGAGATATATGCAATCATACCCAAGTATTAATGTTAGACTTTTACATCTACATCTGGTTATGATGTAACTCTCGTCATATTACTCCTCTGCACATAGTAGTTCCTCATTATCCTATAAAAACTAAAATATACATTCCTTGTACTTTTCAACACTATAATCACCCCTTTCCGTCTACTCTTCGATTTTTGGTGACACGCCTTGCTCACAATGCAATTACATTCTCTTTATCTCATTCTAGTTATGTCTATAATTTACTCATGCATCTACTTATATTTCATACGTTTTCACATTTTATCCTCGTGAATAATATTGAAAATCTCAACTAGCTAGGGCGCCCATACACCCTATGTCCCGTGCATTTTTGCACAAATCAACAGAATGTAATATACTAGTTTTAAATTAAGCCTTGTATACTAGGCATGACTATATAATAAGGGTATACTCAACCACCTTACTAATCGCAACTTAATTATTCTCACATCAACTTCATATGGATCTACTGGCCTTAAATCG
The DNA here is from genome assembly GCA_949130495.1 of Sambucus nigra. Taxonomy (NCBI): domain Eukaryota; kingdom Viridiplantae; phylum Streptophyta; class Magnoliopsida; order Dipsacales; family Adoxaceae; genus Sambucus; species Sambucus nigra. The sequence goes on from OX422223.1 coordinate 412,574,034, forward strand.
TAATATAACCATCGTCTCTCAGTTATAACTACATATATGCATAATAACTAAGGTACTAAACCTGAGTCCTTAGGGCCATTCCCGACGTTCGCTAAGTTTCATGTGTGGGATGTCTCGCAAAGAGAAATCCAAACAAGGAATCCCTTGATACATTACTAACTAACATTTTCGGTCGTTGAGATTCATCAGGCCCTCAACACATAACTTGTACCCCATAATCCCCGTCTCCTGATATAAAAAGTCTACTCATCCACTCTCATGTTATTAAAGATAATATACAACACGGCGTTCTTACTATTACTGAGTCCTCGATGCTAAATCAATAACGATCTAGATCTCTCCCTTCGACAATAAACCAATATACCCTTAATCGCATCAGTAAATGTCCCTACTCACCGGGATCAAATATAAAAAGACAACACACTCATCGAAGTCTATGATACGATACAATATATATATATATACCTCTCAAACCCTCAGTATACACTCAATACAAATTATCGTAATAAATTATACTTTCATAAATCTCAAAAGTAGTAAAACTAATTACACAATACAAACATCCTCCTACTGTACACACCCGCCCCGCTCCCCCATAGGAAACACCAAAGAGCCCCACTACCTAATGATAAATATATACCTAATAAGGCTGACACTACCAAGGCACCCACTAAACTCGACTCGCTCATGAATTTAAATGTTAAATAATAATATATTGTGATGCACCCATGTCACCCAAGCTTAGACTCTCCTCATAAGAACAAGACTAAAATTCTATCTCCATTTGCTGTCTACCTTGCCAGGTCAACAGGTTCCTGAGTGTAACACTCTTGTGTCAGAACTGTCCCATGATCTGCTATAATGGTTGTATATCTGGGGTCTCAACCTGTAGTTTCCCCCTGACTCGCTTTGTTTAATCCTTCTTCCTGTGTCTAGTATCTCCACAATTGTAACAAATGTCAGAGAAATTCTCTTGCTTTCGGCCCTGGTCCTGCTGACCTTCCCATCCATTCCCTTAGTCCTAACGGCCTTGAGGAACGGGATGTTTCTGCTATTGTTGAGGAACCTGTTGGTACTTCCTGATCTCATCACTCTTGGGTTGGTAACGTTCATAATTAAATCTCTTAGCCCTATTCCCCGACCGAAAGCCTCACTCCTTCAATTGTCTTTGTGTCCCATTGGCCCATTTCGATCTTCTTTTCCAGTCTGACTGGTCTCACTTTCTCGTTGTGAAAAAAGTTCAATATGGGTAGCCCTACTCTCACACATAGGACACCTTTTTGTGCCATACTCCTGTCTCTGGCCCCGCTATCCATGTCAGGGTGTTCTTCCCTCTAACCTGGTAGTCTTGGCTCCAAATGCTACCCCCGTTGTCCCTTTGGTTCTGCTAGCCCTATGGAACTCAATACTGGGCTTGACAGCCTTGACTGAATCCACTGTCACTTGGTAGGACTTCCATTGATCTCAATCATTTGAAGGGTCCCTTACTGGGTATACCCTCTTGTGGTGCTTCAGTAGCACCGTTTAACCCAGTATTTCTCTTCGACTAGATTCTCCAACCCTCTTAGCTCCCTACTCATGGAAGCGTTGATATAAAGTTATAAACTTACAACCTTTACGACATCATCACTAGTCATCCCAGATGAATTTCCCATCCATGCTTGTGTATTCTACCCACAAGTTAATTATTGACATACGGACCTTTTTAATTCTATGTATCCCTTTTGTTAGGTACGAAGTTCACTAAACAAGTCCACTTCTCTCTCACGATTCGTCTCTATGTGGCCCACTTCTGATAAATTCCAAAACTCCATTTGCATCTCTGCCTAAATAGTAGATGGAAGATCTTAAGATCAACCCGCACCCAAATTTATCATTATTAATGTATCTCTTCATGGTTCTGGTGACTGACTCCCATCATTACAATGCTGCTCCTCTGAGCAAAAAAATAATTTTGCCTGAAATTTAATCCGGGGTATCGCTGCACTCCACCTTATACAATTGCCTTTGGATTATCTCTTTCCATAGGGCCATCACACTTCCTCTCTTACCCTAATCCTTACAGATGGCTCTTTATAAAGTTATTCCGACTGCCCCCGATCGACTACGCTGGGTGAGTCTGAATTTGCACCATCGTTATCTATGACACTTCTCGGGGAAACTATTGCTCCTGTGTAATTATCATATTGTAATTTGTCTGAGAAATAATCATGATGACTTCTATCACGATTACCATTCCCAAAATACTTTATGGCTTCTGGTGAGCCTCTTCTCCTTCGATCCATCTAACAACCCTCATTGTTATTCCTATATTATTCGGTGTACGAAGACCAATCGAACTCGTAAATGATTCGTATCAACTATACTTAATAGTAGGAGAACATAAACGTGCGTGGGGAGAGGAATACGACATTCCTATAATAAGGCTCTATACCAAAGAACTCTACGCTGAAATCGTAGTAAGCCGTACAGATCCTAAGGACACTAGAACCTAATGCTCTGATACCTTCTGTGACACCCAACCTATTTTAACCACGGGTGATCAGTCCTTCATTAAAATAAACAGGAGTCCCATCTGTTTTATTCTTAGCATCACTGTCAAAAATATTAATTACTAATCACATATGTTAAATTAAGCGTGTGCCAGAATTTATCTTCATTAATAATAACATTCAAAAATTAAATATACTGACCAAAACATCCCAAACATAAATAATACTATAAATCCATCACAAGACAAATAACCATATAAATAATACTGAATAAGCCATCGGTTCTCAATACAAAATCCAACTATGCGTCTATGAAATAAAACTGAATTCAATAATATATAGTCTGATACAACTGAATAAATGAAATATTTAAAGGGCAATATGCCCAAATGAAATAACTGAAGTTGATTCCTATTATAGGAATGGAGCAGCTGAATCATCTAATCCAAATCCTTCAAGCATCCAAGAGTGTTGTAGCTACGCGTCCCTGGAGCAGATCATTAAGCTTGGCATCCTTGTGGCTGGACACCTAAAAGGGTTTTTCGAAAAATAGACAAAATAGATCATACATGAGTCAGAGCCCGAGAAAATATTTTTAAAATATTTAGCAAGGATTTAAATCACAGTTTAAAAGAAGTTATTTATTACACATGTTAGTTCTCACACACTCCCTTGAGTTCCTCACCTCTCATCTTATGTGCACACCTAACGTCTCCTACTTATCCCACCTAGTTATGCTACCCTGTCTAACTAGACCTCATAAGTATCTAACTAACCATTATCAGGTTTAGCCCATTCGTACCGCCTATACAGGACGCTACAGTATACCTTTAATTATAATTAAGTCATTTATTGAGTTTCACATTAACTCCCCCATACCGTCCGTACACTACGTTATCAACTAACTAATAATTAACATGTCATGTATGTTATTATTAACCATGATTAACATTTCATGTATTTTATCATTAAACCATTTCATTAAGTTGCTCTATTTAAATAATCTTTCACATGTACACTATCTAACTTTACTACCATCACACACTAAGTAGATTACCTCATAATTAAATCACTTTTAGATACACGTTATCTATAACTACTACTTTCACACACAAGTGCGATAAATACACATTTATGTATATATTTATATCTCACTAATACATATACATAACTTTAACATCTCCGACTAAGAACTGTAGTGCAAGTCTGTATACTCTGCTATCAAGTCCATGTACATCTCGTACCCAATGAAGACTATCAATTCGGAAGCCACCCTCAAACCATGAATCAAACAACATACAATGGAGGTGAACATAGTTCTAAGCCTTTGGGCTACGCACATACCTAATGCACCTAAATGACCGAGCACGCAATCATACACACAAGTAGTGCTCAACCCTAAGTTCTATGTTCGGGAAACAAGTTTAAAATCCCCCCAATGGGCTCATCAGGATAATACTTTCTACGATGTGAAACCCTCATGATAGCAGGCAGCGTAGGTATGTTCACACACAAAAGAAAGCACATCATAGGCATACACACAACCTATAAATATAATTCGTATAGTTATAACCTCAACCCATAGATATAATCTTTATAGGAATACACTCAACCCATAAATATGATCTGTAGGTAATATATATTTCTCGAATACTCAACATACTATCGATTCACAATTGTAACATCTTATCGCATTTTTTTTAGTATTATTCTCTACCCAAAGGGCCCTATTTACCCCTTAACTTATTTCAGTAGTTAATTCACTCATACACTACTGGTCTATTTCATAGGTTCACTCATACTCTCCTTGAATCCGTTCTCAAACACTACTGATGTACTCGAAATGGCCATTTGGATGACCCATAAATAAATAATATTTTATTTCATAAATTTAAGTCCCGGCACGACTGACAAGTGCGTCCCAACTACCGTATTTCTCACTCACGATGAACATAATGCATTCTAACTAATTTATAATCATTCCCTAAGTAGTACTCAATATAATTCATACAAATAAATATCAACCCTTATCACGCTAATTAATATTTATTTTAATCCGAATTAATTTCTCATTGTAATTTAATTAATACCCATATAAAAATCATTAAAAATTATGGGGTGTTACAAAAATTTTATTGTTAATCCATTTCTTATCAGGGATATAATTAATTCCATCGAATTTTTTTTGAGATTTTCGAGTATGAAGAATAAAGATCCATTTTATTACAAATAGAGTCTGATGATCCTCCGTTGTCATTGACAGAAATATAAACCATGATTGAAACAAGTGAAAACGGAGAGAAAAAAGGGGGAAAAGTTTATAGAAATCTAAAGACAACAGCAAGGATTGAAAAATGATGACGGATAGCAAGCAACAAAAGATCGCAGAAAGAAACCTTGAAAACAAGAGAAAGCACTAAGTGCAGGTGATTTGGGATAAAAAGACATGGAGAGAGAAATTTCTATCTGTTTATAGGTTGCCTCAATAATAGAAACAAAATGACTAACTGCTGGAACGATTGAACTACCATCGGCTGCACACTTCCTAAAGCGCAAAAATACCAGCATACTCTTTGGCGGTTCAAAGAGGTTTGAATTATTTACAAAAATGCCATTATTAAAAGTGCTAGTAAAAAAATTTACAAGTCCGTAAGGTCGGCTGCCGACCCGCACTCAAATCTTACGTCGAGCAACATTTTGAACAAATACTCCATACTTTCAATTAATCATCAAGCATGGATCATTGAGGGCTTTTGTTATATGTAAAGATTACTCTACTATGTAGACTAATGAACAATAGACAACTTTCATCCTAGTTTGCCATTTAGATATGTTAATCGACATCAGAGGTATCTAGTCAGCTAGAATGTCGACCAACTTCCTGAATGTAAACCATCAGGAATAGTAAAAGTTACTCGGATGGAAGGGAGATCAAAACTGAATGTCAAGAGTCTCATTTATTGTATACAGATATAAATTCCTGCAGATATAAAGGCATTCCATCTCTAGGGTTACTGGCCCCCATTAATATATAATATCCCTTTGCTCAAAGGAAATGGCTACTCAATCACAAACACACCATCGTGAGCTATTGTAAACATCAATAATAACAATAACATTGGACATAGGCTTTTAACAGCTGAACCACCTTAAAAATCGTTGCCTCTTATGTGTTTGTTGAGATTGCTCTTATTATCTATCTGTGATTATAAAGTTTTACCTACTCTATTTTTTTGGTTAAATTAGGTATAGAGTGCAATACTAATCAAGCTAGTGCCACCAGTGATGAGTGTACTTTTTCTTGTGGTATTATGTATGAACTCTTTCCATAAATTTTAATATTCAATGATGTTACATATTTCATTAGTTTTTGTATATATGATATGTAGTGTTGATAGGTGGTTTAGGGCGAGCCAATTGAAAACCCGAATTGTTAATCTATAATCAAAGGTATATCTTTAAACGTCCCTACAACTAGTTTGTGTGAATTTCAATAAGAATTGTTGATATGTTTGTTATAATTTATCATCGAATTTATGTGCTTTGGAAGGAGGTTATGCCATTAATTTGATTTACTATCTAATTATGAATTTATTTTGTGGTATATGTGATGGAACAAATTAATATCCACGTGCATCATCGTTGAAATAATCAATTAATAACCAGCCCAAGCATGTATTCATAAATGAAGAGATAATATGATTTGTATTAGACTTAATAATATAGTAGTCTTCTACACTTGATTTCTTTACAATAAAGAGTTTCAGCACTCGTTTTTCATAAAATTACACACAAGTGCCCCTATATTTAAAATAAAATAAAGATCCACCTTTTTAAAGCCCGTGTTCAAACTTATTAGTTATGATCTCTCTTCGTGAAGGTATGAAGGGATTCTGGATCTATTATGGGATTTAAGTCCATTATTCCATTTTTCCTGATTTTGTCCTTTTTTATTTCTCCTTTTTATATATGTTTTTCATTCTACCTATTTTATTTGATGTCTGTGTTTAGTAGTATTTGTTTTCCTTTGATATACATATACATATGTTTTTACTTATCCTTTTTGTTCTCACTTCCACACAATGATGTTATGACAGAAAAAAGTCGATTCACGCGCATTAGTTCTATTTATGGATGTTCATGCTCGCCTTTCTTTAGTGATACTGTTATATGCGTCATTACCACACGCATCATCAATTGACACATGTTCACGCTTCACGCCTAACACCACTTTTTAATACACTTATACACTACACCAAAAACAGTAATCTGGCACAGTTTAAAGCTGTGCTAGATCAAATCTGGCACGGTTTTAAACTGTTCCAGAATCAGGTGTCCCAAAATGACCATTTTTTTCACGATTTAAAAGTGTGCCAGATTTGACCAAATAGGAACACTTCTGGCACACTTTTAAACCGTGCCAGAATTTGATATTTCTGGCATACTTTTGGCACGGTTTTGAATTGTGTCAGATTGAGTACAATTTGATAAACTTTTGGCACAGTTCAAAAACGAGCCAAAATATAATACACTTTTGACACAGTTTTGAACTGTGCCAAATTTTACGATAAAAGCAAAAAAAAAATATTTGAAAACAAGAAAATTCACAAATTGCAAAACTCGCACATTGTTGATAAACTAATGTACATACAAACTTCAAAATATTAATAGTCTTTAGTAGTTCACAAAAAAAAATGGACAGAGTTTCCTCTATTTTCTGGACATTCTAAAACCTGTTAATATAAAACCTGCGTAGTATAAAGCCCGCACAGCCAAAAAATATAACAATAAAATTTCAAAAGCCCGCACGGCCATAAAAGTTAATAATAAAACTACAAAAGCCCGCACAGACATAACACAAAAAAATAGAATCCTGAATGTTAACGACATTAAATAAATAATCCATTTGTTGTAAACCGTTGACTTCTTCGTGTGTTCCACGTGAATAAATGCTAACGATAAAATGTTATCCTGCAAAAAAAATAGGATACAAAAAAAAGATGATATTCGTAACCAAGTAATTTATAAAATAAAAAAAGTTTACCCAAGCTAAAAAATTACATATATGAGTTAAAATTATTATTATATTCTCAAATTTAAAATCTTACACAAGTTATGACTACCGGATCAGCTCCTATGAGTAACATTTGTCCCGTGCGAGGTGTTAGTGCCTCTTAAAGGGTCGTTTGGGGGTTGATTTGGGTTTCTACCCTTCAATGGCTTGTTTTAAGCCTAATCTATATAATTTTGAATTATCATCATATTCTCAAACCGAGAGTCCCATGACTACGCGATCAGTTCCAACGATTTACATTGGTCCTGTGCGAGGTGTTAGTGCCTCTTACGGAGCCGTTTGGGGGCTGGTTTGGATTTTCACCCTTCAACGGCTTGTTTATAAGCCTAAGCCATATATTTTCAAATTATCATCATATTCTCAAATCAAGAGGTCCGTGACTATGCGGTTAGTTCCTACGAGTTACATTGGTCCCGTAGGAGGCGTTAGTGCCTCTTACGGGGCCGTTTGGGGGTTGGTTTGGGTTTTCACCCTTCAACGACTTATTTCCAAGCCTAAGCGATATATTTTCAAATTATCATCATATTATCAAACCGAGAGAATCGTGATTATACGGTCAGTTTCTATAAGTTACATTGGTCCCGTGCGAGGTGTTCATGCCTCTTATGGGGCGGTTTGGGTTTTCACCCTTTAACAGCTAATTTTAAAGCCTAATCTACATATTTTGAAATTATCATCATATTCTCAAATAGGAAGAACTGTGACTACACGATTAGTTCCTATAACTTACTTTGCTCCCGTGCGAGGTGCTCGTGCCTCTTATGGGGCAGTTTGGGGGTTGCTTTGGGTTTTCACCCTTTAAGGGCTTGTTTTTAAGCTTAATCGATATATTTTCAAATTATCATCATATTATCAAACCGAGAGGCCCATGGCTACACAGTCAGTTCCTACAAGTTACATTGGTCCCGCACGAGCTGTTTGTACTTCTTACAAGGCCGTTTGGTGGTTAGATTGGGTTTTCACCCTTTAACAGCTTGTTTTTAAGCTTAATCTATATATTTTCAAATTATCGTTATATTCTCAAACCGAGAGAACCTTGACTACACGGTCAGTTCGTAAAAGTTACATTGGTCCCATGTGAGGCGTTCGTGTCTCTTACGGGGCCGTTTGGGAGTTGGTTTGGGTTTTCACCCTTTAACGGCTTGTTTTTAAGCCTAATCTACATATTTTGAAATTATCATCATATTCTCAAACCGGGAGAACTGTGACTACACGGTCAGTTCCTACAAGTTACATTGGTCTCGTACGAGGTGTTTGTGCCTCTTACGGGGCCGTTTGGGGGTTGGTTTGGGTTTTCACCTTTAACGACTTGTTTTTAAGCTTAATCGATATATTTTCAAATTATCATCATATTCTCAAATCGAGAGGCCCGTGACTACACGGTCAGTTCCAACAAGTTACATTGATCCCGTACGAGGTGTTAGTGCCTCTTACGGGGCCGTTTGGGGGCTAGTTTGGGTTTTCACCCTTTAACGGCTTGTTTTTAAGCTTAATCTATATATTTTCAAATTATCGTCATATTCTCAAATCAGGAGACTCGTGACTACACGATTAGTTCTACAAGTTACATTGGTCCCGCGCGAGGTATTCGTGCTTCTAACGGGGCCGTTTGGGGGCTGAATTAGGTTTTCACCTTTAACGGCTTATTTTTAAGCTTAATCTAGATATTTTCAAATTATCGTTATATTCTCAAACCAGGAGACCCATGACTACACGGTCAGTTCCTATAAGATACATTGGTCCCGTGCGAGGTGTTCGTGCCTCCTACGGGGCCGTTTAGGAGCGAATTTGGGTTTTCACCCTTTAATGGCTTGTTTTTAAGCCTAATTTACATATTTTGAAATTATCATCATATTCTCAAACTGGGAGAATCGTGACTACACGATCATTTTCTATAAGTTACATTGGTCCCCGGCGAGGTGTTCGTACCTCTTACGGGGCCTTTTGGGGGATGGTTTGAGTTTTCACCATTTAAGGGCTTGTTTTTAAGCTTAATCGATATATTTTCAAATTATTTTCATATTCTCAAACTGAGAGGCCCATGACTACACGATCAGTACCTACAACTTATATTGATCCCTCGTGAGGTGTTCGTGCTTCTTACGAGGCCGTTTGGGGGCTGGATTGGGTTTTCACCCTTTAACGACTTGTTTTTAACCTTAATCTAGATATTTTCAAATAATCGTCATATTATCAAATCGAGAGAACCCTGACTACACGGTAAGTTCCTACAAGTTACATTGGCCCCGTTCGAGGTGTTAGTGCCTCTTACGGAGCCGTTTGGGAGTTGGTTTGGGTTTTCACCCTTTAACGGCTTGTTTTTAAGCCTAATCTACATATTTTGAAATTATCATCATATTATCAAATCGGGAGAACCGTGACTACATGGTCCCTACAAGTTACATTCGTCCCGTGCGAGGTGTTCGTGCCTCTTACGGGGCCGTTTGGGGGCTGGTTTGGGTTTTCACCCTTTAACAGCTTGTTTTTAAGCTTAATTGATATATTTTAAAATTATCGTCATCTTCTCAAACCGGGAGGCCCGTGACTACACGGTCAGTTCCTACAAGTTAATTAGATGCCAAAGTACAATTTGTTAAATTAGATGCCAATGTAATAATTAATTACAATCCATATCTCCAATATCACACATTATCTGTTAAATATTGTTTTCACTTTTACCGATGGTTGTTAGCGGGTTAGGGAGGAGCGGGTATGGTGAAGGTCCCAAATCAAGTGGGGTTGGATCAGTTGATTTAGTAAAAGTGTTTTAGGTTGAAACTAACCTAAAAAATGTTATAGATATATATACACACACATTACATAAATACGTTGATATGAACATGATACTACATACATATATATACACACACACATCACCCAAATATACACACAATGCAATCCCACCCCCCAACCCCCACGCCCAACCCCCAAAAATCGATCCTCGTACATCCCAAAGAAAACCTAACACACATGTTACCTTACCAATAAATGCCTCGTTACTTCTAAATTCTGTCATCAATAAATGCCTCGTTATTTACAACTCCAAAAAGAGTTAAAACTGATGCACAAACTAAAATGCCTAAAATTTGAACGAACTAAGCTTTCACCAAACATAGTTACCTTTGAACATACAAACAGAATATCACACTTATCTACCAATGCAAAAACAAATCAAAATTTATATAAACACAAAAATAAAATAACAAAACCCCAAATTCATATCAAACAACAAAACGAACAATAAAGAAATTTAACTTTATCTATCATAAGAAGAAGTCTTCATAATTTAAACAATTTCAATGCTTCTTGAGTAGAACCTTGTAGAACCAAAAGAAGAAAAGAAGAGATACATTGAACATAAATACTATTAATTATTGTGTCCATGAAGTTATTTTCAAAGTTTAAAAGGAATGATCAGATATAGAATGAAAAAGACAAACTATAAATGTTGAGTATAAATAATTCATTGCATTTTAAAAGGTTAATAAATGGGTACTAAATAATAGTTACCTGTAGTAACTTGATTAAGATTGGATGGAGCTAGCCTGAAGGATTATCAGCAGCTGTTGGTTTAGTGAAATACAGTGCTACTCTTCCCAACAGTGAAATTAGTCAATGAGGCCCTACATAGTGAAAAGTAAAGGATGGATCAGCAAATTTGGAATATTTTCATTAGATTTAACAATATGAAGGTGGGTGATACTGTGGACAGGGTCAGGATTTCCTCAAACGTTGTGTTGAGGCTTGGGAAACCATCTCAGCAGAGACATTGCAAAATTCAATTCTCATGGCCTTTAGATCTCATGTCAACGATACACATAAAAGTTTATTTCTTATTTTGTTTTCCATATGTTTATGTTCAATTATAAAGATACTACCCCCCACTCCCACCCACGTGATTATGTTCACGTATAAAGCTTCAAAGACATGTCAATCATAAACAACATTTCATACATCATGTGTATCACATCATTTTTTTAATCTTCCAAATAATAAGAAAAACAAAGTCAATGCTGGTCTGAAAAGGAAAAAAAAAACAAGAAATGGAAAAAAAGACAAACATACAAATGATACATGCATTTAAAAAAATAATAAAGCATGACATATGAACAAAGATGAAAAATAAAGCAAACATAAAAATAAGAGAAAACAGTAGAAAAGCTACTTGGCATTGCTCTATAGCATCAATTTCCATTGGACACTATAATGTGATAGCTCCAGCAAATACCACAAAATACACAGAAATTATTATTATAATAAACAAAATAACCCCAACAAATTAAACATCCATTAGTGACACAATAAAAACAAAGAATTACCTCATCAAACCACAAATTAAACATCCATTGTTGATGCTCCGTAAATCTGGAATGAAAAACCCACAAAATTATAAGTGAAAAACCCAATGATAGTAAAGATTTTCAATGAAACCCAAACAATAGTAAGGATTTGCAAAGAAGCATAACAGTCCTCTGAAATTCAACCAACATAAACAAAACACCTAAATCTCAAACAAAAAATCTAAACATCGAATTAAATCTACATAATAATCATACCACGGTTTCAATAAAAATTGAAATCAAAGGCTACATTGAAAATGTTGTATTTAGTCGTTGGGGATCTGCGGTGAGTGGGGATCTGCAGTCAAAACAAAAAAAAAATAAACCCCAAATTAAATATACATAATAATCACACCATATTTTCAAAAAATATTGAAATTAAAGGTCAAGAATTAAGAATAAGAGCGGAGTGGGGATCTGTCTTCTACCTCTGAGGGGCGGCAACAGCCTTGGAGGGAGTGTGCATGTTTATGTTGTGGGGGAAGGTGGATGTCAAAGGATAGGACGGGAGTATGGCAGAGAGGAGGTGGAGGTTAAGCGAAGAGTAATAGGGGCGACGGCAGCGGGAGAGAGAACGAGAGGCGTAGGGTTTAGGTTTTTGGTCTAGAGAGGGGGGAGTGGGGGAGAAGATGAGGGAGGAGAGAGAAGAGGGAAACTAAACATAGCCAAAATTTTAAGGTATTTTATATTTTAGTCAAGTGTGTCAAATTATCATTAAACCGTGCCAGAATTTGGCACATTTTAAAACTGTGCCAAATTTTTAATATCAGGGTGTGCCAAATTGTTATTTTTGGTGTAGTGATATTGTACACACTTTCACTAACACTCACATGGACAGGAGTAAGAGAAATTAAATATTATTTTTGACCCACAAGAGACTAAAAGGGAGAAGGAGTTACCAAACAAGTTCCCTATGTAACTTACTCTCCAAACTCATTTTTCATTGGTTTCATATTGATCATTTGTCTTATATCCCTTTTGGGGTTTATCAACGTTATTTTTTTCCATTTGTTGTTGAAATGTGTTGGTTACTATTTGTTTTACATTATCACACACATCAATTGACTACACCGTCCATATACCCCCTTTCCCACGACCACTTATTATATGTCGTATGCACCTTACCTACCCTCGAGTGGGCATATTGTCGTGAAGGCTGCAATCTATCTAGGTCAGGATGACTACAACTTTTTTTTTAAATTGTCCCTCTTTGAAGTACATAAGCTTAAGACCTCATTGGATAATATATATATATATATATATATATATATATATATATATATATATATATATATAGAGAGAGAGAGAGAGAGAGGTTCTCTAGTGAACCTAAAAAGTGGACTTTTTAATGGACCTTAACAAAAAATACATAATAACCCATTAATTTTAATTCTTATAGTGTAATTGATCCACACCAGTGGCACCCGAGACCCCACCTTCACCTCCTACATACCTACACCCCACCCCCACCCCCCATCTCTTCTTCCACATCACACTTTCTCTCTCTCTAACCTCCATAACCAAAAGAAGAAAAAAAACTCATGCTATCCCAAAAAAACCACTACCTGTTTAACCCACAACCTTATAACTCAAAACCATCACCTCCGACCTCCATACCATACTCACCTCCCTCTGGCCAACACTCATACTGGAAACCAATTTACCAGCAACAACTATGCCCCATGTTCAACCCGCCGACGAATTCGAATCAACACCTGCCGAAAACCCCAAGGTATGTGGTTGGTAAGGACAACACAACCACCTACTGGTGGTTGCCGCCGGTTTGAAGCAGGGGATATAAGGATATATGGTACAAGGATTGGTTTCTCCAGCAGATGGGTAAATAGGTCATTGGGGGGGTAGGGCGTAGGGGGTGAAGGTGGGGTCTTGGGTCTCGGGTGTCATTGATGCGGACCAATTACACTATAAGAATTAAAATGAATGGGTTATTAGGTATTTTTTGTTAAGGTCCATTAAAAATTCTGTTTTTTAGGTCCACTAGAGAACCACTCCCTATATATATATATATATATATATATACTAGCAGATGCCCGTGCCGAAGGCAAGGCGATAAATTTTCCCCTGTGATAAAATCCATTCCATTATAAGCCGTCGTTTTTTTTTAAAACATCTTTAAAAAAATAAAAAGAAAAAAATTAAAAAAATTATTTTTTTTAAGTATTTTAAAAATATATATAATAAAAAAGATCCCCCTTTTAAAAAAAACAAAAATCCTTTACAACCCTTTAACACACACAAAAAAAAAAAAAAAATTAACTTTTAGCAAGACAATTCATGCATGTGCATGCAATGCCAAAATATCATACATAAAAAGAAAAAATATCATACTTGGTGAATAGTAAAAGACAATGCTTATATATATATATATATATATATATATATATATATATATATATTGTCTTATAAAATGGAAGACATGCATTAATTCTACCATTCAATCAAACTATACACATGTCTTATTATTATCTTTGGTTGCTCTATTTATGTTCAGATTGGCATTTAATCTGGTTGACTTATTTTTGTTAAAGAGGTTGATATTTTGTAGCGGATTTCTTCTTCTCTTCTCTCAATTGGAAGGTTGAAAGAGATTAAAGAGGCTTAAATATTTTGTTTATTATTTGACTTGAGGTCCGCCATTTGTGGGATATTTTTTCTTTGTTCCCATTGGGTTTTATTGGATTGATATTAAAGTGTTATGAAAACTTTACTTCTAATAGGGCCATTTTCCGTGAGATTCGTCATTGTATCTAATGATAAGTACGATCAAGTTGTTTTACTTCTATTATGGCCATTTGCTGGAGTTATTTTATCTCCCTCGTGGCATTTTGCTAGAATTATTTTATATTAATGTGTATCTTCATCTATATGTAAGATGTGTGATAAAATGTTTTTGAGAATATTTTATTAGATTTGTAGAGACAACCTTTCTCACAACTATCTGTAATACCCCGTATTTTTATGCTATATTAATTTGGCGATTTATTAAATTTAATGTGAGTTAATTATTTAATAAAAATCCGGAAATTAATTATGTTATAATTATTAACGTGACGAGAGTTAGTAATTATGGGAAATTTGTTGAATATTACTAATGAGCAAATTAATATGTAATATTGGTTATATTGAATGTCACGAGTGAATAAAATGACAATTTTGGAAATTTGAGTCGGGACGCGCCCGTGTCGCGTCGGAACTAAATATTGATAAATAAAAGTGAATACTTTATAAGTTGTTCGTATTCTCATTTTGAGTGCGCCAACGCGTCCGGAATGGTGAGATAGTCAGAAAAGTGTACCCGGGAGTTTAGTTTGGGTCTCGGGGCGTTTTTAGGCCTAATTAGTACCCGGGGAGGGCGTTTTGGACATTTCGCAATTATGGGTAATTAAACCCACGAAATTTTAAGGGTTATATCAGATGTCTAAGGTTGACTTATAGGGTTAGAACAACCAAAGACAAGTTATGGCCATAGGAGAGGAAAGGAGAGAGCTCTCAAGGCAATCCAAGGCCCAAAATCCATCCGTTTGCACCGCCGCCACCACCAACGCGTAGATCGCGCGACGGGGAACGCAACCACACCAAAATCATCTGCAAATCAGAACACCAAAAATCCCAGGCAAGTGTTTATCTTGCTTATTTCGTTGGTGAGTCTTTCATATTAGTTTAGGAGTAATTAGAATGAGTTTTTATGGAAGAAAACCAAAGATATGAGATAGGAATCGCATGTAGTTATGGTTTAAATGATAATCCTGGAAACCCTTTCCATGTAGAGGAATTTCCCACGAAATTGTGATGTTTATAAGAAGAAATTTCTGGAAATACTTGTTAGAACCATGCTTAAGAGAATTCTAGGGTTCTTGATAATTATAATAATTTTTGGGCTGTAAATCCATGTATAATGATAGAAATCCTCATGCTTCACGTTGGAAATACCTAGTAGGATGATATAATGTTAGTAGTATACTTTTTGAGACGTTTGGGATTGAAAAATATGGATTTGGTGAAGGTTAGAAGATGAAACCCGTAACTGCAAATCTGCAGATTTCGCAGACCTGCTTGATCGATCGATCGAGCCCAGAGCTTCGATCGATCGAATGTTCGATAGATCGAGTCCCAGACCTCGCTCGATCGACCCCTCCTGGCAGACTCCTATTTCCCTTTTTAAATTAGTTAAATTCAATTTAATGTGAAATAATCCTTGGACATCCTTAATAAAGTGTTTTGGGAGATAGGGAAGATCAGTAGGACATATGAATAATTTTGGGACTTTTAATATGAGACGAGAATTGTATTTTTGGGGATAATTACTTAAGGGTCGATGAATTTATGTATTAAAGGGGGAGATACATAAGAGGGTTACGTTGGAACATAAAAAGGACACCTACTGAATTTTATACTTGGGAGGATAGAGTCCATGAGAGTTACGTAATAAGTTGGAAGAATCCTTCGAATTAAGGTTAGAGACGAACCCTTATACGCGATACTAATAATGTGAAAATAAGGATAAATATCGTAACTATGGGATTTGAGATATACCTAATATTGATATGGTAATATTAGTATAGTTATATAATTGTGTATGCATATACTATCTATGTGTGAAAAACATACCCACGCTACTTGCTATCCCTGAGGTTGCCGCGCTGGGACGATCTTATCCTATGTTGCCTTATGGGGGATATTGACTCGTACCCTAGAAGAAAGATATCCTTGGTACAGGCTATCGATTTGATATTTCAGACGGTCCTAAGAGACGCGGGTATGTGCCATCCTCTTAGAGACTTGGAATCTATGCTTCGCCTCAATATTGTTGTGTATGTGTTAATACAATTCGTGAGTGATTCCGAATTTGTATTCCCCTTAATATGAGTGATATGGGGTTGGATAGTAGAGTATGCCCGCACCGTAGTTTATTTGGGGTGTTGTTGTAATATATATATTATACGAGTAGTAAATATATATATATATATATATGAAATTCTGGAATCTGGAACTGCCTACTGTGATTTGATATGTAGGACATGATTGATGATTCAAATTGTAATACTTGTTTTGAGAAAGTATAATATGACACTGGAAAACTTTATAAATTAATAAAGTTAAAGCGAGAATTTTGGATACTAGTTGAAATCTTCTTTTCAAACAACTGTATTGTTCAGTTTTAAATCCTGCGAATAACCTAAGATAAGTTAAATCATTGGGGAAAGATAGGGTGTTATATGATGAGATAATCCGTTGGGAAGGTTAGTACGATAGGCGTGCACATTAGAAGAGAGGTGAGAATTTCTCAAGAGAGTGTCGCACTAATATGCTGTTGCATTGGCCTGTATCAATTTAAATACTTGCTAAACGAATTTTAAATCAAACACACTATCGGGCTCTGACCAGTTTCTATTTCTCTCTATCTCTTGTATATATATATGTATATATTACAGGTGCCCAGCCACAGGGGCGTCTTGCTTCGGATCCCTTGGGAGAAACGTGTTGCGGCTTAGGTGGGAGTTGCAGGCCACTTGCTTAGACGATTTCATTTACTTGATTCCTCTTCTATCATTCTCAGTTACTGAGCATGTGTCGCCCTTTCCAGTATTTATCTGTTTTATTGGGACATTTGTATTTCAGTTATTTCTAGTACTGTTACTTTGGGATTTATTCGACATGAATGTTTTACTTTAAGTTTTAGATGTTGGGATTTTGAATGTTGAATGTTTAAATTAATTGGATTATGTTCCAGGATAATTGTGGTATGATTCTTACTTATTGATAATGTTGTTAATAAATAAATAAATGATTTTCTTTAAAAATAAAATATGGAAAGAAATGTTAAAAAAAAAATGGTTTTGACACTTAGCTTAATTAATTAGGGTGTTAATTTGGAAAAATTTATTTTTACGACAGTGATGCTAAGAATGAACCAACTGTTCACCTTGATTTTAATTTAATAAAGGAGTGATCGCCCGGTATTTAATTAGGCGGGGTGTCACACTATCTTCTAAACTGTTTTACAAATTTTGGACTATGAAAACAAAACCTTTTTCAAAACTTAAATTGAGTTAACAATACTTACATATCATTTAGTTGGTAGATAATAAATCGTTTAAATATAGAGCTCAATTGTCAACATGTGAGAGAAAGTAAACTATTTATACACAAGGTTTTGTCATGGTTTGAATATAAAATATAGTTCAAATAAGATACCCACTACAACAAATATTTTAATATGTTTGTCAATGTGACAATTGACATCATTTATGTGGGTCTCTAATTTGGACTATATTCTATATCTAAAATCTACACTAATGTTTATTCCTATGTTTATTTTCTTTACACATTTTAGTACTCAACTAAAAATATGGTTTCAAAATGAAATTGAAAAATATTTATTTTCATTTTTAACAATTTAACACTAATAAAATTTGAATTTTACGGTATGAAATTGGTGTTTCAAGAATATTTAATTTGGTCACCCCCTCGGAAGGGTCTTAGTAGGGACCCTTTTATTATAAATTGTTCTCTGTACATGTTGTGGTGGGATACTTTTTATGCAATTATAATGCGCCCACGCATCGCGCAGGTTACATGGTAATATATAATAAAGCTCGAGCATTGATATAAAATATAAACTCTACCTCTTATCGTACCACGTGGCATTATTTTAGTAACTTTACTACTACTCCTTTAAATCTCTCTCTCTCTCTCTCTCTCTCTCTCTCTGTGTGTGTGTATATATATATATATATATATATATATATATATATATATATATATATATATATATATTGAGGTTCTAAAAAACGCGGGGCGTGATCGAGGCGTGGAGGCCAAGCATTAAGCCTTAGAGACCTTAGGCATAAAAAGGGGTAAAAAGACGTTTAGGCCTTCTTAATATATTTTAATATTTTTTAACCATAACAAGGCTATTCAAATACTAAAATTGTACATATCATAAAACTATGTCTATATATATGCAAATTAAAATACTATTGTAACAGCTCGTGTTTTAATTATTGATCTTCATTAATTTGGAGTAAAATAAAATTTTGCAGTTTATGGTCGTTAAGGATTTAACTTGGATTTGTTAGTAAATTTTTCAATTGGGAACTAATTCGGGACTTTTATATACAAAAGGTTATAAGGTTTTTTAACTGGCAGGTATGCTTTTAAGAATATTTATCGGATTAGAGATTCGGATTTTAAAAGATTTGGATTTTAATACTGGGGTCGTTCAAACGACATCGTATGTCATTCGAACGACATAGCTTCTCGTTCGAACGACACCGTGCGTCGTTCGAACGACAGAGGCGGTGGATGGCTGGGAGTCTCCTAATTGTGTTTTAACTCTTAGACCCTTTATATACTAAACTGAAACGGGGCTGGGACTTTAAAAATCACTTTTCTCTCAAACTTTCTCCAGAAAGCTTTTCCAAAACATAATTCTCTCATCTTCAACCCCTAGCCCCTACTTTTCACAAGTTTTGAAGAGTCTATTAGTGTTTTCTCAAGAAGAGTTCAACCTTCTACTCAGATTTTGATCCAATTAATTTCATGCATGAATACTTTATTCTTTTCCTTTAGTATTATGTGTTTTAAGTGTTGTCTAAACCCAAATTTAATATTTTCTTAAAAAAATCAATTAGCAACCTAATTAGAGAAAGTGGACACATAAAACTTGGGGCTATTTTTATGAAATCCTTTAATATGATTAATATTCATAACCATTGGGTACGTAGGATTTATGAGTGGATTTTGGGTTTTATTGGTGTAGGTTGCATGTAGAAAAACCCTAATTTTGGAAATAAATGAATTTGGGGGCGTATAACTCACGTAATTTGTGTAGGGATGGTAAAATTGGAATTTTATAGTATTAATGATGAAATCTCGGTATATTTAATTTAAAATAATTAAATGAGATTTATTGGGTATTTTGACGTTTTGATAATTAAATTAAGATTTAATTTAATTGGACTATCATGCGTAGTTTTGTATGATGCTTATATTGCTGGTTTGTGTGAATTGTTGGTATTATTAAATTTCCTTTTATGATGATGGGTTGTTGGGTATCTTGTTGTCCCTATATTTAGGATGCCTTCTAGGTATGGGACTAGTGAGGGTAGATTGTTACGACTTTGTGATGCCGGGGGGTGGGCTGATTTTTGGTACTTTATCGTCGATACGCTAGCCTAGGTATGAGACTAGGTCGAGGTTTATGTTAGAAATTCATCCTATATATAGGGTAGGACGTATTGATAACTTGGGGACCCTTAGGTATAGGACTAATGGGTATTTTGAGGATCTCACATCGAAAAGGGTGGGGTAATTTATAAATTGTGAAATTGAGATATTAAGAATTAATGCCTAAGATAAAAATGAGTATTAAAAATTAGTGGCGACATAATGTGTTAGTGACCAACAGTTTAAATGGGTCAGCTTGGGCGATTTATGTCATGTTTTGAGTTGGAACCTTGTCATATTGCGGGGGATCTACAGTTTAAACGGATTCGACTGGATATTGACAATGGGAGGTGTGACACTTTGATGGATCACCACCCGGGACGGGAGGACCGTCATAATAAAAAGTGAGAAAAATAATAAAATGGACTAATTAAAGAAAATTAGCATCGTGGGACTTGGGAACTTAAAATCATATTGGTGTGCCTTTTTAAATGGGAACCTCTCGGGTAGTTACTGATTATATTTATCGCGTTTAATTATCTCGTTTAATTAAAATACTCTATTATGATATTTATTTCGTATAATACTACTGTTTGGATTCAATGCTCCTAATTGAAGGGAGTAGTGTGTATTCATGCTCGGGGCTCTGACCTCGTGCGCTGACTAACTTTTCATGAAATAGTATTTGAAGAATCTGCATAGCATTATATGGAGAATTGCTTGGAGGTCCAGTTGGAGTTGCTCTACCTTATGCGTGATGATTTAGTTTAGTTTTCTATTCCTTAGCACTTGTATTGAGATTCAGTTTATGGTTGTGATTGGGCCATTCGATTCCAAATTTGTATAGGTTTTGTTTAGTTATTTCACTGTATTCAGTAGGAGATTATTCAATATCATATTATTAGAGATTGGAATTACTTTGAGTTTAGCATGGAGATGGATCTTTTATCGCTTAGTTGGATGGTTTATCTTTTGGGATTAATTATCATTATCTTGTGGATTAATTTTATATGTCTCATACTAAGAATGGTATTTTATTTACTCACGCCCGGCTTAATTTTGGTGGCGGCCGACACCAAATTAGGCGGGGTGTGACAGATGGTATCAAAGCATGGTCTTAGGTCTCATAGGTTATGAGTCCGTTTAGCTTCCGCGTTACCGATCTTTTTTCCCTTTGTTGACTCTTACTTCTTAAGGTAGAGGGTCTAGCATACGTGTCAGTTGTGTTTCTTGGAGAAGTGAAGTTTTGTGCTAAGGACGTTGTAGGCATTGAGTTTAGAATTAATAAGCTTGATGTGAGGATCCTTATAATGGATTACGGAGACGATAATTATCTTGGAGATTTTAGTGCAGATGTTAAGTATCGTATGTATCGATTTTTGATGTTAAGATTTAATTTAAGGATGTTAGCATTTTGATGACTTTCAAAGATAGGATCGAGTGGGGAGGTGTGAGAGCGTGTGGTACGCCGTTATTTTCATAGTTATGCGTATGTATGTAGGCAATATATATTATTTTGTTGATCGTGGGGTAGGTGTGCGTAGGATTGGGTGTATGGGCGCCCAATTATGGCATTCTACTGGTAGGCATACGTGAGCCTTATTTTCTTTTGCGAGATTTATGCGTTGATGTGTATGCTTCGTCTAATTGCGATGACAAAATTCATTTCTACTGGGGAAGTATGTAACACACCGTCTTTTAATTATTGATCTTTAATTAATTTGGAGCAAAATAAAATTTTGGAGTTTATGGCCTTAAAGGATTTAACTTGATTTTGTTAGTAAATTTTTCAATTGGGAACTAATTCGAGACTTTTATATAAAAAGGTTATAAGGTTTTTTAACTGGCAGATACGCTTTTAAGAATATTTATCAGATTAGCAAGTCGGATTTTAAAAGATTTAGATTTTAATACTGGGGTCGTTCAAACGACATTGTATGTCGTTCGAACGACATAGCTTCTCATTCGAACGACACCGTACGTCGTTCGAACGATAGAGGCGGTGGATGGATGGAAGTCTCCTAATTGTGTTTTAACTCTTAAACCCTTTATATATTAAACTGAAACGGGACTGGGACTTTAAAAATCACTTTTCTCTCAAATTTTCTCCAGAAAGCTTTTCCAAAATATAATTCTCTCATCTTCAACCCCTACCCCTATTTTTCATAAGTTTTGAAGAGTCTAGTGGTGTTTTCTCAAGAAGAATTCAACCTTCTACTCGGATTTTGATCTAACTAATTTCAGGTATGAATACTCTATTATTTTCCTTTAGTATTATGCGTTTTAAGTGTTGCCTAAACCTAAATTACATGTTTTCTTACAAAAATCAATTAGCAACCTAATTAGAGAAAGTGGACACATAAAACTTGGGGTTGTTTTTATGAAATCCTTTAATATGATTAATATTCATAACCCTTGGGTACGTAGGATTTATGAGTGGATTTTGAGTTTTATTGGTGTAGGTTGCATATAGAAAAATCCTAATTTTGGAAATAAATGAATTTGGGCGCGTATAACTCACGTAATTTGTGTAGGGATGATGAAATTGGAATTTTGTTGTACTAATGATGAAATCTCAGTATCTTTAATTTAAAATAATTAAATGAGATTTATTGGGTATTTTGACGTTGTGATAATTAAATTAAGATCTAATTGAATTGGACTATCATGCGTAGTTTTGTACGACGATTATATTGCTAGTTTGTGTGAATTGTTGGTATTATTAAATTGCCTTTTGTGATGACGGGTTGTTGGGTATCTTGCTCTCTCTATATTTAGGATGCCTTCTAGGTAAAGGACTACTAAGGGTAGATTGTTACGACTTTGTGATGTCGGGGGTGAGCTAATTTTTTATACTTTATCGTTGTTACACTAGCCTAGGCATGAGACTAGGTCGAGATTTATGTTAGAAATTCATCATATACATAGGGTAGGACGTATTGATAACTTGGGCCCCTTAGGTATGGGACTAAGGGGTATTTTGAGGATCTCACATCGAAAAGGGTGGGATAATTTATAAATTGTGAATGGAGAAATTAAGAATTAATGCCTAAGATAAAAACGGGTATTAAAAATTAGTGGCGACATAATGTGTCAGTGACCGACAGTTTAAACGGGTCAGCTTGGGCAATTAATGTCGTGTCGTGAGTTGGAACCTTGTCATATTACGGGGGATCGACGGTTTAAACGGATTCAGCTGGCTATTGACAAGGGGAAATGTGACACTTTGGTAAATTACCACCCGGGACGGGAGGACCGTCATAATAAAAAGTGAGAAAAATAATAAAATGGGTTAATTAAATAAAATTAACATCGTGGGACTTGGGAAATTAAAATCATATGGTGTGCCCTTTTAAATGGGGACCTCTCGGGTAGTTAATGATTATATTTATCGTGTTTGATTATCTCGTTTAATTAAAATACTCTATTGTGATATTTATTGCGTATAATACTACTGTCTGGGTTCAATGCTCCTAATTGAAGGGAGTAGTGTGTATTCATGCTCGGGGCTCTGACCTCGTGCGTTGACTAACTTTTTAGGAAATTGTATTTGGGGAAGCTGTATAGCATTATTTGGAGAATTGCTTGGAGGTCCAGTTGGAGTTACTCTACCTTATGCGTAATGATTTAGTTTAGTTTTCTATTCCTTCGCACTTATATTGAGACTCAGTTTATGGTTGTGATTGGGGCATTCGGTTGCAAAATTGTATAGGTTTTGTTTAGTTATTTCACTGTATTCAGTTGGAGATTATTCAATATCATATTATTAGAGATTAGAATTACTTTGAGTTTAGCATGGAGATAGATCTTTTATCGCTTAGTTGAATGGTTTATCTTTTGGGATTAATTATTATTATCTTGTGAATTAATTTTGTGTCTCGTAACTGTCTCATGCTAAGAATGGTATTTAATTTACTCACGCTCGGCTTAGTTTTGGTGGCAGCCGACACCAGAATTAGGTGGGGTGTGACAACTATTTGATTATTTTGGATGAGATAATGGTCCGGTTTGTAAAAAAAATCTTAAAATGCGATATCGTTTCATTAAAACATTGTTGTTTTTAGAAAGAAAAAAAGTGCACCTTAAGGGTTTTATCAAGAATAAGGCGTAAAAAGCTTAAGGCGGTGCGTTTCTCCCAAGCCTCAAGCCTGCGCATGCATAGGCGGAACCTATGCGAGTTTTTTAGAACAGTGATATATATATACACACACCAACTCCCTTCCTCTACCCACCGGGACTTTATATAGCTATAATATGTTACATATCATATTAATAAGTGCGTGCATTACAAGTGACAAAAATATCATAATATGTCTACTTTTATCCAACATTATTCAATAAGTGTATGCATTATTTCTCCTCGCTTCTCTTCGTTAATGATTTACTAAGTTTTGTAATACACCCAATTCTACGGATAGAAATTTGATGTCTTTGAGACATCAAACTATTTGATGTCTTGGATTTTGATTGGTCAATGTCGCTGACGCAGACCCATTATCATAAGTGATGTGAATTCCCACCAATACTATTAACCAATCAAAATTCACGACTTTAAAAAATTTGATGTCTTAAAAACATCAAACTTTTTTCCACTTTTACAAGAATACAAAAAAGCGATGTGGGATGCTGGCAAGTTGAAATGCACGTGCCTGTTGGTTAGTTTTCCTTGGAGGGATTAGGTCAAAGCAAGAATTAATACTTGTTATCATATCTACATGAATATTTTTACTACGTATTAATTGGTTTCTCCTGACTTTCTTAGTTTAAAGTCATAAAAATTAAGTGTAACTACGGAGGTAAGTATATGCCGTCAATATATCCTTTGTTCTCAATTTTTTTCACTTGTTTTGCATACATTAAAACATATACTTACTGATATTTTGCAAATATTATTTTTTTCAATGGTTAGGATTTTTTTGTGAAATTTGTAAAAAAATGTATATCATTTTAAGAAACCGTAAAAGTAAATCATAAAATAAATGAGCTATTTAAACGGTATGTTTTCTAATACTTATTGTCAAGACATTTATGGTATTGTGTTATTTGGAATTGATGTTATATTTTTCTTTTACTACTTCTCTTGCATTTAAAATTCTAACTGCCATATATCACTATAATTTACTAATTGTAGTAAATCAATGGGAGATATGAAATTATATATTCTTTTTTTTTTCTACAAATTCAAAATCAGTAATTATGGTAACTTACATGAGGTTTTGAATTTTTACAAATTCAAAGGATTCTAGGCGAGCATCCGAATTGTCCTCGATAGGGTGAAAGGTTCATTAAAGGTTAAAAAAATATAACATCAAGGTTTTTCTGTTTTACCTATTATATTTGGAAAACAATTGTTTGGTTTAAGGAATTGTTGAACACCTAAAAAAATGACGATGAATAATAAAAATTATGTTATTTGGCTTGGTGTATTGTTTAATAAATTTTGTCAAACAAATTATGGTATTGGGTTACTTGAAATTATTTATTTGTACATTGTTTAAGTGTATGTAATATTTTTCCCCTTCTTTTTGTTCACTAATAATTCTCTAGCGTTGTTGTTTTGTAACAGATCTAATCCTCAAGAACACAAAAAGGTTATAAGGAATGTGGATGTAATCCGATTGTTCAAACCAAATATTGCTAATAAACATAGATTCGATACTCAATCTCATCTTACCAACCCATTATGATTTTAATTTGATAGTGACCCCATTTCGTTTGACAAAACTAGATCGCCAAATTCCTATACAAGCACATATTTTACATTTCCTCAAAATCTAGAATATGCATTTTTTTATATACATAAATGCATCTGATCCTAGGTTTAATGCTTAAAAAATATGTTTATAAATTTGTATTTCATCAATTATCCATATGAAGGGTAATATATATATATATATATACAGTCCTGCTCCTGTGCGGATTAGTTCGCATTTTAAGAATGCGGACCAGACATGTGCCACCTGACGGTGAGTCCAGAAAAGAGAGAGAGTGTGCCTATAATTTAGGCGAAAATTTCTAGGCGCACGGTTAGGGGACACATGTCCGGTCCGCATTCTTAAAATGTGGACTCTATATGGTGCAGACTCCGGTACATGCCATTTTTTTTAAAATAGTAAAAAAATGAATTTTTTAATGAAACTTCATGGATATGATCTCCATGGTGGGAAGATCACCTCCAATTTTTTTCATAAAAAAATTCAATAAAAAAAACCGTTGAGATGAAGTGATATGTAAAAAAATGGTATAAATATGCATTTTCAGCCATTGAAATGTTGGCGATCATCTCACTCACTTATTAATTGAATTTTTTGATGAAACTTCATGAATATTATCTCGATAGTGAGAAGATCGTATCCATGAAGTTTCATCAAAAATTCAATCAATAAAGTGGCTGGCGCCGACCCAACATTTCAACGGTTGAAAATGCATATTTATACCATTTTTTTACATATCACCTCATCTCAACGGGTTTTTATCCAATTTTTCGACAAAAAAAATTGGAGATGATCTACTCACCATGGAGAACATATCCATGAAGTTTCATCAAAAAAATTATTTTTTTACTATTTTAAAAAAATAGTATGTACCGGGGTCTGCACTATAAGGAGTCCTTACAGGAGACTTTCTGTATGTATATATATATATATATATATATACAGAGAGAGAGAGAGAGAGGCTCAAATGCAAACTCCTTTATGGGTCCACACTGTACAGACTTATTTTTTAAAAATGTTAAAAAATATTTTGGGATTGATTTTTTTTGTGTAAATTATAAACATTTCAGAGTTCTCATATAAAAAATGAACTCAAAATAATTTTTTAGCTATCTTAAAAAGATAAGTCAATGTTTGATAATCTTTGTAACTGTTTCAAAAACTGTCCAATATTGACATTTTTTTTTAAAATAGCAAAAGAAATGTTTAAAATACACATACAAAAAAATCAAGGGAAAAATTATTTTTTTAATAATTTTAACAAAATAAGTTTGTATGGTGCGGACCGATAAGTGAGTCTGCACCTCTCTCTCTCTCTCTCTCTCTCTCTCTCTCTCTCTCCTTCTTTCGGTCCGAATTTTCTAACATATTTGTTAGAAAATGAACCTCAATCGTATAAAGAAGTTATATCCTTACCCGATGCTTCCAATTGGAAAGAAGCAATTAATAGTGAAATTGAATCCATATTACAAAATCATACATGGGAACTAGTGGATCTTCCACTAGGTTCAAAATCGTTAGGTTATAAATGGATCTTCAAAAAGAAATTGAAGGCCGATGGATCAATTGATAAATATAAAGGTAGACATGTAACTAAAGGCTATAGGCAAAAGGAAGGGTTGGATTACTTTGACACATATTCACCGGTAACAAGAATAACGTCCATTCGGATGTTAATAGCAATAGCTGCTATTAATGGACTTGAAATACATCAAATGGATGTAAAAATTGCATTCTTAAACGGTGAACTAGACGAGAAAATTTATTTGGAGCAACCTGAAGGGTTCAAAGCTCCCAGACAAGAAGGAAAAGTATGTAAGCTTGTTAAATCACTATATGGATTAAAACAAGCACCTAAACAATGGCATGAAAAATTTGATAATGCAATGTTATCAAATGGTTTCAAAATTAATGAATGCCATAAATGTGTTTACTTTAAATACATTCAAAATGGATATGTCATTGTATGCCTCTATGTTGATGATATGCTTATCATGGGTAGTAACTTGGAAATTGTCAAAACTACAAAACAAATGTTGAGTAGTAGATTTGACATGAAAGATTTGGGAATCGCCGATGTTATATTAGGAATTAAAATTTCTAGAACATCGGATGGACTTATATTATCTCAATCTCATTACATAGAGAAAGTACTTGAAAAATTCAAGAAGTATGATATTAGTCCTACCAAGAAACCTGTAGATGTAAATTTACATCTAGCAAGAAATAATGGTGAAAGCATATCTCAACTAGAATATTCTCGTATTATCGGCAGTTTAATGTATATCATGAACTATACGCGACCGAACATAGCATACTCAATAAGTAAGCTAAGTCGATTTACGAGTAATCCAGGAAGAGATCACTGGAAAGCAATATTGAGAGTTTTGGGTTATTTAAAATATACTCAAAACTATGGATTGCACTACTCAAAATATCCAGCTATTCTTGAAGGACATTGCGATGCAAATTGGATATCCGATACAAAAGACTCTAAGTCTACGAGTGGGTATGTGTTTAACCTCGGAGGTGCAGTCGTATCTTGGAAATCCTCAAAACAAACGTGCATTGATAGATCGACAATGGAATCTGAATTCATTGCACTAGACAAAGCTGGAGAAGAAGCTGAATGGCTTCGAAATTTCTTAGAGGATGTTCCAAATTGGTCTAAACCTGTGCCCGCAATATGTATACATTGTGATAGCCAATCAGCGATTGGAAGGGCACAAAATCACATGTATAACGGAAAGTCACGACATATTCGTCGTCGACACAATACCGTTAGACAACTTCTCTCAAATGGAATTATCTCAATTGACTATGTAAAGTCAAAAGATAATATATCGGATCCACTAACGAAAGGTTTAAACCGAGAGCAAGTTGAAAGATCATCGAGAGGAATGGGTCTAAAGCCTATAAATAAATAAGAATCAATATAGTGGCAACCCAACCTAGCTGACTGGAGATCCCAAGATCTAGGTTCAATGGGGAAACCGAACTACATTGTATTCAGTAAGCACTGGAGGATATTAAATCCTATCCATTTCAAAGATGAGACAGTGCATATCTGCCACGAAATTAGGATAAGTTACGCTTTTAATGACATCCATATCTTCGTATGTCTAAGTGGGGTGTTGCAGGATACTCTTTATGGAAGTCACCTACGTGAGTAAGAAGGGGGTCACTTCTATGAGAATAATGAAAGGCATATTCTCTAAAATACTCACGGAACTAAGTGGTGTTCATGGCCAAAATGAACACAAACGTGAGAACCAACTGTGTTGAAGAATTGTTGTGTGAATACTATTGTCTAGGTTTACAAAAACGGTTGACGGTTAAAGGACGTGAAGTCTACTGATTAATCAAGTAAATCTGATAGTATATCACTAAGGAAAGTTCAAGGCCACTAGGCTACTTCTCCCGATTCAATAAATCTTCAGTTCTACTCAACATGTGTCTGCATCTGCATTAGCATCTGTTCTGTTTTATTTATAGCAATATATCATTCATGTAGGGGATTGTTGGAAAATTGGACTATTTAGAAAGCTGTCCAAAAATTTTTGGACAGATTTTCGAGCAACTTTGAGCTCAAATTTAGGTGGGACCCACACTACGAAAATCGTGGGACCATATACGAACGCGTTCTCCTCCGCAAGGAGATTAACGTAGTATATTCATATGTCCAATTTCAATAAGTTTTGAATGATAAATATGTCCCCAAAGTGACTAACAAAGCAATTAAAGTTAATGAATTGGGTATGTTTTAACTCTTGTCCCACATTGGAAGAGTAATGAAAATTTGATGAGCTAATAACACCCCAAGTATGGACTAAGGCTTGGATGCCTTGGGGTATCCCAACTCTTTGAAGGGGAGATAACCTAAGCTATGCACGGGTTGACTTTCGGTCAAAAGTCAACACGAGCGCGCGCGTTCGGTCGGCTCGGCTCGGTTCGGGGCTTAGGCTTATAAAAATCTCCTACATTTTTTGGCCGAATTTATTTAACTTTCTGGGCTTTAATTATTAATTAATTACGAAATTAATTAATTAATTAATAAACTGTTGGCAGTTATTGCCAACAGTTAATTCGTTTAACTGTTTTTGACAGTTGTGCTAACCGTCAACTACTTTGCTATAAATACAGATGCCTCCCTCCGTTTTTAAATAATGAAAAAAATTTCCTCCTCCAGAATTGCTGTCATATTTATTCCAGAAAATTCCTGTCATATCTGTTCCAAAAATTCTTTTTCCTGCATAACATATCTTGCATTGTTGTTGAGTAAAAGCCACAGAATTTGAATTCGTTGAAATTAATTATTGTTGTGCTACATAATTAATTGGAAAAATCCGTTTTATCTTGGGAGAGAATATTCATCAACCTTGGAGCACATTGGAGGGAATAAATTGTCTTTAGGAAACTGTTCTTAACAGGGGTCGGATTATTTCTTTTATCCTTATATTATTTCTGCAAATTCAAGTAAGTGTTTCATTTCTGTAATTCTGTTTTAATTCTGTAATTATATTAATAATTCATAATTCTGTACAATTGTTATTTATAAATAGTAGACATAACACACACTTTGTGATATTGAGAAGGAAAATGTTTGATTTTAAGGACTTTGTTAAAGCATAAAAATTACTGCAAATTATAAAATTTCTTATTTAATACTTATACTTGTTACGCAAAAGTTTTATCTTATGGAATTACTTAAAAAAAATTTAAATGGTTTATTTAACATTAACAATCGTTCAAGAATCGCATTGTCTAAAAATTAGTTCTATACTAAAGTGGTGAATAGGAACATGTTGCAGATGTCATTGCAAATTTTAAAACTTTCATATCATCAGTCCTACTCTAATAATTTCCACAAGTAAATAGCTCTCTTTTTAGCATTTCAAATTTTGTCCATTATTAATTACACCACAAAAAAACACATAAAATGATGTGAGCTCAATAGAAAGATTATAAAACTTAAATAATCAGAAATTAAGTATGGTTCAATCAAATCCTTTTTGAAATGTAAACAAATATCAACGTTGTAGATTGAAATACAGGGAAATAATCATTTTATTTCTCCTAATGGAGAGGTTCACGTGATTTATTTATTGGGGCTGAAAAGTAAAGACAATTATTTCTTATAGTGGTACGGTTTAGCCAACTTCGGGAGCAGGGTCAACAACATTCCCAGCGGAATCAATCCTGATCCGAACACGGTTAAACACCAAGTCCCCTGTAACAATAAGTTGATCTGGTGGAATCACTTGAATAACAGCATCTGGCATATCTTCCTTTATCTTTTTTTCTGCTTCTTTCAATGGCAAACCCACCACCTCAGGCCATGATGTTTTTCTGTTTGCCAAATCTATTAAAATATTCCAAACAATATATTAGCAACTTAAATATATAAACTTTGTTACAACTAACCGGAGTCGTAATTTTAAAAAATGATAAAAATTAACACGAAATTGCATCGTATTCGTATCAAAATTCTGAATTATATTATCGTCTCTTGACATGTCAATCGAGTTATCATCTCTATTTATATTTAACTGAGTGCAATACTTAAGAATCGTATAAATCGAATCGTGTTTTAAACGCGGTTTGTTTGTGTTGATACCAAAATTAATGTGCTGATGTGGACGAAGAAGATTAAGACACGTGTCAATCTACATGGCACAACAGCAGCGAGGAAGATCATTTCCCGACCAACCGTGTTTCTCTCCGAGAAACTCTATCACACCGAGGAACTCTATCATCCCGAGATACTCTAACTACTCCGAGGAACTCTTGATCAACAAGCAACTAAGGCGGTCCGAACTGCATCTCGGCCGTATCATTAATTATCAGACGGACAACTGTTCAACTATCCATTGTATTCTTGACGCACACGTTGCATTAAATGTATTACCCTTTCATATGTAAATCATTTAATGTATTGGACCTTTCATGTACAGCCTCAAGGCTATAAATACATTGTATCTCCCTCATTCAAAGGGACCGGAATTTCTTGAGAGAACTTGTAATCAAGAATTCCACAAACACTCAGCAATAACATAACAGTGGACGTAGGCTTTATTCCTAGCCGAACCACTTTAAAAATATTTGTCTTATTTATTTATCTGTGATTGAAGAATTAGAGCAATCTAGTTTTTTACATCAACAGATTGGCGCCGTCTGTGGGAAACGACTGTTATTATCGTTTTTCATAAAAATCATTTATCACCAATGGCTGATAATCCAGAATCTAGTAATCGAAATATTGGAAATACTGGAAATCTTCCAAATCCATCTGCATCCCCAGATCTGGCTGGGATTATGACGAATCTGGCTCAAGGACAAACAGCCATGCAAGAATCCATGAGGCAACTCATTCAAACTCTTCAGGGCGGTGCACCTACCTATTCAGGGCAAAGAAGTGATCATAGGCAATCGCAATCTAGACGCACTGGGTCATATCGCAATGAGGAGTCTAATGATTTCTCTTATCAACCTGGGCGAACTTCATCAATACGGGCTTCGGATACAGATCAACGTATCACTCTCTCTCCGGAGAGAACTAGCGCTTTGGAGAGGTTAAGTAGAGTATCTCCTTTCAGTCGGTTAGGACCAAGGAGGAACATGAGTCCACCTAGGGCTCCATCAAGAAGTTTTCGACCACCACCAGGTTTGAGAGAAGGATCTGCGCAATCGCGACCAACCACTCGTCGAGATAAATCTCAGGAAGCTACGTCAGAGCAATCAGTTGCTCGGACTAAACGGCCCGAGGAAGGGAATGAAGCATGGAAAGGTTCCATTCAACGATTGGAGGATAGACTGGGAGAAATGGCTAAGGCAAGAAATCCCTTACAGAGAACTTTTGTTCAAGGAACACCTTTTGTGCAAGCCATTGTGGATTTCCCTACGCCGTCGAAATTCAAAGCACCCGTAGTGACTCCCAAGTACGATGGAAAGACAGATCCCGTACTTCATATAGAACAATACCAAGCTGCTGCTGATATCTACGCTGTCCCCGACGAGATGAGGTGTAGAGCATTCTCGGGAACTCTTACTGGATCTGCACAGATATGGTACAATAATCTTCCTCGGGGTAAGATTTCAACTTTTGTTCAGTTAGCCGAGTTGTTTATTGGCAATTTTTGTTTTGGAGCAAAGCCGGTAAAGCGAGTAGCACACTTGTTAAGTGTTAGACAGAAATCAGGTGAAAGTACTAGAGATTACATAACTCGTTTCAATAACGAAAAGTTGGAAGTCATAGATTATGAAGAAAAGACGGCAATCACTGCTTTGATGAGTGGTTTGCTGCCTAACAAGCTGTATTACACTTTGGCTAAAGATCCACCTAAAAATATGTCGGAGTTGATGGCAAAGGCGGCCAAAATCATGAATGCCGAGGAGGCTATGGCTGCGAAGAAGAGTATGGATAAAGAAGTTAAAGTGGAGGTCGACAATTCTAAGAAGAAAGATCAAAAAAGTAATGGTGGTGACAAATATTCCAAGAATAACAGGATGAAGTTGGAAGCCCTAAAGAAGTATGATAATTATACTCCATTGAAAGTGGGTATTAATCATGTTTTGGAAGAAATCAGGAATAACGAGGAAATCAAATGGCCAGAGAAACTGAAGACAGATCCCGACATGAGGAATAAGACCAAATATTGCAAATTTCACAAAGATCATGGCCATATGACCAAAAATTGTATAGCCCTTCAGAACGAGATTGAAACACTCATCCGAAGAGGAAAATTATCAAAGTACGTAGATCGCAGGAGTGAGAGGAAGAATGATGATAGAACTAGAGAAAGATCTAGATCTCCTCGTCGTGCAGAGGAGAAAAAGAGGAGGGACCATGAAGAGGATCCAGATGATGACCCCGATCTTCCCAAGAAGCCAAGGAAACCTGAACGAGAGGTATTTTCCATACGTTTTGGGTCATTTGATTGTAATGTTATTACAGGAGGAGATGCAGGAGGAGGAGACCTTACTGTAGAAAGAAAAGCTTATCTCGGAGAGGCTCAAGCTTGTTCATACATTCAGCGAATAAACCTGGCCGAGGATGATCGTCCGAGGAAAGTAAACAAAGAGAAGCTAGTGATTGGTTTTTCAAAAAACGACCTGGCAGGTGTTCTCTACCCTCATGATGATCCGCTGGTGATCAAAATGAGGATGAAGGATGTGGTCATTTCAAGGGTGTTAGTAGACAATGGTAGTTCAGCAGACATCATGTATTATTCATGCTTTGATAGCTTGAATTTAAAATTATCTCAGTTAGAACCTTATCACAGACCCCTTCTGGGTTTTGCTGGCGAGAAAGTTTTTCCACTTGGGACGATCAAGTTGGATATACTCATTGGAACTTGGCCTGCTTGTCGAACGGAAAGAATACGCTTTTTTGTAATGGATAAGAATGTGCAGTCCGCCTACAACATCATCATGGGAAGAGTTGGATTGAAGAAGTTCGAAGCAGTTCCATCTACAGTTCATCAATGTTTGAAATTCCTAACGAATTTTGGAGTAGGAATTATGAAAGGTGATCAAAAAGTAGCTCGGGAATGCTATTATTCGTCGGCCGAGCAAGAGGAACTTGAAGAGTTACAGAAAAATACTACTACTTACCAAGTGGAGGAAAGCACAGAAATTGAAACTCTTGACCCTAGGGATGAATCTCAACTCGTAAAAGGACAGGTTGTGGAATCTACAGAAATTGTTATCCTGGACGACGAGCATCCTGAACGAATAACTCAGATAGGGTCGTCGTTGGATTTTTCAATAAAACAGGAGTTGATAACTTTCTTGAGAAACAGGAAGAATACTTTTGCTTGGAGTCATGAAGACATGCCAGGAATAGATCCAAACTTCTTATGTCATGAACTCAATGTGAATAAGGAGATCAAACCTGTGAAGCAAAGAAGAAGAGTGTTTAGTCCTGAGAAGAACCAGGCCATACAAGAGGAGGTCGAGAAACTCCAGAAAGCCCAATTCATTGAAGACGTGAAATATCCAGATTGGTTGGCGAATGTGGTGATGGTAAAGAAGAAGAACAACAAGTGGAGAATGTGTGTTGATTTTACTGATCTCAACAAAGCATGTCCAAAAGATCATTTTCCATTGCCCAGAATTGATCAACTAGTGGATGCTACTTCGGGACACGAGCTACTCAGCTTCATGGATGCTTATTCTGGCTACAACCAAATCAAAATGAAACCTGAAGACAGGGAAAGTACTTCTTTTATTACCCCAAGGGGAACTTATTGTTATAATGTTATGCCTTTTGGTTTAAAAAATGCAGGTGCAACATATCAGCGGTTGATGAACAAGGTATTCACCGAACAAATCAGCCGCAATATGGAGGTCTATGTCGACGACATGCTCACCAAAAGCAAGAGAGCTGCAGATCATTTGGTTGACTTGAGTCAAACTTTTGATCAACTGGATAAATACCAGATGAAGCTTAACCCGAGGAAATGTACCTTTGGAGTACGAGAAGGAATGTTCCTCGGATACATCGTCAACCAACGAGGTATTGAGGCAAATCCAGAAAAGATCAAAGCTCTTTTAGGGCTGCGATCCCCGACGACGAAGAAAGAAGTGCAAAGTCTTACCGGACGAGTTGCAGCACTCAACAGATTTGTATCCCGAGCAACTGATAAATGCCTCCCATTCTTCAAAACGCTACGAAAAAGTTTTGAGTGGACTGATGAATGTGAGAAAGCCTTTCAAGATCTGAAGAAGTATTTGGGAGCCCCACCATTGTTGTCTAGGCCAATAAATGGAGAGAAGCTGTACTTGTATTTGGCAGTATCAGAAAATGCAGTTAGCTCGGCGTTGATCAGATTGGAGAATGGAGTCCAGAAACCAATTTATTATACAAGCAAGGCCTTCCGAGGTGCGGAAATCAGATACCCAAAGCTGGAAAAATTGGCACTGGCATTAATTGAAGCAAGTAGAAGAATGAGACCATATTTCCAGGCCCATACCATCATTGTGTATACCGACATGCCGTTAAGACAAGCCCTTCACAAGCCAGAAAAATCAGGAAGATTGATGTATTGGGCAATAGAACTCGGTGAATATGATATTGTGTATGAACCCAGATCATCGTTGAAAGGGCAAGCCGTGGCAGATTTTATAGCAGAGTTCACATACCCTGATACCCCCGAGGAGCAAAAGATGCTTGCTGACCTACCTGTGGACGATACAGGATCGACAGACACAGATCCAAACCAACCAAGGTTGGTAAAAGGACTTGTGGATGTAGAAAAATCATCATATTTAAATCCCGACCAACTCCGGTTGGTGGAAGGGCACGAACAAATGATCGACGAGGAACGAAGGATACCCGGGGATGATGAAAGAAAACAGATGATATTTCACCGAGGAACTCTAACAGATAAGAAATTTGAAGACGAGTTACATACATGGAGATTATATGTAGATGGATCATCTTGCACGGCTGGTTGTGGAGCAGGGATTGTTTTAAATTCTCCAGATGATATTGACATGGAGTACGCCTTGAGATTCCAATTCAAAGCTTCCAATAATGAAGCTGAATATGAGGCTATGATAGCAGGTTTTCATTTGGCGAAAGTTATGGAGGCACGTCAAGTAATTGTTTTCAGTGATTCTCAGTTAATTGTGAATCAAATGATGGGAATATATGTAGTGAAGGCAGAGTTAATGGTGAAGTACCATGCAAAAGTGATGGAATTGTTGAAAGAATTTGATGCTATTCAATTGGTGAGGATACCGAGAATGGAGAATGCCAGAGCAGACGCATTGGCCCGACTAGCGTCAGCTACGCGCACCGAGCTGCGAAGAACAATACCAATTGAAGTATTAGAAAGTCGGAGCATAGAAGAAGATCTGACGATGAAGATTATTACCCTTGATTTAGGACCATCTTGGATGGATCCTATCAGAGCATACATTGAAGAAGGAGTACTACCGGAGGACAAACTAGCTGCCAAGAAATTGAAGTATAAAGTTGCTCGGTATGTGTTAACTAATGGTGTTTTGTATAGACGAGGAATTATGGCAGGTTTGCAGAGATGTGTGCATCCATCAGAAGTCAAATAATTGATTGAAGAAATCCATGAAGGATCTTGTGGAGCTCATGTAGCAGGTCGGACCCTACTGCAAAGGGTGATGACACAGGGATACTATTGGCCGACGATGAGAGCTGATTGTATAGCTTATGCTAAGAAGTGTGACAAGTGCCAACGTTTTTCTTCCATCCGAAGAACTCCACAGGCATTGTTGACACCCATAACATCACCTTGGCCATTTGCCATGTGGGGGATTGATCTGGTTGGACCACTGCCGACGACCCGAGGAAGGTTCAAGTATCTCGTCGTGGCAGTAGACTATTTTACTAAGTGGGTGGAAGCTGAACCACTAATTGATATGACGTACGAGAAGGTGTATCAGTTCATATGGAAGAATATCATTTGTCGATATGGTCTCCCCCACGCTTTCATCACAGACCATGGAACACAATTTGATAATGAAGAATTTGCTGCCTATTGTCATCAGTCAAACGTCTTGAAGTTTCATTCAGCACCAGGCCATCCCCAAAGCAATGGGCAGACTGAAGTGACGAATAGAACATTACTAAATGGGTTGAAGAAGAGGTTAAGTGAGGCTAAAGCAAATTGGATTAATGAGCTACAGTCAGTTTTGTGGGCTTACCGAACAACTCCCCGAGCAGCAACAGGAGAATCACCATATATGCTAGCATTTGGAAGTGAGGCTGTGATACCTGCCGAGTTGGGCCTACCAACACATAGGGTGTTAAATTTCAATTCTCCGATCAGTGATTTGATGAGAAGGATGGATTTAGATATGCTCGAGGAAGTCAGAGAAGAGGCAGCCATTAGGAATGCTGCTTATCAACAACGAACAGCTCTGTTTTACAACAAGAGGGTAAAGAAATGTGATTTAAAAGAAGGGGATTATGTGCTAAAAAAGGTCATTCAGAAGCAGAATAAACTGGAAGCAAACTGGCATGGACCTTACCGAGTTACAGAGGTTGTTCGACCAGGAACTTACAGAATAGCAACTCTAGAAGGAGAGGAATTTAAAAATGCATGGAATGCTGAACACCTGCGCAAGTATTATCAATGATGTCCAATGTAAAGCATTTCTCTCGTTATGAATAAAACGAAGATGTTTCACCAGTTTTCCTTTTGATGAAAGTTTTTCGGGGAATACTAGTGTAATACACTATACAACGAAAGTGCTCTAAGGAGCCAACCTCCTTTGGTTAGGAGGACAGCTCTTCGGAGCAAAAGTGCTCTAAGGAGCCAACAAATACAGCTCTTCGGAGCAAAAGTGCTCTAAGGAGCCAACAAATGCAGCTCTTCGGAGCAAAAGTGCTCTAAGGAGCCAACCTCCTTTGGTTAGGAGGACAGCTCTTCGGAGCAAAAGTGCTCTAAGGAGCCAACCTCCTTTGGTTAGGAGGACAGCTCTATTGAGCAAAAAGTGCTATAAGTAGCCAACCTCCTTTGGTTAGGAGGACATGCTCTACGGAGCCAAAAAATGCTCTAAGGAGCCAAAAGCTTTAAGGAGCCAAAAAGTGTACACCAGCAGGATCAACCACGGTTGGTAAGATAAAAATATACTCTCATATTACAACTTATGTTGGTCGAGAGGTAATATTGTTACAATGAGTTCTTTGAAGAACAAAATGTTTAAAAAATACACCAAGTATAGTTGGTCGGGGATAAAAACCCAATAACTGTAGTTGGTCGGCGAGGACAACTTATTGATCTTAGTTGGTCGGACGCAATTTTATAATCAAACCAAGTATAGTTCGTCGGAGCTGTATTTAGTCGACAAACATTATTCACCCACCTTGGTTGGTTGGAAACAGTTTGAACATTTTTCTCATTACTTTATTATTAAGTGATCGAGAAACATTACTAATACTTGTAACCTTTTATTAAGTTACTTATTGAACAATAATACTGTTAGCTTTTTAATAGATACATAGATACATAGATACATATGTACAAATGTGCTTGATAAAACAAAATTGGCAAACAGAAAATGAAAATCTTTTCATTAATCTGGAATAAATTACAAATTTGTTACATGGACATTACTATTCTATTGGTTTTTTGCCCTGTGCTTTAGAAACAGGTTCCTCGCCGGCAGGAGGGTCTTCTAGGCAAAGGGGAGAATTGATGAAATTAACATCTCTGAGCATTCTGACGTTCATAACAGAAGGTGTATCCAAAAGATGCTCAGGACGAGATAATTCAGCTTGGGAGTGAAGGCTATAATCACCAAGATATTTCGAAATTAGACTGCGAGGAATGGAGCGAGCTGGAATCCATGCCATATCCAATTTGAAAGGTGGTACAGGCAGGTCTAATAACGATGGAGCATGATAGTCCCATAAAAAATGCCCTTGCTCCAACTTTAATACACCCAATGCATTTAACCATCCTTGCTTGTAACCTTCATTATTAGCATGTTCAATGCGAGCATCCAGATGAACGAGAGCTTCATTGTATCCTGCCATCCAGAATTCTCTTGGCTGTTTATGGAATTGGAAGGTTAATCTATCCAATTGTTCATGAAGGCTTTTGGCAAAGAGATCTTTGTTATGCAAGGCAGATTTCGTTGATGCCAGCTGATCTTCCAGAGACAGATTTTTATTGGACATTTCAGTCAGAGCACGGTCTTTTACTTTCAACTGGAATGCTTGAGTTTCCAGAGTAGACTGAGTGCGAGCTTCCTCAACATTTTGGCTGACTCTTCCTCGCCCCCGAGAACCTCTTCCTCGTCCCCGAGCAGTTCCAGAAATAGCAGATCTTCTTAAGTCCTCCAGCTCTTGCCTCAGTTTGGCATTTTCGACTTCTAAGAACGAGAAGCCTTCATCAGTGACTGGTATTAATGCAGTAGAGGATGAAGCAGCAGATTCATACTGAGCTAATTTCTTCTGCAAATTGTTATTTTCTTGCTCCAGGATCTCAGCGATTTGTCTACAGGCTTCAATTTCACCTTTTAGGGTCCTCTCCCTGACGTCATACCCAGCAATGATCTTCTTGTGGCCTGTTTCTGAAGAGAGCTGCTGGTATCTATTTTCATAATCTTCATGTAATAAAGCCATTGATTCGTTATGCTGATTTTGAAGATCCTTTAAAGAATCATGAAGCTCTTCAATCAACTCATAGTAAGCGACATTGTTGGCCACTGCTCGGTCGAGTAAAGCTTTCAAGTATTGATAAGCTTCAATAGCCTGCTCTGAAGCACCGTGACCAAGGATATCAACAATTTCCGATGTACTAAGATCTGTATGACCAGCCTTATAGTATTGATGACATTGTTGCATCAGCTCGGTATCATGAGAAGAGATCAATTCCATTCTAGCAACAAACTAATGACAAGAAAAAGACAACAATCAACAAAAACAAGTTATCAACAACAGAGATGAGCAAAGATATATTTTATTAGATCATCAAAAAGTTACATCGTTCGATTACAAGGAAATACAGAAAGGCTGCCGAACAACTTCACACCTTTTCCTTGTCCCCCAAGACTTTCTCGGGAGGCTGGGACGAGGAGCTCGGTTGCTCGGTGATAACTACAGCTTGATCGGTAGGAGTCTTCTCGGGAGGAGGAGGCATGGAGGAAATGTCCTCGGTGGCAGATGGTTGAGAGGCATAAACTTGATCGCCCATAGCCATGGAAGATTCATCTGAAGCAGGTTCATCTTCTTCTTCTTCCACAATTGGTGGAGGAGGACCAGGGAGATGCCGTTGGAATAGCTCAGAATCATCTTGGACTTTTAGCTCTTGCAGAGCAGCTACCCAACCATCATAGAAGTATTTCAACTCCCCATATTGGACTTGGGACGTCATTGCAGCTATCCCTCTCTCCCATCCTTTCTCCCAACCAACACTGAAATGTTTCTTGATTGCAACTTTTCTCCTCGATTTCTCCGAGGAGAGCTTCACCTCCAGTTCCTCTTTCTTAACCTTAATATCTCGCAGAGTAGATATTTCTTCTTCAGCCTTCTTCAATTTATCATCAGATTCCTGATGTTTAACTTCCAAATCTTTAATTTTCTCCTCCAAATTCTTGGAGGTTTCAGCCATCTTCATCTTATCAGCCTCAGCCACAGCCAATTTTTTCTCCCAAACAGTTTTCTCCTCGATGTACTGTTGGTGAGATTCCTTCACAGATTGGGTTAAACCCAACAAAGCATCGTCAACATCGGACGAGGAAGTGGAAGCTTTAATAACTTGATCTTTCTTCACGATGGTATTGAAGCAGTTCACCAGCTGAAAGATAAGAAAAACAATAGAGTCAACACAAATACAAGCATTCAAGAAAAAGAAAGAAAGATCAAAGGTATGAGAAATTTACTGAAGAAAGATGGCGAGCAGCTAGGGACGTCAGTGTATCCCTAGGAATTTTTTCATCAACCCCGAGAACCTCGGGTATAACTGAGTTCGTTGAAGAACTCGGAAGAAGGATGTTTGAAACACTACTACCACCAGCGGGTAGAGAAGATGCAGTTCCAGCAAGATTAACTGAGGATGATTTCCTCAATCTCTTCAAAGGACGGTCAGCAGCATCAACCAAGGAAGAAGTCTTGGTCGGAGAGATGACAATTACATCAGCAGGAGCATTTTTCTTGCTCGGGGCCACTGGGGGCTTCTCGGCAATTTTGGAGGAACCGGCATCTACTTTTTTAGTCCCCTCCAGGACATCAATTTTGCCTTTCTGGGCTCCAACAGCAGAAGAAGTGTCACCAAATAGAGCAGGAGGAGCTCTTTTCTTGCCCATTCTCTGAGATAGGGGGATATGAGAATCTGAAGATGAACTTTCTGGTGTTGAAGCTGGTTCAACAGGGCGAGCAGTATAAGAGGTTGTGTAACTCTTATACTGTAGTAAATATGAAGCAGATCTAATATGCTCGTCAGCAATGGTCTTATGCAAATTCCAGATAAGTTTCAAATGCTTGATATTCACTTCTGACTCTTTTGGAGTTTTTCTTTTGCTATCAACTGCAAACAAATACATAATAGAATATCAGTCATACATTTTGTCAAACAGGATGAAAGCATAATTTCATAAGTAAAATAAAATGAAAAATAAACCTATCCCATTGCCGTATGGGGGGCATCTGGGACCGTTGTATACTTCATTCCCAGATAAAGGCGCATGTTGCCAATTTTTTATGACCAACCCATGCTCAAAATAATCCCTATTTGAGTCAGGGAGATTAACTACAAGAGCCCTATTCAAATACCTAGTTTTCAAATAATAAATATTATCTAGAACGGCCCATTTATAACAAAACATAATTTCAGGGATCTCAATACGAGTCCCATGAGTTAAATTTAATTTGTGCACCCCGTTAATTATTCTCCATGAATTGGGGGCTATTTTTGCAGGAACAAGATCAAAATATTGACAAAACTCAAGGCATAATGGGTTTGGTGGAAAGGAAAAACCGCATTCAGCAACAAAAAGACTGGGGAACCAATGTCCCTCAGCCAATCGAAAGTAATCTAAAGGCTCAGAAAGAACCTCTAGAGTTACCCACGAAGGAATGGAAAAATCAGAACGGAATTTCTCAACAGATTCCACAATATAAACCATATTGAATAAAAGAGATACAGAAGAAAGAAAGAAGATCTTACAGAAAGAAAGGAGATGTGTTGACAACGAACGGAAACAAAGATGAACGCACAAGAGAAGAAGAGAAGAGAAAGCTTGAATGCAGAGAATGAAAAACGTAGACGACGGTATGGTTACCAAAGAAGTTTAAATACTTTGCATTGGGAAGCGGCGAAAGAAATGATTACCAAAAAGAAATTACTAAACTTCCGGCGGCTAAAAGGACAAAATTTGCACGAATATCAAAGCGCTTATCAAAAAGGCGGAAACTGCGAAATAAGAAGGAAATTTGAATACAATGTTCCTAAAACCCGGGAAGTACATTTAAAATTGCCATATACCAAGAAAGAATGTTCCATACTCTTCAAAGTTCAAAATATGAAACATTGGGGGCTTCTGTTGATACCAAAATTAATGTGCTGATGTGGACGAAGAAGATTAAGACACGTGTCAATCTACATGGCACAACAGCAGCGAGGAAGATCATTTCCCGACCAACCGTGTTTCTCTCCGAGAAACTCTATCACACCGAGGAACTCTATCATCCCGAGATACTCTAACTACTCCGAGGAACTCTTGATCAACAAGCAACTAAGGCGGTCCGAACTGCATCTCGGCCGTATCATTAATTATCAGACGGACAACTGTTCAACTATCCATTGTATTCTTGACGCACACGTTGCATTAAATGTATTACCCTTTCATATGTAAATCATTTAATGTATTGGACCTTTCATGTACAGCCTCAAGGCTATAAATACATTGTATCTCCCTCATTCAAAGGGACCGGAATTTCTTGAGAGAACTTGTAATCAAGAATTCCACAAACACTCAGCAATAACATAACAGTGGACGTAGGCTTTATTCCTAGCCGAACCACTTTAAAAATATTTGTCTTATTTATTTATCTGTGATTGAAGAATTAGAGCAATCTAGTTTTTTACATCAACAGTTTGTTTAACATAAAAGTATAAAATCATGTCATTTTGTATTTGTGTTAAAAAATCTATATCATGTTGTGTCGTGCCATGTTGTCTGTGTCCGAAAACACGACCAAAAACGTAATTGGTTACCAAAACATAGGGGTGGCAATTCGTGTGCGTCGTGTCGTGTTCGGGTCGTGTCATGTCGGGTTCGTGTCAAGTATTAGTCAACCCTAACCCGACCCATTTAACTAATCGTGTCAGATGAGCAAACACTAACCCGACCTATTTATTATCGTGTCGTGTTCGGGTTGACCCGCATAACCCATTAAGTAAAATATAAAATATTTTTTTTCTTCTCTCTTAACCAATCATACCAATCATAGGCCTATAATAACTTAAATTTAATTAATTTCAACTTCTTTCAACACATAAATAATTTATCACCCGATTCTCCATGAATTTTATAGAATGCCTATCAAGATATATAAATTATCTAATATATTCTCCATAAAAAACCAGTTAAGCGGGTCTATTCGTGTCATTTTCGAATTATACGTGTTTGACACTAACTCAATCCGTTTATTATTCGTGTTGGCGGGTCATGTCATATTCGGGTTCGTGTCAAGAAATCGTCAACCCTAACCTGCTAACTTCGTGTCGAGTTCGTGTCAGGTTATCGTGTCGTGTCAAAAATTGACACCCCTACCAAAACAACTAACAACCAACAACCAATAAGTCAAGCCATATCATGTGTCATGTAAAGAACACAAGGGTAGGGTGAGATAGAATGTTCATAACTCATCGAAAGAGAATGACTTACTTGGTAGAGTGGATGATTCCTCGGGAGC
The DNA here is from genome assembly GCA_949130495.1 of Sambucus nigra. Taxonomy (NCBI): domain Eukaryota; kingdom Viridiplantae; phylum Streptophyta; class Magnoliopsida; order Dipsacales; family Adoxaceae; genus Sambucus; species Sambucus nigra. Next base: position 412,618,250 of record OX422223.1, read on the forward strand.
TTGGTCTGTTGGATCTTCTGCTCGGCCATACTTTTGTTAATGATATATAACAATGCAAGAATTAGTACATGAAAAAATGGAGAGAACATAACATTATTTATACTCGCAAGAAATCTTACATGATAACAAGTGTCCAAAAGCTACTAGGCTATCTTCAAAACTTTCACGTGGCAACACAATAATTGCCAACGAGAGTTCACAAATAATTTATGAATACAAATTAAGAGATTAATCTGATTTTTATCAATTTTGCATTTTCAATAAGAACGAATTATACGAATTTGATAACAAAAACCAGAAATTAAGAGTTTAAACCCTTACTAATACATTTAAAACGGTTCAGAACAATTTTAAATTTCAATATTATAAAAATTTGATAATAGCTTAAAATCATTACATAATTAAATTTGCGACCGATCACGAGGTAATAAGTTTCTAGTCTTTTTATAAATACTTTTTCATTTGAAATTAAGAGTTCACTATTTTATTTTTAGATGTTCCAACTTAATAGCACACGATGTAGGTTCGTTCGATTTTACTACTAACTCAGAATCATAACTAGGATGATTGGTTCCACATTTTTTGAACGGAAATCGAAACCAATTATGTCAAAAACCGAACCAATCTCAACCAACGCTTTTTGAGTTGGTTCGGATCAGTTCTCGATTTAAAAAATGCATTCAAATAAATAAATAAAATAGTAAATCTTCGTCAAATTTAATTTTAGAAACACAATCTAAGTAAACATTAAAAATGTAATTCATATTCAAAAAGCCAAAATTAATTTAAAATCTTTAAACGAAAGAGAAAGCAATAATTTTCATATATATAGTACAAAAACATGTTAGGATCGGTTCAAGTTTGGCTTAAGTTCTTAGTTTGGTTTAGAATCAGAATAATTTATAATTCGGTTTTATTTGTGTTGTGAAGGAATCAAAAATCGAACGGAAAAAACTTTTTGTACAATTTTTGAAATCGAAATCGAACTATTAAAAGAGAAAACTAGATCAACCCAACCAAATAAAAGTTGAAATTATTGAACAATAAAAGCTAATTCATCCGTGTAGCTTTATGATCAAGATCTACTTAATAATAGTGGTTAAGTAGATCCCTAGTACAGAGGACTTCTCATTAAGAAACGAGTAAAGCTATGTCGACAAAGGGGTGTCGACACAGTCCATTGACACAGTGAGGTGTCAACTTTTGGTTGGATAAAAACTGTTTTTTTTTTTTTTGTACATTTCTTTTATAAAACAATTTTTGTATCATCAAAATTTAAAAAAAAAACAGTTTTTATTAAAAAAAAAAATCTGTCTTTTTAAAAATAATTTTGACAATTTTTTTTATATATAAAATCAATTTTTTTAAATCACAAATGGATCAAAACAGTAAAAGATTAAAAAATATTTGATGATAAAAAAATTAAAAAATAATAATTACAAAAAATTCAGGGTTTAAATACAAAAATATTTTGTTAGTGCCGCTTTTTATCGCAATTGGTTAGTGTCGCTGGCGCGGACCCTCATTCATTAAGAGATGTGGTCCGTGTCAAACCAATCGCTATAATGTGGGTCCTAATTTTTTAATGGATAAATTTTATTTTATTTTAAATCACCCAGTAAAAGATTCAAAAATATTTTATGATAAAAAAAATTAAAAAATAATAATTACGAAAAATTCAGGGTTTAAATACAAAAATATTTTGTTAGTGCCGATTTTTATCGCAATTGGTTAGTGTCGCTGGCGCGGAGCCACATTCATTAAGAGATACAAAGCATTAATGAATGTGGCTCCACATCTCTTAATGAATGTGGCTCCGTGCCAGCGACACTAACCAATTGCGATAAAAATCGGCACTAACAAAATATTTTTGTATTTAAACCCTGAATTTTTCGTAATTATTATTTTTAATTTTTTTTATCATAAAATATTTTTGATTCTTTTACTGGGTGATTTAAAATAAAATAAAATTTATCCATTAAAAAATTAGGACCCATATTATAGCGATTGGTTTCACACGGACCCACATCTCTTAATGAATGTGGGTCCGTGCCAGCGACACTAACCAATTGCGATAAAAAGCGGCACTAACAAAATATTTTTTTATTTAAACCCTGAATTTTTTATAATTATTATTTTTTAATTTTTTTATCATCAAATATTTTTTAATCTTTTACTGTTTTGATTCATTTGTGATTTAAAAAAATTGATTTTATATATAAAAAAAATTGTCAAAATTATTTTTAAAAAAACAGATTTTTTTTTAATAAAAACTGTTTTTTTTTTTATTTTGATGATACAAAAATTGTTTTATAAAAAAAATGTACAAAAAAAAAAAAAAAAAACAGTTTTTATCCAACCAAAAGTTGACACCTCAGTGTATCAATGGACTCTGTCGACAGCCTTACGTCGGCATACCTTTACTCGAAAACATCCAAATATGTGGTTATCTGCACATGGGAGCATTAACTATTGCCAGCCCACAGGACGCGGATTGAGAAAAATGAAAAAGGCATGTCTAAATGTGTTGAATAAAAAAATATCTATTTTGAATCTATTTTCAAGCCTCATTAACAGTTGGATCATATTACAACATACGGATTTTCATAAGAAAGAGATTTGATGTCTACCCATTCTGAATTTAGCAAATTTGATAACAAAAATAATATTTCACTCTTTATCGTCACTATTTGTTCATTTGATTTAATGTCTAATGTACAAATCATATTAAAGGAATATGATTTAATGCATCTTAACGAAACATTAAAATGACAAATTATTATATGTCTCTATGGACCATTATATTTAGGAAAATAGTAGGTTGATACAAATTCGGACACAAAAGTCTTACACAATTGACGTATTGTGTATGTGGTCCACTAAAAATGTAGCCTAATAGAGTCGAGCCGAGACACGAGCGAATGGAGATGCGACACGTTAATTTTGTCACACTTTGCTATTGCATTTTTGTGTCGGTCTAGCATTACTCTTATATTTAATGTAGAAAGATCTTGATGACTTGCCAAACTTCTTAGCGCCCGTTTGGTTCTTATTCAAAATACTTGATTTAAACACTACTTTTAATTACAGTTTTAAAATTCGATTTTTTATGTTTATAAATGTTAGTGTGCCTTTGATAAACTTGTTTTTAAATACAGTTTTTTAAAAATTTGACAAAATTGACATTCATTTATATATGTGTGTGTGTGTACATAAAACTTTCATACATACATACATATTGGGACGACGCCAGGATTTATTCTTAATGGGGGCCAAAATTCATTAATAAAAAAATTTCACCAACAATATAATATATATTCATCGACAATACGTAAATGTCATATATACAAAAATGAGCTAAAAACATTTTAGTAGGAAAAAAATAAGACACCGTAAAATATACAAGAAAAATACGAAAAAAGTAGTACTTTTTTTTATAAGTAAATGATTCAATAAAACAACCCGCTGAAGGGGGCGAAACTCGTATACAGGAATTATACAAAACAAACAAGCGAAGGGCCGATACCCAACACAATCAACACAAGCCCCTAGAATTCCTCCAAAAACTCAAAAAGGATAGATAAAGACGAATCATGTCTTTTCCTTACCAAGTAAGAAGAAGGCATAGAAAACTGTATCGAATCCGAAAAGGATCAAGATCGACCCCCTCGAAGCATCTCCTGTTCCTCTCCAACCAGATAGTCCAAAAGATATAGTGGGGGACCAACATCCAGACCACCCGCAGTCCAGACCAACCCCTAGGCCTCCTCCACGCCGCCAACACCGCGCACACTGAATGAGGCATGACCCAAGCAATCTAGCATAAAGAGAAAAACAAGTCCCAAAGACCCCTAGTGACCTCACAGTGTAGAAGAAGGTGATTGATCGTCTCCTCCTCCTTTTTACACAACCAACATCTAGTGGTCATTCTCCTACCTTTGTCACTACACCAAAAACAGGAATCTGGCACGGTTTAAAACTGTGCCAGATCAAATCTGGCACGGTTTTGAACTGTGCTAGAATCAGGTGTTCCAAAATGGCAATTTTTTTTCTGGCACGGCTCAAAAGTGTGCCAGATTTGGTCAAACAGGAACACTTCTGGCACACTTTTAAACCGTGCCAGAATTTGATATTTCTGGCACACTTTTGGCGCAGTTTTTAACTGTGCCAAATTTGGGCAAATAGGAACACTTTTGGCACACTTTTAAACCGTGCCAGAATTTGATATTTCTGGCACACTTTTGGCACAGTTTTTAACTGTGCCAGATTCAGAACAGTTTAAAAATTTTTGGCACAGTTCAAAATCGTGCCAAAATATGATACACTTTTGCCACGATTTTGAACTGTGCCAAATTTTTTATAAAAAAAAATTATTTGAAAGCACAAAATTCACAAATTAATAATATTGCACGTTGTTAATAAATTAATGTACATACAAACTTCAAAATATTACAAGTCTTTAATAGTTTACATGCCCACAAAAAATTGGGCAGAGTTTCCTCTATTTTTTGGACATTCCAAAACCTGTTAATACAAAACTTGCCTAATATAAAGCCCGCACGGCCACAAAATATAACAATTAACTTACAAAAGCCTGCACGGCCATAAAACTCAACAATAAAACAACAAAAGACCGCACGGCCATGACACAAAAAAATGGAATCATGAACAAATCCCTTGTTGTAAACCATTGAGTTCTCTGTGTGTTCCACGTGAATAAATGCCAACGATAAACTGTTATCCTGCAAAAAAAATAGGATACAAAAAAGATACGATATTAGTAACCCAATAATTTGCAAAAAAAAAATTTACTTAAACTATAAAATTACATATATGAGTGGAAATTATCATAATACTCTCAAACCGGGAGACCCGAGACTACGGGGTCAGTTCCTACAAGTTACATCGGTCCCGTGCGAGGTGTTCATGCCTCCTACGAGGTCGTTGGGGGGCTGGTTTGGGTTTTCACCCTTTAACGGCATGTTTTTAACTCTAAGTGTGATTTTTGCAAATTATCGTCATCCTCTCAAACCGGGAGACCCGGGACTACGCGGTCAGTTCCTACAAGTTACATTGGTCCCGTACGAGGTGTTCGTGCCTCCTACGGGGTCGATGGGGGGTTGGTTTGGGTTTTCACACTTTAACGGCTAGTTTTTAAGTCTAAGTGTGATTTTTGCAAATTATCGTCATACTCTCAAACCGAGCGACCCGGGACTGCGCGGTCAGTTCCTACAACTTACATTGGTCCCGTGCGAGGTGTTCGTACCTCCTACGGGGTCGTTGGGGGGCTGGTTTGGGTTTTCACCCGTTAACGGCATGTTTTTAACTCTAAGTGTGATTTTTGCAGATTATCATCATACTCTCAAACCGAGCGACCCGGGACTACGCGGTCAGTTCCTACAAGTTACATTTGTCCCGTGCGAGGTGTTCGTGCCTCCTACGGGGTCGTTTGGGGGCTGGTTTGGGTTTTCACCCTTTAACGGCATGTTTTTAACTCTAAGTGTGATTTTTGCAAATTATCGTCATACTCTCAAACCGAGCGACCCGGGACTGCGCGGTCAGTTCCTACAAGTTACATTGGTCCCGTGCGAGGTGTTCGTGCCTCCTACGGGGTCGTTTGGGGGCTGGTTTGGGTTTTCACCCTTTAACGGCATGTTTTTAACTCTCAGTGTGATTTTTGCAAATTATCGTCATACTCTCAAACCGAGCGACCCGGGACTGCGCGGTCAGTTCCTACAACTTACATTGGTCCCGTGCGAGGTGTCCGTACCTCCTACGGGGTCGTTTGGGGGCTGGTTTGGGTTTTCACCCGTTAACGGCATGTTTTTAACTCTAAGTGTGATTTTTGCAAATTATCGTCATACTCTCAAACCGAGCGACTCGGGACTGCGCGGTCAGTTCCTACAAGTTACATTGGTCCCGTGCGAGGTGTTCGTGCCTCCTACGGGGTCGTTTGGGGGCTGGTTTGGGTTTTCACCCTTTAACGGCATGTTTTTAACTCTAAGTGTGATTTTTGCAAATTATCGTCATACTCTCAAACCGAGCGACCCGGGACTGCGCGGTCAGTTCCTACAAGTTACATTGGTCCCGTGCGAGGTGTTCGTACCTCCTACGGGATTGTTGGGGGGCTGGTTTGGGTTTTCACCCTTTAACGGCATGTTTTTAACTCTAAAAGTGATTTTTGCATATTATCGTCATACTCTCAAATCGGGTTACCCGGGATTACGCGGTCAGTTCCTACAAGTTACATTGGTCCCGTGCGTGGTGTTCGTGCCTCCTACGGGATCGATGGGGGGTTGGTTTGGGTTTTCACCCGTTAACGGCTTGTTTTTAAGTCTAAGTGTGATTTTTACAAATTATCGTCATACTCTCAAATCGGGTTACCCGGGACTACGCGGTCCGTTCCTACAAGTTACATTGGTCCCGTGCGAGGTGTTTGTGCCTCCTACGGGGTCGTTTGGGGGCTGGTTTGGGTTTTCACCCTTTAACGGCTTGTTTTTAAGTCTAAGTGTGATTTTTGCAAATTATCGTCATACTCTCAAACCGAGCGCCCGGGACTACGCGGTCAGTTCCTACAAGTTACATTGGTCCCGTGCGAGGTATTTGTGCCTCCTACAGGGTCGATCGGGGGCTGGTTTGGGTTTTCACCCTTTAACGGCTTGTTTTTAAGTTTAAGTGTGATTTTTGCAAATTATCGTCATCCTCTCAAACCGGGAGACCCGGGGCTACGCGGTCAGTTCCTACAAGTTACATTGGTCCCGTGCGACGTGTTCGTGCCTCCTACGGGGTCGTTTGGGGGCTGGTTTGGTTTTTCACCCGTTAACGGCTTGTTTTTAAGTCTAAGTGTAATTTTTGCAAATTATCGTCATACTCTCAAACCGAGCGACCCGGGACTACGCGGTCAGTTCCTACAAGTTACATTTGTCCCGTGCGAGGTGTTCGTGCCTCCTACGGAGTCGTTTGGGGGCTGGTTTGGGTTTTCACCCTTTAACGGCATGTTTTTAACTCTAAGTGTGATTTTTCCAAATTATCGTCATACTCTCAAACCGAGCGACCCGGGACTGCGCGGTCAGTTCCTACAAGTTACATTGGTCCCGTGCGAGGTGTTCGTGCCTCCTACTGGGTCGTTTGGAGGCTGGTTTGGGTTTTCACCCTTTTACGGCATGTTTTTAACTCTAAGTGTGATTTTTGCAAATTATCGTCATACTCTCAAACCGAGCGACCCGGGACTACGCGGTCAGTTCCTACAACTTACATTGGTCCCGTGCGAGGTGTTCTTACCTCCTACGGGGTCGTTGGGGGGCTGGTTTGGGTTTTCACCCGTTAACGACATGTTTTTAACTCTAAAAGTGATTTCTGCAGATTATCGTCATACTCTCAAATCGGGTTACCCGGGATTACGCGGTCAGTTCCTACAAGTTACATTGGTCCCGTGCGAGGTGTTCGTGCCTCCTACGGGATCGATGGGGGGCTGGTTTGGGTTTTCACCCGTTAACGGCTTGTTTTTAACTCTAAGTGTGATTTTTGCAAATTATCGTCATACTCTCAAATCGGGTTACCCGGGACTTTCACCCTTTAACGGCTTGTTTTTAAGTCTAAGTGTGATTTTTGCAAATTATGGTCATACTCTCAAATCGAGCGACCCGGGACTACGCGGTCAGTTCCTACAAGTTACATTGGTCCCGTGCGAGGTGTTCATGCCTCCTACGGGGTCGATCGGGGGCTGGTTTGGGTTTTCACCCTATAACGGCTTGTTTTTAAGTCTAAGTGTGATTTTTGCAAATTATCGTCATACTCTCAAACCGTGAGACCCGGGACTACACGGTCAGTTCCTACAACTTACATTGGTCCCGTGCGAGGTATTTGTGCCTCCTACAGGGTCGATCGGCGGCTGGTTTGGGTTTTCACCCTTTAACGGCTTGTTTTTAAGTCTAAGTGTGATTTTTGCAAATTATCGTCATCCTCTCAAGCCGGGAGACCCGGGGCTACGCGGTCAGTTCCTACAAGTTACATTGGTCCCGTGCGAGGTGTTCGTGCCTCCTACGGGGTCGTTGGGGGGCTGGTTTGGGTTTTCACCCTTTAACGGCATGTTTTTAACTCTAAGTGTGATTTTTGCAAATTATCGTCATACTCTCAAACCGAGCGACCCGGGACTGCGCGGTCAGTTCCTACAACTTACATTGGTCCCGTGCGAGGTGTTCGTACCTCCTACGGGGTCGTTGGGGGGCTGGTTTGGGTTTTCACACTTTAACGGCTTGTTTTTAACTCTAAGTGTGATTTTTGCAAATTATCGTCCTACTCTCAAACCGAGCGACCCGGGACTACGTGGTCAGTTCCTACAAGTTACATTGGTCCCGTGCGAGGTGTTCGTGCCTCCTACGGGATCGTTTGGGGGCTGATTTGGGTTTTCACTCATTAACAGCATGTTTTTAAGTCTAAGAGTGATTTTTGCAAATTATCGTCATACTCTCAAACCGAGAGACCTGGGACTACGCGGTCAGTTCCTACAAGTTACATTGGTCCCGTGCGAGGTGTTCGTGCCTCCTACGGTGTCGTTTGGGGGCTGGTTTGGGTTTTCACCCTTTAACGGCATGTTTTTAACTCTAAGTGTGATTTTTTAGATTATCGTCATACTCTCAAACCGAGCGACCCGGGACTACGTGGTCAGTTCCTACAAGTTACATTGGTCCCGTGCGAGGTGTTCGTGCCTCCTATGGGGTCGTTTGGGGGCTGGTTAGGGTTTTCACTCTTTAACAGCATGTTTTTAAGTCTAAGTGTGATTTTTGCAAATTATCATCATACTCTCAAACCGGGAGACGCGCGACTACGGGGTCAGTTCCTACAAGTTACATCGGTCCCGTACGAGGTGTTCATGCCTCCTACGAGGTCGTTGGGGGGCTGGTTTGGGTTTTCACCCTTTAACGGCATGTTTTTAACTCTAAGTGTGATTTTTGCAGATTATCATCATACTCTCAAACCGAGCGACCTGGGACTACGCGGTCAGTTCCTACAAGTTACATTGGTCCCGTGCGAGGTGTTCGTGCCTCCTACGGGGTTGTTTTGGGTGCTGGTTTGGGTTTTCACCCTTTAACAGCTTGCTTTTAAGTCTTAAGTGTGATTTTTGCAAATCATCGTCATACTCTCAAACCGGGAGACCCGGGACTATGCGATCAGTTCCTACAGGTTACATTGGTCCCGTACGAGGTATTTGTGCCTCTTACGGGATCGTTTGGGGGTTGGTTTGTGTTTTCACCCTTTAATGGCATGTTTTTAACTCTAAGTGTGATTTTTCCAGATTATCGTCATACTCTCAAACCGGGAGACCCGGGGCTACGCGGTCAGTTCCTACAAGTTACATTGGTCCCGTGCGAGGTGTTCGTACCTCCTATATCGTCATATATCGTCATATTCTCTAACGGTATGTTTTTAATCTATTTTGAACGTTTATGGATTTTAGAAAATTTTGACATAGTTTCATTTGTTTATTCGTTAAATCCAACATGTTTTAACATTTAATATAAACTCAACAGCAACAGCAAATTCCAAAACCAAACCACCAGCAAGTCCCTTCCACCAATTTAACTAAATAAGCTCATAAAGTAATCCATGAAGTGATTTTCAAACTTTAAAAGGAATGATCAGATATAGAATGAAAAAGATAAACTATAAATATTGAGTAGAAATAATTTATTGCATTTTAAAAGGTTAATGAATGGGTACTAAATAATAGTTACCTGTAGTAACTTGATTAAGATTGGATGGAACTGGCCTGAGTTGAACATTTGTAAAACAAAACCAAACAAATCACTGGCAGCCTATGTTGGCCTTTTGATCTCCAAACCTCCCCAATACCTGCATTCAATTCCCACCGAGCACTGGATCAAACTCTTTAATATTACAGTACCTATATATGATTATACACACACGTGTGTGAAATTGATAACATGTCCCTTTTATGAGTATAATTAGGTATCATTATGTGCCATTAGGACGCGTTATATTGTGCTTTATTATATATATAGTGAATAATCTAGCTTTGATTGTGCTTAATATGTATTGAATTGATCTAGAGATCAAAGATTGTGATGGAAGATGATCATGGTTAATCTTTTTAAGAAAGTAGTCTATGAAAGAACTTGGGATCTCCATTCAAGGTTCTCAAAACAAGAAGCGCCATTCTTTGTATGGTTTTGCCTTCAAATAAAAATTTGGGATCTCCTACCTACTCACAAAAATCCATATGTCCATTACATATAAGAACATATCAGAAAGGAAAATGGATCAATATATAATGAAATAAATAAATATTCACATTAATTTTTCTCTCACCTGTAAATCAACAATGGGAGGCACTTCAATCTCCTCCATTTTTGTTGCTAGCGAGAAACAGGCCACAGCTAACAATTGGACTATCCAAGCTTTACCCCTCTATGTGCACATTAACATTGTCACAAACATGAACAGGCACAATTAGCATTTAAACACTTAAATATTAATATGAGATTATTATGCCCTAAAATGCATTTTGTGCACATTGAACCATTTTTGTGCCAAAAAAAATGCATTTTGTTGCAAAACAAAAAACCCATTCAAAAAATTAATATGAGAAATACCTTAGAGGGGCGACAACAGCCTTGGAGGGAGTGTGCCCTGACTGGGCCTTTGAGAACACAATCACCTCAAGTGCTTGGAAATCCCATCACCCCCATCAGATCTTGCCAAGAAAACACAATCACCTCCTATATCACCCACCTCAAGACTGAAAATGTTAGCTGCACATGGCTCTCTCTTTCCTAAACTGGACTATTGAAAAGTTATCTCCACATTCCAAAAATCAGTATATATTAGATTTAATTCCACCTCAGTATATATATATATATATATATAGTGATTTAATAAAATAGATTTAATTCTAGATAATTCTAAATAATTCTAGACAATTCTAAATAATTCTAGATTAAATCTAATTCTAGAGTTTAATCGAATAAATATATATATAATTCAGTATATATGATTTTATATTTATATATCAGTTAGTATATATGATTTTATATTTATATATCAGTATATATGATATAAATCAGTATATAAATCAGTATATATATAATATATATCAGCATATATGATTTTATATTTATATATCAGTTAGTATATATGATTTTATATTTATAAATCAGTATATATATATATATATAAAGGAAAGAAATTACGAAACCAGATAAAATACCTCAAACTGAGAAAATAGGGGCGACGGCACCGGAATATCAAAACCGCGACACCGGAATATCAAAAACCCGGAACCAGGGGAGCGGGGGAGGTGACCGGAGGAGGATAAACCCGGAAATAGAGGCGACGGCAGGGGATAAACCCAAGGGGGGAGGCGACGGCAGGAATAGGGCCGACGCAGCAGGGGAGAGAGGGGGAGAGCGGATGGTAGGGCTTGGGTTTTTGGTGACCCGATGGTAGGGCTTGGGTTTTTGGTGAAGAGAGAGGGGAGAGCGGGGGAGAAGACGAAGAAGGAGAGAGAAGAGGGAAACTAAAATGTCCCAAAATTTTGTGGTATTTTATATCCTAGTAAAGTGTACTCAATTTTGGCACACTTTAAAACAGTGCCAAATTTTGGCACTGCTTTAAAGTGTGCCAAATTTCTATTAAACCGTGCCAAAATCTGGCACAGTTTTAAACCGTGCCATATTTTTAATATCAGGGTGTGCCAAAATGCTGTTTTTGGTGTAGTGTGTGCTGAAGCGCCTCAGTAGTTAAGATGGTCTACCTGACCGGGGTCCACACAAAGAATCAAACCTTGGGAGGCGCATGGCACTTCCAAATAGACTTTCACGGGAAAAAAGCATCACCACGACCCCTAAGGACAGTATAATAACTCCTAACTGAAAAAATGCCATCTTGAGAGTACGGCCACCTCAGCCCATTCGCCCCCATCGACGGAACCGGCGCCAATCTCAGCCAATAAAAGAACTCATCCGCCTCCTCCATCTCCCAATCCTGAAGTGCCCTCCTAAACTTTGGGTCCCACACCTCACTAATCCCTTCCCTCGGCCTATGATTCTCAACTAACCCATCTTTGTCTATCCCAAGCCTAAACATCCCCGGGAAGAGAACCTCCAAAGATCCCCCCTCACCCCATTTATCCTTCCAAAACCTGATCCCACTCCCACTCCCTAGATGGAAAGAGGTGAGCAAGGAGAACCTCCCCCATCCACGCGCTATAAACCTACACCACACCACCCCATGAGCAGACCGCCCCATAATAAGATCCCAATCATATCGACCCTCCCCATGCCTAGCGACCACCACTCTCATTCACAATCTTCCTCATTCCCTATTAAAGGGCCACAACCACTTCCCCAATAAAGCCTTATTGAAATGGGCTAAGCTCCTGACCCCAGCCCCACCCTCAATCAACGGCCTACAGACCTCATCCCAACTCCCCAAGCAATATTTAAACTCATAGTCATTCCCTCTCCGCAGAAAATCCCTCATCAACTTGTCAAGCCTTTTGCTAACAGACCCAGGTAAAGGGAGAACGGACATAAAATATGTCCGAAGGCTAGATAAAACGCTTTTAATCAAAGTCAACCGACCACCTTTAGATAGGTAACTATGCTTCCAACCTGATAACCTCCTCTGAACCCTCTCAATGACCGGATTCCACACCGAAACAGACTTAAACTTAGCCCCTAAAGGGAGGCCAAGATAAGTATAAGGGAGAGATCCGACCCGACAACCAAGAACACGAGCCAAATAGCCCACATTACCAACCTCGGCCAAGACAATCATCACACTCTTCCTGACGTTGATACGTAAATCCGACACAGCCTCAAAACACACCAGAAGCAACCGTAAAGACCTCACCTCATTCACAGACGCCCCATAAAAAATAATAGTATCATCCACAAAAATAAGGTGAGAGACCTGAACTGGATGAGAAACAATGCTCTCAATAAAAAAAATGAAACTAAACCCCCTCCACCGTACGGCTCATCATCCTAGAAAATGCCTCCATAACCAGAATAAAGAGGAAGGGAGACAACGAGTCACCCTGCCTAAGCCCACGCGAACTCTTGAAGAACCCCTCAGGCACCACATTAACAAGTATAGAGAAGTTGACAGAAGAAATACACGTCTTAACTAAGTAGTTTAGTTATTTTCTTGGACAATGAATAACCAATTGCATTTTAATTTTCAGCACTAGACCTAGCTTTTGTTAAAGCTTTAAAAAGCCTGCAATAAAAATTTATTTAAGGTCAAACATTATTTATGCTTTATAATAAACAATAATGGTCAATCATTAAATTTATAATTAGGTAAAAATAATTCAACTATAATGTATTTAACGGTTAAAAATAACATGTGCATATTAAAATAAAACTTCACAACAATTGGCTAATTTACAATTGGGTGAACATTTGAAATTTAGATTTAATATATATATTAAAAACTAAAAGGATTTGGAAATGAGTGATAAAAACTAATTAAATAAATAGTATTTGAAAAACCTGTTTGAACATTCTTAAACAAACGGTTTGAATGTGGGAACTTAAAAGGGGGAAAGAGATGTGATTTACACTTTGGGGGCCTTGTCGCATGGGTGGCAAGGTAGGAATCACTCCCAGGTTTGAACTTGAAATGCAATTGTCAGACATTGGCTTATGAAGGTAGAAGATCCATGCATCCAGCGATTAAGGGAAAATCAAAAGGCAATTTAAATTCACAACTCTATAGCGTTGTTGTATAAATTTGTAAAGCTTGGAGGGGCCGTGGCCCCCCTCGTTATAGCGTCGTCCCTGCATACATACATCATAATTACATCAATATATCATGTGTTTTTATATATATTTAATAAGATATGTTCGGGAGTTTAAATATATATATACATAATACAAATGCATATGTATATACAGACATATACATGTGTGTGTGTGTGTGTGTGTGTGTGTGTGTGTGTGTGTGTGTGTGTGTGTGTGTGTGTGTGTGTAATGATATTGCATGTATAATTCATAATAAAATAATATACATACATGAATTGATAACATTTTTTTAATACATACGTATTATATGTGTATTTTATATTATTCCATGCATTAATAATACATGTATAAAATTATATATAAATATAACGCATCTTTTAATAATATTATTTAACTATATATCTTAGTATATTATATAATTTAATAAAATATAAATATAAGTAATTTTGTGTACTTGTACATATATATTTTTTATTTATAAGAATTGCATACATATTAATGTATTATGTTTATATAATATGTATTATGTTTGTATACAAACATAATACATTAATATGTATACAAACATAATACATTAATACATATTATATAAACATTAATATATTTTATTTGATACCAACTTTGTGTCATAATAAACCTTAAGGTGATAGTGCCAAGAGATAGAGCCTTCTTCAATCCGTTGATGAGAGATTCATATTCTAGTTCGTTATTAGAGGCTTTAAGACAAATTATTTTCCCTACTGAAGGAAAGTTTTGAGCCAACAATATTATTCCTACTCTTTCCCCTTTTGAATTGTATTCACCATCCACATATAGAGTCCATTTATCATATAGGTGAGGCTCTTTTGTCGACACCTAACTGGGGAGTTTCACTTTATCAGGTTGATTCCCTCCGATAAAAGCAATGACAAAGTCTACCAAAACATTTCCTTTCACGGCATTTTTGGAATGATAGTGGATATCAAACATCCCCAGGTCCACCGATCACTTGAACATCCGTCCAGAGAGTGACTTTCTAAAGACATCCTTTTATAGAAAGGAAGCTATAACTATAACGGGTTGTTCCTTGAAGTAGTGCTTCAACTTGCGCAAGGTAATCACTAATGAGTATTGTTGATGTCAAAAACTAGACTATGTATAATTCCTTAATCACAGATAAATATATGTAAATAAAAGAGAGAGTTTAAAGCGAATCGGCTATAAGGAAAAGCCTACATCCACTGTGCAATGTGCTTCTTATTACCTTGTATTCCATCTTGCCTCTTATGTTTTGAATGACTTGAACCTGCCCTTGATGAGGGATTTGCAATGTATTTATATCGAAGTAAGGAGATATAGAGATAGAATATTAATGGATGGAATGCCTTTATAAATTAGGCATTTACATTAGTACATAACGTTCATAATGCTCTTGGTTGTTGGAGTTTTGTTGATCAAATTGGTCGGCCTTCCCACTATTGATCGACATTCTGCATGTTGGTCGACCTTGTAGGTCTTGGTCGATGATGCTATGACTTGTTGACTAGGATTCTCGCCATATTGGATGATACGTGCCCGTTTCTAGTTGGTCCATGTAAGTGGGTAATTTTTTGTATCAACAGAAGCCCCCAATGTTCCATTCTTGATTCTTGCTTGAAAGTATGGAGCATTTAGTTTTGGTAGTAGCTCGAGCTACATCCTTGATGCTTAGTCGGTTGTCGACTTCCCATACTTATGAAATTTTGTCGGTATTGCTGGTGGCGTATGTTGATAATGGTATTTTTGTAAATATCGTGAATAATAGTGAATCGCCTTAGGGAAAATACGTCTTTTTCATATTGCCACCAAAATTTCAATCTTCGTTTCACTTTAATCATTACGTTTACCGGTTTTCGAGGCATTCTATAAAAGGAGGTAATTTTCCTGATCGTCTCTTTACTCCAAACTTTCTAAGTGTTGCTACTACCCTTGAGCTTTCATGTGATCATTCTTCCATTCTTTTAATTCTTATTGAATCCTTAATCTTCTGTAAGAATCCTTTCATTTTTTTCTTTTGTTGATCGGCTGTTACTTCATTTTTCCAGTTTATGGCCAAGATGGAACAACTTTCTTCCAATGATTCTGATCTACTCAAGCGCTGCAATAGTTTGTTCAAGGCTGGTCACATAACTTTAATCGAGGAAGAATTATCAGACTTGCTCGGCGCAGATTTTACTGATCAAGCCAAGGATGCTTATATTTATCTCAAGTTTCTTCTTGATCGGGCGGTGGCCAATAATGTGGCTTACTAAAAAATGATTGAAGAACTTCAAGAGGAGAATAATGAGGCCAAGGATTTGCTTGTTGATGACTATGAAGCTAAGTATAAGTCTTTAAGTGAAGTTTGGGGTTTTGAAGAGAAATTAGAGAAACATGCTTCTGCTTTTAGGAAGAATGAATTTATGTTGAAGAGTGAAGTTGATGAGGCAAGAAAGATTGCCAAAATACTGGAAGAGGAAAATAATAAACTGAGGGATGAATTAGGGTCCTTGAAAGGTTCCTATATTGTTGGTGCTGACAATGGAGCTTTCTGCTTGGAGAATAAAAATGCCTAGCTGAGAGAAGAATTAGAAACCCTGAAGAAGTCCAAACCCGCTTCCTTTTCAAGACAAAAGGTCAACCGACTAACGACTGATGAGGCTAGAACACGGAAAAACCTACTCGACCAAGTTGCCCAGCTAAAGGCCAAGAACCGAGCAATTGTTGAGTTGTCCCATAAGCTCAAGATAACAACTTTCTTATCAATCCTCTCAACTGTAGGTTAAGGATGTAGTGTTGAAGAAACTTCAGCATCAAGTCGATAAATTGACCTTCCAATTTCATAATCAACCCAGAGAGGTATGGATGGAAGGATATAATGAAGGTCTTGGGAATTTTGATGACCACTTCAGTCAAGCTCATCATGAAGGTTATAAGTGGGGTTGGACCGATTGCTTAACTGTTATGAAGGTTGATCGGAACAGTAGGTTGTGGTACTGGGTTGATCCTGGGTTCTTAAACTCTGACAAATGTCCCCTCAATCTTGACGTCAGCTGGATCCCTATAGAATCCATTCCCCAGTGCCTGATATCTAAATTTTTAGGGGACTATGGACTCTATTATGAGTTAGAGGTAGTTCGGCCTCCTCATTTAATGGACACGCCGAGCAGCAGTAATAGGAGAATACTTTAGGGCTTCAATTTCATTAACTCCCCCTATACCTTGGATGGTCCTCCTGCAGGCATGGAACCAGTGTCGAGTTCCTCCCAAGCTACAGGAAAACATCCAATAGAGTAGTTGTCCTGTAATTCATTTGTAAAACAATATTTGCATGTAATCATCATTCATATATGCAGTGTTTTCTTTATTAACTTATCTCGTTAATTTTCGAATGTCTGGATGAATTTGTTGTGTCATTAGTTCTACTGATACACTTAAACATTTGCCTAAATTTAGTATTAGTTACCAATGATGTTATCATAGGTTCTATTGATGCACTTAGATTTCTAAGTTTAGCACCAGTTACCATTGATGTTGTCATAGGTTATACTAATGCACCTAGATTTAGATCCAAGTTTAGCACTAGTTACTAATGGTGACCAAGCGTATATAAAATATGTGTTTATATCTTTATTTAGGAATTTTCAAAACGTTCTTCCTCCATTTTGCTCCGTTTGGATAAAACTTGTTGATTTTTATACAAAGTTGTATCCTTGATTTTTCTCGTCCCGGTATTAAGGACTAAAATCATGTTTTGACTTGGATTTGATTATTTTGACGATGAACTATTGTCGTTGCCGACCAAGTACTGGAGATTAAAATAAAATTAAAATCTTGTGTTGTGTGGGGATCCATATCACCATACTCCAACAAAAATCGAAAAAATAGAAGAAAGCAACTCTTTATTAATATTGAAATAAAGGGTTTACAAAAGATTTTGCTCGTTAGATCACTGGTAGTACTTTCTGAGATGCTCGGCATTCCGAGGATTTTAAATTCTTCCTCTTCCAGAGTTTCAATCCTATATATTCCTGGTCGGATGACTGCCGAGATACGATAAGGTCCATGCCAATTTATTATAAGCTTGTTGTTCTTTTGAATCACCTTTTTAAGGACATAATCTTATTCTTTCAAGTTGGTCGGCTTCACCCTTTTGTTGTAAGAACGTGAAATTCTTTGTTGATAGGTAGCATTCCTCAAAGCACCGTCTTCACGTACCTCTTCCAATATATCAAGGTCTAGCCTTCGCATTAAATCACTAATGGGGGAGTCAAAATTCAACACTCTTTGAGTTGGTGGGCCGAGCTCGATTGGTACCATTGCTTATGTCCCAAACTTCAGCATGTATGGTGTTTCTCCTGTAGCTACTCTTGGAGTTGTTCGGTATGCCCATAGAACTGAGTGCAATTCATTGATCTAATTTCCCTTGGTATCATTAAGTCTTTTCGTCAACCCATTGAGCAAAATTCTCTTTGTCACCTCTGTCTGCCCATTGTTTTGACGCTGACCTGGAGCAGAATATAGCTTTTGAATCTTGGAACGGGGACAATACACTTCAAACTCTTTATTATCGATAAACTGGTACACCTTCTCATAATTCATAATTCATGTCCACCAATGGTTCTATCTGGTACACCAATGGTACACCTTCTCATAATTCAGAATACAGATAAATTGGTACACCTTCTCATAATTCATGTCCACCAATGGTTCTATCTCAACCCATTTGGTAAAATAATCCACAGTGATGACCAAGTATTTGAACCTTTCTCTGGTGGTCAGCAATGGCCCGACCAAGTCTATACCCCATATATCGAATGGACAATGTGAAGTGATTGGAGTTAGAGTAGCATGTGAGGTTTTGCGAATGTTAGAGGACTTATGGCATTTATCACACTTCTTCGCAAAAGTTGTACAATCTGCCCTCATGGTTGGCCAGTAGTATTCCTGGGTGTTAGTTCATTGTAGTAACGACCTTCCTGCCATATGAACTCCATAGGACCCCTCATGAACTTCTTCGATCAGGTCTTGAACCTCTCTTGGGTGAACACAGCACTGAAAAGTGGTTGTTAACCCTCTCATGTATACAACTCCCACTACACCAAAAACAGGAATCTGGCACGGTTTAAAACTGTGCCAGATCAAATCTGGCACAGTTTTGAACTGTTCCAGAATCAGGTGTTTCAAAATGGCTATTTTTTTTGGCACGACTCAAAAGTGTGCCAGATTTGACCAAACAGGAATACTTCTGGCACACTTTTAAATCGTGCCAGAATTTAATATTTCTGGCACACTTTTGGCACAGTTTTGAACTGTGCCAGATTGAGCACAGTTTGAAAAACTTTTGGCACATTTCAAAACCGTGCCAAAATTTGGTACACTTTTGGCACGATTTTGAACTGTGCCAAATTTTTGATAAAAAAGAAAAAAAATTAATTATTTCAAAACAATAAATTCACAAATTAGAAATCTTGCACGTTGTTGATAAACTAATGTTCATACAAACTTCAAAATATTACAAGTCTTTAGTAGTTCACAAACCAAAAAAAATTGGACAGAGTTTCCTCTATTTTCTTGACATTCTAAAACCTGCTAATATAAAACCTGGATAACATAAAGCCTGAATGGCCACAAAATATAAAAAATAAACTTACAAAATCCCGCACGACTATAAAAATTTACAATAAAACTACAAAAGCCCGCACGACCATAACACAAAAAAATAGAATCATGAATAAACCCTTTGTTGTAAACCATTGAGTTCTCCGTGAATAAATGCTGACGATTAAATGTTATCCTGCAAAAAAAATAGGATACAAAAAAGATACGATATTAGTAACCAAGTAATTTATAAAAAAATGCTTACTCAAACTAAAAAATTACATATAGGAGTGAAAATTATCCTCATATTCTCAAACCGAGAGACCCGAGACTACGCGGTCAGTTCGTACGAGTTAAATTGGTCACGTGCGAGGTGTTCGTGCCTCTTACGAGGCTGGTTTGGGTTTTCACCCTCAAACGGCTTGTTTTCAAGACTAATCTATGTATTTTGAAATTATCGTCATACTCTCAAACCGGGAGACCCGGGACTACGCGATCAGTTCGTACGAGTTACATTGATCCCGTGCGAGGTGCTCGTGTCTCTTACGGGGCCGTTTGGGGGATGGTTTGGGTTTTCACCCTTCAACGGCTTGTTTTTAAGCCTAATCTACATATTTTGAAATTATCGTCACATTCTCAAATCGGGAGGCCCGCAACTACGCGATCAGTTCGTACAAGTTACATTAGTCCCGTGCGAGGTGTTCATGCCTCTTACGGGGTCGTTTGGGGGTTGGGTTGGGTTTTCACCCTTCAACGGCTTGTTTTCAAGCCAAATCGATATAATTTGAAATTATCGTCATATTCTCAAATCGGGAGACCCGAGACTACGCGGTCAGTTTGTACAAGTTATATTGGTCCCGTACGAGATGTCCGTGCCTCTTACGGAGCCGTTTGGGGGCTGGTTTTGGTTTTCATCCTCAAACGGCTTGTTTTCAAGCCTAATCTACGTATTTTGAAATTATCGTCATACTCTCAAACTGGGAGACCCGGGACTACTCGATCAGTTTGTACGAGTTACATTGATCCCGTACGAGGTGTTCGTGCCTCTTACGGGGCCGTTTGGGGGCTGGTTTGGATTTTCACCCTTCGACGGCTTGTTTTCAAGCCTAATCTACATATTTGAAATTATCGTTATATTCTCAAATCGGGTCGGCTGCGAATACGCGGTCAGTTCGTACAAGTTACATTGGTCCTGTGCGAGGTGTTCGTGCCTCTTACAGGGTCATTTGGGGTTGGTTTGGCTTTTCGCCCTTCAACGACTTGTTTTCAAGCCAAATCGACATATTTTGAAATTATCATCATATTCTCAAATCGGGAGACCCGAGACTACGCGGTCAGTTTGTACAAGTTACATTGGTCCCGTACGAGATGTCCGTGCCTCTTACGTGGCCGTTTGGGGGCTGGTTTTGGTTTTCATCCTCAAACGGCTTGTTTTCAAGCCTAATCTACGTATTTTGAAATTATCGTCATACTCTCAAACTGGGAGACCCGGGACTACGCGATCAGTTTGTACGAGTTACATTGATCCCGTACGAGGTGTTCGTGCCTCTTACGGGGCCGTTTGGGGGCTGGTTTGGGTTTTCACCCTTCAACGGCTTGTTTTCAAGCCTAATCTACATATTTTGAAATTATCGTCATATTCTCAAACCGAGTCGGCTGCGAATACGCGGTCAGTTCGTACAAGTTACATTGGTCCTATGCGAGGTGTTCGTGCCTCTTACAAGGTCATTTGGGGATGGTTTGGGTTTTCACCCTTCAACGACTTGTTTTCAAGCCAAATCGATATATTTTGAACAAGTGGATATCAATGACAATATTTTTTTTTTGTTTGGGGGGGATTAGGTACTGGATTATCGCATGAACAAGTAATAATCAGCTGCAGTATTAGACACGAGTATGATTATGAAGATTATTTTTTACTAGTCAAGTTTGACTTAAAATTGTCTGTTAATAACTTTGTTTTGAAATTGTTGTCGAGTGCAAGATCTTACTGTAGTTTGAAATGTACTGAATTTGATTTTCACATTCACACCGTCTTCAATTTACATGTGACATGCATGTGGATATCTCATGCTCAAAAAGTCTAAGGTAACTACCAACTAGTGCATAAAGTTTCCATGATAATTAAGCAGCATAAACCACTCTATGACTACCAATAGTGGAGAAATACTAACACATCATATATTCTACACTAATTATGTTACCCGACGCTTATGGAATTCTAATGTAGAGATGCCTCATAAGAAAACAGTAATTAAATTTCAGGTGTAAGTTAATCAAAATTAAACAAATACCCTCATAAGAAGAGTACACAACCAAATGCAAATCCACCGTGTTGATAGTTGAATCCATGGGTCAGATGCCTGAAATCAAAAAATAAAAACATTACTTCCAACCCAAAATGGGATGGTGTGTATAAGCAGGATACAACATATCTCCTACCCAAAACTCAAAAAAATGAAAACCTAAAGGGGTTATATGACGTTTGCCTATTTTTAATCAAAATTGGATTGGATCAGATCGGATTTAGATTCAGATTCAGTCCAATCTATACACCATTTTATCAAATGCAATCCAATCCAATCTAATTATGTCCAATTCAATGTATTTCAATAATTCTACAACAATAAAATTATATATTACACAACCATAACATTCTGTCCAACACCTTAATTTCTGAATTCCACCAACTTCCAACACCTTCTGCATGATAACCTACACATTGAAATAAAATATTTTTTTAGTAGCAATTAATGTATAACGAATTGAGTGTAAAACTATAATATAAATAAATAGGTATAAACTTACATCTGGATTTGAACCTCCAACTTGCATATATCCATACACGCATCAGGGAGAGGAAGAGAGAGATATAGGGAGGTGTTACAGGTGAGTACCAAGTTATAAAGGAAAAAAATATGAACATATAGTAATAGTAGAAACCAATTGAACCTAACTCCAGGAACAAAACTTCACTCCAGTAACAAACCCACATCAATTTTTTCAAGAACGCATCACCACGTCAAAACAGGAAAATAAATGAGAACCCAAAAATAAGAATAATAATATCCTACCAAACAAAATCCATTGAAGAAAAATTAAGTAATAATTAAAACTCGTTATGAAAAATATGAAGATGAGAGACTAACCGATTAACATAATGAACTGATTTGGGTGAGTTCAAGGTGTGTTTCTCGCAATTCAAGCAACCAAACGGAAAAAAAAGAATGAGCATTGGAGGATGATAAATTAAGACATGGCTAAATAGAAATTAGTGCATATAATATAATACAATACAATACAGTAAGGGGATTACTTACAAGGATGTTGAGCTCGCCACTGAAAATTGAGAAGACTGTCCAAGAAAAAATGTGGAAAAAAAATAGTATGCTAAAATCATAACTGCTAAAAGCTTATAATTTTAGTTTAAAATGAGCGATTAAGTATAATAATAAACTATTTGGTGTCGGTTTAAACTTTTATATATATACACTCACACTGATAAATTATACATTATAGAAAAATTAAAAATAAAATTTTATATGAGTTGCCCATAATGTTAAACTATTGGTGTCATTTTAACATTATATACATACACCCACACCGATAAATTATACAATATACAAAAATAAATTTTTTTACATGAATTGTCCATTACAAATTATGGTATTCAATAGATTACAAATTATCTAATCCCCCTTCGTTTGTTGTCTCGAAAATTTAACATATAATGCCTAGTCAAGAAATTACATGAAGAAGAAAAAAAAATCCCATATAGGACACAATATATACTTGATTATGAACCATGGAGTTAGTGGTGGGTTTATACTAATAAAAAAAGGGAAAAAGTAAATCATGTGATAAGAAATATTTATTGAAATGGTCCTCACCTAAATAGGAGTTAGCAGTATCTTTGCAAGATGGATTTCTGATGGGTCCTAATTTAGGGTCAGGTGATCTATAACACTCGGAGACAAAATTTTTACAATCCATCCTAGTTGAGCCACACTCCATGTTAGTGACAAGACTCCAGAGCCTATTACTCTAGTTATTATGTGTGCAATCATAGTCCACACCACACAGCCCCTTTACATTAAACCATTCAGTGTATTTTTTAAACTATGGCCATCTTCCATCAAAAAGGGATTTTAAAGAAATTGGAAGAAATTTTAACTACAAAATTTCTATGTAGTTTAGTTCTGTTACCGTTGCTCCTGGAAATTGATTCTATAAATAAGTAATGAGATATATAATGAATGTAAATAGTGAGAAGATTATAGTTACCTCAAAGAAGACGTCAAACAACGGGAATTCTGCTCTGCCGGAGGGTTGAACCGTAGCTTGCTTTTGCTTGTGACGGTGGAGATGAAAATGGGGAGTTAAGTTATATATCAGAGACACTACCGATTCTTTGATCATTTCGTGTGTGCTTTTAGTAAAATATCTGCAATCCATCCTAGTTCAATTGGTTCTCGTTGGGGTCGAGATGACATATCGCAGAAGGAACCTAAGACAGTAAAGCCCTTATGCATCTGTTCCTGTAACTGCTGATTGAGCTATGTTTTGTTGCGAGAGCTGCGAGGAGGGGAGGATGGCGGAGGGCATATCTATGACGGGGCAGATCTGCGAAGGAGGGGAGTATGACGGAGGATGGGAGGAGGTCACAAAGGGGTAAACGTTGCACAGATCTACAAAGGAGGGGAGGATAGCGGAGGACGGGAGGAGGTCGGCGAATGGATTTTCATTTTGCCATTCCGTGTAGTCTTTTTGTGTAAGCGGGAGAGAGAAGGGGATGAAAATTTAGATGGCTCCAAATGAAATGTGATATAATTTTTAGTATTTATATTTTAGTAAAGTGTACTTAATTTTGGCACACTAAAAAATAGTGCCAAATTTTGGCACTGTTTTAAAGTGTGCCAGATTGTCATTAAACCGTGCCAGAATTTGGCACAGCTTTAAACTGTGCCAGATTTTTAATATTAAGGTGTGCTAAATTGGTGTTTTTTTTGTAGTGTCCCTTGTCTAATACACACCTCGCTGCTTTATACTTGAGCTTCTTAGTCATTATTGGATCTGTTGGCAAAGTTCCTTCCTCAATATATGCTCTGATGGGATCCATCCAGGATGGTCCCATATCTACTGCAACAAAACTGACCATCAAATCTTCATCAATGCTTCGATTAGCTAGAATTTCTAATGGGATGGTCCTTCTGAATTTAATCCTGGTGGTTGATGCTAGCCGAGCAAGTGCATCAGCTCGGGCATTCTCTAGCCTTCGAATTTTGATCATCCGAACAGCTGGAAATTTAGCTATGACCTCCATTGCTTTAGCAAGGTACCTGGTCATCAATTCTCCTTTGGCTTCATACAAATTCAATACCTGGTTAACCACAAGTTGTGAATTATTGTGCGCCATCACTTGCTCGGCGCATAAGGAATAAGCCAAATTTAATCCCATTATCAGGGCTTCGTGCTCTACTTCATTATTAGAGGCCTGGAACTGGAATCTGAGAGCGTACTTAATATCAATCCCTTCAGGGGTATTAAGTATAATACCTGCTCTATTGACTGTAACACATGAAGATCCATCCACATATAAATTCCATACTGGAATGTTGTTGTCAAAGTCTTGGTATATCATTGTCCCATAATGGAATACCTTCTTGCTTGCCTCCTCATATCTTTGGGCCATCACCTATATACTTGATGATTCTGATTGGTCGACAGCGATTTTGGCTGAGCTCTCCCCTGTCGAGGTCTGCTCTGCCTAAAATTCGTGTTGCTCGGGAATCTCTGGATAAGTAAACTCTGCACTAAAATTAGCTATAACTTATCCCTTTAATGAGGACCTCGTCTTATATACAAGATTTTACTCCCCCAGCTCTACTACCCAGTATATTAGTCTTCCCGATTTCTCAGGTTTGTGGAGGGCTTGCCGAAGAGGCATGTCATTGTAACACCCCGCCCGCCCGGGGAGAGCGAACGGAGCGCTAATGCAATAAAATAAATCCAAATCCACAATAACAAGGTATAGAGCATCTAAATAAACCCACAATAATATAAATCCACTAATCTTAATTCTTCAAATACAACAAGCCTCTCGAATAAAAAAAATAAAACAACTAACTCGAAAATAAAATACAAATCTCCAAAGCTCTATACATCAAAATAATACAAATCTTTCCCAAACAATCCTTGCTAAAATCAATCTCCATAGCGCCCCAAAATCCGCGCTAACCTGCCACTAAAAGAAAATATGGGGAAGTACACAATACGACAAGAAAGATGCTCAACAAATATATGTTAGCGATGAATAAAGCGTAACAACACGAGTACGAATATACAAATCAAAATGCAAATCTCAAAGCATTTATCGATATAATTTCTCAATAACACTTTAACCGGGTCACCAGGCCTCACCACATCCGTATATGCTTTATCAAGCCATAGCCTGGGAAACAGAAATTTTGGCGGGTGCCCAACATCCGTGCCATATTAAAATCTCATGACAACGTGCTCATCAACAATATAATGAAACCACATGAATCAAAATAATTTCAACAATTATTTTCCAGATTTCAATGAATTTATCAATTCAAATATGAGTTCAATTAAACAAGAATTCAAAGAGAATGACACTCGCGAGATTTAAGGAGCATATTGTGTAAAACCCCATACCTCAAACCATGATGAGAAACCAACGATCACATCCTCAAGATCAACAAAAAAAGATCTACAAAAGCTCCTCCAAGAACCTCCAACAAAATAGCCCCAAGAACACCTCTAATCTAAGGTTGGAACTCACAAATCTCAAGGGCCAATGTATATATAAAAAGAAGAGGAATATAAAATATATTTGCTGCCAAAAGTTGTGCCAAAAGTATGTTAAAAGGTTGCCCACGACTTTCTTTTATAATGCAAAGAAATGAAGAGTTGGAATCCAAAAGACTCCTTTAAATAAGGCAAAGAAATGAAGAGTTGGAAGTCAAAACAACTCTTGAAAATTACTTAATGTTCGCCGACTTAGAATTCCAAGAGTTAAAAACATTTAAAAATAATTTTAAAATCCATTTTAACTCCGTTTTCGAAACCGTTTGAAATTCTCGCCTTTAAAAATAATAACCAATATATTTGAGCAATAAAAATAATTTTATCAAAAACTTTATTTTCCTCCATTTTCCAAAAATTAATTAAAATAGCCCAAAATTACGCGGGTTATTACATGTCAGTGTACACCACTATAGTATATGCTTGGAATTAAGGCTTCATACGTGTGGACACCTCTATAAGTGATCGAGCAGTAAAAGTGTGTTCGTGTGAGGACACAATCGTTGTGTGTTTCGCCGTCGCGATGCAAAAAAACCTAAACTATAACTACACTTGACAAGCAAGCACAGCGGTAAGTCGGGTATCGTAAGAAATCCACAGGGAGTGATTGAATTTTAGATTTTAATTGTTTTAAAACTTCAGGAATAAAAGTGTAAAAGGTGATAGTTGGGAATGGTGGAAAAAGAAAAGAATAAGTTACGCTACACAAAAGTAAAGCGAGGATCGGGATCGCATCCTACCAAACGGATCGAAACAACTACTAATCAAGATTCCGGCTCGAAAGCAATTTAATCGAGCATTTACAATTAAGCATAAATATCACACAATAAGGAATATAACCCAAAGTTGCGAGATTAAACATTTAACGGAAAATGGTCACACGCGGATTAAATTTGGATTATCGCTATAAACACTAAAGTTACGTGACAAATAAAGTTAAACGCATAAAAATCCAACTTTAATACACGCGGTTTCAATTAAATGCAATTTTACACGAAACCCTAAATTTCGAGGTCCAAACCCGTAAATGGCGGAACACAACCCCGACCCTATTTATCTAAGGGCTAGACATAAATGAAACTAATTAACAAAGCAATAAACTAATTAAGCAAGAAATAATTTAATCTAGGCAAGAAAGTAAAGAAAGCAAGTAAATTAAAGCATGAAAATTAAGGAAAACAACTAAATTAATGTAATTAAAACTAAGGTACAACTTACAAAACAAAGAGTACAAGAGAGGAGTAGGGCAAGTCTCCTAAGTTTACAAACCCTCAAATCTAAGACAAAATGAAGATATGAAGATGGATATCTCTCCCAAAAATGAGAGAAGAGAGTATTTATACACAAAATATCCCATGGCAAACTTGTAAATAAAGAAGAAGAAAAACAAATATCTGCAGGACCGAATCGATTCGGCTGGTCCGAATCGATTCGGTAAGGAGGTTCCTCGAAGGCTGCTAAAGGGGAGAATCGATTCGGCTGGTCCGAATCGATTCGAAAACAGAGGAACTGGCATACTGAAATGGGGTAAATCGATTCGGACTGCCCGAATCGATTCGCAAATGTGAATTTTTGCCACTGTCTCCTAGCGAATCGATTCGGAGGGTCCGAATCGATTCGCACCTGTAGGACTTTGATCCCTTCCTCTGTTTTGGTTGAGATGTCTTTCTCTTCCGCACAAAAGCCCGTAACTTCTTCGATATAGCTCCGATTCACGCACCGTTTCGACCACGCGAAGCCTGTTCAGAGGGCTTAAACTTTCGTGAAGAAATTGGGCCAGTTGCCTAAATTGTGAAATGATAAAATTGCCCTTGCGCGTGCGGTTGTGTACGGAACTTTTCCGGAATGCATCCAAACTTCATACTAAGCATCCAAATACCTACAAAAGCTCAATTAACCCCTGCAAAACATGTTAACATAGAAATCCGAGGTTGTTTGGTTAACGAGCATAAATATAGGGATTAAGATACCCGAGGGGGCTAATCACGCGTAGGTTAATGGGAGAAATACGCAATATTTGCGTCGTATCACACCCCCTAACTTACACATTGCTAGTCCCTAGCAATGAAATAGGAAACAACAAGAACTACAAGCAAACCAAAAGCAGGATACAAGTACAAAATGGGATGAAAAAGTAATAAAAAGATAAGGCCACTTTCGCGGGCGCACGATTGCATTTAACATATGCAATAAGCCGTTAAACCCCTAGGTTACCCTAGTGGACGAGTGTTGTCTCGTGAGGGTTTTCAGGGATGATACCCACAAACATCACATGGTTTCCTCAAAATATGCCCAACCCAACATGCGACAAACTCAACAACAACGAAAAAGATTTCAAATGCGTTATTAGCATATTGAATGAATTCAAGCTAAAGTCCGTTGTTATTAACAGGTTGAATGCACCTCATAGAATTGAAACTTTAAAAGTGGGAGGGGGGAGAGAACATGCATAGTATGATTTGGTAAAAACTTAAATAAACCGGATAAACATAAAGCAAGCATATATTCAATCCTCACGGGAATTACGCTCAACAAATGAATTCACTCGGAACGGGAGGTAACACACGGAATATGCGGGCATAAAGAGTAAATGTAAATGGAAACTAGGCCGCACACATGTCACTAATGAAGAACGCTATATATAAACTGAAAAATTGTAATCTCAATGAAAGGATACCGCACATTAAAAAAGGCGAAATGCATTTTCACAGATTATCAAAACTATTTAAACTTTTAAATTAAATTCACCCTAAGATCACATAGGACTTTATAGGGTTGTAATGTAGGTTTGGGGTTAAGGTACGAAATGAAAGGTATATGTACGGATTCAAAGTGTTTGGAGATGAAAACTTGGAATAATGGGAAGGATGCGGGCAATATCAAAAATGGAAAGTAACTTCCAAACAAGCATTAGATATATCATCGGGGAGAGTAATCAAAGCTTATTGAACACTATACACAACATATACAACTTTCTCTTTCTTTTCTTTTCTTATTTTTCTCACTTTTTCTTTTTTTTTGTTTTCTTTTGCTTTTTGCTTTCTCTTTTTCTTCATTTTTTTCACATCACTTTTCTTTACTTTTCAAACTCTCATATGCTTAAATTGCAACCACACTACAATAACATCATTCAATCCCAAGTATCATTCCAAACAAAGGTATGTAAGGTAATATGTATGGTGTATAACTCCAATTTGGAGTTGGGTATGGTATTTTGGGTTATGAAAAGAAAGGCTATATATAGGCTCAAAGGGGTTGACTAGGGAAACATATAAGGTGAGGTTAAGGCTATTATGGGTGATATAACAAAGATGGCCTAAGATCATTTCATAAAGTTTACGCAATTCTCGAGTCAAAATAATATATGAAAATCATGCTCAAGTAACACATTTCAAGTATGAACTCAATTAATGAATGGTCAAATGAAAGAATAGTGAGATTAACAACGAATTCAACGTTTTCAATGAGAAAAGAATAGTGTATAACACTCACAAAC
This sequence comes from Sambucus nigra, assembly GCA_949130495.1. Classification (NCBI taxonomy): domain Eukaryota; kingdom Viridiplantae; phylum Streptophyta; class Magnoliopsida; order Dipsacales; family Adoxaceae; genus Sambucus; species Sambucus nigra. The sequence goes on from OX422223.1 coordinate 412,647,941, forward strand.
GACGAAAGGTACAAAGCTTACTCGGTGTAAGTATATACAATGCAACAAAATATTCCCGAGTTATAAAAATCTTAAACCAAATCAATATAACAAGGAAAGTGCATATGCTCATGGGATAAAGTTTAATTCATGAAGTTATTCACAATATCAATGATTTGAGAACTAAATTCTAATAACTTCTAAAATCGAGAACATTCATCATTGAGTTGTCTATTGGATCGGGCAATTATTGAAATTTGTCATCGGAAACAAGGCAAAATGCCCAACAAAGGAGAAAAAAGAAAGAAAATATTTTTGAAAATTTTCAATTTTTTACAAAAAGGCGTACTTAGTAACTAAATGTGAGCAAATCCATGGACAAAACAAAGAAATGGATCAAATATCCTACACCCCCTAACTTAAATGTTGCATTGTCCTCAATGCGCATTAAGAACACAACACAAAGAGAGAAAAAGAACGATATTACCCAAAATTGGAGCGATCTCCATAAGCACGAGTCCAAAGAAATCTACAAAACAAATTAGTACCGAGCATAGCAAAAACAAATAACAAAAAGTTAACTAATTACACTAGACTAAATTAAAAGGAAAGAAAAATAGGAAAGAAATAAAATTAAAAAGCTAACTATTTACAACCTATTATTTAGGCTTCACACTAACTATACACTAGAAGTCTAAATAGTTGAGGGTCCACCCAAAAAGGGATTTGACTTTGAAAGATCAACGGTGGACCCTCCAAAACGAACATGCCTCCCGAAAAATAATAATTCCATTTGAAAAACGGAAGGCATGTGGGTGGTGAAAAAAGTGAACCATCGCCAATTTGAAATTTTGGGCGGACGATGGGGGATTTGGATACTACGGGGGACAAGACTACATTAGTCTCAGAAAAATAAAAATCACATCCCCAAGATTCTTCAATTGGAAGGGGAGGTAGGGCAAGTGCAAGTGAAAAGCCCATGAGATGAAGCATCTCAAAATGACATTCTTGTTCAAGAATCGGGTCAAAGTCCTCAAGACTTTCAAGCGATTCTTGCGATAAATTTAATTTTTCGGGAATAGTAGGGAGTAAAGGAAAAGAAGGAACAACAACCTCAATACAATTGGAAGAATTAATAAGAGGTTGAAAATCAAAAGTGCTAAAGCTTGGATCGCTCTCAATTATTTCTTCAACAAAAAGGGGTGGAGATGAAACGCAAGTTTAAACCTCAACCCGATTTTGTGAAGAAATAATCTCATCGAGCATGGCATCGGTTTCTAGAAACTAAGCTTGAGAACTTTCGGATCGGTCATTAATTTCCTTAATCATTAACTCATAATCAAACGAACAAGAAGACATTTCATCTTCTTGTGCGGGTTGCTCATAGCTAACGGATCCCCCGCATTCCAAATTACCCTCAAAAGGCGATGAGGGATCACTTACATACTCTTGAATTTCACGCTCAATGCGCTCATCTTCAAGGATTTGTAGGCATTCTCTCATTGTTTTGGGAGTATAACATGGAAAACAATTCTCATAACAATTAAGGTTATCTAAAGCATAATAGCGAGACATTTCAAAATAAGCTATTCAACAAAAGCGACAAGCACCGAGATTTCAATTTCTCGAAACAATCTAGCACAAGTCAAAAAGAAAGGGGAAAATAAAGAATACAAATATGAATGAAAGAAACACTACGAAATAATAAAATAATTACTATCTAAAACACACTCCCCGGCAACGGCGCCATTTTGATCGAGCGGTAAAAGTGTGTTCGTGTGAGGACACAATCGTTGTGTGTTTCGCCGCCGCGATGCAAAAAATCTAAACTACAACTACACTTGACAAGCAAGCACAGCGGTAAGTCGGGAATCGTAAGAAATCCACAGGGAGTGATTGAATTTTATATTTTAATTGTTTTAAAACTTCAGGAATAAAAGTGTAAAAGGCGATAGTTAGGAATGGTGGAAAAAGAAAATAATAAGTTACGCTACACAAAAGTAAAGCGAGGATCGGGATCGCATCCTACCAAACGGATAGAAAAAACTACTAATCAAGATTCCGGCTCGAAAGCAATTTAATCGAGCATTTACAATTAAGCATAAATATCACACAATAAGGAATTTAACCCAAAGTTGCGAGATTAAACATTTAACGGAAAATGGTCACACGCGGATTAAATTTGGATTATCGCTATAAACACTAAAGTTGCGTGACAAATAAAGTTAAACGCATAACAATCCAACTTTAATACACGTGGTTTCAATTAAATGCAATTTTACACGAAACCCTAAATTTCGAGGTCCAAACCCGTAAATGGCGGAACACAACCCCGACCCTATTTATCTAAGGGCTAGACATAAATGAAACTAATTAACAAAGCAATAAACTAATTAAGCAAGAAATAATTTAATTTAGGCAAGAAAGTAAAGAAAGCAAGAAAATTAAAGCATGAAAATTAAGGAAGACAACTAAATTAATGTAATTAAAACTAAGGTACAATTTACAAAACAAAAAGTACAAGAGAGGAGTAGGGCAAATCTCCCAAGTTTACAAACCCTAAAATCTAAGACAAAATGAAGATATGAAGATGGATATCTCTCCCAAAAATGAGAGAAGAGAGTATTTATACACAAAATATCCCATGGAAAACTTGTAAATAAAGAAGAAGAAAAACAAATATCTGCAGGACCGAATCGATTCGGCTGGTCCGAATCGATTCGGTAAGGAGGTTCCTCGAAGGCTGCTAAAGGGGCGAATCGATTCGGCTGGTCCGAATCGATTCGAAAACAGAGGAACTGGCATACTGAAATGGGGTGAATCGATTCGGATTGCCCGAATCGATTTGCAAATGTGAATTTTTGCCACTGTCTCCTAGCGAATCGATTCGGAGGGTCCGAATCGATTCGCACCTGTAGGACTTTGATCCCTTCCTCTGTTTTGGTTGAGATGTCTTTATCTTCCGCACAAAAGCCCGTAACTTCTTCGATATAGCTCCGATTCACGCACCGTTTCATCCACGCGCAGCTTGTTCAGAGGGCTTAAACTTTTGTGAAGAAATTGGGTTAGTTGCCCAAATTGTGAAATGATAAAATTGCCCTTGCGCGTGCGGTTGTGTACGAAACTTTGCCGGAATGTATCCAAACTTCATACTAAGCATCCAAATACCTACAAAAGCTCAATTAACCCATGCAAAACATGTTAACATAGAAATTCGAGGTTGTTTGGTTAACGAGCATAAATATAGGGATTAAGATACCCGATGGGGCTAATCACGCGTAGGTTAATGGGAGAAATACGCAATATTTGCGTCGTATCAACAAGTGCCAAGGATAATTTCTCCAAGCGTGGATATCTGATTTCAACTCCTCAGAAGGCCTTACTGGTGTATAGACTGGCTTCTGTACTCCATTGTCTTATCGTATTAAAGTCGAGCTCACAGCCGACTCAGAAACTGCTAAGTACAAATATAATTTCTCCTCTAAAACTCGTAAGGAGAGAAACGGGGGTTATCCCAAATACTTTTTTAATTTCTGAAAAGCTTTCTCACATTCTTCATTCCATTCAAAGGTTTTCCTTAGCACATTGAAGAATGGAAGACATCTGTATGTTGCTCGGGACACAAATTTGTTCAAAGCAGCTACTCGTATAGTGATCATTTGAACTTCCTTCATGCTAGTCGGGGACTGCATTTCAATCAAACCCTTTATTTTATCTGGATTAGATTCCCCTCTGATTGACTATGTAGCCAAGGAACATCTCTTCTTGCACGTCGAACACACACTTGGTCGGATTTAGCATCATTTGATGTTTCTCCAACTGGTCAAAAGTCTGACTGAGGTCGACAATATGGTTATAGGCTTTCTTGCTCTTTGTTAGCATATCATCCACATAAACCTCCATATTTTTGGCTATTTTATCCTCAAAGACTTTGCTCACCAGCCTTTGATATGTTGCACCTGCATTTTTAAGACCAAAAGGCATCACATTATAACAATAAGTTCCTCGACGAGTAATGAAAGTTTTACTTTTCTTGTCTTCATGTTTCATTATCTGGTTATGACCAGAGTAGACATCCATAAATCTTAATAATTCATGCCCCGGTGTAGCATCCACCAGCTGATCAATCATGGGTAAAGAAAAATGATCATTTGGGCAAGCTTTATTCAAGTCTATGAAATCTACACATATTCTCTACTTAATATTCTCCTTTTTTACCATAATAACATTGGCCAACCACTCTGGATACTTCACATCTTCAATGAAATAAAATTTTTGAAGCTTTTTTACCTCCTCCTGGATAGCTTGATTCTTCTCGGGACTGAACACTCTATGTCTCTGTTTGATCGGCTTGGCATCTTTGTTGACATTGAGCTCATGACAGAGGAAGTTGGGGTCATTTCGGGCATATCCTTATAGCTCCAAGTGAACACATTCTTTCTCTGCCTTAGGAATGCCACTAGATCCTGTTTAAGAATAGGATCCAGTGTTGAACCTATCTGTGTAGTCTACTCTGGTTTGTCATCATCTAGTATGATTCTCTCAGTAACTTCCACAATTTGGCCTTTAACCAACTTTTTTTTCCTCTCTTAGATCTAAGATTTCAACCTCAGATTCACTATTGGTCTCTGTAGTATCCACTTGGTAAGTAGTGGTCTTCTTCTTCAGTTCCTCCAGATCTTCTTGCTCGGCAGAGGACTAATAACATTCCCTAGCTACCTTCTGATCACCTTTTACAATACATATGCCAAAGTTGATCGGGAACTTCAAGCATTGATGAACTGTGGAGGGAACATCTTTGAACTTCTTCAATCCCACCCTGCCTATGATCACATTGTAGCGCATTGAATATTCTTGTACATCACGAAAAAATGTACTTTTTCTATCCGACTTGTTGGCTAGGTGCCGAGAAACACTCCCAACTTCATTATGCCCAAGGGATACACTTTTTCTCCAGAGATGCCTATTATAGTCTTGTTATATGGGTCTAATTGGCTAAGCTTCAAATCTAGTTTTTGGAAACATAGGTAAAACATTATGTCCACCGAGCTGCCATTATCAGCCAATGTCCTAGATATGATTGCATCTTGAATTCTGAACTTGACTAATAGGGGGATCGTGATGGGGATAAAGTACTCCGGAGAGGTCGTTCTTAGAAAATCCAATCACTAACTTATCCTTGTTGACCTTCCTCGATCGATCTTCCTCCGCTAAATTGATCATTTGGATATAAGAATAAGCTTGAGCCTCATTGAGATAAACTTTTCTTTCAGCGGTATAATCTCCTCCTCTAGCGTCTCCGCCTATAATCATCTGGCAGTCAAAGGAACCAAAACTAAGCATAACTACCTCACGTTCTGGTCGCCTAGGTTTTTTTAGGTAGATCGGGATCATCTTCATGAGTTCTCTTTTTCTCATCTTTGGGCTTGCATAGAGATTTTGACCTTCACTGTGCTCCTCTGTCGTCCCGCCGATCAACAAATCTGTCAAGTTTTCCTCGACGGATGAGGGTTTCTATTTCATTTTGTAAAGCAATACAATGATCCGTCGTATGTCCATGGTCTTTATGAAACTCGCAGTACTTGGACATGTCCCTCTCCCAGCAGGTGCTCTTAACTTTTTAGGCTATTGTATCTCCTCGTTATGCTTGATTTCCTCCAAAACATGGTGAATGACCATATTTAATGGAGTGTAATTATTATACTTATTGAGCCTTTCATCCTTCATTTTCTTCGATTCCTTCTGCTCCTTTTTATCCTGCTTATCAATTTTAACCTCAGGCTTTGTGACCGAGCTATGCTTCGCTGCCATTGCTTCCTCGGCATTCATTATTTTGGTTGCTTTGGCCATTAATTCAGTCATAGTCTTGGGAGGACCTTTGGCAAGAGTGTAATAAATCTTCTCATGAAGCAATCCACTCATAAGAGCTTTTATAGTTATTTTTTCCTCATAGTCAATCACCTTCAACTTCTCATTATTGAAGCGAGTGATGTAGTCCCTGGTGCTTTCTCCTACTCGTTATCTCATGCTTAACAGGCAAGCTACTCTCTTTACTGGCTTGGCCCCGAAATATAAATTACCAATGAACATCTCGATAAGCTGGTTAAAATCAGCAATTTGCCCCCAAGGTATGCTATTGTACCATATTTGGACAGGAGCCGTTATGGTACCTGAGAATGCATTATATCTCATCTCGTCGGAGACAGCGTATATGTCTGCTGTTACTTGGTATTGTTCTATATGATAAACAGGGTTAGTTTTCCCATCATACTTGGGAGTAACAGCAGGATCTTTGAACTTCAAATGAGTAGGAAAATCCACAATAGCTTGAACAAAAGGAGAACCTTTCACAAAACTTTGTTGCAAAGGGTTCTTCGTCTTCACCATTTTTCCCAACCTGTCTTCAAATCTCTGAAATGAGCCTTTCCATGCATGATTACCCGAATCAGATTTATGCGATGCAGCTCGGCTGTTCTGACCAACTGTCTGTGCAGAGCTCTCCTCCTAAGAGGTCTGCTCGACATGGACAGATCATCGGGCGCATGATCTGGATTGGGCTAAGGCCTCATGTTGGTCGGTAGGTTGTTGAGTATGCCTCGATAATGCCCTGGGAATATTTTTATTCCCTCCAGATTCCAGACGATCAAAGGGTGATGCTTGGCTCAGCCTTTATAAGGTACTTTGCCTTTCAGAAGAAAAGGACTGCTCATTATATGGCTCTGAAGTCCTGAGGGAAGAACATTCTCCTGGACGATAGGACGTGTCTTTGGAAATCCTGAAATGGCTATGCCTGCTAGTTCTTGGAGGTAGCGGTCGCATAGATAAGGCAGGAGATCCGGCCTGCAGTGTTTGGGCATATTGTCTGATCGTATATTGAATAGCCTCCTGTACTCTAGCGATACTAGTCAAGATTCTAGTTAGATCATTATTTGTTGGAGGAACAGATAAAATAGGCGGATTGCCATCATTTTTGGCACTGGACTCAGGAATGTTAGTCATCATTAAGCTATCGTAAGTGAATAAGAGTAAAAATATTTAGAAATACGTTCCCACATACGGTGCCAATCTGTTGATATAAAAAACTGGACTAGGTCTAATTTCTTAATCATAGATAAATATATGTAAATAAAAAAGAGAGACAAAAGGTTTTTAAAGTGGTTCGACTATAAGGAAAAGCCTACGTCCATTGTGCATTGTGCTTCTTATTGCCTTGTATTCCATCTTGCCTTGAATGACTTAAACCTTCCCTTGATGAGGGGTTTACAATGTATTTATAGCCTAGTAAGGAGATTGAGAGATAGAATATTAATGGGTGGAATGCCTTTATAAATGAGGCATTTACATCAGTACATAACGTTCATAATGCTCTTGGCTGTTGGCGTTTTGCTGATCAAATTGGTCGGCCTTTCCACTGTTGGTCGACATTATACATGTTGATCGACCTTGCAAGTCTTTGTAAGCGATGCTATGACTTGATGACTAGGATTCTCGCCATTTATGATGACATGTGTTCGTTTCTGATTGGTCCACGTAAGTGGATAATTTTTGGTATCAACAAGTATGCTAGGTTTTCCAGTGGTAGGCAGTGCATTTGAGGGTCCAACAAATTCTTATTGACGTAATAAATCAAGTAATCATGCCCATCCTTCTCACATACTAAGGTAGAGATAACTGAATAGTCGAATGCCAGGAGATCCAGACAGACTAGATCTAGTGGTATCCCGAATAAGCTTCTAAAAAAGATGTTTTTCTTGGTCGGGCTTGAATAGAGGGATCTGGTGGTAGCCCGAATAAGTGTATAAAAATATCATTTGCTTATGACTAGTTGTGGCGTCGACCAAATGGTCGATCTTTAGTAGGGGAAAGTTATCATTAAAACATGCTTATTCAAGTCGATGAACTCTATGCAGACTATTCAAATTCATTATTCTTTTTAACCATGATTGTTTTTTATATCCATTTATGAAATTGAACTTCTTTGATGGACCTTTCCTTTATAAGTTTCCCTTCTTCCTCTTTCACTACCATTGCCTTTTCTGGGGTTGTTCATCGTGGCTTTTGTGTGATCAGTAGGACTGCTAGATCCATGTGGAGTCAGTGGTACATCACTTCGCAGTTGATGCCAAGCATATCATACGGCTGTTTCTTAAGGAAAGAAACTAGTTTTTTTCCTGCTCAATGAGAAAACTACTGATTAAAAACTTCTTTTTCAGGTGAGAGTCGCCAAACATGACTTCTTTAAGTGGTTCAATGATTGTATCTAGGGGTACCTTAGTGTTTTCTATCCCTGATCTTTTATACTTTAGCTGCTATTTGGAGGGGTGGATCCTTCCATGTTATCCACCTTATATTTTTTTTCTTTTCTTGTTTAGGTCTAATGGAAATGATAAAGCATTGCCGAGCAAAATCTTGATTTCCAAGTATCTCTATCAATCCTTGGTCGGTAATGCATTTGAGCTTCTGATGGTAGATGGATGGAACTGCCTTCATTGTGTGAATTCGTCCCTAACCCAGAATCACCTTGTATGATGACTCAATATCCACAGTGAAAAAATCTATCAATTTGGATATACTTCCAGTTCGTATTAGGAGCACAACCTTTCCAGGGGGCATCTTCATTCAACCTGTGAAGTCAACCAGAGGGATGTTCGTATCCTTCAGATTTTTCATCTTCAGGTTTATCTTGTTAAACAACTTGAGATACGTGACTTTGGAAGAACCCTCTTATCCACTAGTAGTGTATTTACATCCTAGTTAGTGATTCTAAGAGTGATTACAAATGAATCATGATATAGAGTTTTGACTCCAACTAGGGATTCTTTATTAAAGACGATATTCTTGGCATAGTTGATTTCTTCTGTTCGATGGCGTTTGTCGACTATGGTTTTGTCAAGGTCGATCTGAAAATCTCCCATAACAGCAATAACCTTTTTTAACTCCATCCTTATGATGTTTCCTTGGATGTGATTTGAGATTAAGGCCCCATGAATAACCATACTCTCATGCCCTATTTCTTCATCGTTTAAAACGTTGTCTGGCATTTGGTCACGCTTAGCAAGACATTTGTTGTTATTTTCTTCAAGTAGTCATCCAGATGGCCTGCTTACGCTAGTTCTTCTAGATGTGACTTGAGTGCCTTTCAATTCTCCTCATGTGTCTGTGATCCTCATGGTATGAACATCTCAGGGTTATGTATCTCTTTTGATGGACCCCCCGCCATCTTCCTTGGCCACCTGAAGTACTGTTGATCCTTAATTTTGTTCAGGATATTGTAGATTAGAACATTAAAAATGGTGTTATTGGTTCCTTGTTAGGATCTCACTTGTCGTCGCCCTTTGATCCGTCGTTCTGCTTCGTACCCCCTTTTTAGGCCATTCTTTTTATCTCCATTCAAGTTCTCCTTGGGCTAACCATTATCATGTTTTGTTCTTGCTAATGCATCTTACACCTTAGCATATTTCTTGATCCAATACATAAGGTCATCAATAGTAGTAGCTTTTTTTCTTTGTGAAGGACTGGTGCAATATGGAGTTGTTAAATAGGATGATCGTAAATGAGACCACCAATACTTGTTTAGAGAAGTCTTCCACCTTATTGTAGGTTTCTTAATAACGTTGAGCATATTACATAATATTTCTTGGGGAATTTTCTTAATTATAAGGATGTAGTCCATCCTCTTTGGATGGGTGATGCTTGTAACAAACCTCGCGGTGAAGGACTATGTGATGTTTGAATTGGCGGTCAAAAGATTTGGTAATTTCTTAAACTAGTTTCGTGAAACATCCCCCGAATTAGAAGGAAAGATACCGAACATAATGGCCTCATTATTATTCCAGAGGCTCAGGCATGTTAATACGAGAGAACATGCTCAGTGGGATTAGTTTTCCACTTTGTAGATCTTAAATCTTAGAAAGGGGAACTTCTTAAGAAGCTCAAATACCTCGACCAACCCTATGAAGGGAGATTTCATCAAGCTAATGAGGGGCCATTTGGCCATCACATTCGTGGCCTTGGCCCCTCGGTGGGCTAGATGGTCATTCATGTTCCTTTATATGAGGTTACAAAGATCGTTTTGATACGACGAATGTTATGGCAATCTTTCTTCTTGAGTGAGTCTCCTGGTAAGAATAATTTTGGTCTAGACATGAACTCCTTCCTTGACTGTGAGTTTTACTTTCTTAAGGGCTAGGGGTACGGATGTTAATTTCACATTTGTATCAATCGAGATCATGTTCCATCATTTTTGGATGACGTTAGAGACGAGAGTTCTTCTCCTGCAGGTAGAGAGTGTCAATCTCTTAATGCCGAATGAGTTTCTCATAGGTTTTTAGAAGCCGGATATTTGGGTGGATCCCGATGGTTCGTTACTCTCAACGGTTTGGTCCTCATGTGGATGGTAAATAAAACTAGGAGTATTACGTCTCATATCGGGTTGGATTACAGATCTGATCCTAGGGTCCACATGGTCGTTTTGGCGACAAGTCTAATTTTTTACCTGTTAATCAAAAGCGTAGGGAAAAACCTCCTCGGCTTTTAGGTTATCAAATATCGATAACACGAAGGCTACGAATTCGAAGAATAATTTTGTAAGTAAACACCATCATTTAGTAGGGCAGAAGCATAAATCTAGGGAGGATCCGCAAGATCCTAGTAAAATGAAGGCATAGTCCAGACGATCAATCTTATATGACTTGTCTTATTGGAAAGAGCACCGTGTAAGGCATGTAATTGATTTTATTCACATTAAGAAAAAATTTGCAGAACATCTGATAGGAACATGGTTGGGTGGATCTCATTCGAAAGATGGAGATAGGGCGCATTGCGATTTAAAGGAGACGAAATATAAAAAATAAAAGTTGTCGCTAAAAAATGATCCTAGAACAAGAAGAAATTCGATTACTGTGGGTGTTTTCACTCTACCTACTAATGAGAAAAAGATCCTCCGAGACACGTAAAACTTGAAGACTCCGACTAGTTATTCTAGTACTTTGAACAGGGTTTTTAGCTACCAAACAAATGACCTGAAATAGTGCAAGCCTCACAACTGGAACATCATTATTCAATTAATCCCTCTGTTGTTTAGGCATTTCTTTTCGGAGTACAAAGATCTTCGAAGTACAAGTATGCATATTAGTTTGTCCTTCACCTTACTATGTGCAAAAGTGGTAAACATGAAGCATATTAAGGCTCCGAAAGCCACTTTAGCGGAGGCAACTTGTGTCTTAGAGAAGTATCTTCCTCTGGTGTTCTTTGACATTAACATGCATTTCATTGTGCATTTATGCTATGAAGCTTTCTTATGTGGACCCGTAAGGTATCGTTGGATTCATTCTTTCGAGCTCTTAATGAAAAATTCAAAGATTACGTAAAGAATACATAGTATATTGGAGGGTCAATTGCAGAAGAATACATGACAGCAGAATCATTATTATACGTCACGAACATATGCTGGAATAAGGGCTTAGGAGGTTAAATCCTCGTGGAGAACGAGTGATCGAGGTACTTGACAATTTTGAGGATGAATTGCCTTTAGGGAACCCTAAATATGTGATACTCACCAATCTGCAATACGAGCAAGCAGCTTGTTATGTCTTCGAATCGCAAGATGAAGTTGACGATTAAATAGAGTACGTAGCCACATATATAACTTATTTTTCTTTGATTATCTGTATTCTCTATATTATTATTTAAACTCTATAATTTCATGAACACATTTATGAAGTATGAGAGCCAGATTTTCCAAAATCAGAAGAGAAATTGCACAGCGAATGATTTTAGAACATAGGTATTAAAAAAGTATTTCCACCTCTTTTATTATGTATATGTTGTCAAATATGTCCTAATACAAATCCATTAATAAATTCAGCCTTTTAAAAAAAAGTGTTGTCTCGTCAAGGCTTGCACGCCTAGCCAAAGGTCCCAACTTTCGTGCAAAGGATTTTTATAAATTCTACATCAATGGTTTTGGTTTCGTCTCATACCCGCGCGAGGAAAAAATGTTGACACAAAACAGTATAATTTAAATTTCTTCCTTGGCTTCTTGTGTAGCTAGCAAAAAGAGATAAAAATCAGAAGGGCGCGGTAATGACCTATTATGGGATTGTCCAACAAATCCAGGAACTAGATTACTTAGACTTCAAAGAAATCATCATCTATTGTGACTGGGTGAAAGTGGAGGACACTACGAATGGTTGTAAAGTCGATCATGTCTCAAAACTTGTCATCGTACATTTATCTAAAATGAAGAGTAAAGATCGCATGATCAACCGATCCTTTTATTTGTGCCTTTCAAGACGTAAAGAATGTATTCTACTTTAAGTGCATAAACGATGATAATTAGTTTGTTGTTAGTACTAGCCTGCTCTTGATGACAACTCTAATTTGAAGGATCTTTTAATTGATTTAGACGAAGATTGAGTTCTGAAACATTATATTATTGTCATTTAGTTTACCCTTGTATTAACAACCCCAGATTCGCAAATATTATTTTATTGAGTTTGAAAATATTATTTTATTGTTATTTTATGCATCTTCAACTCATATATTTCGTTCTCTTGCACTTGCTTCCGTGTTGCTCACAAAGTTATAATATTCTGTAGATCTTGTTAAGTTTTGAATGCAACACTGATAACAAACCACCAATCTGAGGTAACCACATGAATGGTTCCGTGTGAGTACCCTTTGATAGTTTCTTGAGGGTCTAATTGGATATGTTATTTTCTTGTTATGAACCCCGAATGCGTTGGACCGGTTAGACCTCCAAGAAACTATTCAAGGATACTTAGACAAAACTACAGATGCGTCGTAATATCATTTATGTTTCACTAGTCCCATAAATGTTATTTTTCATATTTTAGTGTTGTTATTCCATAATTTATTTATAATACACTTATATTACTAATCCCACTTTTTTTATTATCATATATACATTCACATTTATTTTCATAAATAAAAAAACCCAAAAAAGGGGGAACCTATATCATAATTTTCAATTTAGAGTGTTCTCACGATTTTCTATACTTTCAACACATTTCACATATATTTTCATAAATCAAAAGAGACACCCTAGATTCGAATTATGGGTTAGACGCTGACCTTGTTCATCTTACGAATTATGTGAACTTTGATGCAATTTTTGGCTATGTAGGCATACTGAAGTTATTTTGAGATTCAAGCCCATTCTTACTTGTAATTTGAAACATTTTGAAGTCTTGTTTGCAAGTCCGGTTGGAGAAGGAACACTTTGAATATGTTGCATATGTTTCGCGAAAGGAAACAATCACTACATTGGATTTTCATGAAGATATTGCGATGTTATTATCATATTCCCGCAAGTATACGTTGTATTACTATTTGTATTGAACAATTTGATGGTGTTAGTTATTTTGCGTTGTATTATTACTTTTTATTTAAGGATGACGTAATGGCTTAATATTTATTTCGGATATTGTATTTAGGTTTTAAAAATGTACAAGTTTTTTTTATGCAGAAAACTAAAATTTATTTTTTTAATTTTTAAATTTGGTCACAGTTTTGATCACGATTTTGAGTCGTGACCACAATTAAACATCTCTTTAATGGTCACGCTTGGATTGTGAGCCACAATTTTATCACTCTAAATATGGTCACGGTCCAAAATCATGACCAAACCTGGATACAGTCCAAAACCGTGACCATGTCCAGTATATGGTGTAGTGACACAACATAGTATAATTAATTAATAATATTCGTTTTGGATTCATTAGTACTCAAAACTAGCACTTGAACCCAAAGCAACATAACACAACTTTAACACGAAAACTGAGCCGAATTGTCACCAATATCTTGAACGATGTGAACCAGGCCAAGAGTAAAAACTTTTTGGGCTTTACCACTTTGATCCTCACTTTTTTTACATTGAACAATGCACCTACTCAATTGGATTTACTCTAATTGAGATATGTTGTGCTTGTAGGAAGATTTTTTGCCTTTTGGGCTTCATGAGTTATTTTATCTATAAACTTAGGGCTGATGCCTACTTCTATTCATGGGTTAACAAAAGTCCACGGTCTAAAAGGGGATTCTGAAAGAAACCTTGAATTCACTTATCCCGATTGGGTTTTATGTAATGTTTTTTTTTAATAATGGAAAACAACGCTATGACAAATAGGTGATTTGGTCTTTTTTTATTTGTTACATTTTAGATTATCTGCATTTACTTGGTCTTATTAAGTTATTTATTCTATATACCAAACCCGAGTCTGAGCCTTTTTCTTTTCTTTTTTTGCGTTGGAGTCATTCATAGGAGTGACCTAGCATATATCGAACATGCCAAAACATTTGTTTTACTGGGGGATTTTTTCGATATTGTGTCGACTATAAACTACTCATCTTGTTTGCAACCGTCATGTATGGGAAAGAAGGATTCTACCGATTCTTTTTCTTTCAAATTAAGAAGGATTTTTTTCAATTTATCGAGGTCGATTTCACCATCTCCCTTTGCGATAATGATCCGTTGTTAAATAGAACTCGAGTTCTACCATTGATCCTGGGGATAAAGGGAGTGCAAGATATACCTCGGGGGAGAGGGTTTTTTTTCCCTGGTCAGTACCATCTTATTGTACATGCTACTTTTCAATTATTATTTTTTTCATAACTTTCGAAAAATATTTTACTTCTGGTGTTAGTAAAAAAGTTTTGAGAAAGTTTTATATATGATTTTTAATTATGTTGTTACTTTTCATGACAATAAATTTTATAAGAGAAGAATATATACTAAGAAAAATATTTATCCTTCAGCTTATCGTTCTCGTTTATTTTATTTTTTTCCCTTGGTAAATCTCCAAACCAAGTGGAATGTAAGGGGAAATTCAAACCCCTAACCATCCACAATGGTTATACAAACATTAGCATGAATATATATATATATATATATATATATATATAGAGAGAGAGAGAGAGAGAGAGAGAGATGCAGGATCAAGTGAAGTCCTCAGTTTGTGGACCAATTTTGATAAAATAGTAAAAAAATATTTTTGGGTATTTTTTTTTTTTTTGGTTTTTAAACATTTTCGTAGGATTATGTAAAAAATCAACTCAAAATGAATTTTTTTGCTATTTTAAAAAAATCGGTCAATTTTTGTCAGTTTTTAACAGTTTCAAAACTACTTCAAACTGACAAAGTTTGACCGATTTTTTTAAAATAACAAAAAAAATCATTTTGAGCTAATTTTTTTGGGCAATTTACAATTAGATCCCTTAGTAACAATTTTTAAACATTTAAGGACGATTTACTATTAGGTCCACTTGTTATGCCACTAGCGTGGACTTTTACAAGAAGAGAATTAGTGGACCTAAGTGTTTAAAATTTGTCAAAATTTCTTTAGTGTTTAAAATTTGTTTGTGAGGGACCTAAAAGTACTTTCCCCTTTTTTTATGGTCCTAGTGAAATGTTTGAAGAACCATTAAAAAAATAATCGGTACAAAAATATTTTTTTTACTATTTTTAAAAATTGATCCGCAAGTGAGGTCCTCAAACTGGGACCTCACTTGATCTGCCTATATATATATATATATATATATATATATATATATATATATATATATATATATATATATATATATATATATAATCAGGCAGGGATATGACACTAATTTAGGAATTTTAATTCCAATCTCATTGAACTGGCAGACTTTGGTGGATACACAACACAACACAACACAAACTGGACATATGAGCCCGACCAAATATATCAAACTTTTAATCCTTGGGATCCAATTCAGTACTAAAAAAATGGTTCGGTGCTGCGTGTACGTGATTTTTAATATAGGGATCCTTAATAGTACTAATACAAACAAAAGACCAAAATTAAGGGAGACAATTGTGGCCTATAGTCAAAAGCGGATCCTGAATTTTAGTTTGGGGGCAGAATATACGACCATTACATATCTCACTTCTTTTTCTTTTGGAGTATTTTCCCCCAAAACACATTAGAGATTAAATGTGATCGCCCTCAATGTTAAATGTGTATTAATCTAGTCGAAAAACATATTTAGTGAGAATCCTCTCACCAACCTCAACCATATTTTTCTGTCTAGATTTGTCCCAATACGAGTTGTCTTTTTCGATGCAAACTTTAAAATTAAATATCTCCCAAACTACAAGTCAGACGAAAGAAAAATCTATATATTTGGAAAACTGGAAAACTCCAGACGAAATCTATTAGATCCATGAAGGATGTTTAATTTTGAAGTTTGAAATTTCCGGCAAAGTCTACTTTATGTCGCCGAGTACTCGTCGGAGTCACTAGGGTGTCACCAGAGTCCACTAGAGTGTCGTCAGAGGTCGCCAAATATCATCAGTGTCGTCGGAGTGCTGCTGAAGGTCGTCGGAGACATTGAGTTAAGGTAGAGAAAAAATTAATAGTGGATTAGTTATTTATGATAAAGGGTATTTTGGTCTACTCTAAAATATGAGTGGATTATCACTAAACATGTTTTAGTCTTGAATTGTTTGTAACCAAGGTTTTGTTGGAAAATTGGACTTAAAAGTTGTCCGGATGTTTTGGGACAGAATTATGAGCAACTTTGAGCTCAAATTTAGATAGGACCCACACTACGATAATTGTGGGACCATATACGAACGCGTTCTCCTCCACAAGGAGATTAACGTAGTATATTCACACGTCTAATTCCATTAAGTTATGAATGATAAATATGTCCCCAAAGTGACTCAAAAAATAATGAAAGTTAATGAATTGGGTATGTTTTAACTCGTTGAAAGTTGATGACTTAATAACACCCCAAGTATGGACTAAGGCTTGGATGCCTTTAGGGTATCTCAACTCTTTGAAGGGGAGATGCCCGACACTATGCATGTGTTGTTTGGGCTTGATTAAATGTCAACAGTCAAAACCAACGCTATAAATAAAAACCATTCCCTCCAGTTTTGGTTGCAAAAAAAAAAACTCCAGAAAAATTTCAAAAATGCTACTGCATTATTTCCTTCATCCAGAAAATATTTTCTGCATATCGTATTACTGTTCCGGTTGAGTATTTAACACAGATTTGTGTTCGTTGGAATTGATTATTGTTATGCTGCATAATTAATTCGAAAAATCCGTTCTATCTTGGGAGGCAATTATTCAATAACCTTGGAGCACATTGGAGAGAATAAATTTGCCATAAGGAGACTGTTCTACAGCGCTCGAATTTATCTTCTTTATTTATGTTATTAATTCTGCGATATCAAGTAAGTTATTCTCATTTCTGTAATTTCGTTTTAATTCTGTAATAATTATTTCGTTAATAATTATGTACTATTTTTAATCTTAAAATAGTAGACATTACAGGTTTGGAACCAAGCGGGATATGCAAGTGACCCTAAATTTTGAATTATCCTAAATATTTTTCGCTTAAGTAATTTCATTGTGCATTAACCTCAATTGATAAATATTGAATAAAAAGGCAGCAAGGACGAAAACAGTAACGAGTCCGGATAATGAATATAACCCCACATCCTAAAGCATAACAAACTAATAATGAATATGCGAGTGTGTACATATAAAGAGAGAGGTAGAATAAGAACAAATACTTCTACTAATGGAAACCGTCAAGCTGTATTAACATCATATATCTAAAAATCGAAATAATACTCGCACATCAACAATGCTATCTTAATGAAATCTATTCAATATTCCCACAATATATATTTTATGATCAACGTGTGTGTGTGTGTGTGTGTGTGTGTGTGTGTGTATATATATATATATCACTGTTCTAAAAAACCCGCCTAGGCTTAAGGCTTGGGAGAAACGCCTCGCCTTACGCTTTTCACGCCTTATTCTTGGTAAAACCCTTAAGGCGCACTTTTTTCTAAAAATAATAATGCTTTAGTGAAACGATGTTGCCTTTTAAAGAATTTGTTTACAAACCGAACTATTATCTCATCCAAAATAATCAAATAGTATTTTAATTTGCATATATTCAGACATATTTTTATAATATGTGCAATTTTTGTATTTTAATAGCCTTATTATGGTTAAAAAATATTAAATTATATTAAGAAGGCCTAAACGCCTTTTCACGCCTTCTTACGACTAGGCCCGCCTAGGCTTCTAAGGCTTAAGGCTTGGCCTCCACCCCTCAATCACGCCCCGCGTTTTTTAGAACCTTGATATATATATATATATATATATATATATATATATATATATATATATATATATATATATAGAGAGAGAGAGAGAGAGAGAGAGAAAGGATCTTATGAGGGCCCCTAATTTGAGATTTCTGAATGAGGTCAATTTTTTTAAAATAGTAAAAAAAATATTTTTGGACATTTTTTTTTATAATTTTTAAACATTTCAGTAGGGCATATAAAAAAATCAGCTCAAAATGATTTTTTTTACTATTTTCAAAAAATCGGTCAAAATTTGTTAGTTTTTAACAGCTTAAAAACTGATAAAGTTTGACCGATTTTTTCAAGATAGCAAAAAAAATCATTTTGAGTTGATTATTTTTTTACTGAAATACTTGAAAACTATTTTTAAAAAATCAACCCAAAAATATTTTTTTTACTATTTTAAAAATATGAACTTCATTCGTGGACCTCAAATTGCACCCACACTTGATCCGCGAGAGAGAGAGAGAGAGAGAGAGAGAGAGAGAGAGAGTAACAAGATGGTGGTTTGCATGCATTAATCCAATATGTTTACTACCACCATCTTTTCACCTTGTACTTTAGAAATGCCTACCAAATTACCCTTGAACCACCACCACCCTCCCAACACCCCCAACACATTCTTTTGTATTCGGTATTTTCCTTATAAACTGAAAATCCCAGGGGGCAGACGCCTCCCCAAAACTCAAAAACTAGCCCAAAGTCGTTGTAGTCATCGTCCTAATTTTCCTCTACCTAATCACCCCATCTCTCTCTCTCAACTTCCACATCCACAAACGCCCACACAAAATCAACGGCCCTATCAAAACCATTGTCGTTTTAGTCATGGAAAACCGCTCATTCGATCACATCCTCGGATGGTTAAAAAAAAAGAACCGACATCGACGCTTAACCGGCAAAAAATCCAATTTTCTCAACGCCTCCGACCCAAACTCCCCACAAATCTTTGTATCCGATGACGCTTTATTCAGACTCCAACCCGGGTCACTCAATCCAAGCCATTTGCCAACAAATATTCGGGTCAAATGACACCTCATCTAATTCAGCCCCAATGAACGGGTTTACCCAACAAGCATCCACTATGGAGGTTGATGGGTTACCTCAAACCGTTATGAGCAGGTTCAAACCCGAAATGCTCCCGATTTATACTAAATTGGCTAATGAGTTTGTTAGTTTGTTTTATTTTTTGAGGTACTAATTTGGCGCCTCTTTAATTTGTTATAGATTTGGATTATTTATTGGGTCTAACTAATCCGAGTAAGATAAAACTCTTGATTATTTGGTTTCACTACTTTAGCTTTAATTTTAATTGGGCTAGATTTGTGGGTGTTTATTGAAAAAATATAAGAGTTGAAGCACCTAGAAAGAAGAAACATTTCAAATATTTATATTCGTGTGTGATAAGATGTTATCCTCATAACTGTTTTTATGTAATATTCTCTTTACACAGTTATTCGATTAATTTTATTTTGCGATGATTTAATTCATGGAACTTTCTTTCACTAATTAAGAGGTCTATACATTAATTGGGCTAGATTTGTGGGTGTTTATTGAAAAAATATAAGAGTTGAAGCACCTAGAAAGAAGAAACATTTCAAATATTTATATTCGTGTGTGATAAGATGTTATCCTCATAACTGTTTTTATGTAATATTCTCTTTACACAGTTATTCGATTAATTTTATTTTGCGATGATTTAATTCATGGAACTTTCTTTCACTAATTAAGAGGTCTATACATTTTGCCCCCCCCCCCCCCCCCCCAAATCATTTGACAAGCGACAAAATGAGGACCAAAAAAAGGTTTCGCTAAATGATTTGTCATCCAAACAATTCTCCAAGAGTTTTTTGTTCCCATCTTATTGCAATAAGAATTTTTTGTTCTTTGGCAACTCATATATTGTAAGCCCCATTGAATATTTTTTTTTTCAGCTCATATATTCTTTGTAATTGGGTTAACATGTCTGCCGGATTTATTTTAAATAAATTTTATGTAGTTTTTTTATATAACGCCCGCACATCACGCAAGTTCCATGCTAGTTTAGTCTAATTCTGAAAGTTTTAAGGACCCTTTTACTTCCTAACCATTATGCGGGCAAAAATGATCTTTAATTACGGTTTCAAACTTAAGACTTCAAAGCCAAAAACAAACCACCCCCTCCACCCACCACCACTTAGAATACAATTGATATAGAATGAGTCATTGTACTCCTAACGTGTAGCCAGCAACGTACCAGAACTTTAGCAGGAACGAAGTCACTATCCGGAAAGAACAAAAGGATCAGTTTGACGCATTTTGTCCTGAAAAATAGGCTTTCAAGCACCCCCCTTAGCTCTCTCTCGAGGCTCTTTAACAATACAAGCATAAAAATATATACGGGCCCTAAATGCAGTGGCATTAATAGCCCAACAAAAGATTTATTCAGAACAAAACCGATATACATGACTAAAGAAAAGATCTAGCGAGTCATTCCAGAGTAACAAGAATCGACGGTGTATAATGCTATTTAAACGTGACATTAAACAGTAGCAAAAATAGAACTATATGGATCTTGTGTAATCGTTGCATTGAAACGTATAAATGGTACCAAACCTAGAGCTATTGAGATCATCTGGATACTAAATTGCGATTCAATGTGACAGATTGTCAGGTGTCATGATCTTAGAAAAAGCAGCAGCGCCGAACAACAGGCGATTAACAACAAGGCATGTGACCAAGACCGATTTTGGGCTTGAATTTCCTGAAATATTTCAAATCGGCCAAATGCAAATGAGATCATGATTATAAAAGCAAAGTAACAAATAAATGTTCTTGTAGTTTATAACCTTTTTTCGGTGAATATTTAAGCCCTTCTAGCCCAAGACTAGTTGAATAAACTAGGGAAAAAAATTCCAGTAAATTTAGCTATTCATTTATTTATTTGATATAAAAAATCAGGGTCCTGGGTTGTGACAATCATAACTGGCTATGCCACTACAATTATGGGAAGAATATTATTACATGCTAAAATGGCAATAGGCCCTGCTGTTCATTGACATTATTCATTGCCATGGACTGTGGCGGAGGGAGCATACTGGGGGTGCACGTGCATCACCCACAAAAAAAAATTATTACTGCTAAACCACTGCTACGAATCTGAGTAGGAGTCACACTTGTGGCTAAAAAGGTTTGGTCTCTTTTTATTGGTTGGTTAGTTAGGAGGCTACATATAACTGTTGGTGATTGAAGTAATATATTGTGGGTGTTACTATATGTTATAATACTATTTCACTTTTAAGTAAGTAAGATTAGTTTCTTGAACACTGATTAATGAACGGAGATAAAAAAATTATTAATAACCGGAAGATTCTTAGCATTCTTTGTAAATGATGTGGTTTATTTATGTTTGGGATAAACTGAATTAAAATTACAATGTGTGTTTTATATTTAGATATTAGGCATCTTGAGTTATAATTGTCTAAAAATACAAATTATCAATTAAATATTTGTAAAAATGTAAAAATAACCCTTAAATTTTTGTTCAGAGGCTACCGCCCCCGAACCCCCGTCATTGGGTTGTGCTCCACCCAAGCTATATTCCTGGCTCCGCCACTGGCCATGGACAAGGATGATGCGTAAGTGGAACCACTGTACAATTTTCTAACCGCAGAAAATTAAATCTGTAGCATCTACAGGTTTATCAAATATTAGGAATTTTTTCTATAGTAAATTTTGAAAGTAATTTTACTGTTAACTTTCTATTTGAAGGATCGAGTTGTGCTGTTTCATGCTGTTGTCTGTTTGGGGGAGAGCCTTGGTGGACAACTAGTCCACCAACAGCATGTATTTTTTTTTTTTTCAGTTCAATAATAATTCTGGTCACTTACAAAAGAGATGAATTCTATAATAGATTATAAATATGTCTACCATGAAGCTTTGTCCAAAACAATCAAGGTTGGGACATCACATCACAGAAGAATACTTCAACATTCCCACATATTCTTTGAGATATTTTAGGCATTTAAATTCTAGGTTTTTTTATTTTTATACATTACTAATTTTTTATTTTAGGCTTGAATACAACTTTATCAGTTTATTAAATTTTAGTACATTTTTTGTCACTAAGTGTGAAAATTTCGCCACTAAAAGTGATTTTTGGTAACACTTAGCAACGAAAAATGTACCAAGTCTAATAAACTATTAAAGTTTTATTAAAGTCTAAAATCAAAAATTAATAATGTATTAAGTCAAAAAAAAACTAAATTTTATTAGGGTATTTTTAGTAATTTACTTTATTTATATATCTCAGTGATATCTCGGTGAGCAAGAGTAGCTTTTGCTATATACAAGGCTTTTGGCTTCCCATTGTAATCACTTACCTACAATATATAAATGAATGAGAATGAGATACCATGTATTTTCTACTTCTTGTTATTGTTGTCGTTGTCGCTTATGTTTACATCAAAATGGTAACCGAATTATATTTACTCCTGATGTGGTAAGTGGTTATGAGTACGAAAGCTCATGGAATCATCGTTGTTGTGATGTCATATGAAAAGATTGGAGTACTCGTACCAAATTCAAAGATATTGACGTCATTAACATAAACGGTGTCAGACTAAAGATCTACATTCTCAATGGCCCCGAAGAAGGCAACATGACTTCAAGATGAGATTAATGAAGAGTTAAGACAAAGCAATCAAAAATTGAAACAAGAATTGAAGGAGAGCAATCGTGAGATAAAACAACAAATGGATGTCATTTTTCAACTTTTGACGAAATTACAAAACCCTAGTTCTTCCATCAACACTCTCGAAAAGCCCACAGGCCAGATCTACACCCAAGAACCCCAACAAATCACCACCGAACTGCACAAAACAGGTCTACAACGACCTGAAGCAAAATCTCCGTGGGCAAATGTCGGTGCCGGAAAACCCAAATTTTGGGCCAAATCCCGCCAACGCAGATCTGGCCTTACCACCACCCTTCTGATGACCAATGACCCTCTCCACCTGCGCTAGATATCACCAACAGCCACCTACATCTTCCTCCGGCTTCTCCAAGGGATCGGACCACCCTCCCAGTGGTCAATTCCCTCCCTTCGGCCTTAGTTTTTACTCACTCCGGTGTTTATACATCAGAACCCCACCACACACAACATCTAAACCCTCTAAACCCTAACTTCGGCAAAAACGACATGAATAAAATCCCAGCACCTGTTGATCACCGTACCAAATATTTACCTCATTTTTTCGACCCCAATAAAACCCAATCCAAACCTCAGTACAATTTTCCCGACCAAAATTCAAACCCAAATAACCAAAAAATCCTACTTTTGCCCAAGAATATGCACCCAACAAAAAATTAAACCTAGCCGAGTTACCCAAAACCCCGATCACAATCCCCCACAACCATCCACGCAATCTCAACCCTATTCGACAACCCGAACCACTTGACCCTTATAATTTTGATAATTTTTACCAAAACATTTATCCACGTTTGCATCCTTATCCACCACCATACATACTACCGTCTCCATCTTCCCATCATACCCCGTCACATCATGACCTCTCTCTACCTTATACCGATTCTTCTTCCTATGACACTGGAGATACTCACCGTACTATCTTTGAATGGATTCCCCCACCTGACGCTCATCGTCCCATTCCACTACGGGATCACCGGTGCTTCTATTGTAGAGAACGTGGTCACCTAATTGGCACATGTCCCCATTATCAGTGTGGTCTTCGAGCACCTCACATGGCCCCACATGATCATCCTCCTCGCCCACCACCTGTACCGATGCCACCAGAGTCGATTGATTATGTTGCACATGCACCGGGTGACGTGATGGGCCTGAGAGTTCATTAGGATGGAGGCCCACTCTCATTAGCACTCTAGTTACTTTCACGGAGTCTCCATGGGGATATCCCCATAGATATTTCTATGTTCGATGGTAGATTTTTCACGAATGATATGACCGATTGGCTCGCCTCTATGGAGACAGTTTTCGATTACAAGCGGGTTCAGGGTCGTTCATGTGTTCTTTTAGCTACCACCAAATTTCAGGATTTTGCCCGAGTTTGGTGGAATGACCTTTGCTATCGTAGGACAGCTGCAGGATTACCTCCTACCCAAGGTTGGCTCGATCTCAAGGCCGCTCTTCAGGCCTCCTTTATACCCCCGACATACGAGCGAGACCTCTTTACGCACATTCAGTCTCTCCAGCAAGATACATCCTCGATAGTAGAGTATACGGATCAGTTCTAGCTCCTCTGCACTAGAGTTCGTCTGCCCGAGACGGAGGATCAGGGAATCAGCCGCTACATTCTGGGACTCCAGCCACATATTCGCCGTGAACTTGGATTGAGTTTTTTGAAGGCGGTAGAGTATGCTACTAAGGTCGAGGCCTATCATGTAGCCCTGCCAGCTCCTCCAGTATCCCAGCCTCCACCTTCCTTGAGTTCTGTTACTCCTGCAGCATCAGCCTCGACATCTTTTGTCACTACTCCAGTTACTACCACTTTCGCTGCGACCCATGCAGGCCCTCCCACATTTCGGTGCTTTAATTGCAGCACCGTGGGACACCGAGCTTCAGATTGCCCTCTGCCAAGTCGCCAGGCCCTAATAGCGATAGATCAGCCACCAGAGTATCTCGATGAGACCGAGCATCCCCGTGGTCATGCATTAATTACAGTTTTGGAGGGTGACTCTGTTGGTCTTCACCTTTTGAGTTCGTGGACGAACTCTTTTTGAGGGGGGGAGAGTGATGGGGATCTATTTTATTTTCCTTTTATTTTTATTTTTAGTTCTTTTTAGGCCCTTTTATTTTCTATTTTTAGTTCTTTTTAGGCCTTTTCCTTCCATAGTTTCTATGCATGTTTGCGACTAATTAGGCATTCTTTTATTTCTTAGTTAGTCCTTTAGTCATTTTAGCTATTACTTGATTAGCAAGTAATATCTCTCATATAAATAGTTCTTGTATTCTCATTTTGTAGTCATTCCTCAAGTCCTAAAATATAAGAACTCTTTTGTTTCTCTCTCTAGAAATCATATTATCTTGATTTTTAGGTCATTAACGTGTAGTTCACATCAAATTGGCATCAGATCGGGTGTCGCTCCAAACATTGGTGTTAGTGTGAATCGATGTGAGTAGAATATCAAATCATGCCCTACATTTTCAATGGCCTCGAAGAAGGCGACATGACTTCAAGATGAGATTAACGAAGAGTTAAGACAAAGCCATCAAGAATTGAAATAAGAATTGAAGGAGAGCAATCGTGAGATAAAACAACAAATGGATGTCATTTTTCAACTTTTGACGAAATTACAAAACCCTAGTTCTTCCATCAACACTCTCGAAAAGACCACAGGCCAGATCTACACCCAAGAACCCCAACAAATCACCACCGAACTGCACAAAACAGGTCAACAACGACTAGGGGTGTTCACGGGTCAGTCGGTTTGGTTTTGGCCGGGTTTGTTGAGCCGAACCGACCATGTCGATTTTTGGAGGAGAAGAACCGAACCGAACGAAACTGTTGAAGAACCGAACCGAACTGAACCGGACAGGGTCGGTTTTTTACAGGGCCGGTTCGGTTTGCCCATCGGTTTTTGACAGGGCCGGTTTTATACAGGGTCGGTTCGGTTTTTTCATTTATTTTAATAAAAAATATTTTTTTTAATACCTAATATAAATATAAAATTAAAAAATATAATATAATATGACAACCCTAAGATAAATATAATATAAAATATAAAATTAAAAAGTATAAAAATTAATTCGGTTCGGTTCAAAATCGGTTTTTTTATGCCAAAATCGAAAACCGAACCGACCCCTTCAATTTTATACCTGATCAAACCGAACCGACCCTTAAAAAAACCCGGCCCGAAAATTTTCGGTTCGGCTCGATTTTGTCGGTTTTGTCGGTTTTTTTGCACCCCTAACAACGACCTGAAGCAGTTGATCTTCTCCGTGGGCAAATGCCGGCGCCGAAAAACCCAAATTTTGGGCCAAATCCCGCCGGCACAGGTCTGGCCTTGCCTCTGCTGCAGCAAACCACCTGCGCTAGATATCACCAACAGCCACCTACATCTTCCTCCGGCTTTTCCAAGGGATCGGACCACCCTCCCAGTGCTCAATTCCCTCCCTTTGGCCTAAGTTTTTACTCACTCCGCATTTATACATCAAAACCCCACCACACACAACATCTAAACCCTGTAAACCCTAACTTCGGCAAAAAACGACATGAATAAAATCCCAGCACCTGCTATCCATATACAAACCCAAGTCCAAGGGCCACATTGGGTTCATTCCAACCCCGAAAAATCTCACAAACCCCCCAATCACCCTACCAAATATTTACCTCATTTTTTCGACCCCAATAAAACCCAAACCGAACCCCAATACAATTTTTCCGATCAAAATTCAATCCCAAAAAACAAAAAAATCCTACTTTTGCCCAAGACTATGCACCCACCAAAAAATTAAACCAAGTCAAGCTACCCAAAACCCCGACCGCAATCTCCCACAACCACCCACCCAATCTCAACCCTATTCGACAACCCGAACCACCTGACCCATATGATTTTGGTAATTTTTACCAAAACATTGATCCGCGTTTGCATCCTCATCCACCACCATACATACCACCGCCCCCATCTTCCCATCATAACCCCGTCACATCATGACCTCTCTCTACCTTATACCGATTCTTCTTCCTCTGACATTGGAGATACTCACCGTACTATCTTTGAATGGATTCCCCCACCTAGCGCTCATCGTCCCATTCCACTACGAGATCACCAGTGCTTCTATTGTAGAGAACGTGGTCACCTAATTGGCACGTGTCCCCATTATCAGTGTGGTCTTCGAGCACCTCACATGGCCCCACATGATCATCCTCCTCGCCCACCATCTGTACAGATGCCACCAGAGCCGATTGATTATGTTGCACATGCACCGAGTGACGTGATGGGCCTAAGAGCTCATTAGGATGGAGGCCCACTCTCATTAGCACTCCAGTTACTTTCACGGAGTCCTAATGGGGATATCCCCATAGATATTCCTATGTTCGATGGTAGATTTTTCCCGAATGATATGAACGATTGGCTCGGCGCTATGGAGACAGTTTTCGATTACAAGCGGGTTCAGGGTTGTTCATGTGTTCTTCTAGCTGCCACCAAATTTCAGGATTTTGCCCGAGTTTGGTGGAATGACCTTTCCTATCGTAGGACGACTGCAGGCCTTCCTCCTATCCAGGACTGGCTCGATCTCAAGGCGGCTCTTCAAGCCTCCTTTATACCCCCAACATACGAGCGAGACATCTTTACGCGCATGCAGTCTCTCTAGCAGGATACGTCCTCGATAGTAGAGTATACGGATCAGTTGCAGCTCATCTGCACAAGAGCTCGCCTGCCCGAGACGGAGGATCAGCGAATCAGACGCTACATTCTGGGACTCTAGCCACATATTCGTCGCGACCTTGGATTGAAAGAGATACCGACCTTTTTGAAGGCGAGAGAGTATGCTACTAAGGTTGAGGCCTATCATGCAGCCCCGCCAGCTCCTCCAGCATCCCGGCCTCCACCTTCCTTGAGTTCTGTTACTCCTGCAGTATCAGTCTCGACATCTTCTGCCACTACAGTTACTACCACTTTCGCTGCGACCCATACAGGCCCTCCAACATTTCGATGCTTTAATTACTATACTGTGGGACATCGAGCTTCAGATTGCCCTCTGCCACGTCGTCGGGCCTATTAGCGATGGATCAGCCACCAGAGTATCTCGATGAGCCCGAGCATCCCCTGGCCATGCATTGATTACAGTTTTGGAGGGTGACTCTGTTGGTATTCCCCTTTGAGTTCGTAGACGAACTCTTTTTGAGGGTGGGAGAGTGACGAGGATCCATTTTATTTTCATTGTATTTTCTATTTTTAGTTCTTTTTAGGCCTTTTCCTTCCTTAATTAGGCATTATTTTATTTCTTAGTTAGTCCTTTAGTCATTTTAGCTATAACTTGATTAGTAAGTAATATCTCTCATATAAATAGTTCTTGTATTCTCATTTTTTAGTCATTCCTCAATTCTTGAAATATAAGAACTCTTTTATTTCTCTCTCTACAAATCATATTGTCTTGATTTTTAGGTCATTGACGTGTAGTTCACGTCAGATTAACCCATTGTTCCTCACTTTCATCCAAACGGGCACAGGTGCATAGCAACTGAAACTGCTAAGTATAGACAATAACTAACAAGGTACTTGTCAGAGGCCCTTAACCCGTGAGAAGAGATATCTCTCATAAGTAGACGTCAATGTTTCAAAAGGCGCGAGGCGAGGCATTTTGGCTCCAATAATGCGAGGCGTACGCTCACCAAAATAAAAAAGCAAAATAATATTTAAAAAATCCTAATAAAATTTTAAAAAATAACATAAGAAAGAAATTTATAATAAAACTGCAAAAAAACATCTTTGAGGACTTGCTCACACAGTTGAACATTTTTTTGTTCCCCCGAAATGATTTTTTTCTTAAATAATTTGATAAAATCAATTTTAATATATTGGTTATTTTACAATATGACAATAAATCAATCAATGCAAAATCAATTTTTTTTCATTTACATATTGTTAATTTTATAATATGACAATAAATTAATCAATGAAAAACCAAATTGGCAAAATCATTTTTTTTTAAGTTTCATTCACATACTGGTTATTTTATAATATGACAATAAATTAATCATTGCAAAATCAAATTGATAAAATCATTTTTTTAAGTTTCAATCACATATTGGTTATTTTATAATATGACATATTAGTTGTTTTTTAAAAACATTCTTTTTAAGTTAAAATAGTAAATAGTACCAGTTAAGAGCAATTTTAAAACCAAAAAAAAGGGAAAAAGAATACGAGTTAGTAGATTAAAATAGCAATTTTTTGAAGTGCAATTTTAGAAAATTGAAGAGTTTTTTTTTTAACCTTTAAAAAAACAGTGAATTTGAAAGGGAAAAAACACAGATCATTCGAATGTATATATAATTAATTGACTAGTATATATATATATATATATATATATATATATATATATATATATATAATACTGTTTTTGTGCGGACCATTCCGCATTTTAAGAGTGTAAACCGGACATGTGTCACCTGGCGGTGAGTGCAGAAAGAGAGAGAGTGTGTATAATAAAATAAATATAATTAATTGTTGCACTATCTTCAATGTATGTATATATACACCAATTGTCGACATAGTAAAATAAAAAAAATTAAAAAAGTTCGTGATGGCGTGAATCGACACATGAGGCGCATCGAGGCGTAAGCCTCAAATTCAACTCTGAAGCTTAAGCCTCAAGGCAATATTTTAGTGATTCGCCTCGAGGACCTCGAGTGATTTTTAAAACATTGGTAGGCGCTATGAAGAATGTCCTCATCTCCTCCCTTCATGGTTGCCCAAGTGGTGATCAGGAGGTACCTTGTCGAAGGCCCTTAACCCATGAAAGAGGTCTCTCTCATAAGTGGGCGCTATGAAGAATGCCCTCATCTCCTCCGTCATGGTTGCCCAAGTGGTGATCTAGGGTTGTTGGGTCAACATACGTCTTTTGATCATGTCATTCCACTAACACTAAAGTTTTGTTTCCGCCAATTGGACTCTTGTGCACAAAGACACGTTTGCACTCGAAAGCCTTCTCCATCGCATCTAACCAATCAATGATGTCATCAAGGTAATTGTCAAACATGAAAATATCCACCTGAATGTCTCCATTGAGGCTCTTGGAGAGTAGCCGTAATGCATAGGCTAAATAGTCATCTCCCGGTAGGGCATCCAAAAGATCGCCGTCCTCCTCGGCACGAACTACGGGCACGGGTGCAAGGGAGGGGCCTCATATTAACACCTCATGGTTGATTTCTTTCGATTGCTTGAAGAGACAATTGTCGTGGGGTCAACGAGGGCGGTGATGGCTGATCGGGTGTCCCAATAAGTGTTAGGCAGCTGTTGATTGTGTTTTTGTGGGGGCATAGGCTGCCGAAAATTGGCAGGGGGCTGAGGGGGATATCTTGGAAGGTGGGTAGGTCGAATCAGGGCTGTAGATGGGTAGCGGGTTTGGAGGGAGGCTGGGTGGTGGTTCACAGAAGCCTGGTGAGCTGTGCAGGCAAGAGGTTTGGTTTATGCCAGGAGTGTGAGGGCAGGGCAGGTAAGTGGTACTGTTCTAACCGAATTTTTGGGTCTGCTAAGGGATTTGGGGGTTTCGGCTACGGTTATGAGGATATAAGGAGGGTCAACTGGGGCTGGGGTATGGGTTTTGCAAGATTGGTGGCTGGGATTCATACAAGGGTTCACCAAGAGGTTGTTTTCCACGTCTGTGACCATGGGAGGTGGAGGCGATATGGTGGTGTGTGGTAGTTGACCGAATCGGTGGGGAGGAGGCCGGGTTCTGCTGGCAATAGGGCCGGATGAGGGTTCAGGTTGAGATAGCGTCGTGGATGCCCCTCATGAACCACATCACTTTGAGATTGGGAGCTTTTTTGCCTTCTTCAAGCAAGAGTACATGTTCAATATTGGAGACTTATTTAATTTTTTAAGTTAAGCGAGTTGTGACTCGTACCATGTTCAAGAGTAAGGAGTCCTTTACTGTCGACGACTTTTTCCCATTCGGAAAGGAAGTGAATATGTCTGAGGTGATTAGGTTATGTAGAATTAAGATTTTTAGCCTCATGTGGACCCGTTCTTTGATATTTGTGAATCCCACCAAGTGTTTAGCGTTTAGTGTTAGAATGTCTGTTGTGTGTGCTCCATTCAATATGTGGTATTGTCGCACTCTGCATTCTATGACTCAAGGTGGCAAGTTTAGAGAGAAGGCTCTTAACTCTTCTGCTTAGTACAAATTTGCTAGATCGTGTTGGGTTTCCAGTAATTGCAGCTTCCTTCTCAAGTGGGGGAGCTTGCCAGTGTTCGTGTTGATACAGTGGTGAAGCCTTTTTATGCCCTGGAGATCAAGGTAAGCTTTCTTAAACTAGGGAGAGTGGGGTGCCTGCACGAGGGAGTTGGCCCCTAGTAGGGTTGGCCAATATATGAAGGGGGTAGATATTAGTATTATTCTGATATACTTGATTTTAGGTATTAGAATTTTCGTTAGAGCATCCATTATTAACTGCAAGTTATTTACTTGACTTTGTGAGCAAGAACAACCTTAGCCTAAACTGAGAAATTTGGCCTCCCCACGAACGAATGAGAATGAAAGTGATAAACCCTACTTTTTCTTAGTTGATGTTGTGATGAAATTGCTTCCACTCATTTAACATCAGATTAGTCTCAAGTTGAATTTTGAAAGTGGAATTCTATATGGTGAGAGGTGGATCTGGATAGGCTGCGTCTCTTTTCAATAGTATCATGTTGTGTACATCTTTGTTTAGGAAGGTCTAACACGTAGTAGAGCTTCAATACCATCAAGCAATGGATTTATATCTATCTTATAAATCTCCCTCCCCTAGCAAATAGGAGGTCTAACAAATAGGAGGTAACACTGAAAACAAATAGGAAAAGTGAAGATCTAAAAAAAAGTAGAGCAAAAAAGTCGGTGCTTCTATAAAACTGCTGACTAGGGTTAAAAAGATCATTTATTTCTAACATATATGGATGCCTAAATAGATCTCTCTCTAAAGGGATCACAAGTACTTGGTCCCAGTTTTAAAGATTCATTTGTAGTCTCTCCCATACTTCTGTTTTTTTAATTGTTGGTCCTATTGTAACAAACATAGGACAAGTGTCATTCTCTGCTAAAAGAAAGATGGGCGGTTACAAGGCGGTTGGAGTCGGTTTTGGGTGGTTATTAATACAATTAAAATTACATGGGATGGGATGGGAACCCAACAAAACTTTGGAAATTGGACAAAACCCAAAATACCTAGTCTCTGAATGACTCGTGATTTATTTCTTCCACATCCAAAAAAAATTATGTCTTATTTCTTTCGCATACAAAGAAGACAATTATGTCTCAGTGTCTAAGGTAGGTAATATTTGCTTAACATTCGAGAAGTGTCACACATTTGTATGAAATAAATAATTGAGAACATGAGCATTTAATCCTATATAAACATAATTTTTTGCATCCAATCCCACATATTTTAGAATCTTCTTGACTTGGCCCCACTTTGATAATACGATATGAGACTTAACCCCGGTTTTTGAAGACAAATATAATCATACCAACAAAAATGACACACTGCCATTTCTTCCTTTTTCCAATGCCCAAACAACCCTCCCCCTTAACTAACCAACATATAAAGGACCAAATTAACACTAGCCGTCGTCTCGTTCCTCCTTCCACCTCAGTATTTAATACACCTCCATCACCAACTTCTAATAATTTCTCCGACAACTTGTATCGGCCCCTTCCTCAAAATTCCCTTCTTGTGTAAACCCAAAGTTCAAAATCCTAAGATGATTTTTTAAGCCTTAATAACAATGAACATTCAAAATTTAATTAACCTAATCACAAACATAATAAAAAATCAAATCCCATACACAAAGAGACTAAGAAAGGTGAAACACTTCAAACAAATGTAAATGAATATAACAGTAATTCTATGTGACAAAATAGTTGGCCCATTGTTGATTCAACAATCGTCTTGAGTCTCAAATGTCACCCCGAGTATTGATTTTTGTTAGGATTTCTCCGATTGGGTACGGGATAGTAATCTAGGGTTTTTCACTGCAAAATGAGGGTGGTGGAGATGAACAAGTAGCAAGTAATGTTTCGAGAGGAGTGTTTTATAAGTTAGATAGTTAAGGTGGAGGGCAATTTTGAGCATTTCGAAAAAGGAAGAAATAGGAGTATGAAGTGTGTGATTTTGGTGTTACGACTAATTTGTCTTCAATAAGTCAAAAAAGGCCCATATTTTTGTTGTGCCCCGACGCCCAAGTTGTTGGGGCACCCTCCAATCAACCACAACCCTAAATATAATCAAGATAAAATAGTAATAATGACAAGCACATAAAGATGTAAACAAGAAAGACACCACCAGGCCTGATTCCACTTTATTTGAAAAAATTACAAATACAATAGAGAATATACAAGAATAAATCACATACCCTCTACTCTCTTACCCAAATGCCGAATAGCCATTGTACACTAACTCTCCACCCAAGTGAATCCAAGTTCTAAGCCAAGAACCCTCTCAATCTCTTGCCCTCAAGTATTTTCGAAGTGTTTTCTAAGTGTTTCCCAATCCGATGTATCCCGCTACCATATAAACCGATGAGAGATCCCCCACACATTACATCTTAAGCACATCTACCATACATGAAACACTCACTCACACCCTTCTTACACCTTTGAGCAATACCCATGGGTGATAGGGAAAATCCCTCACCTCTCACCCCAAACTCTCACCTTTGGAAGATGACTCCCTCTAGCTTTGTATTGTGTTGGTGTTGGTGTGTTTTGAACCATGGCTGAAACCCTCCTTAAATAAGGAGAAAACGTACCCCACGTATGAACAATAATATGGACAGTAGTCCACGTATGAACAGTGCCCGCGCGTATGAATAGTACCCGAGCAAAATTCAAGCCATACTTCACAATTTTATCATTTATTGACCGTCCTAATATGGGACACTTGTCATTCTAAAAATGAATATGCCTTCAGATATAAAAGGGTTCACATAAAAATAACTTCGCGATTATGGGACTTATGGCAAAGTAATAAATGTATGGGATCAGAGCCCACAAAAAAGTCTCAAACGAGACTACACCCTAAAAAATCTATAAAGAATTATCGATATTTAAATTATGGAGATGTGAAAATATGTATTGCCAATGGAAACAACACACAACCAAATAATCACAACATGAACAAAGAGGAAAAACTCTCTCATTGACTCTTAAATGATGCAATTACATTACACATATATATAGCCCTAGAGGAAAGGAGCGGGTCTGATAAAAAAAAAATAACAAAATTGACCTAAATTAATCCTAAATATTCCTAGTGAATATTACCCTATTTTAATTACATTAATATTACATAATAAACACAATTCGAGTGTCTTCAAACTAGGGCCTGATCCACACTATTTGTATGGATACCAATGTTTTACAAGACGAAACAAGGTGCTCGGAAAAAGCCTTTAGGCTTACGCCTCTTGGTGGGTTAAGTGAGGCTTGCGCCTCTGATGCTCAAGGCTTAGTGCGGTTCGCCTCAAGGCACGAGACCCGTGAGCCTCACTGTTTGCTCTCATTTTTCAGTTCAGAAGAGAAAAAAAAGTAAATGTTATTCACTACATATGAAAGTTTATGTAGGAGGGTAGTTAGACGGGAATCTATAAATGATACGAAGTGGTGGGAGTTAGACTCCTTCGTAGATGAAGCTATCTCAGACTAGTACTACTACTATTGAAGTGGTAGGTTCCTCAACAAGCCCTTAGTCTAATGTGCCTAAAACAAGCAGACCTTATTTGCACATTCACGACACACAGGACATAGGCTAGAGTTGTTATGCTGCACATTGAATACACAAGTTGTTAGAAGCATTCAACCGCCATTAATTCACTCACACATCTCTCACACAACCCTAACAAAATAAAGAGGCCTATATGGAGTCATCAAAGGAAGGAAAAAAGTGAACGATCCAGTATCGAACATCGCAGCTCTGGGTTATTTGAAGGCTTTATTTGAAGGTTTTACTTCTTTGTGTCTGCTGATTTTGTTATACATGTATTCAATTTTATTAACGAGTGTTAGATAGTGTTTTTTTCCTCATATTGTTATATACAAGTTCAATTTTATATACGAGTGTTGGATAATGTTTTCTTTTCTGCTGACTTTATTATTTATAGAATCGTCCCTCAATATAGCTGTTATATTCTATGATAATATAATTATCTATTCAGAAACTTTTTTAATATATGAGATATATTCAGATTTATAATAAAGATATATATTTGTATTTTGTTGTTATATATATGTTGTTAATACATAAAACTTGTGTCATTGTAGTGAATTGTACTGACGTGATGATGTTACTATATACATTGCGTGGTAGCATTTACTTTAAACTATTTGTTTTGATGGTAGATATGATAGATATATTTGTGATTTAGTTACTATTTTATATCATTTGCATTTCAGTGAATTTTTTACGCAAAAAAGAAAAAAATTGAGGCTTATGCCTCCATCCACGTCAAGGCTTATGCCTCACCTCACCAAGACAAAACATCTCAACGCCACCTCTTGCCTTCTAAAACATAGATGAATACCATTGTTTCCATCACTTTCTCCATATATTGCAACCTCTCTCTCTCTCTCTCTCTCTCTCTCTCTCTATATATATATATATATACAAGCAACCGTATCCAAGGAAGGGTGGGGTTTTCGGCCACGCCATCACCCCCCCCCCCTAAAAAGCTCGTCTATGAGTTAAGAAGGGTACGCCTTTGGTCTCGGTTGGAACACAGGAACGAGTGAAAGGATATCGTCGTTTGGAGTCACATGTTGCTCCTTCAACCCCATGCAATAGATAATTAACAACACCAGCTTTAAACATTCCGCTTCTCGATGCCCAAAAGCTCCACACTCAAAAGACACTTGAAATTTGTCACTAGTGTCTGGCTAGCCTTAGGTTGAATGGGTGTTGCAGGTATACTACTCATATCTCTCAACTTCTCGCTACCATCATCTTCAAGCAACCAGCCCCATGGGAACCCCCCAACCCCCCCCCCCCCCCCCCCCACACACACACACAGAAAAATCCAGTCCACTAGTTTATAGGGGTACGCATTTGGTCTTGGGAGAACAACAGATACAAGTGAAAAAATCTCGTCTTCAGATTCACATGTTGTTTCATCAACCTCTGTACAATCACCCTCTTCTTTCTCTATAGACAGCCCACTTCTCGATGACCGAAAGGCCCACACTCAAACCACTTTAAATATATCGATGGTGTCTCGCTAGCCTTAGGTTCCACGGGTGTTATCAGTGTACTCCCTCCTCCTTGATTAGTCCGAAAATATTTTCACTATTCAGGCATACTCAACCAATTTCTCAAGAGTTACTAAAATATAATTTAGATTTGGCATATAGTTGCCACACATTGAAAATCCGATCAACCTCGCTTCTCAAACTCATTTAAGTTGGCGTGAGTGTAAAGAAGGTAGAATTGCTAGGAGTAGTCAGAAGACGAATTTTTCCAAAGCGATTAGACTCAAGTGAACAAATCACATTTTTAAGTCATTGGCACAAAGGCAACGAGGAGATATTTCTTCGTTTTGGCCCACGTGGCGATTGAAGCCTTCCCATTCTCAAAAGGTCATTGGAACAACCCATTCCACCATACCTTCACATACCTAAACAATTTGGTAGTAAGATCCACTTTAGGCCATAACATTCATCTTGGTCCGTAGGCGCGAAAGGGGTCAATTCGGTCTTCATCAAATAACTCAACGGAATCAACTATGGGGCCCACAACAGCGGGCAGCCGCGGTTGTCCACGTTGGGCGGGTGGTGCGGGATGCCTTGGTGGTTGCGGTGGGGGCCATGGAGCTTATCCTCTCACCGACACGATTTCAGGCATGCAAATGCCATGTGTCCGTCCCTCAGCATCGGAAACATACTCAATTCTCAGTGATGAAACAGGCTTGTTGTAGTAGGGCTTGTTAAATGCCGAGGAATTCCATCATTTGCTCCAAATGATCGAATATTTTCTCCAATTCTATCATCCTAACTCAATGCAACACAATAATATTAACTCAATGAAGAGTGATCTCCGTTCTGATACCACTTGATGAGAATGTGATAGCCGCATACTCAAAAACAAAGATTTTTGTTCAAAACAGCATTCAACTTTTTTCCACCTTACATTTCCATACAAAACTGTCATTAAACGTCCAATTCAGCACTGCAAGGACTAAAATGAAATGCTAAAAAATCCAACAGTGTTCCTGAACGGAAAAAAAAATCGATAACTAAATTATAAAATCCAACATCAAGTAAAGTTCATTATGCATTTATGTAATTAATTAATTATAAAATTAACACTAGCTAATGGAGAAAAGAGAAAGAAACAGAAACACGCAACTAGGGAGACACACTTGACACCCATTAAGAACCAAAAAGGAATAAGAGCAAAAGATAACAAGAACCTCTTCTTAAAAGCCAAAAGATGAAATGTTAGCTCAAACTGAGAATCTGCATCACCGTATGAAAGGGTTACTATAGTATTAGCATGGAACAACCCTCCATGCACAGAGCATGCATACGGAAAGCCTACATACACCCATTGAGGGGAGGAAATAAACCTTCTTCAATGACAACTCTAAAAGTCTCAAAAAGATGTGATGAGACAAGTATAGGAAGTATCTAGACACTTGACAAGTTCAAAGAACAATGGAATATTTATAAAGACTTGAAATAAATAAAAAAAAAGGTCATTTTAGACAACTTTATCAGGCCTTTGGTAAATTAGCTATAAATTCTAGATACTTCCGAATGACGAACCTTTTATTGCATTAGAATATAGACTCGAAGGAATTTTCTAACCAGGTCTAATTCAACCATTTCCAATTAGTGAGAAGAGTCAGGTTTCAAGACAAAGACCACGATAATATGCAATGATTCATTCCTCCCACTCAGAAAAGATCATGTCTCCTCAAGTCATCCATGAAATCTTGTAAGTTCAGATCAAAGTTCTTCAATATTAGGTACATAAGGACGCATACAGACATCAAGAACCAAAGTATTAACACAAATTTAATTGTCAGAAAATCGAGAAAATAGAAGGAAATACAAACACACAAATTGAAAAAACAAAGTGGCACCCATTGGAAATCCACAAGGGATAAGAGTAGGATACAACATGAACTCCTTCACAAAAAACAAAAGCTGGGATTTTATATCAAACTCATGATCTTCATCACCACGTGAGGGGGTACATATAAGTATTGACATGTAATATCCCTACATGCATAGGAAATGCCAAAAGACACTTATTTAGAGTTAGATGTAGGCCTAGGGGAGTTGATTGCATTTATTTTCCGCCTTTGTTAATTGTTATCACCTCATATGTAATTTGGATATAATTAATTAATTCGGTAAAATTATAAAATTTGACTTAATTAATTTGATTGGAAACAAATTAAATCGATATCCTTAATTTGCACCATATCTGTCTTATCTCAATAAATTCATATTGAACTAATATACTGACCTAAGATAAATTAATAATTGGAATTAAAATTGGATATCATTAATTTGAGATTGATGTAATTTATCGACCATAGGAAACTCGTGTTTTTCAACAATGAAAAGTTATGTCTATTACATGACAGACTATAGATAGTTCAAATTCATTCTTCATACCGGATTGCATCAAGGTTCCAAGTATACAGTGGAAACATTTGATTTCATAGTAGAACAACCGTTTGTGTCCTTAGGCTCCAAATGGATTTTTATGGGAATCTCCTTACAAGAACTTTGATTGGTTAAGATGCAAAGGTATGGAAGTGGAATAAATATAAACAATAGGTGTTAAAATTTCTTTTATGGCTTAATAGTTAGAAGTCGAATTTTCAATTGTTCACAATGTGAATCTTAATAATTAATAATGCAATAAGGATGATCCTGCAATGTGTTGTATACTTGTATGTGTAAATATATGTTCTATCAATAAACCTCTTTATTCCGCTAAATTTATTAAAGCAATCATAATCTCAATATTGGAACTGTTTTTGAGACATTTAGCTTGGTTGCATAACTTTTGTATGGTCATAAATTAATATAAGAACCCTAAGACACAATATTGTTTATAAAGCTGCTCTTTTTCATCCAATAGTACAATATCTTCAAGGATTCTGACCCAATGTTCCTTTCCAGACTAGTACCATCAAGATTTCTTCGCTTCTTTTTTTTCTCAAAGAAAAATAGAATCACTCACTCAGAACAGATTTTTCTCAGAAATAATCCTCCTAGGGACAGAGCCAAATTTATATGGCAGTCGTACTCTAAGAAACTAAGGGTGCATTTGATAGCACATATTTTTCATAGAAATTCCCAAGATTCCAACTTTTGGTAGTGTTTGATAGGAAATATTTCCTGTGGAAAAATTTGGGATCATTTGGCCTTTGGTCCCCTTTTGTTATGTGGTATATCACTTTGAGTGTTAAAGTTTAACAAATTAACAATTCTGGTACCAATTTCACTTTTTGTGGCATTTTGCAACGATCTCCACAAAAGCTTCGCAAAAAGTGAAAATGATATCCAAAGTGATAATACATTAAACTTTGACACCCAAAATGATACGAAAAAATCCTCGGCGACGAAAGGCCAATGACCCCAAAAAAATCCGCCTCTGCTTAGATACAGCTTGAAGATGCTAACGCTTACATTTTCCATGGAAAAATTTCGCCAACACCCTCGAGGAAAAAATTACCCAGGGATAAAGAACTTGCTTTAAGACTAGCTAAATACATCTTTTTCATCCACTACAATCAATCACACAAAAGACAAAACCTAGTGGAAAGAGCATTTTCCATGGATATTTTTTTCTTTTACATGGATGCAATCAAGCACATCCTAAACTTCTCTCTTGAGATCAGTGAAAAAACTCAAAGCGACTGCATAACCCACCCAGATCTTAGAAGGTACATCAAAATATCAAGGGAGAAAGTAAAAAAAATGAAAAGGATCCTTCATACCTTCAAAGATAGAAAGGATGAAGCTGCAGATGAAGTCTTTAGCCCAGGAAATCCAATATTGTACGAGATGCTCCCATCCGGTTTATACAGGCCAAAGTTCCTCTCAGAAGTTGGACCAGGCTTTTGGTTCTCATTAAAAATTGCAAAAATATATGCCTTCAACTTGGTTTTTGGCCTCATTGGGGTCCCCTTCTTCTTGGCAAGCCTTTTACGCAGATTATAATTATAAGTCCTTGCATTTTGTTCTGTAGCGGCAGCTTCATTTTGATCTCCGCGAGAAGCCCAACCTGTTTCTGTAATTATAACCTCCATCTTCCTAAATCCAGCATCTTCCAAAGCAGCATAAGCTGCATCGGTCTGAGCATCGAGCATATTATCATAATGAAGCTTGGTTTTCTGATCATATATTCCCTTGGTTGATTGAAAAAGGGCATAATTTATATCAATCTCACCTGGGTTATACATGTACGCCAAAAACGGGTACGCATTTAAACAAAATGGGGACCCCATATGCGAAAACAACTCCAAAAGAGGTTTCATGTATTGAACGACGTTCTCTCTGAAAGTACAGTTAGAGGGAGGATAAGAATTGGCAAAAACAGCCTGTGAATGGGCAGTGGAAATCTGTACATGGCTTATTTGAAGACTTTTTGTAGCATTGTAAATATTTTGTACCGCACCCAACAAAGCTTCCCACAATTCTAAATCACCCCCTCCGAAAACTTCGTTTCCAACAGCAATGCCAACTATGTTGGTCCCGGGAAGGAACGCCTGCACATTATCTTTGACCCAAGTCAAAGCTCGATCTGAATCAGCGCTGACTTCTTTAACGAGCCCGTTAGGAAGTCCAACCACTAATTCGAGCCCGGACCCACTAAAGGCCTGGAGGACACTGTGATCAGCGTCGTAAATTCTAACATTCTTTATTTTAGCTGCTTTAAGGAGTGCAACAACTCTATCGGGTGATGGGATATTATCAGCAATTCTTCCATAATTTATTCCGTAAGTTCCAGTGAATGCTTTCACCGCCAGATGCCCTGGAATGAAAATACAAAGGAAGTATTAGAACTAGTCTACTTGAGCTTAAATTCTGATCATCTAGATTAGAAGCTCACCAAAAATTTGAGATAAATGAGAAAGAGTGATAAAAATATTTAAACGGCTTAACAAGTAAAAGGATATCTCAAGTTTGGTTTGAGATTAACTCCAGCAAATCTCAGTCTTAATGTGTATCAAGAAATAAATGAGACAGGCTTACGTTTGAAGCTGGAAGTTCTGAATTTTCTAAGTGGAGTTTGAGAAACTACTACTCGGCTTGACTTGGCCACTAATTCTCATTTCAAGGAATTCAAAATAATTTATTCAAAAAACGAGCAATCAATAAAGTGTTTTATAAATAGGGAAAATGAAAAAAAAAATGAAATATTCAGTTTTGGCAATACCCCCCCCCCCCCCCCCCCCCCCCCCCCCAATAAACTACATTCAGGGAGCAAAATTATTTCCAACCCTATTGTAACAAAACATGGGACACTTGTATTTCTCCGAGGAAAATAAGAGGCATGAAAATAACTGATTACAATTTGAATATTAATTGGTAGGGTTGAAGAAGGTTATTACAATTTAGAAAAAATAAAAATAAAAGAGGAATTGTTGTCTACTTAAACTTTCAAAATGGGCGTAAAGCCTGAAAATCTACTACTTTTAATGCAAAAAAATAAATACCCCCCCCCCCTGACTTGTGCATTTTGTTGCAAAGACCCCCTTCCATAGAGTTTCCAGTGATGTTTAACGGCACATATGGAAGTCTTTTCAACAAACTGCCTAGTTCAAGGGTCTTGTGTTAGAAATAGATCAGGGGGTTTCTTGCAAAAATTGCATATTTCATGTTTGTTTTTTTGCACCTTGCCCTTTTTTAGAAACAATAATTTTGTAAAGGTGTGTAATTTATCAAACAATCATGAGTTTAGCTTAAATGTATGTTTAATCATGCTTCTCTCCATAATTTGATACCTTAAGGTAGCTAATACTACTTTCCCATAGAATATATCAAACAAAACTGGTGCAGGCCAGTATGCAACTTAGAACATCCACAATGGGGAGGCATAATGCCAAAGAAATTTGTAATTTTACAGAATGTCTGGTCTGCAATGGTGGGTAGTTTACAACAAACTTCCTACGAACTTCGTAGGAATTCCAACGAAAAACCGAAGTCCGTAGGAAATATAAATAATTTTTTTATCATATTTCTTGGGTTCTTACGAACAATAGTAGTTCGTAAGAATTCCTACAAAACTTCTGTTGTTCGTAAGAAATATTAACTTTGTTTCCTACGAACAACAAAAGTTCGTAGGAATTATTTTGCAAAACTTAACCCTTCCACCACTGCAGGAGTGATACTAACGAAAGGCAAAATTCACTTTTGGGTTGGTATACTTGCCTTTCACGAGGCTCCCCCACTACTGATGCTCTTAATCTAAAAAATCCAACCTACTGATTCAACAATAAAATACTAAAAATATATCAGTAAAGAATCAGATGATTTCAGTTTGTGATATCATTTTAGAACTTATCTGGTATAAACTTACATAATGTAGATATATATACATGCCAATATATCTATATATAAACTATATTATATATAGGTCAACAAAATACAAAGGGAAAGGCTGCTGAGTGGTCTCCACCTTAAGAACAGACCAAAATTTAAAAATAATAAAAAGTTGATATTTTTTTAAACCAAACATGAGGAGATCAAGACATTCAATCCGGAAG
Source organism: Sambucus nigra (assembly GCA_949130495.1). Classification (NCBI taxonomy): domain Eukaryota; kingdom Viridiplantae; phylum Streptophyta; class Magnoliopsida; order Dipsacales; family Adoxaceae; genus Sambucus; species Sambucus nigra. The sequence continues at coordinate 412,690,524 of OX422223.1, forward strand.
TGACTGATATGATCATCAAAAGTTTCAACAGACGGCACATGTACATATTTTTCAATTTTGCATTTCACCCGATTTCAAGTTGAACTTTTTGATAATTATTTTTTTGCAGATGCTGCTACAGAGATTATATCCACCAAATTTTGCTAAAAATGCCCGTTTTTATTTGTTGTCCGCAGAGATGTCCTATATAATACACGCACCAAAAAGTGAAAAAAACAATTGCTAAACAACCAGATGGTTTTCAGTTAGTAAAAACATCTTGGAACTTATATAGAATAATAGTATAACTTCCATTGTATGCTTATTATATATACACTCACGCGCTCTAACATACCTCCATCAATTTTTATAAATACTAAAACATTGTATTTTTCAACCGATTTTGGTGGAGATGATTTCAATGAGAAAATAATCTCGAAAAGTCATCTAAACTTCCAAAACAAAAGTGGGTGGAATGATGATCAAAAATTTCGTCGCTTGAAAATGTACATGTACACCCAATTTTCATTAACCAACTAGATGGTTGTATTTTTCCGCTGAAACTATTTCGAGATGATCTGTTTTCGAGATCATCTCCCACCAAATTTGCTTGAATTTTTTTATTTTTATAAAATCACTATGTTCTTTAGGTGTGTTGGACTATGCATGTGTGTGTGTGTAAATAAATAAAAATAGGAAAAGCAAGAATACCACAAACCCAATTGGAAGAAAGTAGAATCCTATCAAATCCAATCCAAAATAATTAGAAACCAAAATCATCCAATTTGATGAATCATTAAAACTAGAGCAAACTTAAAAACTCCCACACAATCAAATTCCATACAAATTCAAATACAAAAAAATATTCAAACAAGAACATCAAAATACACAATCAAAGAAGAAAAAGAATCATAATTAAAACCCAAAACCACCCAATTTAACAATCAAATTTCACATCAATCAAAAAAATCATCAAAAAAATATTACCTTTTGGAGTGAAGAATGCAAACAGAACAAGAAAAAACTCAACAGAGAATCTCAAAACCCTCATTGATTCCAATTGAGATCATAAAGCTTCTTCTCACTCATAACACATTATTACACATATCTTCTCTCTCTCTCTAAAAGTTCAACTTTTTTTATTCTCTCTCTCTATATATAGGTGTGGGTGGGTGTGTTGTATTTTCTGTGAGGTGGGTTTTTATTTTTCCGGTGGCCGGAGAGAGTATAATTTGGTAGGGGGTTTTGTAGAGAAGTGTTTAGGTGGGTGTTTGTTTCTTGATATTTGGAGTATTGGGTGGGTTGGACTTGTTTTATAAGCATTATTTGTACGTTTGTTGTCGAGCTTTTGATTGGTGCTTTAGTTTTTACTTTCTTCGTTTCTTCCTTCCCCTCGTTTCACGCGTACTACACTATTAGAATAGCCAAACAAGTCCACGCGCTTTCTTCGTGACACATAACCTACAAATATCTATTTCAATAAATAGATTAGGGTCCGTTTGATATAACACGGCAAATGTGGCAAATGGTGGCAAATTACAAATTTGTCCACTATTTTGTGTGTTTGATGATCATTATTTGTCATGGAAAATTTTTCATGGATACCCATGCTCACATACAAATTTGCCATCATTTTCCCACTTTTGTTGGCAAAATTTGTTTACCTATATAGCAAAGCAAAATTTCTCCACAAATTTGTATCCTTTTTAAAAATATTAAAAAACTATTTTTTGTTTGTTAAAAACTATTTTTTTTAAAAGAAACGTTTTTTTTCGTAAAAATTATTTTTTCTGTTTTAAAAACTGTTTTTCCGTTAAAAAAAAGTTTATATTTTGTTAAAATCGTTTTTTTTAAATTGTTTGTTTGTTTGTTAAAATTGTGTTTATTTTGCTAAAAACAGTTTTTTTCGTTGAAACTGTTTTTTTTTTTTTTGTTAAAAACTGTTTTTTTGTTACAAGTGTTTTTTCTTTACAAAAAATCATTCTAAACTGTTTTTTTGTTAAAAGTGTTTTTATTGTTAAAAACTGTTTTTCTAAATAAATGTTTTTTTTCATAAAAATTATTTTTTTTGTTGTTAAAAACTGTTTTTCCGTTAAAAAATGTTATTATTTTGTTAAAATCGTTTTTTTAACTGTTTGTTTGTTTGTTTGTTAAAACCGTTTTTATTTTGTTAAAAACTGTTTTTTTTTACAACTGTTTTTCTTTAAAAATAAAATCGTTCTAAACTGTTTTTTTTGTTCCAAGTGTTTTTATTGTTAAAAACTGTTTTTCTAAATAAAAGTTTTTTTCCCATTAAAACTGTTTTTTTTTTCTGTTTAAACTGTTTTTTTGTTAAAACATTTTTGTTTTTGTTAATTTTTTCTTAAAAAATTGTTTTTTTTGTTAAAGCTTTTAATTTTATTAAAAACTATTTTTTTTGTTCTAAACTGTTTTTTGTTTTTATTTTCCATCAATGCTATCAAACAACTCATTTTTGTCACCTAGAAAACTAATCCTATCAAACAACCTTATGTGCCACATTATAAGATTTGCCCTCACAAATTTTGCCATGGCAAATTTTATTATGGAAAAATTTGCCATGCTCTTCATTTGCCCACTTTTGTATCAAACGGACCCTTAGTTCAATAAAAAACAAGCGTGAGACATCCTAAGAGATAATTACATAGAGATAAATTTATCATACAAATATTTCGAAGGAGATTAACACGAATCAAGAAGTGGATCAATCAACAGATTAGAGAAGACTAACATGATTTTGTCTCCTCCACCTCTGAAAATGTAACTCTCACTCTAAAAAAAGGAGACATGTAACTTTGTGATGTCGAACCACGTAAATTCTTTGTTGTGAGATTGTTTTACTCGTAGTTTGGCCTTAACTTCTTAGATTTATTCATTGTGATTATTTGCACTCACAATTGGCGTCATCCATGAAAAATGACTTTTTTTTCGAAGTTAAAGCCAGCAAGTTAAGCAATGTCTCACCCTCACAGTGCACCTGTTATGGATAATCAACGAGGTGGAATGCCACCATACAAAGTCATTTATGAGATCCACCTGAACAGGAGTCAGGTTGCTCCTCATCTACGATATCGCCCATAGGATCAGTACTTTGAGCAGAGCAACGAGCAGCCCAAACTAACCTAAATTTCGTGGCTTGTCCAAACTTATGAATAATGATCCCATCAGCAAGAGGAGGCAATGCACCTACAAGTGAAGGAGAACGAGCATCTTCAACGACGCCTGGAGAGAATGGAGCGAGAGCTTCAAGGAGATAAGTGCAAGCATCGTGGTCAGACGCCTAGGCCTCAGGCGAACAAAACTCACAACCGAGGAAGGAGCACTAAAAACACGAGAGGCACCCGACGAGGAAAATCAGGAACAGGGACATCATATACACGATATCCAAAGTCTGGTGCGAAAGGAGATGAATCAACACCCAGATAATTGCGGGACTTGATCCACCTAGGAATGGTCCAAAAGGCCCTCATCACTCAGATGCAATTCCCCTTATCTAAGTCAATTAAGGATCAAAAGCCTCTAAAGAAGTTTATAACCCCAAGGTTCAAAGTGTACCGTGGAAAGACCAACCCTATTGATCACGTACACCAATATAGGCAAGCGATGACTTTGTGGAATCAGAGCGGCGCTCTTATGTGATGTATATTCCCTTCAACTTTGGGGATTGTTGATACCAAATTTAGTCTGCTGACGTGAATTAATTATGAGGAGACACGTGTCAATCTACATGGCACCTACAAGCATTTTTTAACAACACCTTGACTTCGAGGAACTCAACCTCCCCGACCAACTCAGATGCTCCGAGCAACAAGTGTTCTCCGAGGAACATTACTACACCGAGTAACTCATAAGTACCGAGCTACTCAGGCGGTCCGATCAGCTTAGGTGGTCCGAGCTGCACCTCGTACAGAGCATTAATATCAGGATAACCAACAGATTAATTGTGCATTGAATGCGCATTATTCTCATACAGATGTACACGCCTATTGGACAACGGTGTATTACCCTTTCACATGTACAGCCTCGGGGCTATAAATACATTGTATCATCCTAATTGTAAGGGGACTCGGAATTTCTTGGTAAAACCTGTTATCGAGAATTCCCAAACAGTCAGCAATAATAAAAACAGTGGATGTAGGTCATTCTAATAAGGCTGAACCACTTTAAAATTCTTTGTCTTATTTATTTTTACCTGTGATTGAATAATTAGAGATATTATAAGTTTTTACATCAACGGATTGGCGTCGTCTGTGGGAAACGACTGTAATTTTCGTTTTTCACCAAAAATAATTCGTCACAAATGGTTGATTATCCTGAATCCAGCAATCGAAACGCTGGAAACCCCCCAAATCCATCTGCTCCCCCAAATGTCCAAGATCTGGCTGGAATAATGGCTAATTTGGCCCAGGGCCAAACGGCCATGCAAGAAACCATGCGACAACTCATGCAAACTATCTAGGGTGGAGCGCCGACCCATTCAGGACAACGAAGTGTTCAAAGAAACATCCGTTTACCTTCTTCGTGTACCAATTCATATCGCACTGAGAGATATGATGATTTTTCTTATGAACCGGGTCGAACTTCGTCAGTACGAGCCACATATACTGAACAACACACCATTCTCTCTCGAGAAAGGACTAGTGCATTGGAGAGGTTAAGTAGGGTTTCTCCTTTTGATCGATTGGGCCCTAGGAGGAACAAAAGTCCTTCTAAGACTGTGTCGAGGAGCTTTCGACGACCGTCAGACCTAAGGGAAGGATCTGCCCAGTCACGACCAGCTGCTCGTCATGATAGATCCCAGGAAGCCACGTCAACACGATCAATTGCTCGAACAAACAGGCCCGATGAGGGAAATAATGCATGAAAAAGCTCTATCCAAAGGCTGGAGGATAAACTAGGGGAAATGGCTAAGGCCAAGAATCCTCTACAAAGAACTTTTGTCCAATGGACACCTTTTATCCAAGAAATTGTGGATTTTCCCACACCATCGAAGTTCAAAGCACCTGTTGTGACTCCTAAATATAATGGAAAAACTGACCATGTCCTTCATATAGAACAATACCAAACAGCTGCCGACATCTATGTTGTTCCAGATGAGATGAGATGCAGGGTATTTTCGGAAACTCTTACCGGATCTGCTCAAATATGGTATAATAATCTTCCTCGGGGTAAGATTTCAACTTTCTTTCAACTGGCCGAGCTAATCATTGGAAATTTCTGCTTCGGAGCAAAACCAGTTAAACGAGTAGCACACTTGTTAAGTGTTAGACAAAAAGCAGGTGAGAGCACCAGGGATTATATAACTCATTTCAATAACGAGAAACTCGAAGTTATCGATTATGAGGAAAATACAGCAATTACTGCTTTGATGAGTGGGCTGCTGCCCAACAAGTTGTACTACACTTTGGCCAAAGATCCACCCAGAACCATGTCAGAATTGATGGCAAAAGCAGCTAAAATCATGAATGCCGAGGAAGCCATGATTGCGAAGAAGAATATGGACACCAAATAAACCAAGGTGGAGATTGATAAGGCTAAAAAGAAAGAGCATAAGAATAATTGTGGAGACAATCAGTTGAAAGTGAAGTCATCATGGGAGGTATTGAAGAAATTTAAAAATTATACTCCTTTGAAAGTAGACATCAACCACGTTCGAGAGGAAATCAAGAACAGCGAGGAGCTAAACTGGCCAGAGAAAATGAAGACAGACCCTGACAAGAGGAATAAGGCCAAATATTGCGAGTTCCACAAAGACCATGGCCACACGACCAAAAATTGCATAGCTCTTCAGAATGAGATCGAAGCACTCATCAGACGAGGAAAGCTGACCAAGTACGTTGATCGTAAAAATGAAAGAAGAAGCAGCGACTGAGCAAGACAGAGGTCTAGATCTCCTCGTCGAACAGAGGAGAACAAGAAAAGAGATCATGAAGAAGATCCATAAGATGACCCCGATCTCCCCAAAAAACCAAGACAACCAGAGCGTGAGGTATTCTCAATTCGTTTTGGATCATTTGATTATAATGTTATTACAGGTGGAGATGCAGGAGGTGGAGACCTTAATGCAGAGAGAAAAGCTTACCTTAATGAGGCTCAAGCTTGTTCATACATTCAACGAATAAATCTAGCTGAGGGTGATCGCCTGAGGAAGGTAAACAAAGAAAAACTGGTCATCGGTTTCTCCAAGAACGACCTTGCAGGTGTGCTATATCCTCATGATGACCCACTGGTGATCAAAATGAGGATGAAGGAAGCAATGATCTCAAGAGTACTGGTAGATAATGGTAGCTCGACAGATATCATGTTCTACTCATGCTTTGACAGTTTAAATCTAAAGTTGTCTCAGTTAGAACCTTATCACAGGCCCCTCCTCGGTTTTGCTGGCGAGAAAGTTTTTCCACTTAGGACGATCAAGTTAGATATGTTCATCGGTACATGGCCCGCTTGTCGAATAGAAAGAGTACGTTTCTTTGTGATGGATAAGAATGTCCAGTTATATTATAATATCATCATGGGAAGGGTATGATTAAAGAGGTTTGAAGCAATACTATCTACTGTACATCAATGCTTGAAATTTCCAACTAGTTTTGGAGTAGGAGTTGTGAAGGGTAACCAAAAAGTAGCTCGGGAATGCTATTATTCATCTGTCGAGCAGGAAGAACTAGAGGAATCTAGGAAGAAGACTACTACCTATCAAGTGGAGGAAGGTGCAGAGATTGAAATATTAGATCCTAGAGATGAGTCGTAACTAGTGAAAGGACAGGTAGTGGAAGCTATTAAAAATGTCAATCTGGACGACGAGCACCCGGAACGAACAACTCAAATAGGTTCGTCATTGGATGCTTCGATAAAACAGGAATTGATAGTTTTCTTAAGAAGCAGAAAGCAAACTTTTGCTTGGAGTCATGAAGACATGCTAGGAATAGACCCAAATTTCCTATGTCACGAGCTCAATGTGAATAAGGAGATCAAGCCAGTGAAGCAGAGAAGAAGAGTGTTCAGCCCCGAGAAGAACCAAGCTATACAAGAGGAGGTCGAGAAGCTCCAGAAAGCTTGCTTTATTGAAGATGTTAAATATCCAGATTGGTTAGCAAATGTGGTGATGGTGAAAAATAAGAACAACAAGTGGAGGATGTGTGTAGACTCCACCGACCTCAACAAGGCATGCCCAAAGGATCATTTTCCTCTGCCCCGAATTGATCAATTAGTGGATGCTACCTCGGGACACGAGCTGTTGAGCTTCATGGATGCTTATTCTGGTTATAACCAAATTAAAATGAAACCTGAAGACAGGGAGAGTACCTCTTTCATTACCCCTAGGGGAACTTATTGTTATAATGTTATGCCTTTTGGTTTCAAAAATGCAGGTGCAACATATCAACGGCTGATGAATAAAGTCTTTTCAGAACAAATCAGTTGCAATATGGAAGTTTATGTTGATGATATGCTGACGAAGAGCAAGAGAGCTGCTGACCATCTAATTGACTTAGGCCAGACCTTTGATCAACTAGATAAATACCAAATGAAGTTGAATCCAACCAAGTGCATATTCGGAGTACGAGAAGGCATGTTCCTCGGGTATATTGTCAACCAACGAGGAATCGAAGCAAACCCAGAGAAGATCAAGGCTCTATTGGGACTACGATCTCCAACGACGAAGAAGGAAGTGCAAAGTCTCACTGGGCGAGTTGCAGCACTTAATAGATTTGTATCACGAGCAACAGATAGATGCCTCCCATTCTTCAAAACACTCCGAAAAATGTTTGAATGGAATGATGAATGCGAGAAGGCTTTTCAAGAGTTGAAGAAATATCTGGGAGCATCTCCACTGTTGTCCAGACCAGTGATGGGAGAAAGATTGTACTTATATTTGGCAGTGTCAGAGAATGTAGTTAGCTCGGCATTGATAAGAATGGAGGATGGAGTTCAAAAACCGATCTATTACACTAGCAAGGCCTTCCGAGGAGCAGAGATCAGATATCCAAGACTGGAAAAATTAGCACTAGCATTGATCGAGGCGAGTAGGAGAATGAGGTCGTACTTCCAAGCTCATACCATAGTTGTGTATACTGATATGCCATTGAGGCAAGCTCTTCATAAACCAGAAAAATCGGGGAGATTGATGTACTGGGCAGTAGAACTTGGCGAATATGACATAGTTTATGAACCCAGATCGTCGCTTAAAGGGCAAGCAGTAGCAGATTTTATAGCAGAGTTCACCTACCCCGATACCTCCGAGGAGCAAAAGCTGAGCACCGACCAACCTGTGGATGTTACAGGATCGTCAAATTTAAACCCCGATCAACTTAAGATGGTCGACGAGCAAGAGAAGATGGTCGACGAACAAGAGGATAAAAGAAAGCAACAAATATTCCACCGAGGAACTCTGCCAGATCAAAAATTTAAAGACGAGGTGCCTATATGGAATCTATATGTGGATGGCTCATCTTGCACTACAGGCTGTGTGGCAGGGATTGTTTTGAACAGCCCGGACAAGGTCGATGTGGAGTACGCTCTACGCTTCCAATTCAAAGCTTCCAATAATGAGGCTGAATATGAGGCCAAGATTGCAGGTCTTAGTTTGGCAAAAACCATAGGGGCAGAGCAGGTTATTATCTTCAGTGACTCGCAATTGATCGTAAATCAAATGTAAGGAGTATATACAGCCAAAGGAGAATTAATAATCAGGTATCATGCAAAAGCGATGGAAATTTTATCAAGCCTGGTTGCAGTACAGATAATTAGAATACCAAGATTGGAGAATGCAAGAGCAGATGCCTTGGCTAGGTTAGCTTCAGCCACACGCACCGAGCTACGAAGAACAATTCCAATAAAAGTCTTGGCTAGTCGGAGCATAGATGAATAGCTGACGATGAACTTTATTTCCCTTGATTTAGGGCCATCTTGGATGGATCCCATCAGGGAATATATTGAGGAAAGGGAATTACCAACTGACAAACTTGCAGCCAAGAAACTGAAGTTTAAAGCTGCTCGTTATGTACTGACTAATGGCATTCTATACAGATGAGAAATTATAGTAGGATTGCAAAGATGTGTGCATCCCTCCGAGGTAAGAAACTTAATTTAAGAGGTCCATGAAGGGTCCTTTGGAGCCCATATAGCAGGTTGGACACTTTTGTAAAGAATGATGACTCAAGGATACTACTGGCCGACGATGAGGGCTGATTATATAGCCTATGCCAAGAAATGTGACAAGTGTCAACGCTTCTCCTCTATCAGAATAACTCCCCAAGCATTATTAGCACCCATTACTTCCCCTTGGCCATTTTCCATATGGGGAATAGACTTGGTCGGGCCACTTCCCAACGACCAGGGGAAGATTTAAATATCTCGTGGTCGCTGTGGACTACTTTACTAAATGGGTTGAAGCTGAGCCTCTCATTGATATGACGTACGACAAGGTGTACCAATTTATTTGGAAGAACATCATTTGTAGATATGGTCTTCCTCATACCTTCATCACAGACCATGGAACCCAATTCGACAACGAGGAGTTCGCTGTCTATTGTCATCAGTCAAACATCTTGAAGACCCATTCTGCACTAGGCCATCCCCAGAGTAATGGGCAAACTAAGGTGACAAACAGAATGCTGCTGAATGGTTTAAAGAAAAGACTGGATGATGCGAAGGCTAACTGGATTAATAAGCTGCATTCTGTACCGTGGGCTTATCATACTACTCCTCGAGCAGCAACAGGAGAATCTCCATACATGCTGGCATTTGGAAGTGAAGCTGTTATACCTACCGAGCTAGGCCTCCCAACACACAGAGTGCTGAATTTCAATTTCCCTGTCAGCGACTTGATGAGAAGGTTAGATTTGGATATGCTCGAGAAAGTTAGAGAAGAAGCGGCAATCAGAAATGTTGCATACCAGTAACGGACAGCTCTGTTCTACAACAAGAGGGTGAAGAAGTGCAACCTGAAGGAAGGAGACTATGTGTTAAAGAAAGTAATTCAAAAGCACAACAAACTGGAAGCTAACTGGCATGGGCCCTACAGAGTGATAGAGGTTGTCCGACCAGGGACATATAGGATTGAAACTTTAGAAGGGGAGGAGTTTAAGAATGCATGGAATGCAGAGCATCTTCACAAATATTATCAGTAGTTCAATACCGATGTAATGCAGTTTTCTTCAATATGAATAAAAGTGTTGGATCTTTTGCCCAATTCTCTCATTTTTGTTGAAATTTTTTCGGAGTATTAGTGCTACACACTATGCAGAAAATCCACCAACTATAGTTGGTCGGGAATAAAAAAATCCCAGAATCGCCAACTATGATTGGTTGGGAAGAAAATCCACCAACTAAAGTTGGTCGGGAATAACAAATCCCAGAATCGCCAACTACGGTTGGTTGGGAAGAAAATCCACCAACTAAGGTTGGTCGGGAATAAAAAAATTTCCCAGAAACACCAACTACGGTTGGTTGGGAAGAAAATCCACCAACTAAGGTTGGTCGGGAATAAAAAAATTTCCAAGAAACACCAACTACGGTTGGTTGGTAAGAAAATCCACCAACTACGGTTAGTCAAGAATAAAAAATAATTCCCAGAAACACCAACTACGGTTGGTCGGGAAGAAAATCCACCAACTACGGTTGGTCGGGAATAAAAATCCACCAACTGCGATTGGTCGGGAATAAAAATCCACCTTGGGAAGAAAATCCACCAACTAAAGTTGGTCAGGAATAAAAAATCCTAGAATCGCCAACTACGGTTGGTTGGGAAGAAAATCCACCAACTAAAATTAGTCGGGAATAAAAAATCCCAGAATCGCCAACTACGGTTGGTTGGGAAGAAAATCCACCAACTATAGTTGGTCGGGAATAAAAATCCACTAGTTAAGGCTGGTCGGGAATGAAAATCTGTCAACTACGGTTAGTCGGGAACATTTTTATTAAACAAAGCAGGATTATGTGATAAAAGTCAACTAATGGCACTATAGTTGGTCGGGAATAAAAATCCACTAGCTAACGCTGGTCGGGAATGAAAATCTGTCAACTACGGTTGGTCGGGAACATTTTTATTAAACAAAGCAAGATTATGTGATAAAAGTCAACTAATGGCTTAGAATTAAAAAGTGATCAAGCAAAATTTTTTATACTTGTAACATTTTAAATTACCACCAAGTTGGTCGAGAAACAAAATATCATCAATTTTGGTTAGTCGTCATATGATTACCACAAAGTCAGGATAGTCGACAATAAATTTTCACCAACTTTAGTTGATCGGCAATTTAAAATAACACAATATTGTTATCTTTTTAACAGATATACATGCACATTCATTAGTAAATAAGAGAAATGTTTTACAAAACATTTACAAGACAATGACAATCAAGATTGCAAAGAAAAATAGAAGTTTTTCATTAAATCCAGAATAAAATACATTAAGAATGAAAATACATAAGAAATTATTACATCAGGAATCCTATTCTATTGGTTTCTTCCCCTCTGCCTTTGAAATAGGTTCTTCACCAGCAGGAGGATCGTCTAAGGCATAGGGGGAGTTTATGAAGTTCAAATCCTTGAGCATCCTGATGTTCATTATTGATGGCTGATCAAGAAGGTGCTGTGGGCGAGATATCTCAAAGTTGGAATGAAGGTTGTAGTCGCCGAGATACTTTGAAATCAGGCATTGAGGAATGGCCCGAGCAGGAATCCAGCTCATGTCGAGTTTGAAAGGTGGCACTGGCAGGTTGAGCAACCCAGGATTATGGTAATCCCACAGATAATGACCTTGTTCCAGCTGCAGAACACCCAAAGCATTCAGCCATCCTTACTTATACCCCTCGTTGTTCGATTACTGGATTCGGTCGTCAAGATGATAGAGGGCTTCATTGTAACAAGCCATCCAGAATTCTCTAGGCTGCTTGTGGAACTGGTAGGTTAATCTTTCTAAGTGCTCATGGAGATTCTTTACCAGATTCGTTTTATTCTCCAAGGCAGAATTATGGGCACCCAGTTGCTTGTCGAAGGTTTGGATCTTCTTAGACATCTCAACTAATGCCTGGTTCTTTGCCATCAATTGGAAGGCTTGGTTATCCAGGGCCGATTGAGTTCTTTATTCCTCAACAGAAATCCAAGCAGCTCTTGCTCGTCCCCGAGCAGAAGAAGAAGGCCCAATCCTCTTCAAGGTTTCTAATTCGTCTCTCAGATTGGCATTTTCGACCTCCAAGAAAGAGAACCCCTCGTCGTTCACAGGGACTAAAGCGCTCAAGGTAGAGGCTGCAGATTTTAGTTGAGATACTTCACCTCGCAGGTTATTATTTTCCTGCTCCAGCAATTTAGCTATCTGCCTGTGCTCTTCGACCTCGGTCTTCAGAGTTCTCTCTTTCATGTCATAGGCAGCAACCAGTTTATCATATCCTTTATCAGCACTCAGTTGCTGATACTTCTGCTCATATCCCTGGTGCAAGAGGGCCGTAGATTCCTTGTATTGTTATTGAAGCTCCTCGAGAGTGCCCTGGAGGTCTTCAATCATTTCATAATATGCTACATTATTAGCCACTGCACGATCGAGCAGGCACTTCAAATACTGGTAGGCTTTGTAACACCCCGCCCGCCCGGGGAGAGCGAATGAAGCGCCACTTCAATAAAATAACTAAATCCACAAGTAACAAGGTATAAAGCATCTAAATAAACCGCCAATAATATAAATCCACTGATCTCAATCTCTTCAATTACAACAAGTCTCTCAAATTAAAATTACAACTATCTAACTCGAATAAAAATGCTCTATACGTCAATGAAATAATTAATACAAATCTTCCAAATTGTATTAATTATTTCATTGATGTATAGAGCATTTTTATTCGAGTTATATAGTTGTAATTTTAATTCGAGAGACTTGTTGTAATTGAAGAGATTGAGATTAGTGGATTTATATTATTGGGGGTTTATTTAGATGCTCTATACCTTGTTACTTGTGGATTTAGTTATTTTATTGAAGTGGCGCTCCGTTCGCTCTTCCCGGGCGGGAGGGGTGTTACAAATGGTATCAGAGCTTAGGTATACGGCAACCCTCGGGGCTTGGGTTTTGGGTTCATTGCGTGATTAGCAATTTTTGGAGATAGAAAATTTTAGGTGATATTCGTGATAGGCATCTAGATTAGATGTGAGAAATTTATTTTTGGAGACGAAATTATTTTTGGAGATTGTTAGACTGATTTTTGAGAGTTAGGCATTCGGCGAATTTCGAGGGCGAAATTCCATTGTTAGTGGGGAAGTGTAACAACCCGCGTAATTTTCAATTATTTTAATTAATTTTTGGAAAATGGAGGAAAATAAAGTTTTTGATAAAATTATTTTTATTGCTCAAATATGTTGGTTATTATTTTTAAAGGCGATAATTTCAAACGGTTTCGAAAACGGCGTTAAAATGGATTTTAAAATGATTTCTAAATGTTTTTAACTCTTGGAATTCTAAGTCGGCAAACTGTCAATTTTTGGGCACGATCGATCGATCGAAGCCTGTGAGTAGATCAATCGACCTCCCCAGATTTCGTGAACAATAAGTAATTTTCAAGCGTTGTTTTGGCTTCCAACTCTTCATTTCTTTGCCTTATTTAAAGGAGTCTTTTGGCTTCCAACTCTTCATTTCTTTGCATTATAAAAGGAAGTCGTGGGCAACCCTTTTAACCTACTTTTGGAACAACTTTTTGGCAGCAAATATATTTTATGTTCCTCTTTTTTTTATATATACTGTGTCCCTTGAGATTTGTGAGTTCAAACCTTAGATTAGAGGTGTTCTTGGGGCTATTTTGTTGGAGGTTCTCGGAGGAGCTTTTGTAGATCTTTTGTGTTGATCTTGAGGATGTGATCATTGGTTTCTCATCGTGGTTTGAGGTATGGGGTTTTACACAATATGCTCCTTAAATCTCGCGAGTGTCATTCTCTTTAAATTCTTGTTAATTGAACTCATATTTGAATTGATAAATTCATTGAAATCTGGAAAATAATTGTTGAAATTATTTTGATTCATGTGGTATCAGTATATTGTTGATGAGCACGTTGTCATGAGATTTTAATATGGCATGGATGTTGAGTACCCGCCAAAATACCTATTCCCGGCTATGGCTTGATAAAGCATATGCGAATGGGGTGAGGCCTGGTTACCCATTGATGTGTTGTTGAGAAATTATATTGATAAATGCTTTGAGATTTGCATTTTGATTTGAATATTCATACTCGTGTTGTTACGTTTTATTCATCGCTAATATATATTTGTTGAGCATCTTTCCTGTCGTATTGTGTACTTCCCCATATTTTCTTTTAGTGGCAGGTTAGCGTGGATTTGAGTGCTACGGACAATTTGGGATGATTTTTAGCGTGGATAATTTGGGAATAATTTTTAATACAAGTTGGAAGATTGTTTTTAATTATTTTGATGTATAGAGCAATGGATATTTACTTTAGTTGTATTTATTTGAGAGAATATTGTTGTATTAATTTGAAGAGATTGAGATTTGTAGTTTCTCTTTTGTTGTTGTGTGACTTAGATGCTCTATACCTTATCACCTGTGGATTTTGATTTATTTTATCGCATTAGCGCTCCGTTCGCTCTCCCCGGGCGAGCGGGGTGTTACAGGCTTCAACTGCTCGCTCTGAAGCATCTGGACCGAGTATATCAACGATTTGAGCTTCAGTCATATCTGCATGACCATCCTGAAATATTCATTGCACTGTTTCAGTAATTTTGTATCATGATCTGCTAACAATTCCATCCTGGCCATAAACTAGTAAAAGGAAGAGATAGCAAGAATCAATAAGAGTGCAAACAGAGCCAGAAGAAGAGAATCAACAGTACGAATAATCAAAATTTCATATTTTATTACATCATAAAAGAGAAGTACATAGTTCAAAGTTACATTGGACAAAAATAAACAGAGAGAAAAGTCCGAACAACTCTACACCTTCTCCTTGTCTCCCAAAACTTTCTCGGGAGGCTGGGACGAGGAGGTAGGTTGCTCGGATGGCATAGATGGTTGTTCGGTGGGTGATGGAAGCTGCTCGGTTGAAATAATAGATGGTTGAAGTTGCTCGCCGGAGGACTGGACAACTGGGTAATGAGAAATCTGATCTCCCATCACCATGGAGGATTCCTCGGAGGCAGCTTCGTCCTCTTCTTCTTCCCCAGGAGAGGGGGGGGGGGGGGGGGCAGGAATGTGTCGCTGAAATAGGTCTGAACTCTCATCAACGTTCATCTCTCTCAGAGCAGCGACCCAACCATCCCTGAAGTATTTAAGGTTGCCATACTCCATTTGTGAGATCGTGGCAGCCAGACCCTTATTCCACCCCTTATCCCAGCCAGCGCTGAAGGACTTCTTAATAGCCATTTTCCTCTTCACCTTCTTTGAGGAAATCCTCTCAGTTATGAGTTCCTCGACAGCTTTCAATTTCTTTTCTGCCTCATCCTTCTGGCGATCCGCTTCACGAAGTTTACCCAACTCTTCCTCAGCAAACTTGAGTTTATTTTCAAACTCTGTAGCATGTTGGAGCTTCCCCTCGAGCTCTTTATTCTTCTTCTCCAAATCTTTTATTTTTTTCTCCAACCCCTTGGAAACTTCAACACCCTGATCCCTCTCCTGCTCGGTGGAATTGAGCTGCTTCTCCCAAGCAGCTTTATCATCGACATACTTCTGACGAGAATCCTTTAAAGAGTGCGTCAGACCTACCAAAGTCTCCTCTACACCTGACGAGGAGCTTCAAGCTTTAATAGCTTCATCCTTTTTCAAAATTATATTGAAACAAGTTACCAACTGGAAAAAGAAAATAATTGCAAGTCAGTGAAAAGATATAACGTTGAAAAATGAAAGTTTAAATTAATAATACTTACAGTGGCAATATGTCGAGCGGTCAGGTTGGCAACCATCTCCCGAGAAAGATTTTCTTCAACATCTTGAATATCGGGGATAATCCAAGACTTCACCGAGCTCATGGCAGAGCTCGGAGCAATAAAAGTGGGCACACCACTTCCAGCAGTTAAAGGCTGAAAGAAGGATTCAACCAATTTATCATAGGAGCTCTTCTTCAGCTTCCTCGGGGGAGCGGGAACGGTTCCGACCAAGGATGTAGTCTTGGTCGGGGATATGACTATAACCTCGCTTGGAGCAACGACCTTGCTCGGAGCCACTGGGGGCTTCTCGACAACCTTCATAGTAGAAGCTGGAGGGGGTGCATCGATTTTTCTTGTCCCTTCTTCTGGGACATCATGCTTGCTTTTCTTTGCCTCTCCAGCAGTAGAGGCAGACTTCTCGAAGAGGGCAGGAGCTCTTCTTCTCTTCATTATGTCACTAAGAGGAATATGTGATTCAGGAGAAGAACCTTCAGAAGCTGGTGTTGGTTCTATATCACTTATCACTGGACGAGCAGTAAAAGACGAGGTGTAACTAGGGGTGTGCAGAAAAACAGACCGAACCGCCGAACCGACAAAACCGAACCGAACCGATGAAATCGGGTCGATTTTTTTACATGGTCGGGTCGGTTCGGTTTAAGCAGAAAGAAAACTGATATATTCGGTTCGGTTTCGGCTTAAACCTTATAGGGCCCGGTTAGAACCGAACCGAACCGCTCTTACTATAAAATACACTTTAAAGTTTAGGTTAAGAAAGAGACCCCAAATGGTTCAGCCACTCTCTCAAGCTCAACTCAGCCGCTCATTTCATTTCCCTCTCTTTCTCTCTCCCCTCATCTCCCTCTCTCCCTCTCCCATCTCCGACGTCGCTAACAGGTCCCGACGCAGGCTCCGGTCATCTCCCTCTCCCATCTCCGACGTCGCTAATAGGTCCCGACGCAGGCTGCCGCCGTCGCTAATTGCTACCGCCGTCGCTCTTATCTCCGGACTCCGCCGGTTCCATCCAACAGGTCTTAGATCTGTTCAGCATCTGTTTTTTTCATGCTTTTTTTCTTAGATCTATAAATTTAGGTGTGCGTTTTTTCATGCTTTTTTTCTTAGATCTATACAACATCTGTTCATGCTTTTTTTCATACTTTTTTTTTTCTTAGATCTGTAAATCTGTAAATCTGTTCATAAAATATTTTTTTCAAGCTTTTTTTTTTTATACATTAGTTCATAAGATTTTTTTTTCTGTTCACATGTATACATTAGTTCTAAATCTAAATCTGTTCGGTTCACATGTATAAATTACCCAAAAAAAAATCTGTTTTGAACAGAAAAAAAAGCTTGTTCACATGTATACATTAGTTCTAAATCTTAATCTGTTCTGTTCACATGTATAAATTACCCAAAAAAAAATCTGTTTTGATCTAAATATGTTTTGAACAGAAAAAAAAAGCTTGTTCACATGTATACATTAGTTCTAAATCTTAATCTGTTCTGTTCACATGTATAAATTACCCAAAAAAAAATCTGTTTTGATCTAAATCTGGTTATTCTGAATCTAAATCTGTTCTGTTCACATGTATAAATTACCCAAAAAAAAACTCTAAATCTGTTCTGTTCACATGTATAAATTACCCCAAAAAAATATGTTTTGATCTAAATCTGGTTATTCTAAATCTAAATCTGTTCTGTTCACATGTATAAATTACCCCAAAAAAAATATGTTTTGATCAAAATCTGTTCACATGTATACATTAGTTCATAAGATTTTTTGAGTCTTTTAACAAATCATTGTTTATTTCAGATCTGATTCTAACATATTTTTTGTCCTCATTTTTCATTTTTATGCAGTGTTTTTGTGTTGCTGGGCAGAAAGATGCCGCCTACAGAAAATGTGGATGATTAAAAGTCTACCGAGGCGGTTGCGAAGGGTAAAAAATCATCTCCAAAGAAGGTAAATGGGTCTAAACGAAAGGCTTGGTGTTGGGATCATTTTACAGAATTAAAAGACTCGAAGACACCTAGGGCATCGTGTAATTATTGTGGGACGACTTATGCTTGTGATTCTAAGAATAATGGAACCCGCAATTTGATAAATCACATAACAAGTAAATGCAAGGTCTACCAATATAGCAATGGGGACAAAAAACAAAAAATTTTGTCTTTTGAACAAAAGAAAGAGGAGGGTTGCAATCTTGTGTGCGTTAATTTCACCGTTGAAGGTTGTAGAAAACGCATTGCAGAAATGATTATAATTGATGAGTTGCCATTTAGGTTTGTTGAGGGGGAGGGCTTTAGAAGATTAATGAACTATCTTCAACCTAAGATGACAAAACTTCCTAGTCGTACAACGGTAGCTCGAGATTGCCTTAATATTTATTTGGACGAAAAAAGGTGCTAAAAAATGCGTTACGGGGTCAAAGAATTTGTATTACTACGGATACTTGGACCTCAATTCAAAACATAAACTACATGTGCTTAACCGCTCATTTTATTGATAAACAATGGAACTTGCACAAAAAGATTCTTAATTTTTATCAAGTTGAGACTCATAAGGGTGATGCGATAGGGAAGGTGGTTGAGGATTGTTTACTTGATTGGGGTATAGATAACATTTGCACCGTAACAGTTGATAATGCAAGTTCCAATAATGGTACTATTCAATATTTGAAAAAAAAGACTAAAAGTAAGAAAAGTACCATTTTGGAACATGAATATATGCATGTAAGATGTTGTGCTCACATTCTCAACCTTATTGTGTGTGATGGTTTAAAGGAATTGGATGATTCAATAGTGAAGGTGCGTAATGCGGTTAGATATGTGAAGTCGTCCCCATCTCGATTGGCCAAATTTAAATTATGTGTTGAAAAGGAAAAAATTGAAAGCAAAAGTTTAGTGTGTTTAGATGTGCCAACTAGGTGGAATGCCACTTATATGATGTTGGAAGCGGCGGAAAAGTTTGAAAGAGCATTTGAGAGAATGGAGGATGATGATGATCATTACAAAAATTATTTTACCAATGAGGAGGAAGATGATGAGGAGGGGGGGGGGGGAGAGGAAGAGTTGGAAGGGTGATATTGGGTCCTCCCCAAAGTATTGATTGGGTGAAAGTTAGGTTCCTAGTGAGGTTTCTTAAATTGTTTTATAATGCAACTTTGCGATTTTCTGGGTCATTGCATATTACCTCAAATGCTTTTTTCCATGAACTTGTTCTTATACAAAGTAAATTGGTCCAAATGAGCAAAAGCGATGACTATTTTCTTTCAACAATGGCGACAAATATGAGGGCTAAATTTGATAAGTATTGGAATGTTGAGAAAGTGAACTTTTTGTTGTTTGTTGCAATTGTCCTCGATCCTCGGTACAAGTTGATATATGTTAAGTTTTATTTTGATCAATTATTTGATATTGATGTGGCGAAGGATATGTCGAGGAAGGTGGAGGATGTGTTACATTCTTTGTATGGGTGGTATGATAAATGCCATGGGCCCAAATCGAGTGGGACATCTTCACAAAAAGGGGGCATGGGGATGTCGGGTGTTAATGATGATGATGAGGATGGGCGTGCTTTTTTAGCTACTCAATTCAAGAGACATTTGGAGGAGGAAGATTCTTTGGCAAATAAATCCGAAGTTGATAGATTTTTGGCGGAGAGGTGTGAGGAAGATGTAGTCGATTTTGATGTTTTAGCTTGGTGGAAGATTAATTTATCCAAATATCGGGTTCTCTCTTTTGTTGCACGTGATGTATTAGCGATTCCTGTTTCAACCTTTGCATCCGAATCGACTTTTAGTACGGGTCATCGTATACTTGATCCTTTTCGTAGTTCAATGTTGCCTAGAACGGTGGAAGCCCTGATTTGCACACAAAATTGGATTCGTAATTCATCTACCCCGATTAGTCTTCGTGATGCTATGGATGAGATTGAGGAATTAGAACAACTAGATTCGGGTAATTTTTTATATTTCAAAATATTATTTTATGTTTGAATATAGTTGATACTTTAAAGTTAAGTTGCTAATATTTTTATTGTTTTATTTTTCAGAAATGTTGGGATGCCAAGAGAAAGAGAAAGATAGTGAAGTTTGAAGAATGCTTGGATGCTTGCTTAGCTTTGCTTGAAGAAATATAGTTGAAGAATGCTTTGCTTGGATGTTTTTATTAGACTTTTATTTCATTTGGGACTGTTTTTTAACCCTTTTTAATGGGTGTTATTAGGCATGTTGGACCTTTACTTGTTATGTTATGTTATGCATTATATTTTCATTTAGTTTGAACTATTTAGAAATGTTGAACATGTTATTATATTATGTTGAAATCAAGTTGAAAAGTGATTTAACATACTTTTGAACCATTTTCTAAATTTGTTGCATATAAATAAAATACTGTTAGATGAATTTAGATGGAAAATTTTTATAACAAAATAAAAAAAATATTTAAAAAATCAGCCCTGTCAAAATCGGTTCGGTTTAACCGAACTGGCCCTGTCACTTTTAGCCCTGTCAAAAACCGATGGTTAAACCGAACCGGCCCTGTTAAGAACCGGCCCTGTTCGGTTCGGTTAACCGATACAGCGGTTCGGTTTCGGTTCAAAAAATTCAAAAACCGATAAAGTCGGTTCGGTTCAAAAAATAGGCTCAAAATCGAACCGACCGACCGGTGCACAGCCCTAGGTGTAACTCTTGTACTGCAACAAGTACAAAGCTGATCTGATATGCTCGTCGGCAACGGTTTGATGCAAACCCCAGATAAGTTTCAAATGCTTTAAATTAACTTCTGTCTTTTTTGGAGACCTTATTTTGCTGTCAGCTGCAAATAAATGAAAATTAAAATATCAGTGACACATTTTATCAAACACAAAGAAAGCATAATTTTAAAAATAAAATAAAGTAAAAACAACATATCCCATTGCCACAGGGAGGGTATCTGGGACCCTGATACACATCATTTCCAGTTAGTGGAGCATGTTGCCAATTTTTCATAACAACACCATGGTAGAAGTAATCCCTATTGTCATCTGGGAGATTGACAACTAAAGCCCTATTTAAGAACCTAGTTTTCAAATAAAAAGTATTGTCACCGACTGCCCATCTATAGCAAAATATAGCAAAATATAATTTCTGGAATTCCTATACGGGTTTCATGAATCTGATTTAACCTATGGACTCCATTAACTATTCTCCATGTATTGGGGGCTACTTTTGCAGGTACCACGTCAAAATATTGACAGAATTCCAGACACAAGGGGTTTGGGGGAAAAGAAAAGCCACATTCGGCCACAAAGAGACTGGAGAACCAGTGTCCCTCAGCCAAACGAAAATAATCAGAAGGACCAGAAAGTTCCTCCAGAATGACCCATGGAGGAATAGAAAAATCAGAACGAAATTTATCAAGCGACTCAACAAGGTAAACCATGATGAATAAAAGAAATAAAAGAGAAGGAAGAAGATCTTACAGAAAAAGGATGGGTCAGTTGACAACGAACGATGGAAGGGATGAACTCACAAGAGAGAGAAGAAATGGAAAACTCAAAGATACAGATTTGAAAAAGTAAAAGACGATAGGATTTTCTGCAACGCTTAAATACCTTACCTTGGGAAGGAGTAAAAATAATGATTACAAAAAAAAGACGGTTGCGCTACCGGCGGCTAAAAGGACAAAAAGGGCGCGGAGATCGAGGAGGTTATAAAAATTCAAAAAGTCCGATTCTACGAATTTGAAAGGAAAAATAAATACAAGGAAAACACTCCTAAAATTCAGG
This sequence comes from Sambucus nigra, assembly GCA_949130495.1. NCBI lineage: Eukaryota > Viridiplantae > Streptophyta > Magnoliopsida > Dipsacales > Adoxaceae > Sambucus > Sambucus nigra. The sequence continues at coordinate 412,712,144 of OX422223.1, forward strand.
ATGACCATTTAATCCCGCCATATTTCCAGAAGAATGTTCCACACTCCTCAGACCTCGAACTGTGAAACATTGGAGGCTTCTGTTGATACCAAATTTAGTCTGCTGACGTGGATTAATTATGAGGAGACACGTGTCAATCTACATGGCACCTACAAGCATTTTTAACAACACCTTGACTTCGAGGAACTCAACCTCCCCGACCAACTCAGACGCTCCGAGCAACAAGTGTTCTCCGAGGAATATTCCTAAACCGAGAAACTCATAAGTACCGAGCTACTCAGGCGGTCCGAGCAGCTTAGGTGGTCCGAGCTGCACCTCGTACAAAGCATTAATATCAGGATAACCAACAGATTAATTGCGCATTGAATGCGCATTATTCTCATACAAATGTACACGCCTATTGGACAACGGTGTATTACCCTTTCATATCTACAGCCTCAGGGCTATAAATACATTGTATCATCCTCATTGTAAGGGGACTCGGAATTTCTTGGTAAAACCTGTTATCGAGAATTCCCAAATAGTCAGCAATAACAAAAACAGTGGATGTAGGCCATTCTAATAAGGCTGAACCACTTTAAAATTATTTGTCTTATTTATTTTTACCTGTGATTGAATAATTAGAGATAGTCTAATTTTTTACATCAACAGGGATGTAGCATAAAAGTGGTTTGAGATGTTGCCACACAGGTTGATCAAGGATTTTAAGTCACATGTTAAAGCCTTCACAGCTCATTTTATCACAAGCAGTTCTCACCCAAAAAGAATGGATTCTCTCCTCATTATGATGAAGAAATACCAGAATACTTCATGAGATTATGGCAGGCGGTACTGAAAAATCTACAATAAAGTTGAAGATTGTTCGGAGCAAGTTATGGTAGCATTTTTTAAGATAGGACTACCCCATAACTCCATGTTGCACCAGTCCTTCACCAAGAAGGAAGTAGACATCCTCGACGATCTTATATCGCGCATAGAAAAGTATGCCAAGGTGGAAAATGTGGTCACCCTCAACCAAAGTGATAATGGTAGCACGAAGATGACCAAAGGAAATGACAAATAGAGCACCCCAAGAAGGGGGGAATGACAAAGAACAGAGGTTCTAAGAATAAGGATAAGGCAGACCCGTCCAAAGCCTTCCAACCAATTAATACTATTTTTAAGGAACCAATCTACAAAATCTTGGATAAGATTAAAAATCAGCGATTCCTTAAATGGCCAAAGAAGATGGCTGGAGATCTAAGAAAGAGAAGTAACGCACTCAAATGCGCCTATCATAAAGAGAATATGCACAAAAGGAAGAACTATAAAGCCCTCACATCCCATCTGGAGGAGTTAGCCCAGGCGGGGCATTTAAAAGAATATGATGAGAAGAAAGGTGACAAGGTCGCCCCCAACACTGACCAAAAAACATATTATACTTTGGAAGACGAGTTGGGGAATGAGTTTGATGTTATCCATGGTGTCTCAAATTCCAAGCAGGTCCAAGGCAGCGCAGTTCAGATGGAACTCAATAAGGTCACTGCAGCTATAGAGGTCTTATAAATTGACCCTATAAAAAACTCGATTAGCAAGCACGGGCAACCAGAAGACACAGATTACAACAAGCATATAGTCTTCACGGAAGACGATTTAATCGGGATGAGGATCTCACACTATGGTGCATTAGTAATCACCCTCAGGATAAGCTACTAGTCAGTTAAGGGAGCTCCTCTGAAGTTATGTACTTGAAACTTTTTCACAAGCTCAAGCTGAAGATAGTTGAAAGAAGCGACCATCCCTCTAGTCGGCTTCGCCAAATAGATGACCATGCCATTAGAAAAAGGTGGTCCTACCAGTTAGGGTCGGGAACATCTCAAATCTGATCAAGTTCTTGGTGGTAGACATTGACTCTCCTTACCATGCCATTCTTAAGAGAGGATGGTTACACGCCATGCAGGTTGTTCCTTCCACTTAACACCAAAAACTCAAATGAATCACGAATCGCAAAATAATGAAGATCAGAGGTAACTAGATAGTTGATCGAAAGTGTTTTATCACTGACATCGGGCCTGACTAAGAGAAGAAGAAGAAGAAGAAAAAAGAAGAAAGAGAATGAGACCGATCCTAAAACGTCTCAAGACAGGGATACACCGTATAAATATCAACTAAAGCATAGAAGACCAGGGGTAGAAGAAACAATCATTGACCCCACTAATAGGGTCATAGAAATTAGAAGAGATTTCCTTTGATGAAACTCAGTCAAAAAGGAAATTCTTAATCGACACCACATTATTCGAGCAAGCGAGGGATAGGTGATTATTCAGCTGAAGTAGAATCAAGATGTATTCACATGGAAGCCGTATGATATGCCTGGTATTGACCCTGAAGTCACATGCCACAGATTTCACATTGATCCCATGTATCCATCGATCACACAAAGGCTCATTGAACTACCCTGTAGAAAGCAAAGACAATAAAAATAGAGGTAGGTAAACTTCAGGGTCCATAAAAAAAGTTCAAATTCTAAAATGGCTCTCAAACCCGGTGGTGGTAAAAAAGAGTAATGATAACTGGAGAGTGTTCATGGATTTTATTGACCTCAACAAATCTTATCCTAAAAATATCTTTCCTTTGCCTAGATCGATCAGTTAGTCGATGTTGCAGCCATTCATGAATGGATGAGTTTTCTGGACGCATACTCAGGGTATCATCAGATCCCTTTATTCGGTTCCAACAAAGACAAAACTTCATTCATAACCACTTTGGGCTTGTATTATTACAAGTTCATGCCTTTTAACCTTAAAAATATAGGAGCCACGTACCAACAACTGGTCACGAGGATATTCAAACAACAGTTGTGAGATAAAATGGAGGTATACATCGACGACATGCTCGTCAAGAGTAAACTCAAAGTCGGCTATCTCAAGGACTTAGTGAAGACCTTTGAGATCCTCAAGTACTATCGAATGAAGCTCAACGCGTCCAAGCTCTCCTTTGGGGTGCAGTCCAAAAAATTTTTAGGGTACTTAGTCAACAAAAGAGGAATTGAGGCAAACCCCGACCAGATAGTGGAGATCAACAACATTCAGCCTCCAAAGACGTTGTGTGAAATCCAAAAGTTAACAGGAATATTGACTGCCCTCAACCATTTTATCTTAAAGTCTTTCGCACGATGCCAACTATTTTTCCAGCTGTTGAATAAGGAAAAAATCCTCACCTGGAATGAGGAATGCTTAAATTCCCTTGAAGAAATCAAATCCTACCTGAGCAAACCTCCCCTATTATATCTTTTAGGTCTAGAAGACCCTATTTATCTCTACCTGGAGGTGTCCAATCATGTAGTTTGTTTAGCCTTAATGTGCGAGAAGGATTGACGTCAAACCCATATTTACTATGTCAGTAAAATGCTCCTGGACGCTGAGAAACGCTACCTCCCACTTGAAAAATTAATCTACTCTTTGTTCGTCGTATCATGCAAGTTGAAGAACTATTTTGAAGCTCACTTTATCATAGCCATCATTTTTTCTCCCCTTAAAGTCGTTCTTTGAAAGGCCGACCTATCTGGACGGATGTCCAAATATTGAACTTTAGAGATTTAATATACACTATCAATTAAGAACGATGATTAAGGGTCAGGTGTTGACAGACTTCATTATCAAATTTATAAGAGAAGAGGAGCCCAGTGACCAAGATACAGTCGATCAGTTAAGAATCCAGGAGATCAACTAGTCTAGAAAGTGGGCCCTTTATGTGGATGGATCATCCAACTCCAAGGGGGGAGTAGGAATAATGCTTATTTAAATAGAAAATTCCATGATCGAGCAAGGGATCAGACTTGGCTTTGAAGCTTCCAACAATGAAGCTGAGTACGAAGCCCTCATCGTTATACTGCACAAAGCTCACTGAGTAGGGGCAAACCATCTTGACATATATTACGATTCAAATCTAGTATCCAATCATGTGATAGGATATTTCAATGCCAAGGATGAATAAATAGCGGTACACCTGCAGGTCGCACAGGAATTAATGGCCAAATTTAAGTAAGTCCACATTCAACAGTTCCCCCAGGGCATAATAGTCATAATGATGCCTTAGCAACCTTGGGGTCAGCAATGGACTCTGATCTGAGAAGAACCATTGAAGTAAAACTCCTCGACAAGCCCAGCATCACAAAGCTCGTGGTTGCCGAGCAGGTTCTTACCATGCAAAGAAGTCCCAGCTGGATGGACTTAATAATCACTTATCTGTAAAATAACATCTTATTGTCTGATAAGAAGCAATCCCACCAAGTCAGGGTGAAAGTTACATGGACTTATCTAGCGGCTAAAGGAAAACTCTACGAAAGATCTTTCACTAGTCCCTACCTATAATTCATGTATCCAAGTGACGTCGACCAAGTTTTGTACGAACTCCATGATAGAATTTATGGTATCCATGCTGAAGGAAAATATTTGGCTTTTCGAGCGATCAAATAAGGGTACTGGTGGGTGTATATGTAAAAGGATATGATCTCTTATGTTAAGAAGTACGAAAAAACCCAAAAATTCTCTCTCGTGCTCCATTAGTTGTCCAACGACTAAAAGACACTAGCTAGTCCATGGTTGTTCTCCCAATGGGTTTGGACATTGTAGGTTCACTCCTAATAGCACTAGGGAATCGTAAATACCTCTTGGTCAGCACAAACTACATCACGAAGTGGATTGAAACAGAACCGTTGGCAAACATCAGGGACACTGACATGATCAGGTTCATCTGGAGGAACATCCTGACATTCTTTGGTGTACCTAAGGCAATCATCACGAATAATGGCACACAATTTAAAAGTGGTTCATTCCAGAGCTTCTGCGACATCTATATCATAAAGCACCATTTCATCTCTGTGGTTTATTCATAAAGCAATAAGTAAGTTGAAGCCTTTAACAAAATAATGCTCAATAGCATAAAGAAGAGATTAGATAAGGAAAGGGGAGCTTGGGTGGACGAGCTTCCCCACGTCTTATGGACATATCGTACCATACCCAGAACATCAAATGGGAAAACACCCTTCGCTTTAGCCTACGAGATGGAAGTTGTAATTTATATGGAAGCAGGTCTTCTAACCATGAAGACCACAACTGCCGAATAAGGTTTAAACGAAGAAATTATCGGGATTGAGCTTGATCTGGATGACGAACGAAGGAAGAAGGCCCTGATAAAATTATCCTCATACCAACAGCAGTTGTCTAGGTAGTACAATAAGGGCATAAACCCAAGGAAATTTTATGTTGGTGACTACATCCTTAGGAAGGTGGTCAAGAACACAAAAAAAACTTTAGAGTTAAAGTTGGGGCCAAACTGGGAAGGACCGTTGAAGGTTATCCGGGATGATTTGCAAGGCGGTTACTACTTTAAAAAAATGGAGGGCAGAGAGATACCAAGGGTTTGGAATACAACCAACTTAAGAAAGTTTTATTTTTAGTTTGTGTATTTATTTCTTAATTTTTAATTCCCAACTTATCTTGCTCGAAAAATTTTAAGATTTGAATTCAATAAAGTATAAACCCAAGTGGCCAAGTGGTTCGTTTAGTCATTCATCATTGTTCCAAACGGCAGGATTACACTTTCATGTTTTGGTCAAACATTGACCATTATCACCTTGGCTTCATTATAGTTAATCTAAAAGCCAAGTTTAACGGATTTCGTCACAAAAAATATGAAAAACCTCAAGAATTGCTCAGGAAAGCAAACAACCTATGGAGGATCCCTGGACACTAAGTAAACCCGACTTTTGTTGGCTAAAAATCTTGAATGTGTGGATGGCCCTAAAATCACGTGTATTTTTTCCATAGCTTTCTCTAGTCCTAAGGTAGTGTGACGACATAACCTAAAAGGTAAAACAAACAATATAAACATGCTCGCATAATAAATGAAAAAATGCATAATGTGGAACTACGCAAACATTTTAATATAAAATTATACCAATAAAAGTGTACATTAGCAAAAAATCAAAATTACATATGTGCAAGACAAAAATAACTTGTACATCTATTGTCCCCAATGAGAAATCACCTTTACGGCTATCCCAACCTCTCTTTTTCCCCCCAGGGAGGAGTGAAAGTCTCACGTCCTCTTCCTCTAGGAGAACTTCGCCCGTCGTCGATGTGAGATGAATGTAAAAAAATGGAGTATCCCACCTATTTTCTATAAAATAGGCAAAAGAACACGTCACCGCCTCAAGAGAGCAGCATCAAAGACAAACGTATGCTTAAGAAACCAATAGTTCAAAGGTTTGGGGGCTAAGTTACGAAATGGGAAGATTTTAGGCACCTATCTCGCTCTTTCGGTCTCTCATGGGCTTTGTGTTACTTTTTTTCTTTATTTCTCTATGAAGTGTATGTGCGTGTATATACAAATGGGAATCGGAATCGCCCAACTCATACCATAGAAAAGATAGAATGAGGTCATCCATAGGAATGTTCCCAAAATAATATCTAGAAAATACGATGTATGCGTTTATCGAGATATTGGTCGCTATGATGAAATGATAATATTTCTTGGGTAAAAGCGCTGATGAGGATCACAAATATAATATATATTAAAATAATGTATAGATGAAAATGAGACAAATGCGAAAATGGAAAAATTGGACTCGAGTCTCGGGTTTTAGCCCGAAACATCTACGTAGCCTATAAAGGCAACGTAGATCGTATGCAACATACAATTGGGGTTTATCCCATAGATTCGAACGTGAATTTATTATATATGTGTGTGTAGAAAATGTATTTTAGTTTTGAGAAATTGTGGTGGATAATCCCATTAGAATTTATAGGTATAACCCTCTTTTTCTTTCTTTCTTTTTTATAGAAAATAAAGTATGTGAAATATAACTAATAAAGGGTGAAGTATTAATGTTTATAAGCTAAAGTAAAAGATAGATTAAGGATTTATGTACCTAATATAAAATAAAGAATTTTAAGAGAGAGAAGGATTTTTGGACCTTTTTTAAAGAATTAAGGCTTGATCTTGATCTTGATCTTTGATGAGATCCCTTGAATGTTGGATGAGAGAGAGTGAGATTTTGCTAAATTGGGTATGAAAAGGATGGGAATGGAAGATGGAAAGGACTTTCACACAAGGAAACTTCATTGATTGCAAGAGAATGTTGTTGAGATCACAGATATTGATGGATCTGAGGTGTGCTTTGGGAGTGAGGTCCCGCCCTCTATTTATAGGGTAAGGGAAGTGACGATCGGCATAGTCCTAGCCAGTAGGTACTCCTAGACACACTACCAATAGGTAAGAAAATTGACCTGCCAATTGATAGTCTCGTGCAAATTTTTTTAGAAAAATAGTCATAAAACGCAATTCGTTGATCCGAATCGCGCATGGGGCATAGCATTAGAAAGTTAATTCAAATACCTTCAAGAGTCCTTTGGGCCTCTCCCATGTTCGGGAGGTGACTTTGTGTCAAACGGGGCTCGAAAGCGCTCATCGGTCCTTTGGACGAGAGGTCATCGAATGGAAATGGATTGTTTATCCAAATCGTAAGTCAGAATCGTGCACGGGATGGACTGTTGGAAGGGTTATGCGAGGAATTTTGACATTCTAAACAATTTCGATCGGTTTGGAAGTTGACTTTGGTCAACCGGGGCCCGAAAGCGCCCGGTGACCTCTCAGAGTAAAATTGATCATTCGTTGGTATCATAAGGCTGACTCGTGCACAAGGTGGACTGTTGAAAAGGAGATTCACAGGCCTTCGAAGATTCATTGAGCTTTTTCTTTGATGATAAAGTTGACCGGAGTCAAACAGTGCTCGAGAGCGCCCAATGACCTTTAGATCGGTACTCAGAGTATGACATATGATTTGTAGTGAAATAGGAAGGTGCTAGGGGACTAAGGAAAGACTTAGGGGGTCCTATAACACGATGTCTACATAGACCCTCGACGGGTGAGTTTGGAATAAGTAAAAGTCGTTGAATAGATACCACATGATATTTTAGGAAAGAGGTCGATTCTGCGAATATAATTATGATAAATTATGTTTAAATCATGATTATCTTATGTGATATGGATAATATGTTATTAGTATATATAATGTTAAGTCAATATATTTAGTCTAATCCTAGCTTCATAAAGCACGAAAAACGAATTAGTTACAAATGTGAGATTTTGAAGTTTTCGGTAGGAATAATCATGTTTAATACTAGTTTTGACCATTATAACATAGCAATTAATTTGAGGTGAAAACTAGATAATGGTAGAAAGGTGAGTTATGGTTGTAACACAACAAACGGTGTGTGAAATGAAGGTCCGAGTAAGAAGTTATACCGAAATTACTAACCGAGGGTAAATCTGTCCATTCGTTTAAGTGGTAATTTGTCCTTTATGCCCAATAAGTATCTTAAATTGATTGGTTGGAGGTGGAGGTTGTTTTGGCCGACTTAAACCTTTGATATATCCTCCTTTCTTCAGCAAACTCAGTTTGAGAGAGTTTTAGTTTAAGGAAAAACAGTTGTGAGGGTTAGGAAGAAGAAAGTGAGGAGAAACATTCAGAAAAATTCATAAAAATTACGTAAAGGCCCCTAAGGTAATTCTACCGATGAATCTTGTTATTTTTCTTTTATTTATGATTTATATGATATAAATATTTGATTGTTTATTGAACTTTCATGCTTGGGTGCATATGTATGGATATTTGCAAGTTTAAACAAAGTTGAATGTGTAAACCCTTAAATTGTTTCGTTTAGTAAACTTGTTTATTCAACCTTCCATATATTTTTGTATACTTACTAGAATTGATTGATTTCAATTGGAGATTAAAATATCTCGTATATGTGTGACATATCCTAAAATCATGTGCAAATACCAAGAAATGAATCTTGAGTGATGATTTGAAGTTAGGGTATGAAATCTGCCCTAAGGGTGAAAGTATGCCCGCCATGTGTTCGATGTTTTGTTTGACATAGTAAATGAACCTTAAAAATTATGAAACTTTAATTTTTTATTTTTAAATGTGTTTACTGATGTTGAGTGAAATATCACAGAAATTTATGATGTAGAAAAATTATGAAAATTCATGGAAGTTGAATGAACGATAAAAGAGCCTATAGGGAAGATTTGTTATGTGGTAAAGAAATGGGCCTATCTTGCTCTAGGAGACTTGAAATTATGTACCGTATTTTATATTGGAATCCTAATATTATAAGGATTGAACTACCAATAAGAAATGAATGCATATTTGGTCTATGATTTGAATATGTCAAATATATTAACATGAATTTGGATGGAACTTCACTTGTGATATATGATTTGAATAGAATCATATGATACTTATGAATTGAGTTATGTTTGAGATATTCCTTGGATTGTTGATATTCTTATGATGATACTAATATTGTAATAATGATAGGAAGGGAATAAGAACCAGTCGAACAAGTGCCGAACAAAGGAAAAGGAAAGCCTATTAAATTACCAAGGTGAGTGTACTTATGATTTGTTTCATATGTAAATATGAATATATCTCTAAGAGCGGATTTGTTTGAATACTTTGATATTCAGGATTTGTTTGGATACTAAAATATTCAGGATTTTTTTGGGTCTCATGATCCAGGATTGGTTTGAATACTTCGGTATTCAGGATTTGTTTGGATATTAAAATATCCAGGATTTGTTTGGGTCTCATGTTCCAGGATTGGTTTGAATACTTCGGTATCCAGGATTTGTTTGGATATTAAAATATCCAAGATTTATTTGGGTCTCATGATCCAGGATTGGTTTGAATACTTCGTTTTTCAGGATTTGTTTGGATATTAAAATATCTAGGATTTATTTGGGTCTTATGATCCAGGATTGGAATTGGACAAAGATCCAATGATTTGTTGGAACTTATGTTCCAGGATTTGTTATTGCCAATGGGCAGAATTACTATTGCTAATGGGCAGACATACTATTACCGATGGGCAGAATTATCATTGCCAATGGGCAGAATTATTTGGGCCTTATGGTCCAGGATTTGTTATTTCTAACGGGCAAGGATTAATTGGATTTAATATCCACAGATATGATATATAACTGTTAATTCATTGTATATCAGGATTCGTTGGATTTAATATCCACAGATTTGATATATAACTTTTAATTCATTATATGGAAGGATTTGTTGGATTAATATCCACATATTTTATATAGAACTGTTATTTCATTTCAGGGAAGGAGTACCTCACTAAGCTTAATGCTTATGGTTTATATTTTGATATTTTCAGGGTTATAAGCTGCCAGCTAGGATGTCATATGATCAGTGATTTGAGAGTTTCACTGTTAGAAAGAGCTGGGGATTAGACATCGAGATTTTGTCATTGTCACACTGAGGTTGTAATACACTCCCATATTGTATATATTGAGTTAGCATGGAATAAGTTGATCATAGTTAATCACATTATTGTATGCCTGCTTAATTACGACTCTGATATTGGTTTGGTATGGAATAAGAATAATATTATGTTCATAGTGCACATTATGTAGGAAAATATTGATAAATGAATTATATTTCCAATGGGCTCAATATTATGATCTAATTATTCTAATAAGAAATGATTAGTATGGATATTGGGTTTGGGGTGTGACAATTAGTGGTATCAGAGCGTCTAGGTTATTAATTCTGGACGCGTGTGACGATTAGATGGCAGTTATTGAGTTGATTTGATATTTATGAATTGTTTATGTACTAACCAATAATTTAGTATTATAAACTGTTTGTGTTGGTTATTATAACTCGGTTATTATAGATGAAACCTGGTGCATGGGACAAGCTAGTGGTTCCAGGCCAGGTGGACGAGTCTTTACGATGAAAGAAGCTCGGGTTACTTCGGATGTGGTGACAAGTACACTTTCTATTACTAATAGAAGTGATTATGTTTTGATTGATCCCAGTCCCATACATTCTATTGTGTCATATGCATTTGCTATATATCTGAATAGAGCATGCACTCGTTTAGATGTGGGGTTGGGTATTTATATGCCTATAGGGGATATGGTTGTAGTTGAATATGTTTTTAGTGATTATGTTTTGACTGTGGGGGTTAGAGATACAATTATAAATCTACTTCCATTAGATATTTTTGATTTTGATATAATTCTGGGAATGGATTGGTTATCTAAATATCGTGCATCTATGGATTGTTTCTGTAAGGAAGTTATTTTTAATATGCCTGGTGAGCCTGGATTTAAATTTTTGGGGGAAAGGAAAATTGTTCCCAGCTGCATCTTTTCTGCTATTCAGACGAGGAAATTATTGAGTAAGGGTTGTGAGGGTTTTATTGCATATGTTTTTGACACTAGGAAGGGGGCCTTACAATTAGTTGATGTTCCTATTGTACCGGATTTTCCAGAAGTGTTTCCTAGTGAGTTGCATGGGTTACCTCAGAAAGAGAAGTTGAATTTAGTATTGAATTAGCACCAGGGACATACCCGATTTCTATGGAACCGTATAGAATGGCACCGGTTGAATTGAAAGAACTTAAGATTCAGTTGCAGGATTTACTTGATAGGGGGTTTATACAACCTAGTGCATCTCCATGGGGTGCACCAGTTTTATTTGTGAAAAAGAAAAATGCTACTATGCATTTGTGTATTGATTATAGGCAACTGAATAAAGCTACAGTTAAGAACAAATATCCTTTATCTCGTATAAATGATTTATTTGATCAGTTACAGGGTGCTAAAGTGTTTTCAAAGATAGACTTATGATCAAGTTATCATCAGTTGAAGGTGAAAGAGAGTGATATTTATAAAACTAGTTTTTGCACTCGGTATGATCATTTTGAATTTCTTGTGATGCCTTTTGGAGTGACTAATGCTCCAGCTGTATTTATGGATCTTATGAATCGGGTACTGCATCCTTTTGTTGATTCATTTGTGATAGTTTTTATTGATGATATTCTGATTTATTCACGTGATATGGTTGAACATGAAAAGCATCTCACAACTATTTTGAATCTACTAAAAGATAAGAAGTTGTATGCCAAGTTTAGTAAGTGTGAATTTTGGCTATCACAGGTTGTATTTTTAGGCCATGTTATTTCTGGAGATGGTATATGTGTTGATCCTAAAAAGGTAGAAGCTATTGTAAAATGGGAGAGGCCCAATAATGTGACTGAGGTAAGGAGTTTTCTTGATTTAGCTGGGTATTATAGAAGGTTTATTAAGGGATTTTCTTCGATTGCCTTGCCGATGACTAAACTAACCCGAAAAGATGTTAAGTTTGAATGGAATTCTAATTGCAAAAATAGTTTTGATGAATTGAAAAAGAGGTTGGTAACTGCACCTATTCTTACTACTTCGCATGGTGGAGATGGTTTTGTTATTTATACTGATGCTTCACACAAGGGGTTGGGTTGTGTTTTTATGCAGCATGGTAAGGTTATTGCTTATGCTTCTAGGCAATTACGTACACATGAATGTAATTATCCTACACATGATTTGGAACTTGCTGCTATTGTGTTTGCTTTGAAATTATGGCATCATTATTTATATGGTGAAGCATGTGAAATTTTTACTGAACCATTAGAGTCTTAAGTATTTATTTACTCAGAATGAGTTGAATTCGAGACAGAGGCGGTGGATGGAGTTAATAAAAGATTATGATTGTACAATTCACTACTATCCAGGGAAGGCGAATGTAGTAGCAGATGCTTTGAGTGGAAAAGCTTCGGGCTGGTTATCTTGTATTCAGTGTGCTAGAGTTTCTCATATTATGGAGTTGAGATTGATGGGAGTGGAATTGCAACTAGCAGACGGGGATAAATTCTTTGCTCATGTAAGCGTGAGGCCTTTATTAGCTACTCGTATTTGTGATTTGCAAAGTCAGGATCCTTTTCTTGAGAAAAAATGACAAGATGTCTGAGATGGTAAGTCTAATGATTTATGTATTGTTAATGATGGCAATTTATTGTACAAACAACGGTTATGTGTGCCTAATATGGGTGAATTGAAAGCGAAAATTTTAAATGAGGCTCATAATTCCATTTATACTCTGCATCCTGGTAGTACTAAATTGTACAGGGATTTGAAGGAGCACTATTGGTGGAATAATATGAAGAAGGAAATAGTTGATTTCGTTGCTAGGGCCCTTATATGTCAGCAAGTGAAAGTGGAGCATCAGAAACCTGCTGGTTTGCTTCAACCGTTGCCAATACCGAAGTGGAAATGGGATCATGTAACGACGGATTTTATGGTTGGACTTACTCGATCTCAGAAGGGGTCATATTCGATTTGGGTAGTGGTGGATAGATTGACTTCCGCTCATTTTCTAGAAGTCAAGACTACATAGACAGTTGATAGGTATGTTAATGAAATTATTCGATTGCATGGAGCACCGATATCTATTGTTTCAGATAGGGACCCCACTTTTACATCCAGATTTTGGGATAGCTTGTAATATGCTATGGGTACTAACTTAAAGTTTAGTACAACTTTCCATCCTCAGACAGATGGGTAGTCTGAAAGGACAATACAGATTTTGGAAGATATGCTTAGATCTTGTGTGCTTGATTTTAAAGGAAATTGGGATGAATATTTGTCTTTGATAGAATTTGCATATAACAATATTTTTCAATCTACTATTGGTATGGTACCATATGAAGCGTTGTATGGTAAACGGTGTCGTACACCCGTATATTGGGGTGAAGTTGGTGAAAGGAAGATAGAGGGTCCAGAATTGATTGAAGTCACCACTGAAAAAGTGAAGATTATTCAAGATAGAATGAGAACGGCTCAAAGCAGACAGAAAAGTTATGCGGATAAGCGACGTAAAGATTTAGAATTTCAGAAGGGGGATTACGTGTTTCTTCGGATATCGCCATGGAAAGGAGTTATGAGATTTGGAAAGAAAGGTAAATTAAGTCCACGCTACATTGGACCTTAGGAAATTCTTGAGAAAGTCGGGATGGTTGCCTACAAGTTAGCGTTACCACAGGAGTTAGCTCGATTACATGATATTTTCCATGTTTCTATGTTGAGAAAGTACGTAGCGGATCCTTCACATGTATTGGTGGAACAACCTATTATGTTAAAGGAAGATTTGAGCTATGTGGAAGAACCACTTGCAATCGTCGATAGAAAAGAACAAATATTGAGATCAAAAGTGATCCCACTTGTGAAAGTTCTATGGAGAAGGCATTCCATGGAATAAGTTACATGGAAAAGTGAGGATAGCATGAAGATGCGTTATCCGTATTTGTTTGATTCAGACAACCAAGGTATGTCAATTTCGGGGACGAAATTTCCTAACAGGGGGAGAATTGTGACAACCCGAATATAATCATGATAAATTATGTTTAAATCATGATTAGCTTATGTGATATGGATAATATGTTATTAGTATATATAATTTTAATTCATTATATTTAGTCTAATCCTAGCTTCATAAAGCACGAAAAATGAATTAGTTACAAATGTGAGATTTTGAAGTTTTCGGTAGGAATGTTCATGTTTAAGACTAGTTTTGACCATTATAACTAACAATTGATTTGAGGTGAAAACTAGATAGTGGTATACAGGTGAGTTATGGTTGCAACACAAAAAACGGTGTGTGAAACAGAGGTCCGAGTAAGAAGTTATACCGAAATTACTAATCGAGAGCAAATCTGTCCATTCGTTTAAGTGGTAATTTGTCCTTTATGCCCAATAAGTGTATTAAATTGATTTGTTGGAGTTGGAGGTTGTTTTGGCCGACTTAAAACCTTGATATATCCTCCTTTCTTTAGCAAACTCAGTTTGAGAGAGTTTTAGTTTGAGGAAAAACAATAGTGAGGGTTAGGAAGAATAAAGTGAGGAGAAACATTCAGAAAAATTCATAGAAAATTACGTAAAGTCCCCTAAGGTAATTCCACCCATGAATCTTGTTATTTTTCTTGTATTTATGATTTATATGATATAAATCCTTGATTTTTTATTTAACTTTCATGTTTGTGTGCATATGTATGGATGTATGCAAGTTTAAACAAAGTTGAATATGTAAACTCTTAAATTGCTTCGTTTAGTAAACTTGTTTATTCAACCTTCCATATATTTTTGTATACTTACTGGAATTGATTGATTCCAATTGGAGATTAAAATATACTCATATATGTGTGACATATCCCAAATTCATGTGCAAATACCAAGAAATGAATCTTGAGTGATGGTTTGAAGTTAGGGTTTGAAATCTGCCCTAAGGGTGAAAGTATGCCCGTCATGTGTTCGATGTTTCGATTGACATAGAAAATGAATCTTAAAAATTATGAAACTTTAATTTTGTATTGTTAAATGTGTTTACTGATGTTGGGTGAAATATCATAGAAATTTATGATGTAGAGAAATTATGAAAATTCCTGGAAGTTGAATGAACGATAAAAGAGCCTATAGGGTAGATTTGCTATGTGGTAAAGAAATGGGCCTATCTTGCTCTAGGAGATTTGAAATTATGTACCGTCTTTTGTATTGGAATCCTAATATGATAAGGATTGAATTACCAATAAGAAATGAATGTATGTTTGGTCTATGATTTGAATATGTCAAATATATTAACATGAATTTGGATGGAACTTCACTTGTGATAAATGATTTGAATAGAATCATATGATACTTATGAATTGAGTTCTGTTTGAGATATTCCTTGGATTGTTGATATTCTTATGATGATACTAATATTGTAAGAATGATAGGAAGGGAATAAGAACCAGTTGAACAAGTGCCGAACAAAGGAAAAGGAAAGCCTATTAAATTACCAAGGTGAGTGTACTTATGATTTGTTCATATGTAAATATGAATATAGCTCTAAGAGCGAATTTGTTTGAATACTTCGGTATTCAGGATTTGTTTGGATATTAAAATATCCAGAATTTTTTTGGGTCTCATGATCCAGGATTGGTTTGAATACTTCGGTATTCAGGATTTGTTTGGATATTAAAATATCCAGGATTTGTTTGGGTCTCATAATCTAGAATTGGTTTGAATACTTCGGTATCCATGATTTGTTTGGATATTAAAATATCCAAGATTTGTTTGGGTCTCATGATCTAGGATTGGTTTGAATACTTCGGTATTCAGGATTTGTTTGGATATTAAAATATCCAAGATTTGTTTGTGTCTTACCAGGATTAGAATTGGACAAAGATCCAATGATTTGTTGGAACTTATGTTCCAGGATTTGTTATTGCCAATGGGCAAACTTCTTATTGCCAATGGGCAGAATTACTATTGCCAATGAGCAGACATACTATTGCCGATGACCAGAATTATCATTGCCAATGGGCAGAATTATTTGCACCTTATGGTCCAGGATTTGTTATTTCTAACGGGCATGACTGATTGGATTTAATATCCACAGATATGATATATAAGTGTTAATTCATTATATAGCAGGATTCGTTGGATTTAATATCCACAAATTTGATATATAACTGTTAATTCATTATATGGCAGGATTGGTTGGATTAATATCCACAGATTTGATATAGAACTGTTATTTCATTTCAGGGAAGGAGTACCTCACTAAGCTTAATGCTTATGGTTTATATTTTTAAATTTTTAGGGTTGTAAGCTGCCAACTAGGATGTCATATGATCAGTGATTTGAGAGTTGCACCGTTAGAAATAGCTGGGGATTAGACATGGGGGGTTTGTCATTGTCACACTGAGGTTTTAATACACTCACATATTGTATATATTGAGTTAGCATGGAATGAGTTGATCATAGTTAATCACATTATTGTATGACTGCTTAATTACGACTCTGATATTGATTTAGGTATGGAATAAGAATAATATTATGTTCATTGTGCACATTATGTAGGAAAATATTGATAAATGAATTATATTTCCAATGGGCTCAAGACTATAATCTAATTATTCTAATAAAAAATGATTAGTATGGATATTGGGTTTGGGGTGTGACAAGTATATTCGGTTGGTTGGCCTTTGGCAGACCTCTTTCTACTTTCCCTGGCATCTCCTACGTCATTTTGGATGGGAGAAGATTGTGCCACCTCGGACACTATACTTCTTTTAGATAGAAGATTTGACAGAACGTTTGCGCATGCGGCTGGGCTCTCTATTGGAAAATTGTTGGCTATCGATCTGTCCTTCCCAATCTGTTGGCAGAGTTTGTCATGTTTCTGGGGACTACATGAAGTGGGTGTGGAGGATGGTAGTGACGAAAATCTTGGCCGAAGAGACTGGACATAGATGGCTCGCCATATTTGACACTATGGAGAGAGTTGTTGTGGTTTTCCCTAGGCTGGTCCAGGCTTACCATTCGATGGAGCACCTTCGATATTCCATCCAAGAAGGATAGGTTTGGAGACCCCAAGATGTAGATAATGATGGGGCTTGTTCTTCTGGAAGCTGTGGGTAAGATTCTTGAGGATTTTTATTTGTTAAGGTTTTGTATGGTGTTGTGTTTGGTTATGTATTGGAAGGGTTGCTTAGGAATAGTTTGGCTTGTTTTTATTTTTAGGAAAATAAGGTTAGGTTGGCGAGGGAAGTTGTTTGACTCCCTACGCTGATATAATTGTACTGGCATTTTTTATTTATGGAATAAAGAAAACTTTAATTATATTGTTGTGCCTCTTGATGATCTTTTGCATTTGAATTATCTACACCAATCGCTAAGGCATACACAATCCTTTTGTTCATATAAATGATAAAAATCAACCGTTGTTCTCGAGATAAGAAAAGAATAGTATTTTTTGAAAAAGAAAGCGATTGTGCTCATGTGGAGCGTATGAGTTGCCTATGTACCTCTGGGAGTTTTGAAAAATTCTTGATTTTCATTTTTTAAAGTAAAAGGTTTTTAGAGGATCATGCCCCACATAGTTCTGAGTAGAGGGAAATGAATATTTTTTTTAGAATAAAAGAGAGATGAGAAAAGTCATAGCGCGTCAAGATTTTGGACTAAGGGTAGAATTTCTGGAGACGGTCCAAGTTGATTGGATGGGTCATCTCTTCCCTATCGAGGTCGATGAGCATAATAACGCCGTCGAATAAGATCTTCTTCATAATGTAAGGGCCTCTCCAATCGGGCTTAAATTTCCCTCTGGGGTCCAAGATGAGCTATACTATATCTTTAAGGTCTAAATTGCCTTTTCGGACACCACGATCCTTGTCTTTCTTATTGAAAGTTCGTGCTATTCGGCAATGGTACCCTTGTATATGATAAAGAACTTTCAGTCTCCTTTCGTCCAAAAGTGACAACTCGTCAAGACGGCTTCGATGCTAGTCTTCCTCGCTGACTTTGCTTTCAAGCATGATGCATATTGAAGGAATTTCTAGCTCAACGGGTAGGACAACTTCCATTTCATATACTAGAGAATAAGGAGTAGCCCTAATAGATGCTCAAACTAAAGTGAGGTAGACCCAGAGTGCGTTAGGGATCCGATCGGCCCAATCTCGATAATTTTTTATCATTTTATTGATGATTGCTTTGAGATTCTCATTAGCAGCTTCGACTGCACCGTTGGTTTGAGGTTGGTAGGGATAAGACTTGTGCCTCTGGATCCCATATTCATCAACCACTTCTGTGACTTCTGCCTCGAAATGTAATTAGCTCACGCGGGACCCCATATCGGCAGATGATATTTTTTTGGATGAACTTGACCACCTTTTGGGCATTCAAAACTGCATATGACTTGGCTTCGACCCATTTGGTGAAGTAATCGATGGCAACTAAGATGAATTCATGCTCGTTGGGGGGTTTTGGGTGTAATTTTCCCTATGATATCGATGCCCCATGTGGAGAACGTCCAGGGAGAAGTCATGTTGTATAATTCCAGTGGAGGCAAGTGCTGGAAGTTAGAAAACTGCTAGCATTTAAGGCATATACGAACATAGGCGGTGTAATCTTGGACCATGGTAGTCCAATAGTATCCCTATCGAATGATTTTCTTGTCAAGCATATGGTCATTCACGTGGGGTTTACACTCCCCATTATGGATTTTCTGTATTATCTCTTTAATGTCAGCCCTTGCGATGCAGTGTAAATGGATCCCATAGAAGTTTCTCTTAAATAATGCTTTATTACAGATAATGTATTGAGCAACTAGTTTACGAAGGGTTGTGAGATCTTTCTTATTATAATCTTGGGGATACCTATCGTGCTTGAGGAAGTGCGATCTTTCTTGTTAGAATCTTGGGGATACCAACAATCAGATATATCAGGATCTTCTTCTATCATGAGCTCAATGTGGTAGCAATAGGTTGGTTTAGCTTTCTTTTGGACTACGAAGGGGGCCATCGTTATTCCCGCGGGCATGTCGACCATGGAGGCTATGCTACTAAGGGCATCAGCTAAGTTATTCTTTGCTCGGGGCAGGTAGTGTAAGGTGATATCTTAGAATTGGATGGCTAACTCTTCTAGGTGGGCATGAAAGGGTAAGGCTTTCTTGTCCTTGACTTTTCATCTTCTGAGTACTTGATCGATGATGAGGATTGAATCCTCATAGACATCTAGTTATCTAATTACTTTCTTGAAAGCGACTTTGAGACCTACCATGCATGCCTCGTATTCGGTCATGTTGTTAGTGCAGGAAAAATCCAACTTGATGGTAATAGGAGTGTGAGAGTCACCAGGGGCGATTAGGAGTATCCCAATGCCATACCCTTTTTTGTTGGCAGCGCCGTCAAAGAATATTTTCCACAGGAGGTCATCTTTTTGACATGTACAAAGTATATTTTCATTCGAGAGCTTAAATACCAAAACATCGATTTCTTTCACAGGATAGTCAGCGAGGTAGTTAGAGATGGCTCCTCCTTTCATGGCTTTTTACGTGATATAAACGATATCAAATTCGGCTAACATCATCAAACATTGGGCCATTCGACAAAACATGGTAGGTTTCTCGAGAAGGTATTTGTTAGGATCCATTCAGGATACAAGTTTGATGGGAAAGGCGAGCATATAGTGCCGTAATTTTTGGGTGATCCAGATAGGGGTGACCCATGATTTTTCCAAGGCAGTGTAATTAACTTTATACCCAACCAATTTATGACTGGCGTAATAGATAGCTTTCTTTTTACAGGATTCTTCAAGGTATTGGGTCAATAAAGCCCCAACTGTAGTGTTTGTTACAGTCAGGTATAGGAGTGGGGTAGACCAGGTTATGGTTGCATAAGAACCCAAGACCGAGTTTGATATTGCTTGATTAGGTCAAAGACCTCCTGGAAAGCTTCGATCTAACTTTGGTTGAATCCTTCCGAAGGAGTTTGAAGATGGGTTCACAGATAGAAGTCAACCGGCTGATGAACCGGCTGATATACTGTAATTTTTTTAGGAATCCTCGGATCTACTTGGATCCCCTTTTCGCTAATCATGAATCCCAAGAGCTTTCCTTTAGTAACACCGAAGATAAATTTCTGTGGGTTAAGTCTCATCTGGTATCGCCATAGTCACCGAAGAATTTTCGAAGAGTGGTAACATGACCTTCCTGAGTCTTAGACTTGATAATCATATAATCCACATAGACCTAGACTTCTTTGTTTATTTGATCATGCAAGATGGTTGTGTTATTCCTCTGGTAGGCAACCCCTATATTTTTAGACCAAATGGCATAACTGTGTAACAGAAGATTCCCCAAGGGGTAATGAATGCGGTTTTCTCTTGATGATCCGAGTGCATCTTGATCTGATGGTATCCGAAAAAATCATAAATAAATGACTTGAGAGTATGACTAGTTGTATTGTCTATAATCATATCGATATTGGGTAGCAAGTAATCATCCTTCGAAGAGGCTTTGTTTAAATCTCGATAGTCAATGCACATGCGAACCTTTCCTCCGAATTTCGGCACGGGTACGATGTTGGCTAACCATGTGGGATATTCAATCACACGAATGAAACCCACATTAACTGTTTGAATACTTCTTCCTTACCCTTGAGCGACCATTCGGTGCAGAGCTTTCGCAGTTTCTTTTTTATCTGTTTGCATTTTGGGAGAGTTATAATCTCGTGTTGAGTGATCTTGATATCAATATCGGGCATATTATCGTAAGACCATGCGAAGACATCCACAAATTCCTTCAATAATTCTTCAAGTTGCGCGCGCTCATGCTCGTTAAGAGTAGACCCTATCCTAATCTCGCGTAGTTGGCTACTAGAACCAAGATTAATAACAACAGTTTCATCTTCATTAACTTGAATGCGATTATGTTATTTGTTAGTAACCTTATCAAGATCAATTAAGAATTGTTCATTTGTAAAATCATCATCATCAAGAGTTTGATTATAATCAAGACAATTGATGTAAGGCACAACAAGATACTCAAGATCTTCGTTTATTTCCTTGTCGAGAAAAACAGAGTTGAGAATTTCATCAAAAGAGGTCTTAATTACATCAGAATAGGGAAGAACAACAAAAGAAGAGGAAATGGGATAAACATCAGAGTTGGGTTATATTTCAGCAGGTGGAACTGGTATAGCATGCCAGTTGAGGAGATGTGCATCATTAACTTTGATCAGGAAGGGTGGATTCGATGATGTAGCACTTGAGTATACCATGCAGAGTGTCAGACCCAGTGTTTGTAAGTTGAATAAATCTTCTGAGTCACTTTCCCCGGAATTATTGGTAGTAACTATAGTCTTCTCAGTGAGTGATTGCACATGATACTGGGAACTTTCGGCCCATGGGTAACTATCTTGGAAAAAGATCTCCATTCCTGGTTTCATCTTCTTGTCCACATAATCATACCATGGTTCGGGATAGTCACAAAATGGGAAATCTTCACCCTCTTTTATGAATCTTCCATTCAAAGAATTCCATGAGAGAGTCTTAGCACTTTCTAGCCTTATGTTCAACCAATTTGGTAAAGCATTCTAAATTCTTCTGCTGATGGTTGATAACCCAAGATATAAGGAGGATAAGCCTTCTGCAACCCTATAGGTTATAGTATTTCTTGTTGTTGTCGTCCTAGCCCTACTCCGGGCAGCTAATGTATAATTTTGAATATCTGTATCACACTAGAATTTCCACAAGGTTTGTGTAAAGAACAAACTTTATCTTTGAAATCATCTCCTGCTGGGAGTGGAAGTGGTTCGACTAAAAAACCTGACAGAAGCATATCATTTGTTCCATGTTGTATCTCTAGTACCATATTACTGCTTCTTGCATTCTCAGTGTTATCATTGTCGCTCAAGATGGTGATGACCTGCTCATTGGCAAAGAATTTCAGTTTCTGATGTAAGGAAAAAACACACCCTTGATACTATAAAGCCATGGTCGTTCGAGCAACATGTTAAAATAAGTCGGGATAGATGACATGGAATTCAGTAGCGGGATTTATAGGGCCAACCCCTATTGTAAGCTTTATGGATCCCATTACTTCCCGACGAGTATTATCGTAAGCGCGCACTGTGGCAAATGTTGGAGTAAAGTTGCTCACTTTCAGTCCCAAACAATTGACGGTTCTCAATAGGAAAATATTAAGAGCTGATCCATTATCGACAAGCAAAAGTGGGACGCTCTTTCCCATAAATTCAATAGAGATATTGAGATCATAGTTGTGATTTGGACCAAACTTAGGGATTTTTTCTTCGAAGAAGGAAAGAATTCTAGTAGAGGTTAAAGATCCGACCATATTCACTGCTTCTTCTGGTGTGGTGGAAGGTGGGACTGTAGGCTCGGTGAGTAGTTTAATCAAGGCATAAAGAGTCCCCACAGAGTGATGTTAGCTTGGGTTTTCTCCAATTGGTTGAGGATTTTTCTCTCCTCGAGGGTCATTTTTAGCATAGAAAGATTCTCAACACCTTTTCCTTTGTCGATCGCTGATGCTTACAGGTTTAGAACTTAGTAATGCCTTCCTGATCTAGTCATATGGTTCGCAGATAATGGAAAAAATAGAAACCCCGTTTACTCATCTATCTTAGACTATTCAATTCCCTTGTTAATCTCTCCTGACAACTCCTCAAATGATATCATTCCACATATGCTGAATATTGGGCTAGTCTTTTCTGGGCTTTGCTCTTCATCTGAACTATCGATTTCGTCCCCCCATCCGGTGGTAATGACATCATCCTTCCATGGGAAGTCAATGCATTCTATAACTTTAATGACATCTTCATATAAATCCTCCCACTCAACGCGAAGATGAATAAGTGAGGGGATTAGGTGCCTTTATGGTTTCAAAGCATCAAGTATCTCGGACATACTGCAAATTTCATCGGTCTGTCGAAATAAGTCTGCCATGATCTCGATAACATCATCTAAAATGACTTCATCGGTAGGTACTACCTAATTATCTGACTCTTGAGCCCACTTTCGAGCTTCCAAGAATAGTGTATTGAATCTCTAACAGTCAATGGTCATTTCTGAGGGCAATTTTACCTCAAACTCTATAAGCTGTTTCAATACTGCTGATAATTCCATAACTTTCCTTCCGGAGCGGGTACGAACAACAATGCATGCTCTTGTAAGGAGTGACAGAGCCTAATCATCAAAAGAGGTAGGATGTAGAAGGGAAACTTGAAAGGGTTTAGGGGAGTATACTGGGTACGATCTGGGTAAATGGATCAAATTCTAGGTATTTTTCTAGGAAGATGGAATTTGCATGATTTTGGAGTGGATTGTGGGTAGTGTTTGGCTTAGGATTGGATGGTGGGGTGATGATACCCTGGTCAATTAAACCTTGGATTACATTTCGGAGGTGGAAACATTGATTAATGGTTTGGCCGACATTTTGGTGAAAATCGCAATGGGCAACTGGTTTGAATTTTTTGGGAAGTGGGTTTGGTAATGGACGAGGGTCCAATGGCTTTATAAGATTTTGACTTAAAATGGCTTGATAAACTTTGGAGAGGGGAGTATAGAGCTCGGTACATTCCTTTTTGACTGGGCTAAGGTGGCTTTCTGGTGCCCATGAAGTGACAGGCTGAGAAATATTATTGATAGTTGAAATTGCTGTGTTGGCAGGCTTCTTATACTTTCTGGGAGTGAACTGTCTGTATACTTTCTTCGGTTCAACTTCTGTTTTGGCAAGAATTTCCTCTATATCCAACCTTTCTTCTTGGAGGGCTAAGAAATAGGTGTAGTATTATCCTCCTATCATCGCTCAAACATGGGGTAAGAAGTTTTTCTTCACAATACTGATTTTCTCCTCTTCGGAAGGCTGGTTAGTCATGGTGGCTTCTTTTTCTCTACGTTGCTATGAAATTACTAACTGATTCCTCTGGATTATGTTTGAGAAGTTATAAATCATGACGGGAAACCTCTAACTCCCCATTATACTTGTACTATGACATGAATTCACGGGCAACATCCTCCCAACTGTGAATCCTTGACTCTTCGAGAGATAAGAACTGACGAAGGGCGTCTTCTTTCAAAGTCTATTTGAATATTTGGTTCATTATTTCCTCGGAGGCACCTAGGAGAGTTATGGATCGGTGGTAACTTTGAGATGAATAATTGGGGCCCACTACCCCCGAACTTCTCAATATTAGGCATCTGAAACTCTTCTGACAGTCTTGCTTTAGGATAGGAAGACATATGAGTGTAATCCATGTAGTTCTCAAAGATTCGGACTTGGTCGAACTTCTTGGTCAACATCTTAAGGTCTTACTTGACTTTGTTCAATTCTTTTTCCTACGCATCCATAATTATGGGTAGGTTAGCCCTTGGTTGGGCAAGATTCGACATAGGGAGTTGAGTTAGTGGTGGCCCATTAGCAGGAGGGGCATGTGGAGCGTGATGATATTCCTTGGGGGATTTAAATAGGCTCAGGTGCAGGTCATCCCATAGCACGAGGGAAGATGCTTCGGGCTCTTCGGGAATAGGGACCCATTTTTTTTACATCTCATGAACCTCTATTTGAAGGTTGTCAATCTTGGCAGTGAGTTGGGCAAGAACCGTCATCAAATCAGGCTGGACATTCGGTACTTGATCTGTGTTGTCCATCGAAAGACGATAAAGGTTAATTCCAGACTCAGAGGAAGTAGCGAGGGATCTGATGG
Organism: Sambucus nigra; assembly: GCA_949130495.1. Classification (NCBI taxonomy): domain Eukaryota; kingdom Viridiplantae; phylum Streptophyta; class Magnoliopsida; order Dipsacales; family Adoxaceae; genus Sambucus; species Sambucus nigra. The sequence continues at coordinate 412,737,076 of OX422223.1, forward strand.
AGCCTCGGGGTGGTTCGACTAAAGATCTAATCCAATAGGGAGCCAGGCCAAGGGTCGGGTATGCAATTGACCTGAGAGGAAAAAAAAATAATTTAGTTTTGAAAGAGGTGTGGGCAAACTGTTATTATTGAAAAGGGAGAAAAATATTTTTGGGAAAAGGAAGGAAAAATATTTTTGGTATTTTGATAAAATAGGGGAAAATTGTTTTTGACACTTTTGATAATGAAAGAGGAAAAACGAGGAAAGGGTCTCAGCAAAATTATTATTTATTATTATTATTATGTTCTCACTTGTATTAGGTTTACCTGAATGCATAAAATAATGCCAGACGGGACCCGGGACTGGGAAAATTGGTTTTGAATAAATATGAAAAACATGGTTTGACTTGTTATCGGGCACATGGAGAGGGTTTCATTTTAAAAAGGCAAAATCGTGGGAAAGTTTGGACGCCATGCCGACTCGTCATTTTGGCAGAGTTTCGGGTAGTAACCGACAAACTAAATATGAGTGTCGTACCGATTGCACAAGCTATTTGATATACCTGAGTGTACGTGAATTTCCTCACTATATACCTCGTGGGGGACAGTACGCATGAGAGAGAATTTGATATACTCGAAGTACATGAACGAGTTCCCTATTAGATACCTTCCATCATGACTTTGGTCAAGCGTTATGATGCGGGGGGAACCGTTCAATATACGTCGAAAGTACTTCGCCAATGGAAGGTGAGAGTCATATCACTTAACCTAACTGCGACCTTTCAGATCAGCTCCCATCATGAAGTGACCCCCAGTTACAGGACACAATCATGCTCTTTGGTGATGTAGTGTGAAAAATGCATGGTTCGTGATTAGCATATTATGGATAAAGTCTTTTATTTAGCATGACGATCACTATACAAATAAGGAAGAACGTATAGGTATAAAAGTTAAGTCTAACATGGAGAATGAAGATTATACTAAGCATGGATATGTCAGGGTGAGTGATGTGTGAATATATACAAATGTGTGTGCGGTAGTGAACCTAAGCATGTTAACTATGAGTGATGTCTGACAAGTGTGAATGAGCATGGATATATACAATTGTGATAAATGGAGGTGTGTGTTAGTGACACATATGCATGGATATTCTAAGTGGTATGTGTAATATGTGGGTATAAGTGATCTTATGTGTAAGTAGTGTGAAATGTACATGGAAACTATCTACAAGTGTGTGAGTCAGTAGTGACATAAGCATGCGATATGTATGTGCAAGATATAATAGAGGAGAAAAAAGTGAACATACGGGTAGGTGCATACACACACAAGTAGAAAACAATAACACCCATGCAAACAGAGTCTAGACCTCTTATTAAAAAAAAGTCCCCAGTGGATTCACCATTGTGGCCATCCTAACCTCTTTTTGTCGGGGGGGGGGGGGGGGGGGGGGGAGGGAGTGAAGGTTTCGCGTCCTCTACCTCTAGGAGTACTTCGGCTGTCGTCGATATGGGGTGAATTTAAAGATATGGAGTCGCTAGCCTATTTTGCACAAAACAGGCAAAAAACATGTCGCCTCCTTTAGAGAGCGGCATCAAAGACAAACCGATGCTAACGAAACCAATAGTTTGAAGTTTCGGGGGCTAAGTTATGGAATGAGAAGGTGTTAGGCACCCATCCCGCCCTTTCGGTCTCTCATGGGCTTGTGTTACTGTTTTCCTCAATTTTTTCGTGAAATGTGTGTGCGTGTGTGTGTATAAACGGAGATCGGGATCGCCCAACTCTTACCATGGAAAAGATAGAGTGAGGTCATCCATAGGAATGTTCCCAAAATAATATCTAGAAAATATGATGTATGCGTTTATCGAGATATTGGTCATTATAATGAAATGATAATATATGTTGGATAAAACGCTGATAAGGATCACAAATATAATATATATTAAAATAATATATAAATGAAAATGCGAAAATGGGAAAATTGGACTCGAGTCTCGGGTTTTTGCCCGAAACACCTATGTAGCCTATAATGACATAAATCAAAGTCTCATAGTTAGTACGCGACATACATGTGGGGTTTATCCCAAAGATTCGAACGGGAATTTATTATATATGTGTGTGTAGAAAATGCATTTTAGTTTTGAGAAATTATGGTGCATAATCCCATTGGAATTTATAGGTGTAACCCTCTTTTTCTTTGTTTTATTTTTTTATAGAAAATAAAGTATGTGTAATATAACTAACAAAGGGTGAAGTGTTAATGTGTATAAGCTAAAGTAAAAGCTAGATTAAGGATTAATGTAACTAATGTAAAATAAAAAATTTAACGAGAGAGAAGGATTTTTGGACCTTCTTCGGAGAATTGAGGCTTGATCTTGATCCTTGTTGATCTCCCTTGAATGTTGGATGAGAAAGAATGAAATTTTTCTAAATTCGGTATGAAAAGGATGGGAATGGAAGATTGAAAGGACTTTCATACAAGAAAACTTCGTTGATTACAAGAGAATGTTGCTGGGATCACTGATATTAATGGATCTGAGGTTTGCTTTAGGAGTGAGGTCCTGCCCTCTATTTATAGAGTAGGGGGGTACTGATCAGAATAGTACTAGCCTTTCCAATCGGCAGGTTCCCCTTGACACACTGTCGATAGACAGGGAAAATGGACCTGCCAATCGGCAGTCTCGTGCAGATTTTTCCAAAAAAATGGTCATAGAATGCAATTCATTGATCCAAATTGCACATAGGGCATACCGTTAAAAAGGTAATTCAGAGACCTTCAAGAATCCTTTGGGCTGCCCACGGGTCCGGGAGTTAAATTTGGTTCAAACGGGGCTCGAAAGTGCTTACGATCCTTTGAATTGGAGATCATCGAACATAAATGGATCGTTCGTCCAAATCGTAAGTCAGAATCGCGCACGGGCAAACCGTTGGAAAGGATATGCAAGGCATTTAGACATTCCAAAGAGATTTTCTTGGTTCAAAAGGTTAACTTTTGTCAATTGGGGCCCAAAAGCGCTCGGTGACCTCTCGGCGTAAAACGAATCGTTCGTCTGTACTATAAGGCTGATTCGCACACAGGGCAGACCATTGGATAGGGGATTCAAAGGCTTTCAAAGATTCATTAAGATTTTCTCTCTAACGATAGAGTTGAGCGGAGTCAATTGGGGTTAGGGAGCTCCCGATGACCTCTAGATAGGTACTCTGAGTATGACCTAGGGTTTATTGTGAAATGGGGAGGTATTAGCGACCTAAAGAGATAATTAGGGGGTCCTAGAATGTGGTGTCCTACAACCTCCGCAATAGTAGCTCTTCGGCCATCATTATGGTTTGGCCTAAAATCATCATCGCTCTTATGGGATGTAGTTCTTGAACAGTTACAGAAGAATAACATTGAGAGGAACCTAACTCTTCTCACTCCCAAATGGGGGTTGGCAGTAGGCTGGACAATCAACTTGGTACCAGTACCAAAGTTCAAAATCCTTTGGGACATTCAATGCTCCCAAAGAATTCAATCAACCATGTTTATATACCATTTTTTGGCTTCGTCTAGCCTAAGAGGGGCATCTATCCACCCTTCATCATAACTAACAGGCCGTGCCGAGTGAGGACCCTTCCTGAAGATATGACAAAGCTTAAGTATGTCATGTCTTAGTCCCATATTGATCACTCCCTCCCTCTGCAGAACCTTTTTGACTTCAATAAGCTATTTCCTCAACGAATTATTCTCAGCTTGAAAGAGCACACCAACATCACCAATATCCTTAGGTTCAAAAAACTGTTTTCTCTAATATTTAATCTCATCCTGCATAAGTCTACTGAAATTATCGAGATCCTTAATGTCATCTTTCAACCTGCTAACGAAGGCAAACTGTTCTTTGTAAGCCTTGATCCCTTTTTGGAGAGATTTTTTTTATCATAAACAAAAGCACGGGCAATCTTGAACACTAGCTCCCTGACCAAGAATGGTATTTATGCTGCCAGTAAAAGATGGGACTTCCATAAAACACTGACCGGCAAAAAGAATGAAAGGAAAATTACTCAGCAACAATGGAAGATAAAGTTGAACCATAAACAACCCATCCTAGGACCACCCTAAGAACCTCATTAGGTCCCTATCACTCATTCATTCATCGCAAACCCTAGGCTATACTTTCAGTACCAATTTAGAGGCCACCTGGCACTCTCGAGCCCCATTTGACCCCGATAAACATTTTCATCTAAGAAAAAGCTTAATGAATCTTCAAAGGGCTTTGAATACCCTTTTCAACAGTCCATCCTATGTGTGAATCGACCTTACGGTTCGGATGAACGATCCGTTTTACTATTAAAAACATATCTAGAGGCCACTGGGCGCTCTCAAGCCTGTTTTGACCACGATCAACTTCCTCACATGAGCAAAAGCTCAATAACTCTTCAAAGGGCTTTGAATTCCCTTTACAAAGGTCTGCCCTATGTGCGAATCGGCCTTACGATTCAGACGAACGGTCCATTTGACCTCAACAATTGATCCGGAGGCCACTGGGCGCTCCTGGGATCCATTTGACTCCTGCAACTCTTCAACTTGAATGAGGCTAAATGAATATTCGAGTGGCTCTACATCCCTTTTCCAATGATCTGCCCCTGGGTGAATCACCCTTACGGTACAGACCAACGACCTATTTTTCTCCAAAGGATCATCGGGCACTCTTAAGATTTATCTGACCTAGGTCATCGCTCTGAACCAAATGAAGTCAATAAAATCTCTAAGGTCACTGAATACCCTTTATAATGATCTATCCCGTGCGTAAATTGGCCTTACGGTTCAGACGAATGATTCGTTTTCCTTTGAGAATTTCCTGTCTAGTGACCAACGAGCGCTTCCAAGTCCTGTTTGAATTTGGTCAACTCCCAAACTCGAGAATGGCTCATAAATTCTTAAAGGTCTCTAAATACCCTTTCCAATGGTTCGTCCCATGTGCGATTCTGACTTACGATTCGCGTTTTATGATTATTTTCCAAAAAACCTACCTAAGACTACCAATTAGCAACCCCAGGACCATGCCTATCGACATTGTGTCTAGGGTTCCATGATGATAGGCAGGTCTAGGACCATGCCGATCGTCACCCCCATGGCCTTATATATAGAGGCCATGGCATCACTTTAAAAGACACAACTCAGAATCCCTGAACATCCCTCTCAGAGAGAATTCTCTCGAATTCAGAGTTGTTCTTTCTTTAAAAGCCCATTTTCCACATTCATTCCATCCTTTTCATACTCTTTTGAGTAAATTTCCACCCACCTCCTCAAACCACCATCATTACATCTTGATATTAGTGCATTTACAATCATTATCTACTTTAAGTCTTCACAGGAGGTCTATTTCTTCCCCATTTGTCTTTAAATTATCTCATTTTTGCATTAGTTACTTCATTTTCGCTTAGTACTTTACTTCATTACATCACACATCTTAATTTCAAACTTTTTATTATTAGTATCCGCACATACTTTATTTCCATGGAAAAGCCCCAAAACAAGAAAAAGAGGGTTCACTTGTAAATTCCAAATGGGAATTTCTCATCACATTTTCTCACATTAAAACACCTTTTTCTACACACACACATATAATAAAGTCCTTGATTGGATTTATGTGTTAAACCTCACCTTATATTGTCTTCGCACTACGTGGATTTTGATGCCCCTCGCGCTGCATAAGCGTCTTGGGTAAATCCCTCGACTCGAGTTCTCTCACATATATTTGTTACTTAGTTATCATCATATATTCATGATATATACATTTTATATGCTTGTGTCTTCTTCGATATACGCCATCGTTCCTTCATAATGATTAGTTAATCGATAAACACTTACATTATATTTTTTACTACTATTTCGGGAACACTCTTAAGGATGGCCTCGCTCTATCTTTATCCATGGCAAGAGTCGAGTGACTCCATCCTCCATTTATATTATGAACATTAGCAAACATATCACATAGTTCTACATGAGAAGATTAACACATGCCTATGAAAGATCGAAAGGGCGGGATGGGTGCTTAACACCTTCCCATTTCGTAACTTAGTCTCCGAACCTTTAAAATACTTAGTTTTACACGCATCAATATTTTCCTTGGTGATGTTCTCTCGAGGCGGCAACATTTCTTTTTCTTAATTTATGCAAAATAAATTAGCGACTCTATCTCTACATAACACCCCACATCGATGACGGTCGAGCACCTCGATAAAGGATGTAATTTCGAGCGTACTTCGAAAAGGGAAGGACAAAAAAAACCTACCCCTTGGGATGGTCACATGAACGATGAGGAAATCTTTCATTATATAACAATATGGGGTAAAGACCTTACAAACAAACAAGAATAAAAAATACAAGGACCTTAAGACTAATTATGCCTAATTAGTTTTTGGTTCCCTTCTCTTTCATCTTCTCTTAAATTTTTTGGACTTTTCCCTGATTATCATGAGAGGTACCTTAGCCAGTAGATGTCTCTTCTCGACCACCTTCTTCGACATGTGGAGGAGAGCCTGGATTATGATCTCTAAAGAGCTCAGACTCAGTTAAGACATTAGCCTTTGTCAAGGAAGCGTCCCATTCTTCTTTAAAGTTAGACTTCCTGATAAAAGCCAACTGGAGTTTGGCATCATCAAAGGCTTACTCATATCCAGTCTCGTACCTTGAGTCCTTAGCATCAACCATAGTTTTCGATTGGCCTCCTTCAGCTGGTTGTGCTTGGCCACTACTTGGTCGCGTTCAGCCTTCATTTCATCATACATGACCTTTAGCTGATCAAGATCTCTCTTCAGATTGGACATCGTTAAGCTGGTGGACTACTTCTCTGACTCATAAGCCTTTTGAGTAGAAATAAAGGCAGACTCAGAGTTCTTCAGAGCTGTATTCAGGTCACCCGTCACTCGAGATTACTTGGAGCACTTCTACCGAATGGAAATGAAGTCAGCCATAAACTGTATAGAAAAGGAATAAGACGGTATCATAATTATAAAGATTGATCCAAACAGCATCGTGGAAAATAAAAATTGTGCTTACCAGAGACGACGCCTAAGTGGTGTGTGTTGAAAGTAGATCATGCGTCAACTGGTTAACTTACTCGTGGTCAAGTGTAAACATTCCCCCTTTTAACATTCCAAATGCTAAAAATTCATTATTAGCCACTGACATTACCTGGTGTCCCTTCCCAAGGTTGTAGGCATCTCCTTTTTGGGGAGGGATGAAAGCAATAGAGGAAGAAGAGGTATTCTCATTCTTATTCTTTTCCCTAATGGGGAAATCCAATGCTGGAGCATAAAGGCCCCCAAGTTCCTTCCTTTTGTAAGCCTTAGCAATAGGGGAGGTGGGTATCATGTCATCTTCATCGACCAAAAGAATCCTCTTTTTTGGGGTATCACTTCTTCCTTGGTGTCCGAGACAGCCTCTACATTTAATGAATCAAATGAAAAAGAAGTGGAAGATCCCTCACTCGTTGAAGGGATAGGGAAGTCACAGATTGAATCTACTTGGAGAGCAGTGAAGCTACTAATAAAGTTCTTATACTCGAGTAGTAAATATGTGAACCTTGGGTGATCACCACTTTGAACAAATGGCCATCTCAACTTCCATTCCTCGATCAATTCTTCCTTATTAAAATAAGAGGGAAAAAGATCTTTCTTCTTTAATCAAGTTTGACAAAAAAGAATTGATCAGTGATGGAATCATCAAATAAAATCAAAAGTACAAGAAATAAAAATTTAGCCTATTTCCCTTCCTTTCTCCGGGCACGAAAACCCTCGACATTGTTCACTCTCAAGAAGGAGTGGATGTTGACAATTTCTGACAATAAAGCCTTCATTCCAATAGAACTTATTAAAACCAAGAAGGTTAATAACTAAGACTCTATCAACCTTTCTTGCCTTTAGGTAAAGGGCCCCATCGGTTGTGTGGGACCAAGAGTAGCAATACCTAATTTTTAGAATCCCTATTTGGGTCCCATGAAACTCATTGACTCTATGGACGCCATTGATAATTCTCCACTTATTTGGTGTGCATTGAGCTGGGACCACTTTAAAGAACTCATAAAACTCTAAAAATAATTAATTTGGGGGAAATGTTATTTCCCCCTCAACTACTGAAAGGGTATGGATCTAGTGTCCCCCTTACCAATGGTGTAATCTTCTGGAACTTCATCACATTCAATTGTTACCTAAGAGAGAATCAAATATACCCTTATAAATTCCCCTACAGTTCTTTCATTAATAAAGTACACTATTTTTTATCACAAGGATAGAGGAGGGCATCACTCAGAAGAAGTGAAATTATTAAGACAGAAAAGGGGAAAATGAAGTTCAAATTGATAATAAGGGAAAATGAAGTTAAGGATGAAGAAGAATTGTCGACAAAGTGCGTAAAGGCAGAAGATCCAAGCGTGCGTTTTAAATGAAGTAGAGTATGTAAGTGATGGTATAGACTTTTGATTCAACTTTTGATTAAATTTAACTGCCGGTTCATTTTTCGGAACATTACTAGCGTACCCTTATTGGAACAAAATAATTACAGGCGTATCCCTCCAAGATTCAACGGTAAGAATATTATCCGACCCTCTCATAGTTATTTTTTAAGTAATTTGTTTTTAGATACACTCTGCAACGACAATCAGCCTTTTGGGCCGACTAACTATTCAAGCCGTTCAGCTTCTCAAACCTCTCCTCCCCATTTGAGCTAAAGAGTTTTGGGGGTAATTGTGAAGTACAAGTTGAGCGGCATAAACACAAGGGCCCAGATAGATCCGGAACTAAAAATAAGGCAAGCCCAATAAACAACAAGTCTGAGACGTCGTAAGAGATAATTATACAGAGATGACTCTGTCATGCAAAGATTTTGGAGCAGATTAACATGAATCAAGAAGCAACTCAATCAACGACTCAAAGAAGTCCAACACGATTTTCCCTCCACCGCCTCAATAAATGTAATCGTCACCCTAGAGAAAAAGGGACATATAACTTTGTAATATTAAAACACAAAAAAGTAATAAAAGAGAAAAACACCCCGTGGACGTAGGTGATGGTCAAACCACATAAATCCTTTGATGTGAGATTGTTTTACTCATAGTTTAGCCTTAACTTCTTAGATTTATTCATTTTGATTATTTTCACTCACGGATGTATTTAGTTAGATTCAGATGTAATTTCACCTCTTCATTTTTTACAGACAATTATAGTTACTAGGCTCTTATTTTTTTAAACAATAAACATTGTTTAATACCTCTTAAGTTTGAATCTGATGCATTCAGACTTATAATGTATTAAATGTGACACCCCGCCTAATTAATCCCGGGTGATCAGTCCTAAATCATGTTAGAAAAGGTTTCTCAGTTGGTCCATTCTTAGCATCACTGTCGTCTTTTCAATTACTAACCACCTAAGTGAGAAAAGTAGACTGGTGCCAATTTTTATATCTTTAAATTAATTAAAACTCAAGTGGAACATAAAATAATACACAATCACAATTAACTAAAATAACCATCCACAATTAAAATACTTAACCGAATAAACCATCAGTCCAAATAACCAATACAAGTAAAGATAAGAAGAAAAATCTTAACAAGTCTAATACATGTACTGTGAGCGACATGCTCAGATAACTGCTAGAAAATTCCTGCACAAACGAAAGAAGGAGGCGTCTATCAAAACCCCGCAACATCCACATGTGCTGCAGCAAAGGATACTTGGAATAGAGTCAAGCTTGGCTCCCTTGTGGTTGGACACCTAAAAGGTTTTTAAAAAAATTTATAGCAAGGGTTAGTACCCAAAAACATTTGAAAACATTTAACAAATGATTAACTTGCAGTAATAAATAAATATGCATGCTCTTCATATTTTAGTTAGTGCCGCACTCTCTTGAGGACTTCCTCACCCCTCCTCTAAGGTGCACTACTAACGCTTCCATTTAATTTACTAGGTCCTACACTCTTGACCCAATACTTATTTTAACCCTTGAAATTTTTCTACACTAAATGAGTATGCCTTAATTCATGATTTTTAAGTTATTATAAACATCAACTTAATTAAATCATTACCCGTTTTAATTTCATATAACATTCACACCCGTTATGCACATAACACATTTTTCACTATGTATTAATTATCCCATATATAATTATCTACCTAATTATATATCTAATCATTTTACAGTATTCACAAACATACTAAAATAACAATTAATACAAACTTTTGACCGAGTAAAAATACTCACAAAAATATAAATTTTTCCAAGTGCTATCCCAATAGGTGTATTCACATAGCCTAGTTATTCGAGTTAGATTCGCTCACTAACTTAGTTTAACATACGAATTTGGAGGCGGTCATATTTCTTCCCTGAAAGTGAGATGCCCCTCACCCATATAATGGACGCTATGACCTGGGATTGTACTCGCCCTACTCCTCAAGCTAGGGGATTCATCTACTACGCGCAACCTCCCCCTATAGCACTAGAGTATATACTAATAATATCCAATCACTAATATTAATGCACACACACTATATATATATATATACTGTCACACCCCGTACATATATATAAATATAAAATATCCCGGATACACCATGTACACAATCCGTAACATAAGCCTAGTTAATTTATTAAGAGTTTATGGTCCAACTCTAATCATTAATGAATTCACACATTAATTAATTAAGTCACCTTTGGTGTCGCCCCCACCATAAAATTTGACTAACTCTCGTAGTCCTAATCAACCTCACCCGAGTCTAAATCCCCGACTCTCAAATTATTTAGCCTTTACCTAAATAAGGTTTATCTCTCGGTATTCCTCAACCATCATCCCCGTACTTGTTTTCCAACTATGTTTAATCCTTTCGAACTCTTCCCAAAAATTTAACCTTAGTGTATCACCTAATTTCTCCAAAACCCGACGAATTTAAATTATGATGTCACTCTAAGTCGTCTCCAAATTCTAATTAATTTTATTCACCATTAATTAGATTTAAAACCCATGTATAAATTTCTCACCAAATTAATTCATGGAAAAAGATTAAATTAAATTTTCTTTATATAAAATAAAACTGGGCGAACTGTCAAAATCTGCCGACCTTCGATCGATCGACCCCAGACCTTCGATCGATCGATCGAGCAGGTCTTCGTCTCCTTCGCGAAGACAGATTCTGCCATGGACGAGTTTCATAAAACCCTAACTCCTTCTACCAGCAATCTCAAGCTTTCTCAACTATAATACAAGTTAGGAACCTTATTTGGGACCTCCAAAATGCCCTCCAACGTTATTAATTCGTCCATTGACTACAATTTCTGAATTTGGGGAAATATACATCTTTAATTCCTTACCCATTTACATCCCAAATCCCTTCACCAAATTCGTTTCTAATTATCCAGATATCATCCTACCAGATATGTGTCAATTTATAATATCAGATTTCTAGAAGAATACTCATTCAAATTCGTAAATCAGATTATTATTTTCAAAACCTCATGTTTATGCCATGAACACCCAAAATGAAATTTTGATCAAACACATCACATGAATATCAATTACAAAACAGATTCAATACTATTGCAAGTTATTCACTTGCCTTAGGTTTCGTAGTGTCTGATTCGGAGATGAATTTCCAAGGTTGAAGACGATCCTTGTTGGCTTTCTAGTGATCCCAAAACTGCCTTTAACTGCTATTAGGGTTCCTTAATACACTTAGCCTTTTCTAAAACTCTATCAGCCGTTTTATCATTCCTCCCAATTCCTCAATTTACCTAATCCCGTTTTTTACCTAATGGGCCAAGCCCAAGTGACCCAAATGCCCCCGTGTGGTCCCGGCTATGTCTAAAAACACCCCGTGATCCGTTTACTACCCCCGGGTACACTTTTCCGACTATCTCGGCCCATCCGGACTCAACCGTACACTCAAAATTGGCATCCGAATTAATTTATAAAAATATTTATCCCCTCACCCCTTTAGTCTATACCGACTCCCGGTTGAGATAAGTGCATACCCTGTCATTAATACTCGAAATGACTTAAATAAATAATTACTATTCACTTAGTAAATAAATTCCCCTAAATATTAACCATTTACTCCTCGATTAATATTTAAATAAAATTTCCCTAATTAATTCAATTAAATTACGACTCACAAGTAATTTTCAATTCCCGAATTAATTAAATATTTAATGCATGAAAAATGCGGGGTGTTACATTAAATAGAGTTTATTTTTTAAAAGAAATAAAAGTCAATATGCTATAATTGTCTTTCAATTATGAAGAGGTAAAATTACCTTTAAATCGAATTATATCTAAATATGCGCATTCATAGGTTCATTTAGACATAAAAATAAATATATTTTTTAGATTCAAATTTGAGACACAAAAACAAACACAAGATTAGTAATTAGGTGTGGAAATTTGAGGAACAAGATGACAACATGATACAATATGAAACATAATTTAAATAATTTTTCATGTTTGTGTCCTAATTTTAGGAGTCGTTGCTTGTTCGTGGCCAATTTTTATTATGAAATTGACTCGATAATGACCCATTGAGATACGATATAGACCCATTAACATACCTCATTTGGACTCAATTTAAACCCTTTAATCGGCCCCCATTTAGACAAGATAGTATCTCAATTATACAACTTAAACGTTAATAATTAAAAACGTACCTTATACTAGTATATTGCACCATTATTTGCGTATTCACGAGGACAATGTATAACAAAATTTAACCCTAAATTTAGTATCACAAGCACCCAATCCACTTTAGTCGTGTCGTTTCCTCTCTTCTCACCATCTCTTACAATCACCATCTTTCACTTTTACATCCCACAATTATACTTTAATCGAATCAGCCCCATTCATCCTCCATCCAACATCAGCCCATTCATCTAGCTCACAATGGAAAACCTAACTGATAGCTACCACTCATCTTCTCATGAATGAATTATGATCAATCATAATCGGAAATTTGAAGTTAAATAGACACACTAACACCAACATTAAGGGTTTTTCTTTTTTTGTTCTCTCAAGTTTTGAAATTACTTAAAGTTGAAGAAACACACCTGCACCACATTCTCTCTCTCTCTCTCTCTCTCTCTCTCTCTCTCTCTATCTATCTATCTATATATATATATATATATATATATATATATATATATATATATATATATATATATATATATATGTATATCTTTCTCTCTCTTTGATAAATTTACACCACATCTCCCCGCCCCTCTCTATTTATGAATTTATTTACACCGTCTCTCACAATACAGGTTTTGTAAGAAATTTCCTAATAAATTTTATTTTTTCTACTTTCATCTTAGCGTATATAGATTTTCTAATATATTCTCGTATGAATTTTGTTGTAACTTATTTTTATTGGGTTTGTGAAATGAAATTTTGTTTACTGAGATTTTGATGCTAATTGCCTCATCCGAATCTTGAACTTTAAATATTTTTGTCTTTGTTAATTGGAACTTTGGAAATGGATTGCAGTGTTAGGTTGGGTTTATTTATGTCAAACTGGCTCAAAATTACTTATCGGGCTTATCATGTCGTGTTTTAAATGTGTCGTGCTCGGGTTTAGAGAAAAAAACACCAACGTGTCGTGTCGTGTTCATGTTGTTTAAACTATTGTCATGTCATGTTGGGTCGTGTGAAAACACGACCCATTGACCTGAATCACCACCCATAGTTGTCAGTTATAATAACTCGTATATTATAACACTGGGGTTACAAATTATTAAAATAATTTAAATATCATTCTTAGCATATAAAAAATCAATAGAACAGGTGTAACAAGATATATAGTACGATATGATAAACTTTAAATATATTGAATCATCACCACACATACTAAAGAGTAATAAAAATATCTCATCATTATTACGTTGGGGGTCCCGCAGCGGTGATGCGCTCGGGGGAAAAATGTTTATTATGGTGGGAGCGGGAGTTCTTATCTGCCAGTCCTCCCCCCCCCTCGAGGTCGATTTATTGGTTCGACGTGAGTAGGATGAATTTTACCCCTATAAGTTGTTTGACGTCATATCCTTTTTTTGGTGTATTCCCTTGGTTTTAGGCCTAGACCTAAGTGTGTTTTGTGCGATGGGTTTGTCGATTGTTCAGAGTCAACAGTTTGTTTTATATAAAAATAAACAAAAAGGTTTGAGTTAGCCCTTCCGGGCTATTCCTAAGGAAGGTTAGGTCTGCGATTGGTCCATAGATTTTTATTATGTGGGTTCGGGAATCGAGTTATGAGTGGGGAAGGTGCTATGAAACCTACTAGTTCTTTATTCTCCCATAATTATATGCATATTATTGCTCTTAACATTATTTAACTACTTTTTAGTTTATTTTAGAACTGATTTAGAGACCTTATGTTGCGAATCCCTTAAAATATAGATGGGTGATTAGGTATGGAAATTGGCATGAGCGGGAGGTGTAGACACGTCACTTAGACCGGTATGGGTACACAAGAGTGATTTTATATGACTCTGTATTTATATAATAGATGGTTGTTATTATATGTATGGATGTGTGAGAGATCTCGTCTCGTGTAACGGGTTGTTGTCAATGTTATGTGTGCGCAAGAAGTCACGACTTGAGGTAGCTTGATATATTTCTTGCAATATATGAGAAGGTTGGTATATAAGATAGGAGATGGGAGAATCTCCATGGGGATTGTACATCAAGAGACATAATGTCGAGGCTTGTGGTCATGAGAAGGACTCACTATTGTGCCTATTTACTCATGTAGCAATGAGATCTAAGCCTACGTAGTTTGGTTGTTCATGTATTCTAACGTGATATGTGTGCAAGTGTGTAACTTAGCATAGAGAAGGGGATAAGCTATCCATAGGCCAAAAGGTAGCTTTAGTGGAGGGTCAGAATTGGAGTGGAACCTAACATACCGATAAAGGCAGAATTCATTATGATTATCGGGCGATCACAAGATGGAAGGTATTATCCTTCATACTAGGTTAGAGGTGTATAGGGAGAGGGGATAATTTACTTAGTATTGGAGTGGACCATAATCCACTGACAGAGATCTAAGTATACCTTATCGACATGACTAAAATCCTAGAGGTGTCATAATACTCCAGTTGGTCACTCCGTTAATTAGACTAGGGACGGATGTATCCCTAAAAAATGATACTTTGAGAAACGTATTCTTAGGCTTAGGCTTCACGAGTTAGTTTGGTATAAAGCCTACATACCCAAGGCTACTTAGGATCAAAGACAGTGTAGCTCCAATAAACGGGACATATTTACAGGTTTAGGCAATGGAATACCTGGTATACAGTATAAAATATTACGGTATTTGTGGACCCTAGTCCAGAATATAACATTTTCGTTATGTTGGATTGATATATTTATATGTTAAAAATATGTTAATCAAAGGCCAATGCTTGACAATTATTAATATAAAAACACATATATGGGGTGTTGCCATAGGAATGGTAATTGTTTTCTCGGAGAAGCAGTGGGGGTAGTCCAATTTTAGACTTTGGTTTATGTAAAGTTTCGGGCTGACTCGACTTATTAACACTTTCTTGAGAATGGTTTTAAAAATTATGTTTTCATATTTTGTATTTATTTGTTGTGTTATTTGATTAACATTAGTTTAATATATGGGTATGTCATTTCAATTAATAGAGGTGTTGGGTTAGAAACCATGATTTAAAATATAAACGTTGTAAAGTGCATACCCGGTCCCCTAAATGGAAGTCGGGCTAAATGCGATAAACAAATATGGGCAGTTTATAAAAATATATATGGCGCATTTGTAAGGAGAATTTTCAATTCAATCTCATAAGCCTATGACATTTATGATTAAGACGTAACGACTAAGCTTCAAAGTGTATACACATTGTGTTGTGTTTTTCGTGCCCAGTTTATCTTTATGTGTACCGAGGATCTCGTGAGGTATGGATACACTTTGAATATGGTCTTTGAATATTCTTAAAGGGTGTTTGTTTTTAAGCAAAAATCATTTAAAACTATTTTAAAAGTGTTTTTGAAGATTTTTTTTTGTTTTATGGTCGTTAGAACGAAGTTATTACTTTGTTAGAACGAGTGCCTGATCTCGTTAGAACGAGATACAATTATTATTAGAACAAATAAGGAATCCTTAACCTCATTAGAATGAATATCTAACAACATCAAACGGGTACATTTTATCAAACAGTCTCGTTGAAAGTTTGTTAGAACGAAAATGCCTTCTCGTTCGAATGAACTTAGTCCTCGTTAGAATGAAAATGGCTTCTCATTCGAACGAATTATGCATTTTTGTTCGAACAAAGTCATCGCCTCAAAATTTATGTTTTCTCTATTTAAGGCATATTGAACTCAGATTTTTAAAGTACTTTTGGCAAAAAAAATTCCCTACTTACTACAAAAGTTTGAAAACCCTAATTTCACCCTTTGAGTTTAAAGATCCAAGTTTACATATTCATATGCTTTGAGATCTTTCATGTCGGGCACCAAAGTTTATTTTCTCTTCATTTTAAGAGAAGAAATTTCGTGCAGTGGACTCTATACTTGCTTGATGCGCTGTGGTGATCTGTGTTCCAATTTTGTAGACAGTTGTATAGCCTCATCGGTGGATACCGAAGCGTGCATGAATTTGTGTAGTGTGGCATATTGTATGGGTGGACTCCTACATTGGACTGTGGAGGAGATGTTCAAGATAAAAGAACTTCAAATCTTTTGTAGGAGATGAATCATTGAGTAAATTTACTATCTAGTCTTTGTAAAACCTTATTATAGTGATCTATTTGGATGGGCCATTTGAGATTTTTCCTTTTGTGGTTTTCCTCGTACATCGACGTGTTGTGTTACTGGTTTATTTATTTATTTATAATCACCTAGATGCATGTTTTAGGTTAAAAAGACAAAATTAGGTAAATAATTTTTTCACAATAAATGGTTTAATTTGGTGAACAAGTTTTTACTGGGTTAATTTGTTTAAAGCTTTGATCTTTAAAATTAAAAAATCTAAAAGTAGAATTTTTGCTTGTGAACATCCCTGCTTTAGCACACCATATAGGGCTTTCTCAAGTCTGGTATCAGAGCTATAACACTTTGTTATTGTCTTTTGATCCCGTGTTATTAAGCATGAATTTTGGTGGATTTGATAGTATTAGAACTCCAATGTTTGATGGATCGAACTACGTATACTAAAAAATGCGTATGAAATCAACATGTAAGGCTATAGATGAGAGGGTATATCATACGTTTTTAAATAGTTGGTCCCCACTTAAAAGCTTAGTTATAGAGAATAGAATACCCAAACTCATAGAATCATGGAGTGAGGCTGAGCATAGGTTAACGAATTATAATTCTCGAGGTTTAAATGTTCCGTTTTGTTATGTCACCCTAGAGGAGTTCCATCGTATTATGACTTGTGAGATATCTAAAGAGGCTTGGTATATACTTTAACTCGCCCATAAAGGAACTAGTACTAATAAGGCTTCCAAGCTATAAAAACTCACCAATCATTTTGAAACCATTAAGATGTTAGAGAGTGAGACCTTTGATGAGTTCTATGCTAGACTCTCTGACATAGTTAACTCGTCTTTTAACTTAGGAGGGAGAATACCCAACAATCAAGTAATCAAGAAAATCTTAAGGTCGTTTCTTGAAAGATTTAATTCAAAAGTGATAGTTTTGAATTCTTTAAGTACTTTAGACTCTATGAAACTTAAAGAGCTTGTAGGTGACTTACAAACTTATGAGCTTGACATGTTTTCTACCAAAATTGAGAAAAAAAGGACAAGTGCATTGCTTTGAAAGCCTAAAATGAGGAAACACCTATTCGAACGATTACTCTAACACTGAGTCCGAAGATATAGCTATGATAGTAAAGAAATTCAAGAAATTTCTCAAGTTTCGTCAGCATTTGAAAGATGCAAAAAAGTTTGAGAAAAACATGTATAACAAGGACGATCACTTCCCTACAAATTATAGTGGTAACTTTAAGAGAAATGAATCGAAAAGATAATTTTGGTTATGAGGGTTATGGCCATAGGGTAGTTGAGTGGCCTACTAAACTAAGGAAGGGGGTTAAGAAACCTAAGATGTACATTTCCACCCTTAGTGAGAGTGATCTAGAAGGGGGACCCAATTCCCCCATTGAGCGCAACTACATCGCGTTCATGGATAATCGTGTAAACCTTGATGAGTAATCTTTCCATAAAGATATTTATTTGCATGACACTTCCAAGGCCATTATTTATGAGGCCCAAGTGAGTGATGGTAGAAAGAGTGGAGAAGAGACTAAGGATGAAAAAGAGGAGGACAGTGAACTCTAAGTTTCCTTCCATGAGTTGTATGTGAAAACATTGAAAGTGAAGAAGGTTAACTTAAAGTTTGGAGATAAGTTGAAAGAACGTGCCGTATGAAATGACGATAGCACTTTAATTGAGGATCTTAGGGAACATGAGAGGACTTTTAAAGAGAAGCTAGAGTATGTTAAGAAAGAGGGATTTAACCTTCGTGGTTTGATAGAAGCTATGAAGAAAGAGCTTCTTGAGTTTGAGGAGTCTAGGCATTTACTCAAGTCAAGGATAGTTGAGCTTGAAGAAATATTAGTAGACTCGAGTTGTGTCAAATTTGATTTGAATTAAAGGTAAAAAAAAGTTGGATAAGATGTTAGGAACCGTCCAAATCAATGATAACAAGTGTATGATTAGCTTCGATGATAAAAATGCTTCTGCTACCCAAGCCAAGACCAAGCGTTTGAAAGATTCAACCATTGATAAGAACGTTGGTAAAGGTCAACCTTAGGTAACACCCCTAGACGTGTTTACATTTGCACTCGTTGTGGTAAGAAAGGCCACCTTAGGCATTTTTGCTATGATCTTAAAAATAGTCCTAGAAAGTCTAAGAATAGAGTCACCAAGGTTTCCAAAACCCTTAAGCGTCATGTTACACCTACTTGGGTTAGGTAATCTAATTTGAAGGCTTTACATATTAAACTTGTTATTTCTCGTTTGCTTACACATGATACTTCCCATGCCATATCAAATGGTTGATTGTGTTCACATGTTTGCATACACTAACTTTGCACTTTACGATATATGTGTTTGCCAGTTGCATGTTGTTTGAGTCTTTTATATATTGATTTTTTCTTTTATTGGGTCATATTGAAAAATACAAAAAGTTTTTATTTTTCTTTTGAGTTTATTTCAAATTGTTATTTTTTTTATTTTTTAGAAAAACTCAGAACGATTTTTGTTTTATGTAGTTTAGTTTTACGCATTCATGTGGCATATTGTTGTGTTTGAATCCAAATCATTATGTGCTATCCATGTGATCGAGACATTTAGTTATGATTGCCAATACTTAGATTATTCTTAATCATGCTTGCATGGAGTTGTTTTTACTTTGATTCACTTATTGAATTCACTTTTGTATATGCCTTCGCACACACATGCACGAACTCTTTTGAATTTTAACTTCACATGTTATATCTGAGGTATTTGAGATATTCTTCCATCAATCTTGTCATCTACATATTTTGTGACTATGGTATATTTGTGCATGTAAGACTCGCTGCCAGTGAGATTTTATTAAGTTGTATTGAGAATATGAGGGTGCAAGATAAAGGGATACGAAATGAGCAAATATCCTTTGTGAGAAAGCCACTGTTGGCAAGATCCTAATGAAAAGATTAAAGGCAATAAAAATAGAAAAATTGCCTAGGCCAATAAGTTCTTTTATTTGATTTTTAAAAGTGATAGCTTTAAAAGAATTGAGTGAAAATAAAATATGATATATGTTTATCTTTTGAAGGTGTATAGTTGAAGATCAATGGGTTTGCACAATGAATCCTAGTTATGGTTATTTTGTCATGATGCTATTAATTTTTAGAATCATCAATATTCTAGGCTTACGTGCAGTGTGCCTGTTTGTTCTTAGAGTTCATTTTGTCTTATCACTTGAGGCTAAATCTTAGTTTAATAAAGTTTTGCGGTCAATTAGAACTCCTTGAACATATTTAAGTGATTGGGTCATAATTCATTTTTATCTAGTTCAAGCCCATTCATTCAACCCATATGCTTACACACATCGATACTATGCTAGTGTGTCAAGATTATGTACTTTGTGCCGAGTTTTTTAGTTGTTTATGCCTATATATATGTGCTGGTATTTCATTGGTATATTTTGCATATCTTATATATGGTATCAATTTATTTTGAGTCTTTGCGTTTTCAATTAATCCATGTTTCCACACTACTTTATCTTAGGATTATTTTTGGCATGTTATATGATCATATTACTATCACTCATTGTGTGCATTGAAATTCCGTATCTCAAATTGGTAATTTCAAATTGGTATCATACGTCTTTGCTTATTCATATTGGTATCATTTTACATCGATATTAATATTATTTTATCATTGTTTGGATTATTTGTGCTTGTATTGCCTTATTGCATTTTTGTCGCACTTTATACCATTGCATGATTTTATTCCTTCATCCCTATTTCTCCGGGTCTCATAGGTTAAGGGGAAATTTAATTTATGGGGGAGAAATAGTTTTATGTTTTTTTCTTTATTTATTTCTGAAAAAACGGGGAAGAAATGATATCATTGCTTTCATGATTAGGATATCTTTATCTTAGGGATCAATGATTTACCTAGGTTGAGTTTGTTAGACATAGTTCAAATTTTATTCTTATGTACTTATTATATTTTCTTTGCTTTTGAAGGTGTGTTTAAGTCTGCAGGTTTACAACATGCGACAAAGTCCTCAAGCGAGCAAAACTACTAAGAGTATGTGTCTATCGAGCGTCTGTACTTTTTCCTTTTGGGATTGGGGATTGAGATCTTGATGGTTCATAGGATTTTTATTTTGGTTTTGTCTTGGAATAGCCAAATGGGTAGATTTGTAAGGACAATTTTCCAATCGAGTCAATTTTTTTGTAATTGGCTTAATTCTGGATAAAGCATTTGATTAATAGGTTAGGCTTTGTGTTTTCAATCTCGCAAGCCTATGACATGTTTCATAAAGATTTAGCAGCTAAGCTTTAAAGTGGATACACATCGTGCCATATTTTTCGTTCCAAGTTTGTCTTCACATTTATCGGGGATCTCGTAAGTTATGAATGCACTTTGAATATGTTCTGTGGATATTTTTAGGGGTGTTTATTTTTAAGCAAAAATAAGTTACAACTATTTCAAAAATTATTTTTGAAGAGTTTTTTTTGGCTTTATTGTCGTTAGAACGAGTGCTTGATATCGTTAGAACGAGATATGGTTCTCGTTGGAACAAATAAGGAATCTCATTGGAATGAATCATTAATCTCGTTAGAATGGAAATCTAATGAACATTAAACGGGTACATCCTGTCAAACAGTGAAGGACCCGTTGGAAGCTCGTTAGAAGTTCGTTTGAACGAAAAAGCCTTCTCGTTCAAACAAACTTAGTTTTCGTTCGAATGAAAATGGCTTCTCATTCTAATGAATTATGCATTTTTGTTCGAACGAAGTCACCGCCTCGAAATCTGTGTTTTCTCTATTTAAGGCATGTCAGACTCAAATTTTTAAAGAACTTTTGCTGAAAATCAATTCCCTATCTATTTATAAAAGTTTCAAAACCCTAGTTTCACCCTTTGAGTTTAAAGATCTAAGTTTATATGTTCATATTCTTTGAGATCTTTCGTATTGGGTACCGCAGTTTATTTTCTCTTCATCTTGAGAGAAGAAGTTTTGTATAGTGTACTCGGTACTGGTTTGCTCTATTAGTGTGAATAACTGGTGTTCCTTGTTTCTATTTCATAGATGGTTGTTGAGACTCATCGATGGATACCGAGGCGTGCGTGGATTTATGTGCTCTGTCAGCTTACATGGAAGGACTCGTACATTGCACTGTGGATAAGAGGTTGAACTAGAAGAGCGTCAAGATTTGAGAGGGAGATGAGTCATTGAGTAAGTCTACTATGTAGTCTTTGTAAAACCTTATTATAGCGATCTGTTTGGCTGGGCCATCTGAGGGTTTTCCCTTTGTGGTTTTTCTCTTACATCGACGTGTTGTTCTGCTGGTTTATTCTATTATCAAATAGATGCATGTTTTAGGTTAAAAAGATAAAATTGGATAAATTAATTTTTCATAACAAATGATTTAACTTGGTGAACAAGTTTTTGTTGGGTTATTTGTTTTAAAGTTTTGATCTGTAAAATTGAAAATCTAAAAATAGAATTTTTACTTATGACCATCCCGCCTTAGCACATCGTATAAGGACTTCTTAGTATTTAATCCAAGATTTGGGCAGAGTTTCCTTGCCCTTGTAGCATGAGCCACATTTTTCTCGAGGGAGAGTCCCCATTTGAGTTGCTGATTGGGTAAAGCTCTGTTTTTTCGAGCTGAGCTTTGTTTAAAAGTGTCGACTTTTGCAGGATGGGCATAGAGATTTGCCTCTATTTTTCTTGGAGGAAGTGACTTTTCAAGAGTATGAACTTCACTTGGAGGAACTGATTTTTCAGAAGTACAAACCTTCCTAGGGGAAAGCGACTTCTCCGAGGTATGAACTTCTTTAGGACTTGTAAGAATGTTCTCAAGTATCTCGGGCGCTCGGGATTGAAGAAAGTTACAAAATCAAATCAATTGTGGGTTTTGGGATGGTTTTCAAGGTTGGTGGGGACCTCCCTTTATAGGGTCCTGAGAGGGGTATTTGATTGATCTCTCATCCCTGGGCTTTGACCGATCGGTCAACCAGGGTTACACGTGTAGGGTGGATAAAGGGTTATGACATGCATAAGGCCACAAAGAGTTCTTCAAAGATCTGGTAATGATTATAATATCAGGGGAATGACCTATTGATCAAATATTTCTGGGTCACTTTAACCGATCAGTTAAAGGATGCCTAAAGTGTTTTCTTTAATTTTTTTGGTCTTTTTCTAATTTTTATATTTGGTCCCCAGAGTCTTATTCATGGGGTTTTAGGGATCTTTTTAGTAGGTTTTGTTTTTAAGTGTACTTTGTGGACTGGGTAAAAAGGGACCCACATCCTGATTACAAAACACGGTGTCCACAGAGGCGGTCGACTAAAAGGGGGAGTGTGTGGACACGCTTCGTCGAAGTTGAAAGGGTTAAAAGTAGGTTTGCCTATTTTTCGGAGAAGTGTGGGGATACTTGGGTAATAAGGGGGTAATCCCCATTCTAGTTCTGGTTCAGGGACCTTTTTGTTTAGTACTCTATCCAAACATGGACTTTAACTTTGGTCCAATCCAAGATGGAGGATAATTTTGGGATTTTGGGACCTTTGTTCTAAGTTTTGGAGGGAGTTCGTGACATGGAGTCCTCTCTCCATCATATGGATTCGTTAGAGCTCTGGGTGGGACAAGGGATTTTCAGCACCGTAGTCAAGACTAGGGATGTCAATTTAACCCGACCCACAGGGTTTTCGACCCGACCCGACCCAACCCGAATCGACTCTAATGGGGCGGGTTAAAAACCCGTTTAATATAATAGGGGAAGGTTTGGGTTTTAAAAAAACGTTTATTAAACGGGGCGGGTTCGGGATTTACCAAAATATGCTTGACCTGCCCCGCCCCGCCCCGTTTAGTAAATTTACTGACATACACTTATTATACCGAGTTAATAACACTCCCCACCATATATATAAGTAAATCTAAGAAAAAAACCTAGGTAAGCCCATTTCTCTCAAGTTGCCGCTACCCACTCCATTTCTCTCAAGCATCTCAATTTCTCAAATCCATTTCTCTCGCCTTGTTCTCTCTCGTTGGCCACACAGCAGGGCAGCAACCATACTTCAAACCTCGCTTCTCTCGTAGGGGAACCTCCATAGCAGGGAAACGACCATACTTCAAACCTCGCTTCTCTCGCATCTCACATAGCAGTGCTGCAGCGGCCACACCCACACAGCACTGCTGTGTCTCTTTCACAGCAACGTTCAACCTCCAACAGGTTTGCAACCTCAAACCTATGTTGTTTCTCTTTCACTTTAAGTTAGATTTTTTTAAGGATTGTTCAAAGCGTGAGTTTTTTTTTACAACAGCACTGATGTTTTTTTGAAACATCTAATAACAAAATCAACTTGTTACAACGACATTGATGTTTTTTTAAAATAAGCTTCTCTTTAACTTTTAAGTTAGATTTTGTTAAAGTAATTTGTTAAATCATCTTGGGTCTTTTTGTTATAATAACAAAAAGTTTAATCAGCGTGGGTCTACACTATCTCGAATGTTATAATAACAGTTTTTGTTAACTCAACGTGGGTCTTTTTGATTCAAAGACTCCATTGATTGAATTTGTTTCACATATTGTTCTGATTTTTTTTTGTTTTCTCCGACACTTTAATAAAAAAATTGGTTATCAATTTATATTCATTTAAAAAAATGAGTGAATCAATTCAAGGCAAAAATACCGTTTCGGGGGCGCAAACTGAATCAACACCGACACCAACTTCCACCCATCCTCACAAACACATGGTGTTAATCAAGTTGTTCAATCTTCTCCTAAAAAAAAATTCACATCTTTTGTTGGGAATGACTTTAAAAGGATTAAAGATAATTTTGAGACATTTGCAATATGCCGTAATTGCCATTCAAAACTTAAGGCCGAAAGTATAAATGGGACCAACCATTTGCGAAATCACATGACTAGGTGTAGGAAACAACAAAATGTTGATATTCGTGATCAATTTCAGATTTATACTAAAAAAACTTCTGATGAAAAAGTAAACTTTGGTAATTTTACATTTGATCAAGATGTGTTTAGAAAAGAACTTGCAAGTGAAATTGTTTTACATGAATATCCCCTTAGTATTGTCGAGCATGTCGAATTTAGGAAGTTCGTTAGTAGCCTCCAACCTCTTTTTAAAAATGTATCTCGAAACACCATTAAAAGCAACATATTAAAAATTTATCAATTAGAGAAAGCAAAAGTTTGCACGTTATTTGATAAGCTTTCTTGTCGCGTTGGAACCACCACGGATATGTGGTCTTCGAGGCAAAAGAGAGGGTATATGGCTATAACGGCACATTTTATTAATGAACGTTGGTGCTTGAGAAATTTGATAATTGGGTATGTTTTCTTCTTTTTGCTTTGTTTTTTAAATAATTATGTTTCATGACAATTTAATATTTTGATATAATTATTCATGTGTAGGTTTGTTTATGTTCCCGCTCCACATACGAAAGATGTTCTTTGTGACATGTTGATGAATTGTTTATTAGATTGTAATTTGGATACAAAAGTGTCTACTATTTTGGTAGACAATTGGTCTACTAATGATGCATTGATGGGTTATCTTGTGGACAAGTTTGTTGTTACTGATTCCATTTTATTGGGTGGGAAATTGCTTCACATGCGTTGTGCCACACATATATTAAATCTTGTGGTGAAGGATGGCTTAGACATAATTGGAGTATCCGTGGGTAAAATTTGAGATATTGTTGCATTCTGGACGGCTAGACAAAGTAGGGAGGAAAAATTTGAGGAGGTTGCCCGACAATTAAAAATTTCATGTGATAAAAAGTTGTGTTTAGATTGCAAAACAAGGTGGAACTCCACTTATTTGATGCTCGAGACATCCATTTCTTATAAGGATGTGTTTCCACATTTGAAACAATGTGAGAGACATTATACATCTTTACCTACGGTGCATGAGTGGAGCTTAGCCAAAGAAATATGTGGACGATTGAAACTATTATTTTCCATCACTGAAGTCTTTTCTGGCACTAAATTTCCAACAACAAATTACTTATTTCCTGAAGTTTGTGAGATTAAATTGGCATTTCGTAGTTGGTGTAGCTCTCCAAATGAGGTGATTAAAATGTTGGCAATTAGTATGTTGGAAAAATTTGATAAGTATTGGAGTGAGTGTCATTTGGTTGCTGACATAACGATTGTTTTGGATCCTAGGTACAAAATGCAGTTTTTAGAACATGTTCTTCCAAAAATTTATGGCGAGGAGTGTGATACAAATATTGAGAGTGTACGGACAACATGTTATGACTTACTAAATGAGTACCATTGTAAGGTGAATTTGAGGACTGAGATACCAAATGAGAGTGGGGTAAGTGGTGTTACAACGTTAATTGTTCAAAAACCATTAGTGGAGAGTGTAATGTTGACATTATATGACCAACTTGTTAGTGGTATGTCAGGGGGTATAAATGTTAAGTCGGAGTTAGATCATTATTTGGAGGAAAATATCTTTCCACGTACTCCGAATTTTGACATTTTAAATTGGTGGAAAGCGAATGGTGTTCGGTATCCCACATTGCAACTTACAGCGCGAGATGTATTGGCTATTCCAGTATCAACTGTGGCTTCCTAATCAGCATTTAGGACAAGTGGTCGAATGGTGAGCCCTCAACGTAGTCTACTTAGTGCTGTTGTTTTAGAGGCGTTGATGTGCACATAAGATTGTTTATGGAACGATATTCAAGGTATATTTGTTTAAAATAAATTTCTTTAATAATATGTAAGAATTTTTCCTTAATTGAATGCTTATTTTTTTGTATTTTTTGTAGATGATGTTTCTACCGCAGATTCGAGGCCTACAATTTGTGATGAGGAGTTGGATCCCATGGAAGTTTAATAAAGAGGTAATGCAAGTAAAAAAACTATTATGATTTTTTTTGTTTTAAATTCGTACTTTAAATTCTCTTTATTTTCTTAATATGTTTTAATTTTTTATTCAGGTTTGAGTTGATAGTGATGAAGATGATAGTCGATTTATTTGAGACTTTTGTGTAACATTTGCTATATTCGGGACTTTTGAGACATGTGTTGTTTGAAACTTATTTTGTGGTAGTTGATGTTATTTAGGACTTATTTTGTAATCGTTGAATTTGATGTTATTTAGGACTTATTTTGTAATCGTTGAATTTGATATTGTTCGAGACTTGGTAGTTTGGCATTTTAAATTTTGTTATTTGAGACATTTTAAATATTTTGAGACTTTTAAAGTTGATGTTCAAGTTTTAGACTTAAAAATTGATGCTGAGGCATTGTTATTTTCTTATAAAGACACCTTTATTTTTATATAATTAAATTTGTTCTAAAAAAAATGGGTTTTAACTTGGGGGCGGGGGCGGATTCTGTCCCGTTTAATTCATGCGGGGCGGGACGGGAACGGGTTTGAGGAAGTTATAGTTAAAGGTGTTCGGGGTTTCAAATCATAACCCGTCGTGGGCCACGGGACGGGGAGGGGCGGGGCAAAACAAAATTCGCGGAGCGGGTTTGGGTTTTGACTAACCCCTCCCATACCCGACCCGGTGCCATCCCTAGTCAGGACTTGTCCGTCTGTCTGGTTAAGCGCATCTGATGATGATTTTGTAGACATGGATGATCCTGACCAAATATTGTAATCGGAGGTGGCCTCCTGCTGCTCTTTTTCATCTGAGGAGGTCTCAAGTTCTCCAGGTTCATCTTTCTCACAATTCTTGTAGTCTCGCAAAATGTATCTCTATAATAGTACCGGTATTCAGTATATTCTGGCACCCAGGGCAAGATATGTTTGATAAATTTAGTGTGGGATAGTGTGGAGACTACATATTATAGACTGCCGAACTTTTTATGCGTGTGGTCGTAGGGAATAGAGTTGATTAGTTCCATATCAGAGGTGTATGAGTACCTCTGGGAGGGGGACCTTTTAGCGGGGGATGACCTCGGTGTGTTATATCGTCTTGAAGTTCAATTATACCAACTATGTTGGTGGCATCTAGGTAAGTATTCCCATACCTGCATCCTACATCGGTGCAGTGGTGGGTCCAGGGCGATACTCCAAGTATGAAGAAGTCATATATTAGTTGTAAAATGAGCAAGTCAAACTCACTGTAGGGATCGATGAGATCTTCTTTGGGTAAGGTAGCTTCGGGGGGGACTAAGGTCTATCTTGGTGGGACTGTAAATGGTATTATGAATTTCGAGAGATAAATTGGTCCTTCCATTTGATAGGTCGGATGCTCTGGTATATGTCGACGTTGGGATGCCTGAGCTCTCTCTTCCTGTTGATTAATTAAAGGGGTGGAACTTCATACGAGAGGCCTGGTTGTGTACTATCTACAATGTAGCCTCTCTTTTTTATACGAGATGTTAAGTAATTATGATACTAAAGCCAGTTAGGATCTTCTACATTAGCTCTGTACCCGATCCTATAATTGTAATCCTGGATCCTGGGAGCTTTGAAGGATGCATGACTTTACTTGTGAAGTCCGAGTCATTTCCCCGATGAGTAGTCCGATTATGTAATCTTCTCCTATATTTAAGGGTTGAGGGTATATCCATCTTCAGGCCCTGGGTATATGTTACCCTCGGTTATTAAGAGATGGTCAAATAAATCCTTAATTCCCTTCTCTAGTAAGTGGGTGTAGTAAATCATTTTGGGCTCGGAGGCTAAAGGTCATAGAGTAGGCTTGGATTTACTAGAGGTGGTTGTTTCTTATGGTGGGATTTAACCCAGGCTTCGAACCTATCAGTCGAGAAGGATCAATGTCACCTACGGTGTCTGTTCACATCATGTGGATGGTAGCTTGGGGAGAACTTGAGGTTTGAATTCTTTGGGAGGGGGTTGAGTAAGAATTCCTTGTTGCATGTCGTATTTAGTGTGAAATATTATTTGGGTATCCATAAGATGTTGGTGTTCTCAAAGTTGATTCCATCTCTCTTTAGAGAATCTCGGGTGATAGAAGTATCTTATTGGACCTAGGTTGGCCTTTAACTTTGGCTCTCATGCGGCATCCCTACGAGCGACATGGGATCTCACTCTTTCTTCCTTCATACACCAATTGATGGCGAGCTCGGTACCTATAGGTAATATGATCATCTTCCCTGAGTTATTTATCACTTTCACTGGTTTGTATCGGAGGGCTATGGTATTAATTCAGATCAAGGGTGACACCATCTAGTGACTTGCAAATATGGTGCTTCTACTATTCTCTAAAGGACTGATAGAATATGAGTTTGAGGTATCGAGTGAGTGGGTGTTGCTTCTTGCATCGGAGTCCAAAAGGGAAAACAGATGTTCCTCAGTAGTCAAACCCCCATCTGGTAGATTGGCTTATTACAACACCAGTGATATGTTCAGTTGCTTGGAGGGCTTTGTTGTACATCTCCTCCCATTCGACTGAGTAGCCTATTTCTTCTATATAAGGATCAATGAGACTTGTCTCTTTTGAGAGCATGAAGTATATGACTAGATGATTGGAGGATCGCTTTTTATTATCATGGATCATGATATACCGGGCTACTTGGACTGAACAACCTTTAAGGTACTTGTAAAACCACTTTACCCTTGTACTGAATAGCTATAAAAGTCTACTTGATATACTCCAGCACTGAACAAACTTGGAGAGGAGGAGAAGCAATCTGTAGGCCTTAAGGTGGATTTGGTGGAGGGTCAGAATGGGAGTGAACCCCAGTGCACCAACAAGGGCATACTTTTTTTATGATTGTCAGGAGGTCACTATATGGAAGGTATTGTTATGGATACTACTTTGGATGTGTTTAGGGAAAGGGTAAAATGTATTTAGTATTGAAGTGGACTAGAAGCCACCGACAAAGATATAATTACACATTATAGACATTACTAATCTCCCAGAGGTTTCTTAGTCCTCGAGTTGGTTACTCCTTTAGAAATATTATGAGGCTTGGGCTTCACAACTTTATTTCGATATAGAGCCTACGTATCGACGGAGATTTGGTATCAAAGATAATGTAGTTCCAACAAATGGGGCATATTTATAAGTTTAGGCTGCGGGATACTTAGTATACAACATACATCATTAAGGTATTTATGGAGCCTACTCCTTGATATAACATTTTTGTTATGGTGGATTAATATATTTATATGTTAAAAATATGTAAATTAAAGGTCTACGATTGAAAAGTATTGATATGAAAACACACATTTGACGGTGTTAATGCTAGTACGGGCACTGTTCGGTCGGAGAAGTGATGGGGGTAGTCTGATTTAGACTTTGGCTTGTGAAAAGTTTCGAATTGACTCGGCTCACTCACACTTTCCTGAGAACGGTTTTGAAAAGTATGTTTTCTTTTATTACCATTTATTTAATATATGGGTATTTCATTTCAATTAACAAGGGTGATGGGTTAGAAACCATGCTTTAAAATATAAACGATGTAAAGTGTATACCTAATCCCTAAACGGGGGTCTAGCTAAAGGAGGTGAATAGACAAGATGATTTATTATAATATATATGGAGTATTTTACTTACGATTCGAGAAGAGTTTCCTTACGCTTATAGCGCGAACCGAATTTTCCCTGGAGGAATGTCCCCACTTGAGGTTCCCGATTGAGTAGAGCTCCGTTTTATTGGGTTCAACTTCATTTAAAAGTACCAACTTTAGCGGAATGGGCACAAAGTTTTTCCTTTATTTTCCTTGGAGGAAATGACTTTTCAAAAGTACGAACTTCACTCCGAGGAAGCGACTTTCTGAAAGTGCGAACTTTCCTCGGGGGGAAAGCAACTTCTTCGAAGTACGAGCTTCTTCGGGACCTTTCAGAATGAGCTCAAGTATCTTAGACTCTCGGGATTGAAAAAAGTTAGAAAATCAAATCAATAGGGTCCTGAAAGGGGTGCTTGATTAATCTATCATCCCTAGGCTTTGAGTGATCGATCAACAAAGGTGACATGGGTAGGGTGGATAGGGGGTTGTGACACACGTAGGACAAAAAAGAGATCTTCAATGATATGGTAATGATTATAGTATCAGAGGGATAATCGATTAAGCAATTCTCTATGAGGGCCTTTAATCGATCGGTTAAAGGACCACTAAAGTTTTTTCTTTGATTTTTTTGGTCTTTCTCTAATTTGTGTTCTGGTCCGCAAAATTTTGTTCATGGGGTTTTGGGGGGCTTTTTAGTGGGTTTTATTTTAAGGGTATTTTATTGACTGGGTAAAAAGGGACCCACACCCTGATTGCAAATTGGGGTATCCATAGTCATCCCCAATACCACTGTGTATCCATAAATCCTAAATATAAAGCCTAAGCCTCAACCAAAAACATAGTATTGTAAGAGGGGTACGTGTTAAATTCCTCATATGAGTACGATCCACTAAAAATAAAATCACTACTCAACACACACCAACTGAGAGGTAAAAAAATAGAAAACTGTAGAGGAACCTACATCCAAGCCCATGATGGTGAATTTGACAAGGAAGAGAGATGGGAGTTGTGCTTAATGTAAGGGAATCTAATCACATGGTTCAACCATAACACTTAAAATGTCTCAACGGTTGTGGCCCAATTAAAATTAATAATTCAGTTTAGTGATAAAAATAAACATAAGGGGTTATAAACTTCCGAAGGTCTATGTGACAATATACAATATTATAATCTTAATAAAATTTTATCTTCAATTTAAGACAAGTTATTCTAATATGCGAAAAGAAATATCAAATCATACATCATCGGATGTATGAGGAAAAATGCACTAACTGGAAAAAAACTCGGGTCGAAATGAACGGAAAATATACTATAGCAGAGTATTAAAATTGGAAGATAAATATTTACAATCAGACACGTTATGAACGACTAAAAACTCTTTTCCTCCATATTCTCCGAGGAGACTGCCAACAACTAGAGAACGCTACACAACTGCGATCAATTTTAGACTCGTCCAATGCCTTCAAATATCATGCCATCAAATCTTCTTTAAAATGGAAGAATCACTTTGTTCTGATTCAACAAAACCAATAATTAATCACTAATTACGACTTGAATATGTGAGGGTATCTATGGTTGAAAATATGTAGTTAGAAATCTTTCTTCAAAATTTGACAAGTGTATTTTTTAAGCTTGAAATAAGGTCATAATCAAGAACAAATAATATTTAGAAAATGATTTGTTAAATATTACGTGAGTATAAAGGTCTTGCTTTCAAGGATTTAAGAATAAATAAAAAGGCTTGAAAATCAGACAAGAGAAGAATAAAGAAATATGTTGAAAATACCTTTCATCTTAAAAATTAACTCAACAAGGAAGAAAAAGGCTTGCAATGAGTATGTATAGGACTCTTGTATAAACATAAGTGGGTACACACTTAAGTGAAGCATTCTTATTGCATAAGAAATAATATTTGTTGGCTGCAAACAAATATTGTGTATAGGTACAACTTCGCGTGCCATATAACTCAAAATATCTCAAAAAGTGAAAAAAGCATATACAACTCGAAGGCAACGACCAAGGTCACGGATATAATTAGGGATTTTGAGATATGGTTACTTCAGGTTGCGACCAAGGATATGGGACCTTCGCTGACACAAAATCCATTTTTTTTAATGCGAACCACTAGTGATGAAGGCCGCGAGTTGTGCCAAACTTTTACACCGATTATTTTTCTAAAAGGTCACAACTAGGGAACCAAACCTTTGTTGAAGCAAAGTTATATTTTTCTCCAGTGAACCTCCAACGAACAAGGTCGCGGTTGGGAATAGCAAATGCCCAGTTTTGTCAATTTTACAAAATATAGAATTTTAACTTGTACAATCATGGATAAGAAAAAATTTAAATATAAAGTTGCATTAAAAGATTATTTTTGTATAGAAAGAATATAAGATCATTTGATTTTGAAATTTCAAGTCTAAAAAACTACAATGTTAAATAAGAAATATTTTCCACTTATAAAAATTAGTTTAACCAAGGGTGAATCTAAGTCCGCTAGACATATACCTTTATACTAAGTTATTAACTCAAGACAAATGACATGCATGTACCAATGTGAGTTTGATGAAGATTTTCAGAGGTATCTTGGACTAGACTTAAAATGTATTCTGTAGCACATAATAAGATAATTCATAATTTCGAGGGGAACATGAGTATACTATACTCTTACAATCTCCCCATTTTTATATTCCATGATAAAATGCATAAACTAAAAATTATAAGCAATTGAATCAAATCTCTCACATATGACAAGCTTTTCTCGGCTAAAGGCGTAAGGTAGACACAACTCGATAAAATGCATCCAAAGATAAGATGATTTGAGTAGCTTCTTGTACCTATTTCCTATCACACACTAGAAAAATCATCAAATACATATGTGTAATGTTAAGACATAATAATAGAAGATTAAAATGACAAAACATGTGGATATAATCATGTGTATATGTAAACATCAAAAATTACTAAAGTTACTCCCCCTCAACTAGGCAATTCTTCTCAATAAACATGAAATGGTATGCACACTCTGAGCAATACAACATCTCAATATTGTGTAATCCCCCTATTGACCAACCCTCCCCCATTTTGTCATATAATGAGACAAAGGAAAGAACTAAATACATTGCGAAAAATCGAATTAAGAAACTGAGTAGAGTAAATATACTAATCAAACCAACAAAATAAGAGAGAACCATATAGAGCATGGGAAATTCATACAACAGTTTAGGTTAGATATGAAACATATGATATACAGGCCTAAGATATAATATCAATAACTAAACGTGGAGATATAAAATCTATCAAAGAAAAAATATACAATAAACTCATGATAAAATTTGATATGAATTAGAAACCAAACATGAGTTATAGGATTTTTACAAGATATGAACATTTAAAGCTAAATCCTGACTCTATAAAACCAAAAGACCTAAAACACAAGTTAACATCTCAAAATCCTTTCTTATTCTCCATGAATCTCTTTAGATCCTAAAAGTTCGTCTAGACATCATGTAAGGCATCCCTAAATTGATTTAGTTGAACCTTGGTATCATGTTGACATGATTAAAAGACCGAGAGGACAAAGAACCAAAAGACAACAAAAGTTGAGATAAAAAAGAGGAAGTGAATTAATCAACAATCCCATCCAAATATCCATCATACGTACTATGAGCATTTGGTCCTCTAGATATACCAAAAGGATGTGGAGCACTGTGAAGAGGAGGCACAATATGCGGTGGAAGTTTTAATCCATTGTGGTCACCCAATATAGTGATTAATTTATAATATAAAAACATTATTATCGTTCCCTCATGTATTTCCATCACTTCATCTAGAAGAAGTGAAACCCTTAAATCCAAAAGAAAGCGTCCGATCATACGACCAAAAGGCAATGCATGAGGCTTCATTTCAACCTTTAAACAAGACATGATAAGGTCAAACATAATGCTCGTCAAATCCGAACTATAAGAATAATGTTCAATAACATACAACAACTAGTCTCGTTTCATCGAAACCTCTTGTGGATGCATAGTGAACAAAATATTTTAAGAAACATCCATGTTAAGAGTGTAGTGATCCTTAGCCAAGAAGACTTAGGGAAATTTCTTAAATAACCAACGAGAGCAAGTCACTTAAATAAAAAATAGCTTTTAATGGGGGAATGAGGGGGATTATTCTTCAGGAATAGGTAGTTAGGAGACTTGAAAACCGCGAGATTATAATTATTTATGATCATATTAATGGGTATACACACCTTCACACCAAGAACTGTATCCTTTATCACTTTTAAAACAATTTCATCCTTACCTTCCTTCACAAAAACTTAAAATTCCCAAACCACGTTTGGATAATAACCCTTGGATTGAGAGAAAATACCAAGCCACCCATGATTTCTCATAATCTGAGACAAAAGATTTTTTAAGAGAGAATCCATATCAACCGAACATCGTGTAATGACCCCACTTTTATATATAGTTTGTTTTTACACTCTTGTGCTACTTATTATCTTATAAATGTTGTATTATTAGATATGTGGTATTATTGGCTATCAATATAACAAACACCATTTTTAATTACGAAGAATCAACTGTAAATTGGATCAAATCGAAGTCTTATGACATATCTTAAGGCAAATAATAAGTTTTGGGGTAGAAAATATAATTTTATGAAACTTTAAGGACTAAAATAAAATATAAAATGGGCCATTTTGTAAATAAAATATTTTCAAGGACCTCTAAGAAATATTCAATATATATAGTGTGAAATTACCAAAATACCCTTCATGTGTGAAATGACCCTTATACCCTTATCACCTTTCCACCACGTGCTGGTCACTTCCACCTTCCACATGTCATCTGTAGAGAGAGAGCTAAAACACTTATCATCATTTGGTGATATTACCACTGCAAGACCACTCCGGATCGCGACACCTCGGTGTTGAATCACCAATCCAAAAAGCTTAGTCATTTGACACGTGTCAACACCGTAATACATTTGGAAACCCATAAATAGGGCCTTAGGGGTCATTTGAAACTCACACCAATTCCTTGAGAATTATAGTAAGAAAGAGTGATAGAAAGCTTGGGAAATATCTTAAGAAGGAGTTCTATAATTTCGAAGAAAGAATTCATTTCGTAGGTATGATTTTATTTAAATGTTATAATGTATTTTTATATTTTTAATTTTGTGTTTAATAGCTTTACTTAGTAGTTATGCTGGTAAAATACACTAAGGACTTCACTAATCAAAACTTAAAGTTTAGAAGGAATCCAAGTTGATTTTATTTTCATGTAAACTTGTTTGAAATTGTATATACGCTTTTAAAAATGATTTTTTTAAAAGTAATTGCTCGTTATTATGGAATCCCATTTAAGTAATTCCAAAGTCAGGCCCGGTGAAATTCTGTCTAGACGAGATGGTATTTAAGTGGTGCCCCTGTGACCCTCCATCTCTACTGGGAATGAATCCGGAAATGTTCTATCTAGAGGAGATGGTATTTAAGCGGTTCCCCTGTGACCCTCCATCTCTACTGGGAACCGACTGATTATGAAGAACTATGAATTGAATCCTTTAATTACGATCAATAAGTTTTAAAAGTTAAGAAAATGGTTTTTTAGTAATCCTTTGAAACAAGTTACTATTAAAATACAATATGTAGACTGGACCTTGTTTAGAACATATACTTAAACCTTTATCGTATTTGTTAGATTAACGTGCGATCGAAGACTCGTTATCTATAATTTCGACCTCTATTTTAGGTGAGTACTCTATGCAATTTCTTGCGCATTTTGACTATATTATATAATGAAAAGTATGTATATTTTGTGAAATGCTTCTATTCTCAAAATGCATCTGATACCGATGATTTACGTCCTCTGTTATATGGTTATATCTCTCCATATAAATATCTGATTTGAATTCTGAAATTATTGATTCGGCCTATGGAAACTCTCTTACTATATTGACCTTGACTACCGGGTGGAAATATTTAAGTGGTACCTTCCCAGCTGGTTTATCGCTGGTGTGCCCTAAACAAGGCATTGTTCTAGAAATCATGATTATCTGTCTGTGATGTTATCGGGTGGAAATATTTGATAACACTATCTTTCTTGGTATTAGAGTGTACATGGCCACTAAAACTGAATAATTGACACATGCTCAATTGTTTTATCTGTTCTGTTCTGAACTGTTTATTCTGAATATATATATTGTCATTTACTTTATATATATTACTTGAAATTCCTATCTCTATGTATATACCTTCTGTTCTAAATTGAATAGGTATCTATTTTCTGAAAACCTTAGAATATTTGGAGATTGAATCTCATTCGGCTTTTAGCTGACGTTGTATAAATAATCATTTTTCAGGAAATAATTAAGTTCGTGGATGGAACAAAATAGGACTATGTTGAAGATTTAGCTTTTAAAGCTCTTTTTGTTACCTTAAGTAGAAGTTTGTTTAATTAGATAGAGCATGTTTAGATCTTTGTGTCAAGTTGTAACTCGTTGATATTTTAATACAAATGAAGTTCCCTTTAGAAAGCTCTGATGATGTAATTCCTTCACTTTCAGTATTTTACGATTCACAACCATGTGATTATACTTCCGCTACATATATTTTAAAACAAAAATTTTAAGGCCAGAATATTGGATGCCTTGGTGGCATGTCAAGACACCCGTTCCCTACTATTTTCGGGTCGGGGTCGTGACAGAGGTGGTATCAGAGCATAGGTTATGAACCCGTAGACTACTGAGCATAGGTTTTGAATGTTATAGATTTTATGTTTCCATCCTTAGGAGATAGTATTAAAAATCTAATTTATGTGATAACCCTCCCTATGTGTTATATTATTTATAGTTGGTCTTTTAGTTTTCAATATTGATATAGTATAGTAGATCTTACGTTTGGCCATGACTGTAGAAAATGACCAAGATAAGATCATCAATGGGAACTAGTGATTTGAGTATAGAAGCACTGGAAGGTGCATACAAGGCAATTGAAAGTCTGGCAAAGATTGTGGAGCAGCAGGTGAACAATGGAGTACCAAAGAATCTTGAACTAAGTAGATGTACTATTGAACAGTTTAAGAAGTTGAATCCTCCATCTTTTAAAGGTACTCCTAACCCCACCGAGGCAGAAAGTTGGGTGATGCAGATGGAAAAGATACTCGATGTTCTTAAGTGTACCGACGAAGAAAGGGTGTCATTTGCAACATTTATGTTAGAAGGGGAGGCTGAACATTGGTGGAGAATAACTAAGAGAATACACGGGGAAAGGAATAGTTACATAGGTTGGAATGATTTCTTAGTAATGTTTTATGAGAAATATTTTCCGGAAACGGTGAAAGACGAAATGGCAGGTGACTTCATGAGTCTGGTGCAAGGGAATATGACGGTTAGTCAATATGAGGCAAAGTTTACTGAGTTATCCCGTTTTGCACGTTATGTTGTAGAAACTGATGTTTTAAGAGCGAAGAAGTTTGAGCGTGGGTTAAGGTTGAATATTCGTAGTCGAATTTCCATCCTGAAATTAACATCATATATTGATGTCGTGACTAGGGCTACAATAGCTGAGAGGGATGGTGAGGAGTACAATCGAATTAGAGATGGAAAGAGGAAGTTTGGGGACCGAAAAGGAAAGAACCCGAATAATAGAAATTTCTTTAGGAACACATCCAATGTTGGGGGATCTAGTGATAACAAACAGTATAATAACCAGACATGTCAGTAATGTGGAAAGATGCATGGAGGACGACCTTGTTATAAGGATTCAGGAGCCTGTTTTAGATGTGGACAGAAAGGACATTAAATAAAAGACTGCCCAAACCCAGCAAGGGTTCCGATAAAACCTTCAAGTGCAAAGAAGGATCAAGACAGACAGGGTAGAATTTTTGGACTTTCTGATACCCAAGCTTCTAATGCGGTAGTGTCAGGTACACTTTCTATATGTGCACAGCCTTTTAAAGCTTTGATAGATCCTGGTTCTACCCATTCGTTCATATCTACACATGTACTAAATCGCTTTCATTAATTTCCTGAACCCTTGAATCATAACTTACATGTTTCTACTCCTTCGGGTGAGTTATTGATGGGTAAATTAGTATACAAGGCTTGCCCCATAGATATTGATAGTCATAAACTATTTGTTGATTTGATAGTTTTAGACATTAAATATTTTGAAGTCATTTTGGGGATGGATTGGTTAGCATCACATCATGCTAAGGTAGACTGTTTTGAGAAGAGTGTTACTTTCCAAATTCCTCACCAACCAAAAGTTAGTTTTGAAGGAACTGGCATCATATCTCCGATGTGTATTATTTCTGCAATGCAAGCCTATAGTTTTCTTAAGAAGGGATGTCAAGGATTTCTTGCAACTGTTACCAGTTTGCAGACAATAGGGCCTAGATTAGAAGATATTCCTATCGCTAAGAAATTTACGGATGTTTTTCCAGATGATTTACCAGGCTACCTCCTAATAGAGAAATAGAATTTACGATTGACCTTGTTCCTGGAACTATACCAATCTCAAAACCACCATATCGTATGGCACCTTTAGAATTAAGAGAGTTAAAAGTTCAATTAGAAGACCTTTTAGACAAGGGTTTTATCAGACCAAGTATATTGCCTTGGGGTGATCCAGTGTTATTTGTGAAAAAGAAGGATGGGACAATGAGAATATGTATAGATTATCGTGAACTGAATAAGGTAACCATTAAGAATAAATACCCCTTACCTAGTATAGATGACTTGTTTGATCAATTAGAAGGTGCACAAGTATTCTCTATGATTGACCTTAGGTCAGGCTATCATCAATTGAAGATTAAGGATGATGATATTTTAAAATCAGCTTTTCGTACTAGATATGGTCACTATGAATTTCTTGTAATGCCATTTGGACTAACTAATGCACCAGCCGCTTTTATGGATATGATGAATAGGGTGTTTAGGAAATATTTGGATCAGCGTGTGGTTGTTTTCATTGATGACATCCTTATTTATTCCAAAAGTATTGAAGAACACGAAAAGCATTTAGAGACGGTATTACAAATCCTTAGGAAAGAGAAATTATATGCAAAATTAAAGAAGTGTGAATTTTGGATGCCTAGTGTTTCTTTTCTAGGACATTTCATATCTAAAGAGGGAGTGTCAGTTGACCCTCAAAAGATTGAGGCTACATTAGATTGGCCCAGACCAACTAATGTGAGTGAGATTCGTAGTTTCCTTGGATTAGCAGGTTATTACCGAAGATTTGTTGAAGGATTTTCTAGAATTTCCAAACCTCTATCTAGGTTAACACAAAAGAAGGTAAAATATGAATGGTCTGAGCAAGCCGAGAAAAGTTTTCAAGAACTTAAGAATCGATTAGTAACTGCCCCAATTTTGACTATTCCTTCCGGGACAGGGGGATTTGTGATTTATAGTGATGCTTCAAAAAATGGTTTGGGATGTGTGCTAATGCAAAATGGAAAAGTAGTAGCTTACGCCTCAAGGCAGTTGAAAACCCATGAGCAGAATTATCCAACCCATGACCTAGAATTAGCAGCTGTAATTTTTGCTCTTAAGATTTGGAGGCACTATTTATATGGTGAGACTTGTGAGATTTATACCGATCATAAGAGTTTGAAGTATATATTTACTCAGAAAGAGTTGAATATGAGACAAAGGAGGTGGTTAGAATTGATGAAGGATTATGATGTAAATATTCACTATCACCCGGGGAAAGCTAATGTAGTAGCCGATGCTTTAAGTAGGAAGTCTACACCAAATTTAGCATGTCTTATTACAAGCCAGGAAGCACTGTTAAGGGATTTGAGAAGTATGGAAATAGATGTACGTATCTATAGCAAAGGAGGAATAATCGCAAACTTACAAGTACAACCCATGTTGATGGAGAGGATCAAAATTTCACAAGTAAATGACCCACAACTGAAGAAGATTAGAGAAGAAGTCATCGAGGGTAAGAGAACTGAATTTGCGATGCGAGATGATATATTGAGATTTGGAAATAGAGTGTGTGTGCCATGTGATGCCCAACTAAAGAGGCAAATTTTGGAGGAAAGTCATTACTCAAGATTCACATTTCATCCCGGATGTACAAAAATGTATAGGGATCTTCGAGAAGTATTTTGGTGGAATAACATGAAGAGGGAGATAGCAGAATTTATATCTCAGTGTTTGGTTTGTCAACAAGTAAAGGCAGAACATCAAAAACCATCAGGATTGCTGTAACCCCTACCTATCCCTGAGTGGAAATGGGAACATATTACTATGGATTTTGTGACAGGTTTACCGAGGAGTTCAAATGGTAATGACTCTATTTGGGTAATTATTGATAGGTTAACTAAATCTGCTCATTTTTTTGCCATTAAGATTACCCATTCTTTAGAGAAGTTAGCTAAGTTGTATGTGCGGGAAATTATTAGGCTTCATGGAACCCCAATTTCAATTGTTTCTGTCCGTGACCCTAGATTTGTGTCTCGCTTCTGGAAAAGCTTACAAGAAGCCATGGGAACAAAATTGAATTTTAGCACTGTTTTTCATCCACAAACGGATGGACAATCAGAGAGAACTATTCAAACCTTGGAGGATATGCTTAGGGCATGTGCACTTGATTTAAAAGGGAATTGGGATGATCATTTACCGTTAGTGGAATTCTCATATAATAATAGCTATCAAGCAAGTATTCAAATGGCTCCGTATGAGGCACTCTATGGTAGAAGGTGTCGTTCCCCTACACGTTGGGTAGAAGTTGGGGAAAGAAAATTGTTGGGACCAGAATTGATTCAGATCACAACAGAGAAGGTGAAATTAATACAAGACCGACTTCGAACCGCTCGAGGCCGTCAAAAGAGTTATGTTGACAATCGACACCGACAGTTAGAATTCCAAAGAGGAGATTATGTGTTCTTGCGAGTATCGCCTACAAAGGGAGTAATACGATTTGGGAAGAAAGGGAAATTGAGCCCAAGATACATAGGACCTTTTGAAATTCTTGAAAGGATAGGAGCTGCTGCGTATAAAATAGCCTTGCCACCGGAACTCTCTAGTGTACATAATGTGTTTCATGTATCAATGATAAAGAAATATGTCCCAGATCCAAAACATATCTTAAGTCATGAGCCTCTTCAAGTTAGAGAAGATTTGTCGTACACTGAGCATCCAGTGGAAATTTTGGATCATAAAGATCAAATATTACGAACCAAGGTTATTCCACTAGTTAAAGTATTATGGCGGAATCATTCTGTTGAAGAAGCAACGTGGGAGCGGGAATATGAGATAAAGGAGCGATATCCATACCTTTTTGAAAATTAATGCAAGTAAAGTTTGGGGACCAAACTTTTTATAAGGATGGTAGGATGTAATGACCCCACTTTTATATATAGTTTGTTTTTACACTCTTGTGTTACTTATTATCTTATAAATGTTGTATTATTAGATATGTGGTATTATTGGCTATCAATATAACAAACCCCATTTTTAATTACGAAGAATCAACTGTAAATTGGATCAAATCGAAGTCTTATGACATATCTTAAGGCAAATAATAAGTTTTGGGGTAGAAAATATAATTTTATGAAACTTTAAGGACTAAAATAAAAATATAAAATGGGCCATTTTGTAAATAAAATATTTTCAAGGACCTCTAAGAAATATTCAAAATATATAGTGTGAAATTACCAAAATACCCTTCATGTGTGAAATGACCCTTATACCCTTATCACCTTTCCACCACGTGCTGGTCACGTCCACCTTCCACATGTCATCTGTAGAGAGAGAGCTAAAACACTTGTCATCATTTGGTGATATTAACACTGCAAGACCACTTCGGATCGCGACACCTCGGTGTTGAATCACCAATCCAAAAAACTTAGTCATTTGACACGTGTCAACACCGTAATACATTTGGAAACCTATAAATAGGGCCTTAGGGTTCATTTGAAACTCACACCAATTCCTTGAGAATTATAGTAAGAAAGAGTGATAGAAATCTTTGGAAATATCTTAAGAAGGAGTTCTATAATTTCGAAGAAAGAATATATTTCGTAGGTATGATTTTATTTAAATGTTATAATGTATTTTTATATTTTTAATTTTGTGTTTTATAGCTTTACTTAGTAGTTATGCTGGTAAAATACACTAAGGACTTCACTAATCAAAACTTAAAGTTTAGAAGAAGTCCAAGTTGATTTTATTTTCATGTAAACTTGTTTGAAATTGTACATACGCTTTTAAAAATGATTTTTTTTAAAAGTAATTGCTCGTTATTATGGAATCCCATTTAAGTAATTCCAAAGTCAGGCCCGGTGAAATTCTGTCTAGACGAGATGGTATTTAAGTGGTGCCCCTATGACCCTCCATCTCTACTGGGAATGAATCCGAAAATGTTCTGTCTAGAGGAGATGGTATTTAAGCGGTGCCCCTGTGACCCTCCTTGTCTACTGGGAACCGACTGATTAGGAAGAACTATGAATTGAATCCTTTAATTATGATCAATAAGTTTTAAAAGTTAAGAAAATGGTTTTTTAGTAATCCTTTGAAACAAGTTACTATTAATATACAATATGTAGACTGGACCTTGTTTAGAACATATACTTAAACCTTTATCGTATTTGTTAGATTAACGTGCGATCGAAGACTCGTTGTCTATAATTTCGACCTCTATTTTAGGTGAATACTCTATGCAATTTCTTGCGCATTTTGACTATATTATATAATGCAAAGTATGTATATTTTGTGAAAGGCTTTTATTCTCAAAATGCATCTGATACCGATGATTTACGTCCTTTGTTATATGGTTATATCTCTCCATATAAACATCTGATTTGAATTCTGAAATTATTAATTCGGCTTATGAAAACTCTCTTACTATATTAGCCTTGACTACCGGGTGGAAATATTTGGGTGGTACCTTCCCAGCTGGTTTATCGCTGGTGTGCCCTAAACAAGGCGTTGTTCCAGAAATCATGATTATCTGTCTGTGATGTTATCGGGTGGAAACATTTGATAACACTATCTGTCTGGGTATTAGAGTGTACATGGCCACTAAAACTGAATAATTGACACATGCTCAATTGTTTTATCTGTTCTGTTCTGAACTGTTTATTCTGAATATATATATTGTCATTTACTTTATATATATTACTTGAAATTCCTATCTTTATGTATATACCTTCTGTTCTAAATTGAATAGGTATCTATTTTCTGAAAACCTTAGAATATTTGGAGATTGATTCTCATTCGGATTTTAGCTGACATTGTATAAATAATCATTTTTCAGGAAGTAATTAAGTTCGTGGATGGAACGAAAAAGGACTATGTTCAAGATTTAGCTTTTAAAGCTATTTTTGTTACCTTAAGTAGAAATTTGTTTAATTAGATAGAGCATGTTTAGCTCTTTGTGTCAAGTTGTAACTCGTTGATATTTTAATACAAATGAAGTTCCCTTTAGAAAGCTCTGATGATGTTGTAGGAGGGTAGTGAGACTGGGGTCTATGAATAACTGGAAAGGGTGAGGCGTGACCCACTCCAATGGACGCTGCCTGCAAGGTCTCCTGGTGCAACTTCTGAAGAAAACTTCTCCTTCTGGTAACAATGGAACTCAAGCTTCAACTCACTCCCTGCAAGAAGATAAACTTTCACAGCAAAAATAGCAATTTTCTCAAGGGAAACACCTGAGAGTGATGGCTGTCAGTGGGGAGTGAAGGAACAAGGCACTCAACACTATGAGAATGAGCAGGGAGAGAATACTAGGTAGGCCTGGTGATATTTTAGCAGAGTAACAGTGCAATTTCTATTGTCTATTCTGTCATCCCCATGACCTTGCCCAGGGGTCCTATTTATACTTGGGCACTAAGGCTGGGTTGGCACTTTTGGCGCCAAAACTTAACGGGTTGGTGAGGGACAAAGTCTGCAGTGTACTATTTGTCCCTACCTGCAGGTAGGTCTGCCTGTCCCCTCTGGCAGATGCCCCTTGGCGCCGACCAAAGTTCAAAAGCAAGTATGTCTTCTAATGGAAACAAAATATCTGATTTGCTAAATATCTTTTGAAACGGTAACTTTGATACAAACTTTGTAAACTTGAGGGGGGGGGGGTCTCGAGGACTACCTCCTCTA
This sequence comes from Sambucus nigra, assembly GCA_949130495.1. Classification (NCBI taxonomy): domain Eukaryota; kingdom Viridiplantae; phylum Streptophyta; class Magnoliopsida; order Dipsacales; family Adoxaceae; genus Sambucus; species Sambucus nigra. Next base: position 412,781,332 of record OX422223.1, read on the forward strand.
AAATATTTGCAAGTTTGAGGGGGGTCTCGAGGAGCCCCTTCTAAAATCATTTTTCTTGAGAGGGGTTTAGAGGACCCTCTCCTTTAAAATCATTTTATAAACAGTTCTTTTCTTGTGAGCAGCCAACCCTTTGGTTGCTCACTTCACTTGTGACTAAGTGTGAGGTGTGTGAGGACTGGGTGACCCTAGAGTCTCCTACTAGTATTCTCTCAATCCTATAGTGCTAAGTGGTTGAGCTTGCTCAACATACCTTGTCCCTCAGTCGCCAAGCCAAAACTCCCGGGAGGTCCCAACGCGCCTGTTCGAGCCCTGCTTGCTCGACTAGGTAACCTGTACAAGAAAGTAAAGTGTTAGTGATGTTGTTCATTTAAAGACTGATGTTTCGTGATGAGGAATTGCTTGTGATAGCTACTCCCTCAATATGAGTTTCTGCCGAAACCCTTGTAGCGGCACTTCTCGAATAATATTTCTGCAGTGACCCTTACTGTAGTGGCGCTGACGCTTGCAGTAGCGCTGACCCTGGCGGCGCTGACCCTTGCAGCGGCATTGGCACTTGCAGCGACGCTAATACTTGCAGCGGCGCCGACATTTGAAGCGGCGCTGACCCTTGCAGCGGCGCAAACACTTGCAGCGGCGCTGGCCCCTGCAGCGGCGTAGACACTTGCAGCGGCGCTGACCCTTGCAGCGGCGCTGACCCTAGTGACGCTGACTCTTGCAGCAGAGTTGACACTTGCAGCGGCGCTGGCACTTGAAAAGGCGCTGGCACTTGAAGCGACGCTGACCCTTAAAGCGGTGCTGACGCTCGCAGCGGCGCTGATGCTCGCAGCGGCGTTGACGCTCGCAGCGGCGTTGACCCTTGAAGTGGTGTTGACGCTCGCAGCGGCGCTGACCCACGCAGCGGCGCTGACACTTGCAGTGGCGCTGGCACTTGATGCGGCGCTGGCACTTGAAGCGGCGCTGACGCTTGCAGCGGCGCTGACGCTTGCAGCGGCGCTGATGCTCGCAACGACGCTGACGGTTTCAGCGGCGCTGACGCTTTCAACGACGCTGACGTTTTCAGCGACGCTGACGCTTTCAGCGGCGCTGACCCTTGCAGTGGCTAGACACTTGCAGCGGCGCTGGCATTTGAAGCGGCGCTGACGCTCGCAGCGACGCTGACCCTCGCAGTGGCGCTGATACTTTCAGCGGCGCTTACACTTGCAGCGGCGCCGACACTTGCAGCGGCGCTAACACTTTCAGCGGCGCTGACCCTTGTAGTGGCGCAGACACTTGCAGCGGCGCTGATATTTGACGCGACACTGACCCTTGCGGCGGCGCGGATACTTGCAGCGGCGCTGGCCCTTGCAGTGGCGCAGACACTTGCAGCGGTGCTGACCCTTGTAGTGTCCTGACGCTAGTGACGCTGACTCTTGCAGCGGCACTGATGCTTGTAGCAGCGCTGGTACTTGAAGCGGCGGCGACACCTGCAGCGACGCACACACTTGCGGCGGCGCTGGCACTTGAAGCGGCGCTGACCCTTGCAGCGACGCGGAAGATTGCGGCGGCGCTGACACTTGCAGCGGCGCAGGCACTTTCAGCGGCACTGACACTTGCAGCGGCGCTGATACTTGCAGTGGCGCTGGGGGTTCCTAATGAATATGAGTTTTTGTCGGGACCCTGGGGTGGTTCCTTCTCAATTATGCGTTTCTACCGGGACCCTGGGTGGGTTCCTTCTTAATACGAGTTTCTGTCGGGACCCTGGGGGGTTCCTGCTCAATATGAGTTTCTGTCGGGACCCTGGGTTTCTTCTCAGTATTTCTAATAAAATAATATTTTTACTTTTTTATAGGTAGACACCCTTCTACATTAGCCCCTCATGCAAAGTCTTTTGTGTTGGGTAGACCAAAAAACTGTGTACGCCATAAATTCAATTTTTTTCAGGGACCCTAGGGTTTCTTCATCATTCCTCTTAGGGTCATTAAATGTTATATCACTTGATCTCAAGTTTTGTAAATGAGGCCACTTATAGTGGACCTCCTTTTCAGGGTATAAACTTGGCCGGAGGGGTTACTCGCGGTGAGCTCCTTATTTTAGCCTTCTTCTATGGCCTTCTACTTTGTTTAAAGGTGTTTCTCATGGTGAACCCCTCGCCCTTGGCCTTTTTTCTATGGCCTTCTATCTTGAGCGGGGGGGGGGGGGGGGGGGGGGGGGGTACTTGCGATGAGCCCCTCGCCCTTGGCCTCCTTCTGTGGCTTTTCATCTTGGGCGGAGGGGTTACTCACGATGATCCCCTCGCCCTTGGCCTTCTTCTGTGGCCTTCTATCTTGGGAGGAGGGGTTACTCGCGATGGCCCCCTCACCCTTGGCCTTCCTCTGTGGCCTTCTGTCTTGGGCGGAGGGGTTACTCACGGTGATCCCCTCGCCCTTGGCCTTCTTCTGTGGCCTTCTGTCTTGGGTGGAGGGGTTACTCGCGATGGCCCCCTCACCCTTGGCCTTCCTCTGTGGCCTTATGTCTTGGGTGGAGGGGTTACTCGCGGTGAGTCCCTCGCCCTCGGCCTTCTTCTGTGGCCCTTCATCTTGGACGTATGGGTTACTCTCGATGAACCCCTCGCCATTGGCCTTCTTCTGTGGCCTTCTATCTTGGGCGGAGGAGTTACTCGCGGTGAGCCCCTCGCTCTTGGCCTTCTTCTGTGGCCTTCTATCTTGGGCAGAGGGGTTACTCACGGTGAGCCCCTCGCCCTTGGCCTTCTTCTGTGGCCTTCTATCTTGGGCGGAGGGGTTACTCGCGGTGAGCCCCTCACCCTGAGTTCTTTTCTGTAGCATCAAATTTGGGAAGAGAGGGCACTCAAGGTGGATCCCCTCGCCCTAGGCTATATTCTGTCAAACTTGCAATCTTGGGCAGGTGGAGCCACTATAAGTGGATCCCCACACTCCAAGCTATTTTACTATTTGTTCACTTGCTTGAGGACTTCTCAATATTAGCCCCCTCGTGCAGAAGTGTCATGTAATGTTGAGAGACTTGTGCACGAAACTGTCGTACCTTTTATTTATACTTGGCAGTTGCTCAAGACTGTGAGCACTCCGGTGCCCTTGGAGTCTTAGGTGTTAAACCGTCGCACCTTATATTTGTACTTGACGCTTGCTCAAGACTGTGAGCGCTCCGGTGCCCTTAGAGCCTTAGGTGCTCAGCTGGCGCACCTTATATTTATACTTGGTACTTGCTCAATACTGTGAGCGCTCCGATGCCCTTGGAGCCTTAGGTGCTCATCTGGATCACCTTATGTTTATACTTGGCACTTGCTTAAGACTGTGAGCGCTCCGGTGCCCTTAGAGCCTTAGGTACTAAACTTTCGTACCTTATATTTATACTTGGTACTTGCTCAATACTGTGAGCGTTCCGATGCCCTTGGAGCCTTAGGTGCTAAACTGTCGCACCTTATATTTATACTAGACCCCCCTCAAGATTGTGAGCGCTCCGATGCCCTTGGAGCCTTAGGTGCTAAATTGTCGCACCTTATATTTATACTTGGCAGTTGCTCGAGACTGTGAGCGCTCCTATGCCCTTGGAGCGTTAGGTACTAAACTGTCGTACCTTATATGTATACTTGGAGTTTCTCAATACTTTGAGTTACTCTTTTTTATATGAGAACCTCAAGATTTAACTTCCCTCTTCTAACTGTGGGGTATTTGCATATGAGATGAGCAAGTTAAAATTTTGAAGCTCCCCTCTAACTGCGGGGCACTTGCATATAACTAAGCAAGTAAAAATTTGGACGTTGCCCCTCTAACTGCGGGGTACTTGCATATAGCTGAGAAAGTTTAAAATTTTAAAAGTTGCCCCTTTAACTGCGGGGTACTTGCATATAACTGAGCAAGTTGAAATTTGGAAGCGGCCCCTCTAGCTGCGGGGTACTTCTTGCATATAGCTGAGCAGTTTATATTTTTTTTAGCGCAGCCCCGTGTGACTGTGCGGTACTTTTAGTGCAACCCCATTTTGTTATGCATATTCATTTCTTGGGAAGTAACTAAGAGATGGGCTAGCCCTTCTCCTTCCAAAACTTTGAATAAAATTTCACATATATCATAAATAAAGAAATAATTATTTCTTTATACAAAAAATTTCCCTTGGTCTGCAAGGGCGCTTGTTCCAGACTTTTCTTAGGAACCTTTTTGTCTCATAAAAATAACAAGTTTAGAGAGGGGGGTAGAACAGCTTCTCCCTATTTTCTGAAAACTGGTCAAGTAAATTTTTCTTGAGAACAGAGGTTAAGACTTGTTCTCTAGGCTATAAATCTATATTGAATAATAAAGAAACGTAGTGAATTTTTTTTTTATTATTATTACTAGGATGATAACCTCCATGCTGGTCCTGTCGGGTCTTAGGGACTTTACTCACTATACTTTTACTTTTGGGTTGGATATCCCCCCAAGTATGATGAGGAAAGTTCCTTATATCATGGGCCCTCTTCTGATCTAGCAGAGGTTCTGCCCTTCTTTTAAGAAAAGAACACATAAATCTGGTGTACCTTCTCAGTTGTAGTGATGAAGATGTCTGTTGACGACGGGTTGAATTTTGGGGCGAGGGCCTCTATAGGTCCCTCGCCACTGCCTGTAATGGTGGGGGGGTCCTCACTCAGAAGTCCCACTCTTGGAACTGAATTTATTCGGGGTCCCTCGCACCCACATGCCATTGACGAGGGTTCCTCTCTTATGGGTTCCTCGTATAGGGTGCATGCCCCTAAGGGTTCCTCGCAAGGGCTATTACTAATGGGAGGTTCCTCGGGACCTTGGTTCCTTGTTTGCTTTGCGTTCCTCGTTCATTTGGGGTTCCTCGTGCGTCACTCTCGGAATGAGTTCCAAATTCGAAGGTACATCAGACCCTCGTATTTTGACGAGTCCCTTGTCGGCAGCTGATTTGGCATTTATGAGCGAGGGTTCCTCGCCCTTTGTAACTGTTTCAATTCCTCACCCGCCCAAGGGTCCCTCACTGGTTGGTTTTTCAACTAGAGGGTTTGTTGTCGCGAGTTCCTTATTGGCAACGAGGGATACCCAGGGTTCTTCACTGGTTGGATTTACACCCGAGGGTTCCTCGCGACCCATTTCTCAATCCAATGTTGTTATTAGCGAGACATAGCTCAACTCCTTGCGTGTGATTCTCGGAATGGGTTCCTCGTCAAACCCTTCGTCAGCAGCTCATATGTCTGGTAATTTTTCTTGTTTCAAATAAGGGTGTCTCGACTTTGGGTTTCGTCGAGGGTTCCTCGCGCGTTGACTTTATACTTGAGGGTTCCTCGTCGGCTACCATTGCCACGAGGCATTCACTGATTGATGAGGGTTCCTCGCGACCAACCTTGTTAGCGAGTTCCTCGTCCTCTATGAGTTCCACACGCCCTTTTTCTGTTGAGGGTTTGCCATCCCCAAGTTCCTCGCGACCCCCTTGCTGGCAGGTTCCTCGCGCGTTGATGATCTGAGACTTAGGGGTTCCTCACCCAAGCACGTTACAAGCCAGGGTTCCTCGCCACTTAACTTGGAACTAGTGGGTTCCTCCCCACCCGTCGTGACCCCAATGGATTCCTCGAGTATCAGGGTTCCGCGGTGGGTTCCTCGCCTTCCCCTTTAAATTTTTCATCACACTTTTTTTTTGGCCTGACTGGGTTTGGTTCCTCATCTGAGGATTTGGCGACAGAAAGTTCCTCGCAAACATCGCTAGATGAGGTGGGTTCCTCGACCCCAAAGGGGGTCCTCGCCTACTGTTGCAACATTTGAGGGTTTCTCGTATACCATTTTGATTTCAAAGGGTCCCTCGCACTTCTTGGTGATAGATACGGGTTCCACGCGTGAGGCGTTAACTATAGAGGGTTCCTCGCATCTGGAGTTACTATTAGGCATCCCGGGCTTGGGGTTCCTCGCCTGGAGTTCTCTCGCCTAGAGTTACTGTTGAGTTCATATTTGTTGGGTTCCTCGACCCTTGTTGTTGGTACCTGTGATGATTCTTTACTGGAAATGTGTGGTAGTCTTCAGCATGTAAGTGGTTCCTCGCCGGAGGTCCCAATACCCGAGGGTCCCTCGTCGAAAGCGCCATTAATGGCTAGTATTTTAGATGGAGGTGTCTCGACCTCAAATATCGTCGAGGGTTCCTCATCGTGACTGCCATTGGTGACTGGTGTTTTGGCTGAGGGTATTGTCTCGACGATTGATTTCGCCAAGGGTACCTCGTCCACGAGACCGTTAGGGGCCAAGAGTGATGTGCCAGCTGTTGGGTGGCTAACGGGTGTCTCGACCTTCGGATTTGTTGAGTGTTCCTTATCTGTCGGAACATGTGTTGGAGAGAGGGGTCTCTCCCGATTTTATTTGTGGGAGAGGGTCTCGCCTAATTCTGTTTGTGGAGAGGAGAGGTCTCAACGGTTGAAGAGCGGGGGTCTCGCCTGGTTCCCACGCGCTTTTGGGTATCTCGACCCGTGGGGTGTGGAGATAGGGGTCTCAATTGATTCCTCTCTTTACTTTGGGTTTCTCAACCAATGGTAATGTGGAACTGGGTGTCTCGACCAGTGAATTTGTAGAATTGGGGGTCTCCTCCAATTTTGACTCGTTCTTCGGTTCTGAGAATTTACAAGTTGGTTTGGATTGGGGTATCTCGACCTTGGACTCTGTCATGGGTTCCTCGCGCGTTGGTTCTGTGCCCATGGCTGGGAGTTCTGATTTCACTAGCTTCTAGCTAACGAGGGGTATTGTTGGAGGGCTCCTCGTTGATACTCTAAGTAGGATCCGTGAGACCCCCTTTGGCTACGGGTTCCTCACGGAAAATCATGATCGTGGGGTTCCTCGCCAGAAATGTCATTGGCGCCCAGTATTCTGTATGAGGGTGTCTCGATCCCCACTATGTTGGAAGGGGGGTCTCGACATCTGCTGGAATGGGTAGTGGTTCCTCGCCCCATCAAATGTCGGTGGCTGGGGGTGTCCTCGACCCCATGCGTTGTCGACGATTTTTTTGACTGTTCGTATTGCGTTTGGGGAGATGCGCGATTTGCCTTTTGTTTCTGGTGGGGGGTCTCGACCCTCTTATCACGTCGAGGGTTCCACGACCCAGGGTGTCCTCGCCCAATGTTGGCGTCATGGAGAGTATGTTGCTGCTGCCATGGACACTTTATTGATGACGAGAGGTACCCAGGGCTCCTCACCCTGGGTTCTTAGTGATTTGTTATTTCTACAGGGGTCGCCACTTCCACTCCCTTCTTGGCGGAGGGGTGTGTGTCGCCGACTGTTGGTACTATGGGGGTGTGCCGCTGGCCAAGGGTTCCTCGCGACCCCCTTTCCAGTGAGTTCATCGCGACCCCCTCGCCAGTTAGAGGTTTTCCATCTTTTGGGATTTCCACTATGGGACCCACTGCCGAGGGTCTCTCGTCGTTAGCTGCTACTGCCATGGGTTCTTTTCTTAAGGGTTCCTCATTGTTATCAATGAGCGAGAGGAGTTCCTCGCCAAACACTTAGGGTTCCGGGGGTTCTGCCAGTGAACTTGACGATTGTCACAACTTGCTCCAGCACCGTCCTTTGCGGCTGAGCTACTTCTGCCGGAATCGCTGTCGGAACGGTTGCCCCTCCAGAGGGGGTTGCTGTCATAAGCCTCTACCACCGGAGCTGCTGCCGGTGAGCTGGTCTGCCCTCTCGGAGGAGAAGGTACCTTTGGTCCGGTCACCACCACATCCACCTGAGTGGCCTTGTCTCTTTGATATCCATTTCCAGATGGAATGTCTTCAAACACTAGCTGCCTAGAAACATTAAAACCTTCTTTGTCCATGGAAGTGAGGATACCTCCCCAGTAGAGTCGCCAAATGTAGGAGGGTAGTGAGACTGGGGTCTATGAATAACTGGAAAGGGTGAGGCGTGACCCACTCCAATAGACGCTGCCTGCAAGGTCTCCTGGTGCAACTTCTGAAGAAAACTTCTCCTTCTGGTAACAATGGAACTCAAGCTTCAACTCACTCCCTGCAAGAAGATGAACTTTCACAGCAAAAATAACAATTTTCTCAAGGGAAACACCTGAGAGTGATGGCTGTCAGTGGGGAGTGAAGGAACAAGGCACTCAACACTATGAGAATGAGCAGGGAGAGAATACTAGGTAGGTCTGGTGATATTTTAGCAGAGTAACAGTGCAATTTCTATTGTCTATTCTGTCATCCCCATGACCTTGCCCAGGGGTCCTATTTATACTTGGGCACTAAGGCTGGGTTGGCACTTTTGGCGCCAAAACTTAGAGGGTTGGTGAGGGACAAAGTCTGCAGTGTACTATTTATCCCTACCTGCAGGTAGGTCTGCCTGTCCCCTCTGGCAGATGCCCCCTGGCGCCGACCAAAGTTCAAAAGCAAGTATGTCTTCTAATGGAGACAAAATATCTGCTTTGCTAAATATCTTTTGAAACGGTAACTTTGATACAAACTTTGTAAACTTGAGGGGGGGGGGGTCTCGAGGACTACCTCCTCTAAAATATTTGCAAGTTTGAGGGGGGTCTCGAGGACCCCCTTCTAAAATCATTTTTCTTGAGAGGGGTTTAGAGGACCCTCTCCTTTAAAATCATTTTATAAACAGTTCTTTTCTTGTGAGCAGCCAGCCCTTTGGCTGCTCACTTCACTTGTGACTAAGTGTGAGGTGTGTGAGGACTGGGTGACCCTAGAGTATCCTACTAGTATTCTCTCAATCCTATAGTGCTAAGTGGTTGAGCTTGCTCAACATACCTTGTCCCTCAGCCGCCAAGCCAAAACTCCCGGGAGGTCCCAACGCGCCTGTTCGAGCCCTTCTTGCTCGACTAGGCAACCTGTACAAAAAAGTAAAGTGTTAGTGATGTTGTTCATTTAAAGACTGATGTTTCGTGATGAGGAATTGCTTGTGATAGCTACTCCATCAATATGAGTTTCTGTCGAAACCCTTGTAGCGGCACTTCTCGAATAATATTTCTGCAGTGACCCTTACTGTAGTGGCGCTGACGCTTGCAGTAGCGCTGACCCTGGTGGCGCTGACCCTTGTAGCGGCATTGACACTTGCAGCGGCGCTGATACTTGCAGCGGCGCCGACACTTGAATCGGCGCTGACCCTTGCAGCGGCGCAAACACTTGCAGCGGCGCTGGCCCTTGCAGCGGCGCTGGCCCTTACATCGGCGTAGACACTTGCAGCGGCGCTGGCGCTTGAAGCGGCTCTGACCCTAGTGACGCTGACTCTTGCAGCGGCGTTGACACTTGCAGCGGCGCTGGCACTTGAAGAGGCGCTGGCACTTGAAGCGACACTGACCCTTAAAGCGGCGCTGACGCTCGCAGCGGCGCTGACGCTCGCAGCGGCGCTGACACTTGAAGTGGCGTTGACGCTCGCAGCGGCGTTGACACTCACAGCGGCATTGACGCTCGCAGCGGCGCTGACCCACGCAGCGGCACTGACACTTGCAGCGGCGCTGGCACTTGAAGCGGCGTTGACCCTTGAAGCGGCGCTGACGCTCGCAGCGGCGCTGATGCTCGCAGCGACGCTGACGGTTTCAGCGGCGCTGACATTTTCAGCGGCGCTGACCCTTGCAGCGGCGCAGACACTTGCAGCGGCGCTGGCACTTGAAGTGGTGCTGACGCTCGCAACGGCGCTGACCCTCGCAGTGGCGTTGATACTTTCAGCGGCGCTGACACTTGCAGCGGCGCCGACACTTTCAGCGGCGCTGACCCTTGCAGCGGCGCCGACACCTGCAGCGGCGCAGACACTTGCAGCGGTGCTGGCACTCGACGCGACACTGACCCTTGCGGCGGCGCGAACACTTGCAGCGGCGCTGGCCCTTGCAGCGGCGCAGACACTTGCAGCGGTGCTGACCCTTGCAGTGTCCTGACGCTATTGACGCTGACTCTTGCAGCGGCACTGATGCTTGTAGCGGCGCTGGTACTTGAAGCGGCGGCGACACCTGCAGCGACGTGGACACTTGCGGCGGCGCTGACACTTGCAGCGGCGCTGGCACTTGAAGCGGCGCTGACCCTTGCAGCGGCACTGACACTTGCAGCGGCGCTGACACTTGCAGCGGCGCTGGCACTTGAAGCGGCGCTGACCCTTGCAGCGGCGTAGACACTTGTAGCGACGCTAACACTTGCAGCGGCGCAGGCACTTTCAGCGGCACTGACACTTGCAGCGGCGCTGACACTTGCAGCGGCGGTGATACTTGCAGTGGCGCTGGGGGTTCCTACTGAATATGAGTTTCTGTCAGGACCCTGGGGTGGTTCCTTCTCAATTACGCATTTCTGCCGGGACCCTGGGTGGGTTCCTTCTTAATACAAGTTTCTGTCGGGACCCTGGGGGGTTCCTGCTCAATATGAGTTTCTGCCGGGACCCTGGGTTTCTTCTCAATATTTCTAATAAAATAATATTTTTACTTTTTTATAGGTAGACACCCTTCTACAGATGTAATTCCTTCACTTTCAGTATTTTACGATTCATAACCATGTGATTATACTTCCGCTACATATATTTTAAAACAAAAATTTTATTGCCAGAATATTGGATGCCTTGGTGGCATGTCAAGACACCCGTTCCCTACTATTTTCAGGTCGGGGTCGTGACACATTGGGTGTGTAGAAAAAATTTCATCAAATCTGGAATGAGTGTTGGCAGAGGTCAAGGCACGTGAATGTAATTTAGGAGACATTTTATTAACATAAAATCACAAACCAAGACAAAAAGCACAGAAATCCTATGAGTATAAATATACCATCAATAGATAATCCAAAAGATTCTACAAGATATATATATAAGAAAAACACAATGTCAAACATTCATGAACTCTCTCTCATATAAGTTAATAGGGAACCAAAAATATTAAAGGAGTGAAGTGAAATAATAAATCACAAGGATAGACACAAGACTAATACTCTAAGGAAAAATAATCTTATCTCAAGATAGATTAATTCATCAATCATAGATAAAGCTAAAAAATCCACACATAAAATACTAGAGAACCAAACCCTAAGAGTTAAGTGTTATACCAAAAATATGCCTACCAACAGTCATATGACACGTGGCATGGAAGCCCATGTAAGCAAAGTAAATATATACAAAGTGTTGATAAAAGAGCTTGGAGTACAAAGAACGCCATGACCTATACATGATCCAGCCATGAACATCAATCTGATTTCCATTTACACACCCAAGACCACGACCTGGTGCACAAATAGGTCATGGATCCCATGACACGACTCAGAGGGCCACAATTATGCCTTTGATAAAATGCGACATCCCACTCTCCACATTCTTAGATGTATAAGTCAAAAACTCCGACATGTCATTAACAACCTACCATCTGTCCACCTTCTAGAAAGATTCTATCTCAACAACACTTATTTATAAGTCACGTGTACAATACATGTGACACTCCCACCAACTACTATAAATAGAGGTCCTCACCTCCTCATTTGATAAGAAACATTTAGGTAGTGAATCCCTACCAATTTTCTCTAATATCTCTCTACATTGGAGTCCACACTCCGATCATCTTCTCCGATACATGAACTACTATTGGTTGCTGCCTCCCTCAGCTAAATGATATAGTCCCCAACCTTATCTACATAGAATCCATATGTTAAGCATTTAGCGAATATCGCTCCCTTAGTATGTCTCAAAGGCCCTCCAAGCTTGTAATACTACATGTATATAATGAGTATCAGGCTACCTAATGGACGTAGGCCCCTTTTTATGGCCGAACCACTCTAAATCTTATATTTATCTCTCTTTCTCTCTCTTTTACTCTATTTCTAAACTTTAACTATTATGTACGACTTTTATGGCATGATTTACTCTTGTAGATCAATTTTTTGACAGTAAACGTTTGGCACCGTCAATGGGAAATGAAGTGTCCTACCGAGTTTATCAGATATCGGTTCCATTATGCCTTTTTTCATCCACACAGATCTCTAGATCTACATCTTATGGGTGAGATTTTGGTGGTTAGATGCATATTTGCATATAAACCCATCAAGTGTATGTTCATCTTTTCAGATCTGTTTTCCCAAATCAATCTTAAGATTTGTGGGTAGGTCTATATAACCCAATGATGTTTCCATGTCTAAATCTTGCTAAGAATATTGACAGGCCACAACCTCATAAGGACTAGGAATTAGGGATGCATATATTTTCTAGCTTTATTTCCACTTTTAGACAATTTATGCCTTGTTATGATCTATATAGTAGGAATTTATTATTAAAATTATGTTATTTTGCACATAAGGACTTGCTATGCCTTGGATCAACACCCCTAAAGACTTTTTAGTCTAGTTCTAGGGGTGTAAAGTCACAGTTTGGAAATTTTGGGTTAGAATCTTCGTTTCGCCCCTACTATTTGCGGCGTGTCCATGCTATCGTGCTACATGTAGCTGCCTCCAGTCAATATGTTAGGCCAATTCTTATATTTTTGGCTTATTTCACATTTGTAATTAAAGAAATGTTAGTTTTAGACCAAAGATGCCACGAGATGATTAAAAACCCCCGTAGCATGTTTTATGGCTTACGGGGCGGGTAAAATCTCATAAGGCTGGGTCATAGGATTGGAAACCGATGATTCCATGGGAAAAATACAATGAGGTTATTGCCTTGAGGATCAGTAAAACCACCTAGGATTGGTTAAGGTTCTTTTACTAAGTTTTTAGTTACTTTTTCATCTAAAGGCATGTATTCGACAAATTATCCATCAGATAGAACCATCTCGAGAGAAAATCATGTTCGATCAATTAATCATTATGGAAAAATTCATTTGTAAAGGACAAAAGCCACAACCTTATCCCTTGTTGGATTTGCAGGTCACGACCTTAATACGAAAGGTTGTATCAAATTGTTACTATGTGCTTAATGTCTTACTCTGCTAACTCTATGACCCTTGGATTTCTCACATTGTTTAGTTCATCTTAGAGAAAAGAATTTTAAAAAATCTAACAAACTAAGAGAAGAGTTACGGAAGGCAGCTTAGGATCAGTCCCTCAATAGACTGGAGATGTGGTCCACTTGATGAGGTGCATCAACCATCTATATGAGGGTCAGGCATCCTTCCACGTCCAAATTAACCTTCTCGGTTAAATAATTATTATACTTGAGTCCACAACCTTCACCAACACGCTGAAGGTTGATGACCCCAAAGCGAAGATAGTGTTCGCGACCTCTATAAGGAAGGTGAAAGATATAGTAGAAAAGAAGGAAAGTGTGATGATCACATAACAAATCTATACGATGAGTTCGCCCCTCTAAACTAGGACCAGGAAGTAATTTTAGCCAATATAAAAAAAGATAGCCTCCCTAGATGGCCGGGGAAGCTAAAATCTTTAGAAAGAGAGATGAAAGAAAATGGTGTGATTTCAAAAAAGACATTGGCCACATGACCAAGAAGTGGCACTGCCTAAAGAATGACATCAAGAGGTTTGCAAGACAAAGAATGCTTTAATGATTCACATAAGCTGCAGCCTCCCACTGATCAGACATCAATAGCCATCCGAAAGTTCTGGCGGAGTTGTCTATTTTGTACTTTTGCATTCACTGCAAAGCCACGACTTATATATCAATTTGGTATCCTCTAAATATATATATATATATATATAAGGACAATATTTATTGTCCGTTATCAATTGAGTATGTCGTATACCGCTACAACCGTCAAGGAATGCTCAAGATCACGTATGCAACAAGACGGATCCGAATTTTAAGTTTTCTTCAACATTCAAGCCTTCTCGGGTTTAACTTTGGTAAGGTTGTGTTTTAAGTACCTTAGAATTTCACTTAGAATATTGGGATATCTTTTATGAAAATTTTTCTAAGTATTGGAGCGAAGTTTTTTGTCAAAATATTTTTTCTAAGTGTTGAGATGGACTATTTTATGACGAAACAAAAAAATATTATTTTTTAATTTCTCGTTCGTGTGACGTCCTTATGTTTCACGAAGTCATTTGAGCCACACGTGTCATCATTCGAGCGACACTGACATCTCGTTCGAGCTACGTGCCGCCTTAACTTTTTATATAAATAGGGTTGTTCAACTCCGTTTTTGTTCAGAAGACCCGAGATTGCCGTTTTACGAAAATTGCTATTGTAGAAACATTTGTCTTCACATTTTAAAGGTTTAATCCTTATTTTCAATTCACAATTCATCCCAATAGTTTATATGAGTTGTTTTAAAACCCAAGAACACATCTTGTGTCAAGTTTATATTATAGAGAGGATCTCTACTACTGATCTAGGTGACGCTTAAGGGACGTGATGGGCTGACGTTGACTGCGTGTCAAAGGGAGTGCTTGCGGGTATTCCTGGGCTGATTCAAGAATGCGCGTCTTTGTGGATCTCCTGCGGTTGATTCATTGCTAATTCAGGACTAAGGTTCTTGAGAGTTTGTTGCAGTACATTCTTTGTAGATTTCATTGTAACCATTATAAGTATTATAGTGAAATAAAGGTTTTGCCTGAAAGAGATTTTTCCTGAAATCTGTGAGTTAGTAATTTTATTTATTTTGGCATGATCCACTACACATAGATGTTTGTTTAGGGATGAAATAAAATTGGACTTAATTAATTTGGCTTGAAAATTGACTCCAATTAAATAAGGTTAACTTGGAAATTTATAAATTCGTAGTTTAAATCAAGTATCATACCGACACTTTACAAATTGGTATTAGAGCAGGTTACACTAATTTATCGTGTATTCCTTTTTTCGCAAAACTTGTGTGATATTGATTTTTTTTAAATATGTTTTGTGAAAAATCATAATTTTTTCGATGGAGCACTTATGTAATCGAATGCCCCCCTTTGATGACACGAGTCAGAGTTTGGATGACTTAAATAGTTTGAATTTGATGTTTGCTAAAAGAATTGATTTTTTGGAAAAAGAAAATTCTTGCTTTAAATCCACTATGGATCTTTTGCAAACGGTTCAAAATCAAAGAGATTTTTATCATAAGAAATTTATTTCTTTGGACCATAAATTTAATGCTTTAAAATTGTTTAAAAAGGAGAGAGTCCTAATTTTAGAAAAAGAATTGGAGGACTTTAAAAACTCTAGGATTTGTGTTTGTGCCAAAGAGGTTAAAAATATTTTACTCGATGAGTTTGTGGCACGTGAGGAGACTCTTAGGAATAAGTGTGCATATTTAAGAACGAGGCATAACCTTCTAGGAGTAATTGAAAATTTAGAGAAGGAGTCCCAAAAATTGGAAGAGTCTAATCATTTGCTTGAGTAAAAAATTTTGAAGATAAAAAATAATTTGACAGACTCAAGTAGTGTTGGTAGCAATGGTAGTGGCTCATCATGTTCTAATGTTTCAAGTGATAAAACCAAGACCATTATTCATTTTAGAGGCTCAATAAATACCAAGGACGTTAGAAAAGGTCAACCCATAGGTGTCGTTCCACCCGTTTACCCATGTTCACATTGTGGTAGGAAAGGTCACCTCAGGCATTTTTGTTCCATATTTGAAAAGGTTCTAGGAAGTTGAAATCTAGTGTTCCCTTGGTTCCCCAAACCCCTATGCATCGTTGCACACCTATTTGGGTTAGGAAATCACTTTTAGAGGCACTAGATGTTAGATTCGTTGATTCTCAGTTGCTTGCACATTATTCTTCTCTTGATATATCATATTGATGACTATGTTCGCATGTTTGTCATACACTATTTGTGCTTAATGTTATATTCTTACTAGTGTTATGTATGACATGTGTACTTTTTGTATTAGATTTTTGTTTTAAAAATTTTGAAAAATACAAAAAGATTTTATTTTAAAGAGAAAAAGATTTTTGTTTTTTATGTTGCACCGTATATGAATGGACATTTTTTATGACCGAGTCACAATTTCATTCCACATCCTGTGATGATTTGAAAGTGTTTTTATATGCGTCATCATTTCATTTTATGCTTTACAATGTTTGGAGTCATTGAAATGTGATTAGTTGTTACTAACTACATGTTTGACTCATAAGTTCCATTGATGCACACTTGCACGGATTTGTTTGATTATTGTACTTGTTTATCACATATTGGTTGGAGTGTTGTCATCTCAATTCTGTCTTTAAAATGAACCATATGCGATAAAACTTGACAATGGAAGTAGTGAATGTAAAAACCGTTTACCGTGAGGAATTTAATTGCAACAAAATATGATGAATGAATCACGGGAAAAGGGTTGCGAGAGTACAAAATTAACTCGTCATGAAAGCCACCATTTAAAAGAGCCTGAAAAAAATTTAAAGGTAATAAAATAAATAAATAAGCCAAAAAGGGCCCACATCAAAATAAAAACAAAATGATTATTATTTATGAGGGAGTTTGGATGGAAAGAAATGAAAAATGGGTTTGCGCGTCCTGACAGTGTCATGAAAAAGCATTAATAGTTTTAGACGTTATTGATGTGGGAATCATTCTTGACTTTGATGTGTTGATGGATTGAGTTGATGTCATTTAAATTCAACACTTTAAACACCTAAGGACGATTTTGAGATTCATTCATTAGGAGTACACATATACATCATGCACATATGTTATGCTTGATTACTTTGATTTTTCTATTGAATATGTTCACACCTATTCATCCCATTTCCATGATTTGGTTGTCTTAGTGTAAATTCATGGTGTGTGAGTTTTGTAAATTTATTTGTTGATGAAAAATAAAAAAATCAAAAATAGTTTGTGGAAGATTTTGAGTTACTCTTTGCATGAGCGTCGTTTGATCCATATTTGCTATGCATTTTTGTCGTGACAACTCCTTGCTTATTTTGTTTATTCATTTTTTTGTCTATTTGGGACAACTAAAAAGGGAGAGAACGAATTATTGGGGAGTTTTTGCATTATAGGGGAGATTTGATTATTGATTGATTAATTTATTCTTATATCATTTCGAGCTCGATGCATCACGAAGGTATTTATTTTGTCTCATGTGTGTAGGTACAAGATTGAAGATCATAGTTTGTACACCCTGATGGAAAAATCTTGAAGATTTGATTTTAATGATTTTGAAGAAAAGTTTGAGACTTGCAAATTAGTACCTTTTCAATTTTGGGTTCATGGGTGGGTATTAGATTTGTATTGGCTTTTTAGTTTGATAATTCAAATGTTTTAATTTTGTACCGGCATAGACATAGGGGGAGATTGGTAAGGACATTGTTTTATTATCTGTTATCAATTTGGTATGTCTACAACTGTCAAGTAATGTTCAAGATCACATATACAGCAAGACGAATCCGAATTTCAAGTTTTCTTTAACATTCAAGCCTCCGCGAGTTTAACTTGGCAAGGTTGTGTTTTAAGTACCTTAGAATTTCACTTAGAATATTGGGATATCTTTTATGAAAATTGTTCTGAGTGTTAGAGCGGAGTTTTTCATCAAAATATTTTTTCTAAGTGTTGAGGTGGACAATTTTCTGATGAAACAAAAAATATCTATTTTTTAATTTCTCGTTTGAGCGACAAAGGACATTATTCGAGTGACATTCTTATATCGTGTGAAGTCGTTTGAAAGGCACATGTCATTGTTCGAGCGATACTGACATCTCGTTCGAGCGACGCGCTGCCTTAACTTTTTTATAAATAGGGTTATTCAACTTCGGGTATTTTCAGAAGACCTGAGATTACTATTTTACAAAACTGCTACTGCAGAAACGTTTGTCTTCTCATTTTAAAGGTTTAATCCTTATTTTCAATTCATAATTCATCCCAATAGTTTATGTGAGTTATTTTGGAACCCAAGAACACATCTTGTGTCAAGTTTTTCTTGTAGAGAGGATATTTACTGCTGATCTAGCTGACGCTTAAGGGAGGTGCTGGGCTGACGTTGACTGCGTGTCAAAGGGAGTGCTTATGGGTATTCTTGGGCTGATTCAAGACTGCGCGTCTTTGTGGATCTTCAACGATTGATTCATTGATGATTCAGGACTAAGGTTCTTGAGAGTTTTCTGCGATAAATTCTTTGCAAATTTCATTGTAATCATTGCAAGTATTATAGTGAAATAAAGGTTTTTCCCGAAAGGGATTTACCCTAGAATCTGTGAGTCAGTAATTTTATTTGTGGTGGCATGATCCACTACACCTAGATGTTTGTTTAGAGCTGAAATAAAATTGAACTTAATTAATTTGATTTGAAAATTGACTCCAATTAAATAAGGTTGACTTGGAAATTTGCGAATTCGTAGTTTAAATCAAGTATCACACTGACACTTTACAATACACACACACACACACACACACACACACACATATATATATATATATATATATATATATATATATATATATATATATATATATATATCAATGAAAAAGTTATATTTTAATTCAATGCCTTTGCAAATTATTGTTCAACACATTTGACGGAAAACCTAGCAACAATCACTCCTCAAGATGACCAAAGCAGTGATCCTTCAGGTCACAAAACGACCACGGCCAAGGAGAAAAAAATACCCAATAAGCTTATCAGTGGATGCTAAGGCAGAGATGCACATAAAATTTTAATCACAAGAAGACCGTGACTAGGGAGTTCGAAATGCCTAAGAAACCTATTAACGGTCGCAGAGGAAAAAGTGCCCATAATCCTAGGAGCTGAAAGACTATTAGATTCAACTCCAACGGCAAAACCTAAGTGAAGAGATCAAACTTAGTGCTCATTGAGATCCCAGCTTGCTAGATACTCTTGCTAGTGGTTTTAGTCGGATCCCCTATGATGGTGATTTCCCTTTGGTTGCTCAGAATATCTTGTCTTGGGTTTATTAGAATAGCCCAAATGCCTTGGGTGGCTCAGAATATCCCGAACGCCTTTATGTGGATTTTTTTATGTCATTTATTGAATTTTTTTCAAGGCTCAATAGATAGTTTGATAAGCCAATGATTTTTTTATGAGTTTCAAAATATAGTTAACCAAAATGTTAACTAATCGATTACTATAAATTAGATTGGATTTTATAATTTTTTCTTCTACAGTACGTCAACGTGACATGAGAGTGGAAGGGGTTAAAGAATCAGTTTTATTTTTGTAAGGGCTAAAATCACTTATTTTAGCTTTTTTACCCCATATTGTAGGGTGAATCTCCAAAGATACCAAGGAGCACCTGAAATCCAACACCCATAAAAGATTCCACGACTAAACCAACTTTTAATAACTAATCGAGAGCGTTTAATGCTCAGAATATCCCGAATGCCTTGGGTGGCTCAAAACATCCCATATGCCTTGAGGGAATCTTAATTACTCAGCATTCTTTAAAGATTTGAAAAGCTTGAAGACCATGGTAGCAATAAAAGACCACAAAAATTAAAGACATCATCCTAACGTTCACAGCTATCAAAAACCATTGATCAAAGCCTTAGGGGTCCACTGTACCCCTTAAGTCCGCGAAGTACTCTCTTATGAACATGTCCCCCTCTAGGGGACCGGGTATGAACTTTACAATGTTTATATTTTAAAGATTTTTCATTTTCTAGAATTTTTGACTATTAAGTTACATATTATATTCTCACAGTAGGAATATTAATCAAAACTCATACAAATAAGTACAACACAAAAGTGTGTGAATAGTGTTACTTTGGACTCTTTGAAAAATCCAATGCCAAAAGTTAGAATAATCCTCACCACTTCTCTGAGAAAACGTTCCCATTTCAATTGCGGCACCCACAAAGTTGTGTTTTCCCGGAATACTTATCAAATACCTATCTTTGATTTTGTATTTTTAGTCATACGAATATAATACTCTGGCTCATTACGGAAACACTATATAGAGGACTAGGCTTATTAAATATCGTAATGTTATATAATTTATACTAGTTATCTCGAGGCCCATACACATAAATACAACCCCCAGTTAGAACTACATATGATTTGATCCCTAGAATCCTCGGGTATGTAGGCGTAATACCAATCTACACTTATAATACGTCTCTTGTCATATTATCTTTAGTTATGCCTTTATTTCTCGTCCAAACTCCCCATAAAAAATAACTATCTTCACAATCCAAAACCAACCCGAAGCCCTAGGCCAACTTCGGGATTTTGGTCATTCGATAAGGGATATGAAAGTCCACTACCACTCTAACACATATTTGATTCGTCCTCTTGAATCTAAAACATGACATCTTTGACACAACTTCCCAGTCCCATACTTCAAGGCATAAAGATAAATGTCCAAATCATCTAGTCACCCTCCCAAGTCAAGTCATCACACTTTCACATACATCACGTTGGAATCCATTCCATGTGGCTCATCGCATAACAAACTACGTAGGCTTTGATCCCTGGGTATGTATGAGCAATACCAAGGTTTCCCTCATGAGCACAAGCCTCCTGAATATGTATCTTACTATATCTCTTTATATAATATTCTTCTGTATCTCACCTTTACCTCTCATGACCCATAAGATATCCAATTATCTTGAGTCGTGACTTTTCACTCATATACACACTAAATAAACTCTCAAACGCATACATAACCACAGTAATCCTAACTATGTGGTTTTGATCTTGTGAGCATACAAGTAAATAGGTGTAATACCAAGGCTTCCCTTATGATCAAAATTCTCCACACATTAATGGTATTCCGTTATAGCTTAGCACATTAATGACTTTCCATTATACAAGATGAGACTTTTCGCACCCATGCATACATTAGTGGCCTCTCGTTACACATTTACATATTGGTGCACATGCACTTTTGTATGCCTACACCTCTCACTAACACTAATTTTGTACCTAAGCACATGTTTTTATTTGAAGGGATTTTCGAACTAAGATCTCTCATCATGTTGTAAAATAAACTAACAGTAATTATAAATAAAAAATGTACAGATAAGGAAGCGTAATGAACAAGTGGGGTGCCTAATACTTCCCCTAATTGTAACCTGATTCTCAAACCCAAATCAAGAACCTCTGGACCATGTGCAGTCCTCAACTCGCCACTAAGCCGGAAGGGCTAACCCGACCCATTTTATTTGTTTTGACATGAAATAAATTGGCGACTCTAAATAATTAAAAACCATTCACATTAAGAATGACTTAGGCCAATAGGGTCGCACACCAAATTGAATATGGTGTCTGACAGCTTCCAGAGGCATAATCACAAACTCGGCCTCAGAAAGAAAAATGGAGATCAAGAGATAAGCATTAGCACATCCACGGGGACAAATAAACATGCACGGATAATGCAATATGCCTCCCTTGCACACACATCCCTTTTCTCCCTAGAGAAACCTCCTGTTGAGCTGCCCGTAACACCTACTAATCCAACTCCTCAAAAGTTACTTTTGGAGCATGCAAAATGTCTCATTTTAAAGTCCCGAGTCAAATAAATATAAGTTCGGTGTCATCACTTTACCCCGGCTCTACCGAGAGACTAGATACGCATTGTATATATAAAACGTAATAACTCACCATAGTTAATATAAACCTGGTCCACTTCTATCATCCTACGTATAAAATGTAAATAGCTCATCGTAGTTAACTAAAATTGTGTTCCACTTTCAGCACCTTGTGTATAAAATATAAATAACTCACCATATTTTATTAATCGTTTGGTCCATTTTTTATTGTTCTAGCTGAATTTAACCTCTTGATTTCAAATGTTTAATTTTGTGAGCGTGCCGAGAAGATTTGCATCTTTCTAAAGAAATTTATTTATCAAAAAATTTAATCAAGCGATTGTGCTATGTTCGAATGCTTCAATTAAAAAGATTTTTTGTGAACTAATATATTTTATAGAATTCTAAACTAAAGCTATGAAGTGAGACTGAATACCAAAATAAATTAAATGCAGTTTAAAGAAAAGAAATTGAAAGTAAAGGAATTTAAATTTAATTGAAAGTAAAATAATTGAAATGAAGAGACTCAAAATAAACATTAACTAAACAGTATGTTGTTGAAAGACATATTGAGACAAAAACCAAAAGTAAAGTTAAAATATAGCCTCATAAACTACTTCGAAGAACAAATAAAATAGTTAAAATACAAATAAATAAAGTGATTGTTTTGTTGGAGAGTCCTGCTTGAATTTTGATCTCGAGTTTCTCATTTATAATATGCTAGATGTAACCGCTATGATAAGATAATTCATAAGAACTTACTTTTTAAATTTTTAATTACCCAATAACCGTGAGCTCCATAGTGTATAACCATTTTCTTCTTAATTACCTCCAATAAGTGCACATTACCATGTTTGTTTTCCCTTACACCGTTATGTGTTATCGAATAGACTTTGACTCTTATATTCTTTAGGTTATTATTTACTATGTTTTACGGATTTACCCTCCACATGTCTCTCATTTATTGGACCATTAAATATAACATAAACATACCCCTCACAATAGTTAAATTTTGTAATAATTTATCTAGTGGACTATTTCTCTTCCCACATAAAAAAAATATTGAGTCTCTTTGATTTTGACAATTAACAGTTGTCGACCTTCCCACGTTTTGGAAATGGTACCTATAATCATGCTCTTTAAGCTTCCACCTTACTTTGATGTTCTTCTGATGAATTTTATTCGCATATTTAAGGTTTTAATTTTCCTTCTACCTTTCCTCTTATATTCCTTTTTCTATGTTTCACCAGTGATAAGGATGAGTGTGTTTGTGCTCCTCCTCCTCCTCCTCCTCCTTCTCTTCCCCACTCTTCTTCTTCTTCTTCTTCTTCTTCTTCTTCTTCTTCTTCTTCTTCTTCTTCTTCTTCAATGGCACTGAAGAATATTTAAGGTTTTAAGGTTTTAATTTTCCTTCTACCTTTCCTCTTATATTCCTTTTTCTATGTTTCACCAGTGATAAGGATGAGTGTGTTTGTGCTCCTCCTCCTCCTCTTCCCCACTCTTCTTCTTCTTCTTCTTCTTCTTCTTCTTCTTCTTCTTCTTCTTCTTCTTCTTCTTCTTCTTCTTCTTCTTCTATTCACGCTGGTGAATAGTAATCTTACATATTCCGAGGAATAGTAACATTACTATTACGACGACATATCTCAGATCATCTGTATTACTACCCAAATACTAACACACAAATTAGCCAATCATGGCTCTGATACCAACAAGGAGAGGATCGATATGCGGAATTCAAACTGGAAATATATTACAAACTTATTATTATTACAGACTTAAATTCAAACAAATTAAAAACTTACAGTAAATGAAGAGTCCACCGGAATGTAACCGAAATGTTCAAGCTTATTACAATAAGAGAGAGAGAGAGAGAGAGAGAGAGAGAGAGAGAGAGAGGTAAATGTAAATGTGTGTCTGAATTAGAGGGGAAGCCCTCTATTTATACAAAGAAAAGGAATCAATAATTCCTAAAAAGGGAGCCCTCCATGTTGAAAGGCTGACAAAGTCTTTTGTCTTCTAACGTCGGCTGATGGGCCAAGTGGGTCCACAGAAGTCACGAGCAGCTGCAAGTGGGTCTGTGAGTCACCAGGGGGTCCTACCACTACCACCAAAAGTAGTGAGCCTTATCCATATGCGTCGGAGAGCATCTTTCTGGGGCCGACTGGGGCCAGGTGGGCCAGTCACCTCAAATCATCTAGGCCATCCGCGTCAGGGCTAGGATAAGGGTTATCCAACCGTCTTGTTGGGAAAGTTGAACTCAGTGAGTTTAAGAAAGCCTCCATCGTTGGCTCAGTGGGAATATTGGTGTCAAACATGTCACCAATGTAGGGATCGTCTTCTGGATTCTGGGATTCTCCGGCCAGGCAAAAGAAAGGATTATCTTTTGAAACAGAAGTCATGGATGTATCATCATCATCATCTGAGGGAAGAGGAATGGGATTTTTGTTAAGTGCATCGGAGCTAAAACTGGGTTTAGCTGGAACACTAGGAGAGATTCTTTCTCCAAAGGCAGATTTGAATTGGTTATGGGTATAATCCATAACTTTCTGCAGCAGTTCTTGCTCCGTAGCTTCAGGAAAATGCTTCTTCATGGCATCTCTAAGGCTGACAATGGGATTGACTGCAGGAGACATTTTTTCTGCAGGCGGGGGAGAGTTATCAACCAAATTCATGTAGTTACTCAGACTACTCTTAATTTGACCAATGGTAGAACCTAAATCAACTCCACTCCACCACCAGTAAAAGAAGATGCGTTCAAGTAGAGGAACATTAAGGCTATTTACTCTACAACGCAGATCCCATCTGAAGATCCAAGGAATATCCATCTCGGAGAAAAAGAGTAGGGTGTTTAATCCTACCGGAGTTTTATTTTTCCCTTTCAAAAGCGGATGAAATTGAGTCCAAGGAAGAAAAAGTTTAGCCTTGGTAATTTCATCAGGGAGAAAATCAATTCCTGGGCCAAATTTGTCCCACCAATTGATAACCCATCCTGGGTAAGATTTTTTCAAAGAGTTTGGGCACAAAACGAAAAACCAAGTATGTTTGTGCTCAGCATTTTGATAAAAAAAAGCTTTTGTCCAAGCCTGGACATAATCCCAATAATTATAGGATCCACCAGCATGCAAACTTAATTTTCGCGCTTTTAAAGGATGGATTCCCCATTCTCGGGGAGATATGAATTTTTTTAGAACAGCCTTGCTATAAGCAATGGGGGAATGAGAATTTCCCTGGTGTTTATTAGTATGATTAAACACCACTGATTCAGTTTCCACGAGAATCGCCTCGTATACCGTCCGGTATTTGCCTTCTAGCACCTCATAATTATGAGTATCAAGATACTGGGACTTTATTTCCCAGGGAAAAGTCATCCGCTTCTCATCCTCATCATTGAGGATCAGTACCAATTCCTATGTCCTTTGATTAGGAATGAAATTGTACTTAATAGTTTCCAATACCTCTTTAGCAGATTTCTTCTTGCTGAAAGGGTTAAGAGGGGGAGCATTCTTCTCCCTGTTCTTCGCGCTCTGGCGAATGAACTCCATATAATTCTGTATCAGTGGATATTGATCATCATTGATCATAATATTTTCTTTACCAGGTCGGTGAGAATACCCACGACCTCTGCCACGCCCACGAGAGGGGCCACTCAGGAAGATGTTATTCCTGATTCTTCTAAAGAATACATCCTTAAGGAGGTATTCAATCGTTTGGAGAATACCAGAGATTTTAACAAGCCTGACAGTCTTAATGATCTAAGACATGAAGTTAACACTTTAAAAACTGAGTTAAGACAACTTAGGATTCAGCAAGATAACATGCAAATTGAGATTAATAATCTCAAGAATGCCCAGAAGCATTCTAATCCAAAAACTTCAAACACTACTCCTAGCACTGAAGATTCTGTGGATTATTTGGGTGTTATTAGCCGTGTACCAAGCCAAAAGTGGTACACTACTATCAACCTTGTGATTAACAAAGAGTTTTCTCTTTGTAACATCATTGCCCTTGTTGATAGCGGTGCTGATATGAATTGTATTCAGGAAGGAATTGTTCCCACTGAATACTTTGAGAAGACAACTCAGTCTTTGTTTAATGCTATTGGTGATAGCATGGGCATCAGGTTTAAATTAACTAATGTTGCCATCTGTAACAATGGAATTTGTGTAGATAGTACCTTCCTGCTTATTGGCGATTTATCTCAACAGATAATTTTAGGTACTCCTTTTTTATCTACGCTTATGCCTATTGATAAAATTGATTCTAGTGGTATATACACCACTATTCAAAATCAAAAAATTGTTTTTGAATTTATTACTCGTCCTGAGATTAAGAAAATTAACTCTTTGACTAATAACATTATTTTCAAAGAAAACCACCTTAATTTTCTTCAAAAAGAAATCTCCAATCTTAACATTAAAAAGAATTTAATGTCCCCTCATATCATGCGCAAAATTCAGGTTGTTAAAAATCAGTTAACATCAGAAATTTGCAGTGATATTCCTAATGCCTTTTGGGACAGGAAGAAACACATAGTTTCTCTTCCTTATGAAAATGATTTTCATGAAAGATCCATCCCTACCAAGGCCAGACCCAGTCAAATGAAGACTGAATTTCTTGACCTTTGTAAGAATGAGATCCAGAGTCTTTTGGATAAAAAGCTTATAACTAAGAGTTATTCTCCTTGGAGTTGTACAACTTTTTATGTCAACAAGGCTGCTGAAAAGGAACGAGGTGTTCCTAGGCTCGTAATTAATTACAAGCCTCTTAACAATGTTTTGCAATGGATAAGATATCCAATACCTAATAAAAAGGATTTATTAGATAGGTTACATTCTGCCAAGATTTTCTCAAAATTTGATTTAAAATCTGGTTATTGGCAGATCCAAATTGCACCACATGATCGGTATAAAACTGCTTTTATGGTTCCATTTGGCCTTTACCAATGGAATGTTATGCCTTTTGGGCTTAAGAACGCCCCTTCTGAATTCCAAAATATCATGAACGATATTTTTAATCCTTTTTCTGATTTCTCAATTGTCTATATTGATGATATCCTTATCTTCTCTAATTCAATTGACCAACACTTTAAACATTTAAGTTTTTTTAAAGATGTTGTTAAAACTAATGGTTTAGTTGTCTCCGCCCCTAAAATGAAAATTTTTCAAACTAATGTTCGATTTTTAGGGCATAACATTGGAGAGGGGAAAATACTCCCCATTGATCGAAGTATTGAGTTTGCTTCCAAATTTCCTGATGAACTTAGGGAAAAAACTCAACTTCAAAGATTTTTGGGTAGTCTCAATTATATTGGTGACTATTACAAAAATCTTGCACAAGACAGTGCTATTCTTTACTCTAGGTTGAAAAAGAACCCTGCTCCTTGGACTGATGAGCATACTAAAGCTGTTCAGAAAATCAAACTGAAAGTCAAGCAACTTCCTTGTTTAGCTTTAGCCAACCCTTCGTTTTTTAAAATTGTCGAGACCGACGCCTCAGATTTAGGATTTGGTGGTATTTTAAAACAAATAAATTCTTTAACTAAAAAAAGAAGAACTTGTTCGTTTTACTTCAGGATCTTGGAAAGATGCCTCAAAAAATTACTCCACCATTAAGAAAGAAATCTTTTCTGTCGTTAAATGCATTTCAAAATTTCAAGATGATTTGTTAAATCAGAAATTTTTGCTACGAATTGATTGTAGTGCTGTAAAACAGGTTTTTCAAAAAGATGTTGAAAATATTGCTTCAAAACAGATTTTTGCCAGATGGAAAGCAAACTTATCGGCTTTTGATTTTGATATAGAACATATCAAAGGGGAAAATAACTCTCTTCCCTATTTTATAACTAGAGAGTTTTTGCAGGACCGATGAGTGGACGAAGATGTTTTCTTAAATTTTAGAAAATTTAATAGGTGTCAATCCTCTAGGAGTTACTCTTCTAGAACCCCTTTTGTTACCTATCCTCCATCCACTTCACGACACTCTGTCTGTGAAGATAACCCTAGGAACCTTTCATATCAGGATGATATGAATGTCCATGGTACGTTTACCCATGACCAAATACCACATGGTATTTATGAGAAGAAGGATTCTTCTCAGCGCAGGGAATCCCCTACGCCGTCTGAAATGAATGTCAGACTTTAACCCCTCTTTCTCTTAATGGTTTTTACAATAAATAGGAAAGAAATAAGTGCTGAGTTTAACTTACCAGAATGGGATATTTTTAGAAGTTGGTACTTTAAAAAGTATGATAAAACCATGTTAGAATTTTATAAAAATGCTTTTTATAAATGGGTGGAAGAAAACCAGCTGGTTACTTCTTTTGCTGTTTGGTTTCTTATGTTTACTAAAGATAGGAAACTTTTTGTTCTTGAAACAGAAGGTAAACCTAAAACTGAGGTTAAACATGAAACAAAATGGACCACTGTGAATAAACAGATTATATCTGCTGTTCACCCTCCGACTGAACCCCTAAAAATAGAAACTGGTAGCACCAGTCAAAGTAGTGCTGCTCCTATAATAGAAGCTAGTGCTTTTCTTAGGGTAGAAAATGATGACAGACTTCTTACGCACAAGAAGGATCTGATTCCCTTATTTAAACAAGGTAATTACTCCAACCTTATCCTTAACACGATAGGTAAACAACTCAATAGAATTGAGAACACTCAGGCACATAACCCTGTTAGGACTCCCCCAGACTTTGCAAAAAGTCTTGTTAAACCTATAGTTCAACCTCCAATTGAAGTTAAAGGTTTTAAAATGGGAACCAAGACAGAGTTTATGTCCCAACTCAAAGAGATCAAGAAAGATCTCAACGGGTTAAAGCTTAACACTTTATCCCATGATGATTCTGATTCTGATATTGAATCAGATATCTCGTTAAAAGATGTTCAAGGATTTGAACTATCTTTTGGTCGTCCTCCTGAGGTTAATAAAATTACTTTTAGTAATAATATTGGTTCGGCTATAAATTACTACCATAGGCCAACTCCTCAAGATTTGCTCTTCGAAGAGAGCACCGTGATGTAGAATACTTTTCACGGTAAATCAATCTATGATTGGAATCTGGATGGTAAATCTGAATCTCAGATTTATGAAATGATTCATCAAATGTCTATGTATGCCACCATATGTAAACATAATGATGCTCCTGATCATAGCATTGCGCAGATGATAACTGCTGGATTTACTGGTACCATAAGAGGATGGTGGGGAAATATTCTGACTGAACATCAGAGAAATGAAATTCTTGCTGCTGTAAAAATTGTCAAGAATGCACAAATGCAAGACATGGGAGTACATGATGCTGTTTATACCCTTATGCTTGCTATTATTCATCACTTTGTTGGCAGTACTGATTACCATAATGAACGTAATAGAGAATTATTACAAAACCTTAGGTGTCCTACTCTTAGTCAGTTTAGGTGGTACAAGGACGTGTTCCTTGCTAGGGTTACTCAGAGAGGCGACGGCAACTCTGAGCACTGGAAAGCCAAATTCATTGATGGCCTTCCTACGTTCTTCGCTGAGAAAGTCCGTAAGAAGTTAAGAGAAGCCAACGATGGTATCTCTAACCCTTACTCTAGTTACACTTATGGTCAGCTCATAAGTGTTGTCATTCAAGAGGGTCTCTCTCTTTGCAATGACCTTAAGTTGCAGAGGCAACTTAAGAAACAAAACCTCTCAGGAAAGAAAGAGCTAGGTGAGTTTTGTGAGCAATTCGCTTTCGATACTCAGGGGACTTCCACTCATAAAGTCTCTAAAAAGATTAAAAAGGTCTCTAAAAAACCCACCTATAAATGTAAGAAGAAAAGGGCATATATTCCTAAAGAAAAGGAATCTAAACATAAAAGAAAGAAATTTGTTAAAAAGAAAACTAACAAATCTGGCCCTAAATGCTTTAAATGTGGTAAGTTTGGCCACTATGCTAATAAATGTAAAATGGAAGCTAAGATTAGCAACTTTTAGATTGATGAACATCTGAAGTCCCAATTAAGCAAACTCTTGCTTAATTCGAGTTCCTCTGAAGAAGAAGAGAACTCCTCCTCTGAGAGCGATGATGATCTTTACCATATCCAGAGCTCTAGTGACTCAGATGTCTCTAGTAAAGGAGATTGTCAATGTAATGCATTGACCAAGAGATGCGACCATCTCCAATCCATAATTCAATTGAATGGATTAAGTCTTAATGTCCTTACCAGTCGACAACAAAATATGATTGATGTTATCAATCAGGTTACTGACCCTGACATTAAACTAAAATTGATTAAGTCTTATTATGCCCAGGAAGATGTTATTCCTGATTCTTCTAAAGAATACAGCCTTAAGGAGGTATTCAATCGTTTGGAGAATACTAAAGATTTTAACAAGCCTGCCAGTCTTAATGATCTAAGACATGAAGTTAACACTTTAAAAACTGAGTTAAGACAACTTAGGATTCAACAAGATAACATGCAAATTGAGATTAATAATCTCAAGAATGCCCAGAAGCATTCTAATCCAGAAACTTCAAACACTACTCCTAGCACTGAAGATTCTGTGGATTATTTGTTTTCCCTTACACCGTTATGTGTCATCGAATAGACTTTGACTCTTATATTCTTTAGGTTATTATTTACTATGTTTTACGGATTTACCCTCCACATGTCTCTCATTTATTGGACCATTAAATATAACATAAACATACCCCTCACAATAGTTAAATTTTGTAATAATTTATCTAGTGGACTATTTCTCTTCCCACGTAAAAAAAATATCGAGTCTCTTTGATTTTGACAATTAACAGTTGTCGACCTTCCCACGTTTTGGAAATGGTACCTATAATCATGCTCTTTAAGCTTCCACCTTACTTTTATGTTCTTCTGATGAATTTTATTCGCATATTTAAGGTTTTAATTTTGCTTCTACCTTTCCTCTTATATTCCTTTTTCTATGTTTCACCAGTGATAAGGATAAGTGTGTTTGTGCTCCTCCTCCTCCTCCTCCTCCTCCTCTTCCCCACTCTTCTTCTTCTTCTTCTTCTTCTTCTTCTTCTTCTTCTTCTTCTTCTTCTTCTTCTTCTTCTTCTTCTTCTTCTTCTTCTTCTTCTTCTTCTTCTTCTTCTTCTTCTTCTTCTTCTCCTTCTTCTTCTTCTTCTTCTTCTTCTCCTTCTTCTTCTTCTTCTTCTTCTTCAATGGCACTGACTATCCTTAACATCATATAGTTATGTCCCTTTTCCTTAAAGTCTTCTCAAATAAGCCATGGGTAAGTTTGAAGTTCATCTGTGGCCATCCCGAGGTGGGCTCGGGGGGTCACCGAGGAGGGTCTTCCTCTTCCTCCCCCTTTTCCTTCCCTTCCAGCATGCGTATGGGATTGCATCCTTTCTCAAGGAGCTTGACCATCATCGATGCAAGGTGATATCTAGAGATAGAGTTTCCAGCCTATTTTGTGAAAATCAGGCAAAAGAAATGTCACCTCTTCGAGAGAACGACATCAAAGACAATACTGATTCTTAAAAAATCAAGTAGTTTAATAGTCCAAGACTAAGTTACAGAATGGGAAGGTGTTATCACCCATACCGCTCTTTCGATCTCTCATGAGCATGTGCTAATCTTCTCCCGTTGAACCCCACGATGTGTGTGCTTATGTGCATAACATAAATAGAAATTAAAATCACTCAACTCCCGCCATGGACAAAGGCGGAGTGAGGTCATCCTTAGGAGTATTTCCAAAATAGTAATTCAAAATATAATGTAAGTGTTTGTCAATTCACAAGTCATTATAAAGGAACGAATTCATATATCGAATAAGACATGAGTAAGCAATCATATAAAATATATAATATGAACAAGGAAACAAATGTAAATGGGTGGAATCGAGTCTAAAGATTTACCCAAGACTCCTATGTAGCCTGGGGGCATAAAATTCCACGTAGTTTGAAGACATTACAAGGTGGGATTTAATCCATAAATCCAATCGGGGACTTTTCTTATATGTGTGTGTAGAAAAAAGGTATTTTAGTGTGAGAAAATGTGATGAGAATTTCTCATTTGGAAATTACAAGTAAACTCTCTTTCTTTATTTTTGGTTTTTTTATGAAAATAAAGTATACTAATAATAAAGGTTTGGAATTAAGGTATGTGAGGTAACGAAATAAAACACAAAAATGAAAATAAAGAGACTGGTGCTAAAATAAGAGAATTTAAAGACAATGGTGGAGAATTGGACCTCCTTATGAAGACTTAAAGTGGATATTAATTCTAGATGCGATGATGGTACGCCGAGATGATGGTGTATGAGGAGATGGGTGAGAATTTACTAAAAGGAGTATGAAAAGGATGAAGGGAATTTGGGGAATGGGATTTTTGATAGGGGAACAACTCTGAATTCGAGAGAATGTTCTCTGAATTACTGAGAAGGATGTTCAGGGGCACCTTTCAAAGTGAGGTCAGAACCTCTATTTATAGGGCTAACGGGGCGTGCCGTTTGGCATGGTCCTAGACCTACCTGTTGGCAGAGAACCCCAGACATACTCCCGATAGATAGGGTTCTGGGGGTGCTATTCGGCAGTCTGAGACAGGTTTTTTGGAAAAATGATTGTAAAATATGAATCATAAGTCAGAATTGGGAACGAGGTGGATCATTGGAAAGGGTATTCAGAGCCCATTAAGAATTCATAGCGCTTGTTGGTCATTGGATAAGAGATTCTTAAAGAAAAATGGATTATTTTTTTGAACCGAAAGGTCGATTTATGCGTGAGGACGGACCATTGGAAAGGGTATTCAGAGACCTTCGAGATTTCATTCAACTTCATTCAGTTTGGAGAGATAACTAAGATCAAATGGGTCTCAAAAGCGCATGGTGACCTTTCGGAGTAAAATGGGTCATTAGTCTGTACCGTAAGGATGATTCACACACAAGGAGGACCGTTAGAAAGGGTATTCAGAGCCCTTTGAAAATTCATTCAACTTCGTTCAAGCTGAAGAGATGATCGGGTTCAAATGGGGCTAGGGAGCTCCTGATGGCCTCTAGATCAGTTCTTGTGGAAAAGCAAACTGTTTATCAGAATTGTAAATTCGATTTGCGCATGAGGAGGACCATTTGGAAAGGGGTTTTTGACCCTTTTGATGTTAGGGACCCAAGTAAGTGCTTAAGGGATCTTAGGATGGGGTTTCTATAAAGAGCCCCTCGATGGGTGAGCTTGGAACAAGTGAATGGCGTTAAATTATAAACACCATATCGACATTGAGAAAGAGTATTTAGATCGATTCTATGGACCTAAAGGATGAGGATAACCGATTCAGAGGGTCGAGGTCAATTTTGGAGACCTAACGAAATGAGGATGATCGATTTAGCGGGTATAAGATATGTTAAGATTGGTTCTAAAAGGCTAAGAAGACCAAATAAGCGAATCGAGGTCAATTCTGAGGGCCTAAAGTGATGTTAGGGATGACTATTTCAGCGGGTCGAGTTTGATTCTAAAGACCTAAAATTGTAGCAACCGATTATGAGGGCCGAGGCCAATTATGAGTACCTAAAATTCTGACAACAAATTCTGACGACCGAGGTCAATTCTGAGGACGTACAGTTGTGCCAACAGATTATGCGGGTTAAAGTCAGTCCTGAGGGACTTAAGTTGTAACGACCAATATTGAGGGACGAGGTTAATTCTGAGGACCTGAAGTTGTGATGACCAATTCTAAAGGCCGAGATCGATTTTGAGGACCTTAAGTTATAACGACCAATTCTGAGGGACGAGGTCAATCTCGAGGACCTAAAGTTGTAGCGCGAGGAATTGTTCTCTTGGTAATTTTTAAGTTATCTTGGGGGGTGCAGGTGCACTTACGGTTCCGCTGGGTTTGGTTTTAACTTGAAACTCTACTGGGGGATGTTTAGTTTTAGGAATTATAGTGGATTTGGATGCGGGTGCATCATGAAGCACCTTATACTCTTGACTTACTTGAGTCTACATTGTATAAGTGCTCATCTAGTTTGGAAATTGTGACAAAATTTGAGTCCCATCTCCTAGATACCAAAGAACCTCAGATTCTACACATTATGCCTCAATTAATTCATATTCTCACCCCCCCCCACACTAGGATTGCATATATATATATATATATATATATATATATATATATATATATATATATATATATATTGCATTAATTGCTTGTCTGAGTTAATTCCCTTTTAATTAAGATTTTACTAATTTTGGGATTTTTTAAATAATTTTTAAATGATTTTTAAGAAATTAGAAGTTGGGTTTTAAAAATATTTGGGGTCATTTTGTGATTATTGGTTTTATCTAATCTTGCCTGAATGTTTGGTTGGGTAGAATCCGAAAGCGCTTGAGACTTGAGGGTGTGCTTGTAATTAGTTTTAAAACACGCATTTTAGTTTCATCTGAGCCTTACACCTGTCAACGTTACGACGACTTGATTTGTGTTTGTTGTTAGACTCAGAACCTATACGCAATCTCAGCCCTTGGATATTTTTTATCAATGTTATGCATGCGTTTTATCCCAATCCATGTGAACCCTCTTTAGATCAATCTACCGCTGATGTTAAACCGTTGGACGAATGTCAAATGCCAAAGACCAAATCTTAACCATTAGATTTGAGCTGATGTTCTCGATCTTTCCTTACATAGTATAAAAGTAGGCTGAGCCTCAGCATTTTAAAAACTTTTGGCCAGTTCGTCAAAATGAGAGAGAAAAAGAAGAGAGAGAAACCAGAGAAAGAAAACCCTATAATCGTCTAAACCCTAATCTCGTTTCAAACCCTAAATTCCTTTTAAATCCAAAATCATTTTAAAACAAAAACCAAAACTGAGTGTTTGGTAGTTATTTTGGAGATGGTTTGAAGCCTATTCGTGGGTTGAATCCTCTAAGTTTGAGATCTTTTAACCAACTTAGACATTTTAAGTTTGATCTCTATTTCTTTTCAAAGAAACTGTAGATCATGCTGTTCTATGTCATATATCTCTTATATCTGCATTATTTTGTTTCTCATCTTGAGAAATCATATTTGTTGATTATTTTTCTGTAAATGTTTTTCACGACTCAAGAATCAACAAATTCCTTTTTTGTTTCTAGTTCTTATGAAACAAGACTTATGATTTAGTTGGAATCGCAATTGGTGGTTTATAATTTCAAAAACATTTTTAAAACGCTGTGAAATTTTTTATACCTTGACCGTCTTTTGAGCAAGGTTACCTTGGATTCTGGGTTAGTTTGAAAGATCAAGAAAGTATGTTGTTTCTAAAGAAGAGAGAAACTGAAAACCTTAATCATTTAGATCTTTCTGTAATTTGATAGGACTTGTTTGTAGATATAAGCGTGCGTGTGTGCATGCATATGTTAGAACACTGTCACAAACACTTAACACACTACAACACAAGAAGTGTTGGCAAAAAGATCTTGAAACATCAAGAGTCGACGTAAAGCTGGTACAAAGTGTTGAGAAGTTAACAAGCTGGGAAAGCCACATCAACATCAGAACGGTAGAGAAGTTAGAATCAAACTAGTGGGTACATATTCTAAACTTGTATAGGTCTGTTTTGTTTGCATGTGTGCTAAATAGCCTGTAACTTGTATATTTTATTTTAGTGGATTTTTGGTTTGTGACTTAGAAGTCACCGTGGATGTTTCCTCAGTTGGGTGGGGTTTTACCTTGTTAAAAACTGTGTATACTTAATCTTTCTAAATCTCCTCATCTCACTCTTGTTGGTGTGCTGATTTAAACTGATTTAGTTTTTTTTTTTCAAAACTAGTTACATAATCTTGAACATATCTCGTACATATTTTTATTAAACACATCTTGTGATTAATCTGTTTCATTTAAAGAAAAGAGTTTCCCCAAAAAATAGTTCGGAGTTACTTAGACAGTTTAATCTTGAATTAAACGACTTAGGTGACAACTTTTCACACCATTGGTTTTACTATGAAGTATACTGAGGATAATAGTGTAAGATTAGTCCCGTTGGGGATTTTGAGAGTTTGCAAGAGGTTTAATGATTCTAAAAAATGATTTTTCTTAAGAAAAATGATGATCCATATTTTTCATGGATTTTTGGTAATTTTCAGGGCAATTTCTAGATTATTTTTGAAATTTTCTGGAATTTTTTGTACAAAATTTGAAAAGGGGTGCTGATAGGCAGTCTTGGTAGGGTCCCAATCGAAAAGGGCACGGATTATTGGGATTCCTTTTGAAGAGTAAAAGGAGGCTATCGATAGGTATGGTCAGAGGATTGTCGATCGGAAGGCCCTTAGCTTTCTATAAAAGGGGGAAATCCCTCCCCATTTTTCACACCTTTAAGTGTTTGAATCTTTTGCTTTATCTATCTAAAACCCATTCCTAAGTCCTTTTAGCATCAGGATTTTAAATGGATGGTTTATCAAATGAGGGATACAACACTAAGTGGCTGGCCATTGATGACTGGGCTGGCCTGGAGTGGAAATCTAGGGTGGCTCTTGTATTGGGCAATGAAAATGCCTTTGATTTGTTCGAGCTTGTAGCTGATTGTGACACCCTACCTAATTAAACCCTGGGTGATCAGTCCTAAATTAAATTAGAACAGGTTTCTCAGTTGGTTCATTCTTAGCATCACCGTCGAAACTTTTTAATTACTAACCACCTAAGTGAAATTAGACTCGTGCCAAGTTTTATCTTTCATTAATTAAACGAAATACTCATGCAAAAATAAATCATTAACAATCACAAGCTAACTGAATCCAACCATCACATATAAATAAGAAGGTATGGAAGGAATAGAGGAACCTATCCAAATCATGTAACATCCACGCATGCTGCAGTAGCGAATCCCTGGAATGAATTAAGCCTGGCATCCCTGTGGCTAAACATCTAAAAGGTTTTGAAAATATTTTATAGCAAGGGTAACCCAAAACATTTTGAAAACATTTAGCAAATGATTAACTTGCAGTGATAAAATATGCATGAATGCGCTTCATATTTTAGTTAGTGTCGCACTCCCTTGAGGACAGACTCACCCCTCAACTAAGGTGCACACCTAACGCCTTCTTCATATTGCACCTAGTCCTCTACCCCAAAACTAGATACTTGATATAACTCTTGCCAATCGCCCTACTCAATCCCGAGTATTTTAAAATCATGATTTATAAGTTATTTATCACCTTAACTTAGTTAATCATCTTCCTTGAAATCCATAAAACATTCACTAGTTATATATATAATATAATTTTCTCCATGTATTTAACTTACCCATATATAATTATTCACCCCATTAAATACGTAAAGTTATCTTACAACAATACTACATATGTTGAATATCAATATAACCCACATATTTAATACAATTCACTTCATGTATTTAATTACCCGTATATAACTATTTATCCCATTATATACGTAGAACCATATTACAACATTCACACATATGTTGAATATGAATATAATCCATCCTCCCGAGTAATAAATCACTGGATGTATACTCTAAAGTGCTATCACACTAGGTGTACTCGCATATTCCTTCCCTGAAAGTGAGATAAGCCCCTCACCCATATCACGGACGCTATGACCTGGGGATATACTCACTCTACTCCTCAAGATATGGGATTCACCCACTACGTGCAACCTCCCTTGGCAGCACCAAAGCACATATATTAATAATATCTAGTCACTGATATTTATATGAACACACCATATATATACTATCGCACACCGTATATATAAAAATATAAAATATGCCGGCTTTACTGTGTACTGAGTCCATAACACTAGCCTATACTTAGTATCTCGAGTTTATGGTCCAACTCTGATTATTAATTAATTTGTACATTATTTAATTAAATTATTTTTGGTGTCACCCAACCAATATACTCGGGTTCGCTCTCGTGGCCCACAATTAATATAATACCCGAGTCTAATCCCAAACTCCAAATTAATTAGTTTTTCATCCATAATTAATTTAAGTGAGTAGGGTCTCCCTACTACTATACCCGAACTTATTCGCTCAGTCCGTTACTTTACTTTTAATAATTTATTCTCCCAATTTCACACTCGTGTGTCACACTAAATTTTTCCCCACCTCTCCCAATTATTATTCCCTTATAATTGTGGAGATTTAAATTTTCCTAATTAATTTTCCTCCTTAATTAGACTTGGTGGAAATTTAAACAAAAATAAAATCCCACCTAAAACTCCCAAGGCCGAACTGTCAAAAATTTCCATCCATTGATCGATCGATCGAACAGGTCCTCATCTTCTCCGACTTCCTGTTTCTGCCATTAACGAATTCCTCTAACCTCCAAACTCGTTTATGGTTCATCTCAAGCACACACAACATTTTTATCATATGGTAATGTGATTAGGACCTCCCCCAGAACCTTTAACACAAATTAAATTTCACAAATCTCTACGTTTTTGAATTTGGGGATATTTTCGGGTCTTTACTTGTTCAGTACCAATTTCATCTGTTTATCCAAAATTCATTCATAAGTTTCTACAGGGTTTTCACATCTGAATAAATTATTATCTTAGAACCATGTAACACAGTAAATTCCTACATTAATTTTCCATTAATTTCATTCAAGTGTTATATATACAAAACCCCCTTTTTGTGCCCTTTTGCACCTAAAACAAATTTTGATTTGCACATCACAAAAATATGAATTGTATATCATAAATAAACATCACAGCAAGTTAACCATTTTCCTTTTGGATTCTTAGAGTCTGACCCGTTGGCGTAGAGGCAAGCTTGATGATGAACTCCCAAATTTGTTCCTTGCCTTGTCTCCAAAACATCCCCAATTTGCACTGTAACTACTCCCTATAGTTTTCTCTCAATACCCTAGGTTTTCACTTTGTGTTTCTGCCGTTTCCCTTCTCTCAGAATTTGGTATTAAACATAAATCCCGTTTTTAGCGTAGTGGGCCAAGCCCGAGTGACCCAAATGCCCCCGTGTGGTTCCGACTATGCCTAAAAATTCCCCGAGACCCATTTACTACCCCCGGGTACTCTTTTTCGACTATCTCAGCCCATTCGAACTCAACCGTGCACTCAGAATCAACGTCCGAATTAATTTATAAAAATTCTTATCTCACACCCAAATTAGTCTGTACCAACTCCCGACTGAGATAAATAAATACCACGTCACTAATACACGTTATGACGTAAATAAATTATTACTATTCACTTAGTATTTAGATTTTCCTAAATATTAAGCATTCACTCTCCGATTAATTTTAAATAAATATTACCATAACTAATTCAATTAAATTACGACACACAAGTAATTTAAATTTTTACCCGATTTTTTTTAAATGCACAGAAATACGGGGTGTTACACTGATGAACGTATCCTTTTACGCGAGCCTGCATACCACCATTGGTCTAGGGGTAAGGAGACTAGTGGCTACATAGGTATGATGATCTTTGGTATTTAATTTTATTTTTCTTTTTGTTCTTTTTTATTCTAATGAAGGTTTTTTCTTTTTATTTTTTTGCAGACTGACGTTGCTTCTTCGAGCATTCTATCTTAGGGGACTACGTGGCTGAAAGAGGTTTGGGTGAAGCTCCCAGCTGTGGTGTGCTGAATGGTTTCATATGCTGGTTTTAGTCGTTCGACGCAGATTTTGGATGCGACACCGCATTCTATTATGGTGTTGTGTGTTCCGGGGGAGAGGTTGTGGGACACTACACAGAGCTTTCATCTTGGCTTCAAGGAGAATATGGTCACTCCCATATACGTTCAACAGCTGATGGGGGTTGATTGTGAGGGGTTCCAAATAGTGGTGAACAACTCATTAAGGGTGACACTAGAAGCGGTGCAAGGGGAATTGGGGGGTGTCGGTAGGATCGTATTTGATGGTTCTATCCATATTTTTTGCTTTGAAGGATTATATACATAATTATGGTCTCATACTCGGATGGACTCAGTATAGATTGACCGACACTACTCAACACTCATCACTAGGGCCTGCCCATTAGTCGATATTTCATAGATTATCCATTACGACCTCTTCCTTCGAGACCACACATTCAACACATCAGGGACAGCCAACGGAGCTCGCTCTCCAGGCTCAGTGATCTCGTCTCGGCCTTGTGACACTCTGGCAAGGCCGAGACTAGATTACACAGATCAATAATTTCTTACATGGAACGTCAGATCTACTGGTCTCAGCTCGGACAAGACCACCAGGGATATAATATATACCATGTGTGACACATGGTTCAAGCATGGTTAGTCCACGTGGGCATGTAGTTATAACAAGATCTTCCCCTCACGTGAGGGAATATTCAGTCATTACACACTTGATATGTGGCACCATCTCAGTGGAGCAACTACCTTATGCACATCTTTGGCATGCTTGAGGGGCACATTATGGACCCCCAAGACTATAAAGGAAGCTCTATCTTCTTTATTAAGGGATCCAGAATGATATCCTCTCTAAGCTCTGTCAAAATCATTATAAAGTGAGAAAGTGATTGGGAGTTATAAATTTTGGGCCTTTAGAGCTCCATAGTTAATACAAAACATACAAAACACCTTGCATAGTGGAGTAAGCTACGACTAAACCACTTACATCATTATGTGTTCCTCTTTTCCTCATCTTCTTTTCTTATTTTCATACATGCATTTACATCTCAGTGGTTGTATCATTTTGAGCTTGGAGAACACATACAATTTAAGTGGTGATTTCATAGCATCATCATCCTGGCGCCATCTGTGGGAAGAGACTTGATATTCTTCCTCTTCTTTTCTAATTTAGACCTCATTTATGCTAATGATGGTGGTCCAGCTTCACCATTATTGGTCCTATACCACAAATGATATAGCTGAGTGAGCTCTTTAAGCTTACCTTCTTTTTACAGTTCATATAGCTTTGCTGCCTCACCTCACCGGAGATATGACATCCAATATTCATTCAGGCGCTGGCCCCAACTCCATCCAAGTGCCACCTTAGTAAAAAAATGGTTGATGTGGCGGTGGCGCTACATTCGCTGGTAGACAACCAATAAAAAATTTAATAATAATTTATGGTGTTAAGCCAGACTATGATGGTAAGGACTCCTGGTGCGAAGGTGGAGATTATCACTTCGATCGCTAGGGAGATAATGGATTCGATAATAGGGGGACCACCTGGCCCCATAAAAGTAGGCTCAGTGCCACCAGTGATGAAGATACGTGTCTAACTCTAGGCTCCTTCACCTAGGAAAATAAGTGCGGGATGGTCCTGATGATCAAGACTGTGATGAGGAAGAATATTGGGAGCCCTATGAGATTTTAGGCAACACAATTCGCCCGGCTATACCCTATAAGGGAAAAAGTTCTAGGCCAACACCAAACAACATACCAACCGCTTTAGCTTTTGATAAACTTAGCAGAGGGTCAGCCTTGGACCGACTCAACCTAGTAGGAGACTTGCGTGATTGAATCTCCTATTCTCACAGTAATGCAACCTTTAGGTGGAATGGTAAACGTAGTGACGGCTGACCACAACAAGGCTGAGAAGGAGATAGAAGGGAGGTAAATAACTGACAGATAACTCCTGGATGAGAGAAGGTACCAGACCTAATTGATCGGGAAGGGAGCGCAAATATTGTTTTAGTAGAGGAGAAGCCCTAAAACATCTCCATCCAGAGGTGGGAAGATAAGATTGGTACACTGTTGAAGAACCGAGACCCAAACCATAGAGGTTACATAAAAGGGTCATGGTTCGTCGCCAAGATAGTAAGCTTTCCTACTCCCGTCGAATTTAAACGTCCCATTATGACCCCCAATGCACTGCATAGAAATGTATGAGTCATCAACTGGCAGATATTCCACCCCGGACGAGATGAGGTGTAGGGAATTATCTCGCACTCTCATAAGTGCATCCCGTCTGTGATACATGTCCTTGCTTAAGTATTTAATTAAAAACTTCAAGCAGTTGGTCAAGAAGTTTATTCAGAATTTTTGCTTTGGTATGAAGCCACTAAAGAAGGTGACTCACCTCCTCTATGTGAAGCAAGGCAAGAATGAAACTCTAAGGGACTACGTTGTAATACCCCGCGCAAAATATGAGGCACTACTAAAATAAAAACTAAACTAAATCCTCAACAATTAGTATATAGCATATATATTCTACAAAATAAATATAATGAATCCAAAACATACACTTTCAAAATAATTACAATTAAATTTCTCTAAAAAATAATACTAAGTTATCCAAATAAATTACACTACCAAGCTATACAAAAATAAAATCCTCCAAACATTGTGCTCTAAAATCCTCCAAAAATCCATAGCGTCTAAATCCGCATTAACCTGCCACTAAAAGAAAAATACAAGAAGTAGACAATATGACGAGAGTAGATGCTCAAAACAATAACGGTGAATAAATACAACAACACTAATCTGAATTCAATTTCAATGCGACATCCAAGCATTTATTTGTACTCATATTATCAATAATATGAGTACAAATAAATTAGGAACAAAACGACTATTCTCGAGAGATTCAAGGAGCATATTGCGTAAACATCGTTCCTTAAAATCATCACAAGAAACTCATAAGATTTTGTCTCAAATTTTGATCATACCACTGCATTCCTCTCGTGAAAACAATAAAAACT
This sequence comes from Sambucus nigra, assembly GCA_949130495.1. Lineage (NCBI taxonomy): Eukaryota > Viridiplantae > Streptophyta > Magnoliopsida > Dipsacales > Adoxaceae > Sambucus > Sambucus nigra. Next base: position 412,823,193 of record OX422223.1, read on the forward strand.
CGTTCTAACCCAAACTCGATAAAACACCAAATAAGCCTTCAAATCATGGGTTTAAACTTGATAACTTTGGGAAGAGGGTTTATATGAGGAAGAAGATGAACAAAATAGAGAACTATTGATCTTAAGATGTTTAAGAATGAGTTTTAAAAGTCCAAGCCCCGAAATATATATATATATATATATAGGAGGAATTTAAGTGGCATTAGAATCCTATTAAAACTAAAACTGTTCTCCCGTTAGTCATGGTCCAGAACCGTGACAATTTTTTAAATTGAGAGTTTTATGTTATAAGGACTCTTCTAAACGGACCAAGACTTATATATACTCATATTAGGAGTCTATTAAGCTAGCTTTCCAAATTTTGAATTGATTAAATTAACTACCGAATAAAATTACGGGTGGTAACATACATCTCTCGGTTTAACAAAAAGAAGTTAAAAGTGGAGGACTTTGAAGAAAACATAGCCATGACAACTCTCAGCAGTGACCAACAACTAGTAAAGATCCTCCAGAAACCATAACAGAACTTCTGGCTTCGACCGGGAGAGTCATGAATGTGGAGGAAGCCATGGCGGCCAAAAGAAGGGACACAAAGAAGGCTAGTAGTAGTAAATCGAAGGATAAGGAAGAAAAGAAGAGATCGATCGAGGATAAACTTGCCAAGTATACCCCCTAACAGTAAGCCCATATATGATTCTCAACGAAATTACTTCGCTTGTCGGAGAAGCTTAAGAACACTCTTCATAAGAGGGAAAAAAGCAAGTGGGGTGAGTTCCATCAAATTCATGGGCACATGACTGATAAATGTTTTGCTCCATAGGATGAGATAGAGAAGATGATGAAGCAAGAAAAACTCTGAAAGTATGTGAACCGAAACGGTGTTAAAGATAATCCTTAAAAGTAACACAATAAGGGAAACGGAAAAAAGTCGAGCCGACAGGCCCAGGCCGATAAAAAAAGATAATGATGAATCAGACAGTGAGGAGGAAGACCCATATCTCCCACTTAAGATCCCAGAAGCCAAAGGTCAGATGCACATGATATCCTTCAATGTCAAAATGATATGTGGTGGATTATCCAGGGGAGGCATAGAGCGGGCCGACCATAAAGCTCACATAGTGTTAGTAAAGTCAACATCTAAGAGGTCGGACGATAACTCAATTGCGATAGAGCCGAAGCCAAAAAAGTTGTAGAAAATGGACATGGACACCTTAGAAGTGGGATTTTTGAGAATGTATTTCATGGCATATTGGCCACTCTTAATGACCTTTTAGTCATCAAAACTAGAGTCCATGGGTATGATGTGTCATGCATACTAGTTGATGAAGGCAACTCAACCAATGTAATGTATTGGGACTGCTTTAAGGGTTTGAAGCTCCGTAAAAAGAGGCTAGTCCTATACCATCAACAACGGATCAACTTTAATGTAGAGAAGGTCCATCCTTTAGGGGTATATAAAATGGATATTTTCATGGGAACTTGACCGAGGTGTCTTACCAGGAAAGTAAGCTTCTTCGTTATGGATGAGAATGTCTTTTCGACCTATAATATTTTTCTTGAAAGAGTGGCACTCAAGGAGTTTGAGTCAGTATTGTCCACAATCCACCAAATGATAAAATTATAACTCCTTATGGGGTAAGAAAAGTTCAAGAGGACCAAGTGGAAGCTCAAAAGTGTTACTTCAGTTCAACTGAGCAGAAAGAGGCTTGTAAGAAGCTAACCACTTCCTACAACATAGACCTTCTCGACCCAATGGGTGAGAAGAAACTGAAGAAAGGTGAACCCGAAGAGGAGGTAGAATCCATCGTCCTCAATGAGGATGAACAAAAAAAATCACCCAAATAGGAAAATCCTTGAGGAAGGAAGTGAAAAAAGAGTTGGTAAAACTATGGAGGAGGAGGAAAAGTATCTTTACATGGATCTATGAGGACATGCCGAGAATGTAACCAAAGGTCTTTGCCACCGACTAAATAACGATGAGAAGATGAAACTAGAGAAGTAGAGAAGAAGTACCTATGCAAGGGAAAAGTATAAGGTCATTCAAGAAGAGGTTAGAAAGATGCAGACAATTAAGTTAATCTGGGAGGTACAGTTCCTAAAATTATTGTCTAACATTGTAATCGTCCTAAAGGCCAAGAAAAAAATGGAGAATGTGTGTGGATTTCACTGATCTGAATGAAGCTTGTCCTAAAGATAACTTTCTTGTGCCTAATATAGATCAGACGGTAGATGCCATAGCCGGGCATGAGTTGAAGAGATTTATGGATGCTTACTCATGGTATAACCAGATATTTATGGATGAGGTTGATGCTGAGAAGACTTCCTTTATCACAAATAAAGTAACTCATTGCTAAAAGGTTATGCCACTGGGCCTTAAAAATACAGGGGAAACATATCAAAGGTTGGTCAATAAGATGTTCAAAAACCAAATTGGGAAGAGTATAGAGGTTTATGTCGATGACATTCTAACAAATAGCCTCAGGGACGAAGATCATGTGCAAACCTTAAAATAATATTTGACAATATGGACCTTTACAAGATGAATTTGAAATCCTACGAACTATGTGTTTGGTGTCGACGTAGGTAAGTTCCTCGACTTCATTTTCAACCAAAGGGGGGGTTAAATCCAACCCAACAAAGATTAAAGAACATATTGATATGCAGATACCCAAAACCAAATGTGCAGTGGCTGATGGGAAGAGTGGAGGCTCTCAATCATTTCGTCTCTAGAGCTACAGATAAGTGTCTGCCATTTTTTAAGATCATGAGAAAAGAGTTTGTTTGGGATAAAGAGTGTGAAAAGGATTTTCAAGACTTGAATGCTTATTTGGGATCCCCAATTCTATTGTCTGGGCCAATTAAAGAGGAGAAATTATTTTTATACCTAGTTGTATTTGAATCGGCCATTAGTGTATCTGTCGTACGTGATGATGAAGGTGTCTAGAAGCCAGTATATTTCAATATAAAGACCTAGAAGGGTCGAGTTAAAGTATCCTAGAATGGAGAAGTTGACATACGCACTAATACATACTTTATGGAAGATGAAGCCATACCTCTAAGCTTATATGATGGTAATGCTCACTATTACTCCCTTGAGGTATGTCATCCATAAACTCGAGAAATTGAGTAGGCTTATAACTTGGTCAATTGAGTTAGGTGAATTTGGTATCATCTATTAGCTTAGGACTGCAATTAAGGGATCGACCCTAACAAATTTTATGGCCGAATTCACTTGGGCCAAGGCCGATAATGATGGCATTAAAGAAGTGGTGGCCCCACAGTTATGTCGAAAGAAGCATTTGAAAGACTAGTAGTGGCCGAGATCGATACCACAAATCAACCAAGCCATGCAACAGTCGATACTATAGAGAAAGATTTTTTTTCTAGAATGGGATCTTGGATGAATGGGATCTCTCTGAGGAAGGTCCTATATGGAGCCTTTTTGTTGATGTATCATCTTGTGAAAGTGGCAGTAGCGTCGGGTTGATACTCTCGACTTCAGATGGTACCGATATTGAATATGCTTTGAGATTTAGATTCAAGGCATCCAATAATGAATTAAAGTATGAGGCCCTATTGGAAAGCCTCTCCATAGCCATAGTATTGAATATCGACGAAATGATAGTTCATAGTGACTCACAACTAGTCATGAATCAAATCTTCGGGGTATACGAGGCTGAAGATGAGAAGATGGACAAATACTTGGATAGGGTCAAGAAGTTTTAAAACATTTCGGAGGGGTGAAAATCAAAAGGATCCCTCGGCTGGACAATAGTCGAGCTGATGCTTTGGCGAGGTTGGATTTAGCAATATGAATAGATATCAGACGCGTGGTTCCGGTGGAGATCCTACATAAGCTGATAATAAAGGAAGACGATAATGGAGTAGAGTTTTTCTTAAATTTAAATTCGGGGCAGTTGTGGATGGATCCACTAGTTAAGTAAATCTGGGATGGTGAACTCTTGGAATCTAAGGCAGAGATGAGGATGCCCAAATACAAAGAGGCCAAATTTATTATCATTAGATACGTACTTTATAAAAAAAGATACTTACTACCCCTGCTCAAATGTGTTCACCCCTATGAGGTCGGATACATAGTACAGGATGTTCATGAGGGGTCAAGTGCAAGTCGTATCGACGGGCGATCTTTAGCTAAGAGAATTATTACTTAGGGCTACTGCTGGCCGACACTTGCAAAAGATGTGGTGCCGTATGTAAGAAAATGCGATAAGTGTCCTCATCATCCACTCTCGTCCATTATAGTGCCATGGCCTTTCACAGTGTGGGTAATAGATCTTGTTGGTGTCCACTTCTAATGGAAGCTTGTGGTTACCAGTATCTAATTGTGGCCATTTATTATTTTCCAAGTGGGTAGAGGCCGAGGCTATAATCTCCATTATCGAAGTTAAAACTTTCAAGTTCATTTGGAGAAATATTATCCATAGATATCACTACATCACACGCTCATATGAGGCAATGGTAAATAATTTAAAAATAAACTGTTGGAAGCCTACAACAAAAATGTCGACACTGAACAATTTTTCTCGACTCTGGGCCGACCTCAGGCCAATGGCCAAACTGAGGTCACAAACTAGACGATACTAGATGGGATAAAGAATAAACTAGAAGATGCCAAGGGCTTGTAGACCAAAGAGTTGCATGGGGTCCTATGGGCCTACACGATCGAGAGGATGCCGACAAGTGAAATGCCATTTATGTTAGCCTATGGGTCCGAAGCAGTTATTCCTACTGGGCTTGAGATCCCCAATCACAGGGTACAAAACAACGATCCAGAGGCAAATGAGGATAAGAGAAGACTTGATCTTGATTTTATTAAGGAAAGAAGATAGGACGCTGAAATATGACAATTCACATGCCAGTAAAGAGCCGACATGTTCTACAATAAGAGAGTAAAAGCAAGGCCGATAGTCGTGGAAGATTTGGTATTGAAGAAGGTTTAGTAGAAGCCAAAAAAACTATATCCAAATTGGCCTGGGCCATATCGGTTTACAAAAGAAGTCATCCCAGGGACCTATAGTTTGGAAAATTTATTAGGAGAACCCTTCTGTAATCATTGGAATGCCGACTATTTGAAGAGTATTATCAGTGATATCACGTTTAGCTTATTAGTTTGTATTTGAGTTCAATGTTTGTATGACGATAATATCTTTGTAAGAAAGTTCTAGTTTAATGAAAATATATAAGTGTCGTATCATATCTTCTTGTTATTGCCAATTGACTGCATGGTTTGGTTCAAATATATCTCAGTGATATGAGAGTGTATAAGAAGCCTCGTCTCCTTATACACTCTTAATAATATCAAAAGGGGGAAACAGTGTAACAACATCACTTATGTGGTGGGAAACACTTTAAAGTCACTATGTAGTTAACTTAGAGTCAAAACTCTCTCTACGAGACGAGAGTGTATAAAGAGACGAGACTGGTCCATATACCCTAAAAATGACGATAGGGGAGTTGTATGATGACATCATTAAATTGGTGATCAAAATTTAAAATAATTTTATTATGGTTACTTAAACATCACTATGTGGTGAACTTAGAGTCAAAACTCTCCCGACAAGACGAGAGTGTATGAAGATACGAGACTCACCCATACACCTTAAAAGTGACGATAGGGGACTTGTATGATAGCATCATTAAATTGGTGATCAAAATTGAAAATCATTTTGTTATGGTTTCTTAGACATACTATATGGTGAACTTAGAGTCAAAACTCTCTCGATGAGACGAGAGTGTATGAAGATATGAGACTTATCCATACACTCTAAAAAATGACGAGAGGGGACTTACGTGATAACATCATTAATTTGGTGATAAAAATTGACACTGATTTTGTTATGGATACTTAAACATCATAATATATGGTGAATTATGAGCTAAAATTAAACATCGGCTTTTTAAAATCATTCTCAGAAGCAATACATTTGAAGAGTTCAAAAGGGTCATCAAAAGTGGAATTCAGATACTACACTTGACAAGTTATAAAGAGACAAAAGTGAAAAGTTACTAGATGAGAAAATAACGGATATTAGTGTTATAATTAAAAATGTTCAAAATCTGAATAATACAAGTGGAAATGGGTAACGGGCCACAATCGACCACCCAATAAAAAAATTCAAGATGACCTAGGACTGCTGGTCGGCTTGCCCAGGGACGACGTTCTCAGTTGAAGGCCTAGTCTCAGCCTCATCATCATTCATCGTACCAACCGTTGTATCAGCCCAAACTTGTTTAGTGGTCTCAATGTCTTACTTCAGCGTCTCTTGATCCCATACAAATTTCTCTAATATAAGAGATCCACATCTTTGATAGTTATCTTGAAGGTCTGAGCAAAAGAATTTTCTATTGTTTCCTCAACCTCATCTTGAGAATCGACTACCTTAATAACCAAGGCTCCATTTGGTAATCTCTTATGAAATTCACCCTTGGTCATTGCCGATATAGGAATGGGCATTAGGGGTGGTCTGAGCAACGATAACACTCGACCCCTTAGAAATCGGGGCCTTAGGAGATTTATTATTCCCACTAGACCCAGTAGCTCTAGAATATACCATACGAGAAGAGGAGATTGCATGGTCTCCTCAAAAGAGTTAGCCTCCCTAGAGATACGTAACGCAGAAGGGATATAGCCCTAAGAATATGAGGAAGACTAAGAACTCGAGATAAGTTATCACTCATGGATTCACCAATAATCTCAACTATGGGAGGAGGTATGATAAATAAAGGAACATAGTTAATGGGACGTGTAAGGTCGGCCCTTGCTTTTCTTTTAGCCTCTGCCTCAGCTTCACCCTTTCGTATCTCCCTAAGGATTCAGGAACTAAGATGGGGAAAGGATCAAGTAATTTGTATAAAGTCTTAAACACTCAAACACCCCTATATTTGACTTGGATTGACTTTTGGATCTAAAAGACAGAACTTTATTATTTTCAATAAGAAAATATCAAGAATAGTGGATGAGAAGGCCACCGGAGAAGATGACCAAAAAATCCAACTAATGATGGAAATTCTCAATGGACCCACAAAACCTCCTACACTTAAGGTCTAACACCTAAAATAACTAGTAATACCACCAAAGTTACCCTATAGAAGTCTACACAACCCACTACAAAACTCAAAGCTCATCGAAAAAAAACTAAAATACAAAACCATAAGAAATTACGACTAGAAAAAGGGAAAAATAATGGGGCAAGGTTACTTGGGTGAAGAAGAGGTACTGGTGAGAAATGGGAGACCTAAAGCTTGCTGAAAACTCTGAATCGAAGAGAGATAATGGGGACGGATAAGGCTATTGAAGAAGGTTAGAGAACAAATGTGTTTTGTGGAGAAGAAGGAGAAAATGTGGAAGGTTTTGTGGTTTTTAAACCACTTAATCATTGCGCGTGATTCCCCAAGAGGACATTAATTAGGAACTAGAACCAAGGCAAGCCTGCATCCTCCTTACCCTAGTTAACACGCCATTCCACTCGTTCAATGCCAAGTGTCAACCCAAGACACTTCACGAAAACTTTAACTTATGGCATTGCAAGGACGCTCTCACCTTTAGCCAAATTGGTTCACGTCCAATATACCCTCAGATATTAGGGGGTCTCATTCTCACCAGGGGATCAGTCGATAGTACCACTCAGCCTTCCATCGACATTGAATACTAAGGGATAGGGGTGATTGATATAGATAAGTATGGTCTTGTACTGGGATGGACTTAATATAGACCGATCGACACTACTCAACACTCATCACATGAGCTTGACCACCAGTCAGCATGGCATATACCACCCATTACGGTCTTATCCTCTAAGACCCCACATTTAACACATTAGAAACATACAACGAAACCCTCTCTTCAGCCTCATTAGTCTCATCTCATCCCTGCACCACTCTGAAAAGGTCAAGTCTGTTGGTCTTGACTCATCTGAGACCACCAGGATATAATCTATACCACGTGTGACACAAGGTTCAAGTATGGTTAGTCCACGTGGGTATGCAGTTGTAACAAGATCTTCCCCTCACGTGAGGAATATTCAGTCATTACATACTTGACAGGTGGCATCATCTCAATGGAGTAGCTACCTCATGAACATCTTTGGCATGCTTGGGTGGTGCATTGTGCACCTCAAAGACTATAAGAGGGAGATACATCTTCTTTATTAAGGGATCCAGAATCAAAACCTTAGCTAAGCTATGTTAAAATCATTGCAGATAGAGAAAGTTTTTTAGAGTTGTAATTTTGGTCCATTAAAGCTCCATAGTTAATACAAAACACATAGAACACCTTGCACAATGGAGTAGACTATGGATAAACCACTTACATCATTATTTCTTCCTCTTTACCTCGTCTCCTTCTCTTATTTCATACCTGCATTTAAATCTCCCTTGTTGTATCATTTTGATCTTGAGCAACACATACAATTTAAGTGGTGATTTCATAACATAATTAAAGGAGATGCTCCTGAGGAGGAGGGTGGACATGACCAACGGGCGACATGTGAAAAAGATGACCTGGTTGTTTATTTTACTTTTGTTGGGTGGATTTTGATAGCAACGAGCGAAGAAGTTGTCCATATTTGGTTCTTTTCGTATTTAAGGATGATCTTCGATGTCTAGCTCTATGACTGAGGAAGCCTGACCTTGGAATCCTTTTATTCTTTTTTATACTCTTTAATCCGGTGTTTTCGGTAAACTTTTATGAGAGCCATATATCTTTTGGAGGTAATTTTGGATTTATTTTCCTTTTTATACGTTTATTTTTATTATTCTATTGTTCCATTTTTACTGATTCCTGTCTTTTGTATACGTGGCTTTATGTGGTGATAGGGCATAATGTAGGGTTGATAGACTTAAAGTATGATGACTTGGGATACTTCTGCCGAATGTTCCGGTGGTGGAAGCCCAATCGTCGATCGAATCTGTCCTTATCTTTGACGAGCGTACGACGGACTCTTACGCCTTGACGAGCGACCAGGTTATATTTTTTTTCCTTTTTGGCATCTTCATTTCTTGAGTAGATACTAATTCTTTGTTGGGGATCATAGGTGATCATCTACCCCTAGGGGATGACTCCACAGTATAGTGGGGTGATGGGCCTGGATACGCAGAGCGATGGTTGATTGCACATGAGTTTGGGTATGTACGGTACCTTGGGTAGAGGGTGGTGAGGTAGATTGAGGAGGAGGAGGTGGCAGTCCCACCATCGGTGCCCCCTATGTCCATGAGGCATGTGAGAGAGATGTAAGATGATGCTCGGGCATATGTAATGATTAGTGAGCCCTATATGCACTATACGTATAAAGTGGTAAGCTATGATTATCTATATTTTGTGACAAGATATTTGATGCCCTCCTATATCTATAATGTAGAGAACATGCCTCCACTTGCCACGGCTTCGGGCAAGGGTAATAGTACTCCGGTGGGATCGGCTCACATCGCAGGTGGTGGCATGTTGACAGCGACAACAGTAGAGGAGACTCTGATCATTCAGGTTACTCCCCCTTCCTACAATTTCGACTGAGTAGCGGAGAGTCACTGAGCGCGCCACACCATCCTAATGCGTCGGTGTCTGGGTTGACGGGGCCTACGAATGACGCCCTTCGGCCTAAGGTATATCCTTCTTCCTTATCTTTTATGTTGATTTTTGTTTGCTTCTTTACTGACTGATTTGACTTTTTCTCTTGCTTCTTTACTTGCAGTATGTTAGGGATGGACTCCATGTCGGATTATGTCAAGAAGTCATCTCCTTTTTGTTTTGTTCCACTTGCCACCTCACATGAGGGTTCGATATCTGGGAGTGGAGGATCCATCGCTCGTTGTCGCGGAAAGTGCGACCATCTTGGGGGTTGAGGGCTTGAGAGGGACATTTAAATGTTCAAGCGAAGTCCCATTTGTATTTTTCTTCTTTTCTTTTTTTATCTGGAAGATGTAACCAAGTGAAGCAATATATATATATGAAAAATATGCATTTCCTTTTTTGGTATTTTTCTTAATTTAGTGACTTATCTTATATGCGCATTTAATTTTTGCTGAGATTGTTTATTTTACGCAAAGGTAGAGATAAGTATGGAAGGCAAAATATTTTTTATTATTATTTTATAATAATGGAGTAAAAGTAATTAACTGAGGGAAAAGATTTTTTAGTACGAATTTTTTTTGAGAATGCGTAAAAGATTTTTTTGAGGGGAATTTTTGTTAAAAATAGAGAAAATGAGTAAATTTAAAAAGAATAGCCCGAGGCTAATTTTTCAAGATGAGGATTTTTTTCTTTCGGGAAATTGATTTTGATAAAAGAGAAAAGATGAAATTTTCCAAAATAAGGGGGTTGCCGATCGGCATACCCCTTGACTTTGCTATTGGCATGGGGGTCAAGTTAAATCATCCCTAGGCTTTGATTGCGCTTTCCTTCACATCAGAGTACTCTTGTAGGGCCGAAAATTAATCGGGTTTCCATATTTCTTGCCTTTTCCCAAGGGTTTTGAGTATAAAAGGAAGGGTGTGCGATGCGCTTTTTCCACCAATACCCACATTTATCTTCTTGTTTTATATTTTTTATTCCGGAATGCCTCTTTCCATGTATGAAGAATTATCTTCTTACTTTGATGGTCTGGAGGCCATGTGCCTATATAATGTGGACTACTATGCTTTCAACCTGCACCGGGTTTCTCTATGGTGTAATCGAGCCATAGGTAGGAATCTTCTAGCAGCGATGGTAGAATTCTGGTACCCTGAGGACCATGTTTTCCATTTTTTCCTACACGAGGTCTGTCCCACCTGTGAAGAATTCTCGTCCATATTGGGGGTCATCTCTAGTGTGGTGACGGCTATGCCTAATTTTCCTCATTCTCCCCTAGTATTTCTAGCGGAGTTGCTCCATATTTCTACTTCAGTGGCTCGATCGTTGGTTATTGAAGGGATTATTTATCTTCAGGAGGTCTTGTATTCAGTGCGCTTGAGGGGTTTTGAGGATGATGACTTTTTTGGAGCTGTTGCCTTGGGCCTTAATTCATGGCTTTTATTGGTAACAGGGGATTTGACGGCGGATCCCTTAGTGGCAACGATGATGGCATGGATGTTTACCGCTATAAATATACGATGGTGATGTTGGCTGAGACCCTGAATGGTGTTGATGCTTGGAAGGAGGGATGTTTTGACTGCCTGAGGGGGAGCCCAATAATGTTGTTCATGTGGTTTGTAGAGAGGTTTTTTTTGGTGGTCCCTTCTGAGTATGCCTTAGGGGGTGTGCCAAACTTCTTTGCCCGACCTTTCTTCAGTTTCGGCCCATCTATAGAGATTCGGGTTAACTAGTTTATGGAACACGGAGCCCAGTGTCTTCGCTGTTTAATGCCATGGTGGGGAGACTTACAGCCTATTTTGTAGCTTGAAGAGTACCCGTATGTGCGGTTGGTGGGCCTTCGACAGACTTCCTTCTATTTTCCCTGACGGCTTATGTTCCGAGTTGGGTGGGATCAAATTGTGCCCCCTTGTTAATGAACTTTTTCTTGATGGAGGATTTGACTGGATCACTGAAGATGGTACTTGACTCCTTATGACTGTTCGTTACAGTTTGTAGGAGGGTTCTAACATGTGTCTGGGGACTTCCTAAAGTGGTTATTCAAGTGGGTAGTAGAGAAAATCATGGCCTAAGAGATCGGTAAAAAATGGTTACCTTTGACACTATAGAGGAAGGTGTTGTGGTATTGTCGAGGCTTGTCAGGGTGTACCACTTCATGGAGCGCATATGGAGTGTTAACCAAAAGTGAGAGACTTGTGGAAGTCCATGGGATGGAATTGATGATGAAATGGGCCATCAAGAAGTTGAAGGCAATGTCTTTGGAAGCTTGGGTATTTTTTATGAAGCTATGGTAATTTTGGTATTTTTTATTTTTTGGGGTTTGGAATAATTTTTGGTGTATCTTGGTAAGGGTTAGGTTCGTTTAAGAGTGGTTTGGTCAGTGGAAGGGAGGGTGATTTTATTTAACACCCTTCACTGATACTTCACGTAATAATGTTGTATTCCTTATTCATAATTAAAAATTAATTTTGATCATATTTTATTGAGTCTTCTGATGAGTTTTGCATTTGAACTATCTATACGAATCGCTAAGGCATACATAGTCCTTTTGTCCATGTAAATGATAAAATGGATCATCATTCTCGAAGGTTAGAGAATAATAGCACTTGGTGAAAAAGAAGGGTATTGGATCCATATATAGCGTATGGGTTGTCCACGTACCTATGGGGTTTTGAAAACTTTCACGAGTTTCATTTTGAAAAGAAAATGTTTATGAGAGGATTAGGTCCCACGTAGTTTTGGGTAGGGGAAATGAAGATTTTTTTAGAATAGAAGGGGGTTGAAAAGATTCCCGGCGCATCGAGACTTCGGAGTAAGGGTAAAATTTCTTGAGACGATCCATGTTGATTGGATATGCCATCTTTTCTCAATCGAGGTTTGGGAGCATATCGTCACCTCCTGAGTGAATTTTCATCACACTGTAGGGGCCACTCTAATATGTTTTGATGTTCCCTATGGGATCCCAGATGGGTTCTATGATATCTTTGAAGGCAATGTCTCTTTCTTAGACAACGTGGTTCTCTACTTTTCAATTGAATAATCGTGTTATCCAACGATGGTACCTTTGTATATAATATAGAGACTTAAGCCTATTTTCATTCAAGAATGATAGTTCGTCAAGGCGACTCTGGTGCTAATATTTTTCAATAACTCTTCTCTTGTGCAAGACACGAAGGGAATGTATTTCTAGCTCAACGGGTAGGACCGATTCCATGTCGTACACTAGAGAATAAGGGGTAGCCGCAATATGTATTCTTATTAAAATGCCGTATCCCCAAAAGTTGTAAGGGATTCAGTAGGCCCAATCTCTACAACTTTCAGTCATCTTACTGATTATGGTTTTGAGGATTTGATTAGCGGATTCAACAACACCATTAGTTTAGGGTCAGTAGGGAGAAGATTTGTGTCTCTGAATCCCCTTCTCATCGATTAGTTCAATGACCTCAGCTTCGAAGTGGAGACCATTATCTGATACTAACTCATGGAGAACTCTATATCGATAGATGATGTTCTTTCTGATAAACTTTACCCCTTTCTGGGCATTCAGTACTGCGCATGACTCAAATTTGACCTATTTGGTGAAGTAATCGAAGGCGACCAAGATGAATTTATGACCGTTTAAAACTTTGGGAGTAACCTTCTTTATGATATCAATGCCCCAGGTGGAGAAAGGCCGGGGAGAGGTCATGTGGTATAGTTCTCAGGGAGGTAAGTATTAGAGATTGACAAACTGTTGGCATTTGAGCCATCTTCGAACATAAGTAGTGCAATCTTGAACCATAGTGGTCTAACAGTACCCTTGATGGATGATCTCTTTGGTAAGTGTGTGACCGTTCGTATGGGTCCCGCACTTTCCACTATGGATATTCTGCATCATTTTTTGAACATCACCCCTACTATGCAGTGCAAATGGGTTACACCAAAGTTCCTCTTGAACAACACTTTATCGTAGATAATATACTCATCAGCCAGTTCGCGAAGGGTCACACGATCTTTATTACCTGCATTTTGGGATACCTACCATGTTTGGGGAGGTACCAACTATCATAATACCATAACTCGTCCATATTAGAGTCTACCTCAATGATAAGTTCAATGTGGTAGCAGTGGGTGGACATAGCTTGCTTCTAAATCAGGAAAGGGTCCACTGTTATTCCCTCAGGCATTTTAATCATGGAGTCCAGGGTAGCAATGGCATAAGTTAGGTTGTTCTTTCCGTGAGGCAGGTAGTGGAAGGTGACATCTTCAGACTGGGAGGCTAACTCTTTTAGGTGGAGGGGGAAAGGTAAGAGTTTCTCGTCTTTGACTTTCCATTTTCTGAGGATCTGGACGACGATGAAGGTAGAGTCTTCATAGACGTCTAGTTTTCGAATTCCATTCTCGAGGGTGATCTTGATGCCTACAGTGCATAACTCATACTCATTTATATTAGTAGTGCAAGGGAAATCTAGTTTGATGGAAATGGGGGTGTGAGAGTCATCAGAAGTATCCCAATAGCGTATTCTTTCTTATTGACAGCTCCATCAAAGAACATTTTCCATCTAAGGTCCTCTTGAGAGGTTTAGAGAAAATCATCATATGGAAACTCAGAGACCTAAATATTGGTCCCTTCCATGGGGTAATCAATAAGGTAGTCGGAGATATCACTCCCTTTCATAGCTTTTTGCGTGACATACACAATATCAAACTTGGCTAGAAACATCAACCAATGAGCCCTTCAGCTTGACAGAGCGGGCTTCTCTAGTAGGTACTTGATGGGATCCATACGGGATACTAGTATGATGGGGAAGGTAATCATGTAGTGCCGTAACTTCAGCGTGACCCAGAATAGGGAAACACACACTTTCTCCAAAGCAGTGTAGTTGACTTCGTACTTGACCAATTTTTTATTGTCGTAATAAATGGCTCTTTTCTTATGGGTTTTTTTAATGTATTGGGCAACAAAGGCCCTACTGCGATATCTACTACAGTTAAGTACAGGAGTAGGGGGAGACCTGTCTGTGAAGGCATCAACACTAGAGGTCGGGTGTGGTATCACTTAATTCGATCAAAGGCTTCTTAGCAGGCCTCGTTAGTTGAATCCTTTTGAAGAAGTTTAAAAATTGGTTCGCAGATAGAAGTCAATTAACTGATGAACCGACTGATGTACTGTAGTTTACCCAAGAATCCTCAGACTTCCTTCTTCATCCATGGTGGTGGTATCTCAAGTATGGATTTCATCTTGGTAGGGTCTTCTTCGATTCCCTTCTCACTGACCATGAATCCCAAGAGTTTTCCTTTCATGACGCTAAAAATGCATTTCTGTGGATTTAGTTGCATCTATTATTATCGCAGTTGCTCGAAGAACTTTAAAAGGGCAGGAAAATGATAGTCTTGAGTTTTAGACATAATGATCATGTTGTCCACATAGACTTCAACATCTTTATGAATAAGGTTGTGCATGATGGTTTTGGCAGCCCTTTGGTAGGTAGCCCCACCATTTTTGAGTCCGAATGCGATGAAAGTATAGTTAAAAGTTCTCCAGGGGTGATGATGGAAGTTTTCTCATGATGGTCAGGGTGCATCTTGATTTAGTTATATTCAGAGAATCCATTGACAAACAACTTGAGGGCATGGATAGTAGTATTATCCATTATCATGTCGATATTGGGAAATTGGTAATCATTTTTCGGGGATAATTTATTTAAACCTCGGTAGTCGACACACATGTGGACTTTTCCTCTTGACTTTGGTATATGGACGATATTGGCGAGCCATGTAGGATATTCGACTACGCGAATGAAACCCACATTAAATTGCTTGACCACTTCTTCTTTGACTTTGAGCGACCATTCAGAGCGGATCTTCCTTAGCGTTTGTTTGATCGACTTGCATTCTGGGAATGTTGGGATCCCATGCTGAGCTATTTTTGGGTCAACGTCGGGCATGTCATCATAGGACCATGCGAAGACGTCCACAAATTATTTCAATAGTTCTTCAAATTGTGCACACTCATGCTCCTTAAGGGTGGACCCTATCCTAATCTCGTGTTGATGGCTACTAGAACTGAGATTAATAACAACAATCTCATCATAGTTAATTTGAACGTGGCTATGTTATTTGTTACTCGCCTTATTAATATCAGTTAAGAATTATTCATTTGAAAAATCATCATCATTAAAAGTTTGATTAGAATCAAAACAATTAATGTAAGGCATTACAAAATACTAAAAATCCTTATTTATTTTATTTTTCAAAAAAACAGCATTGAGAACCTCATCAAAAGAGGTCTCAGTTACAATGATATCAGAAAAAGGAATAACAACATCAGATAAAGAGGCTTGGATAGGGTAAACAACAGGGTCAGGTTGAATCTGAACCGGTTGTATAGGCACGATATTCCAGTTGAGGAGAGTCATGTTAGCAGCTTTTATTTGAGTGGATTATCCAATGGCGCGACATCTAAACAAATCATGAGGAGACTCATCCCTAGTGTTTGTAGGTCAAATGAGTCCTTGAAATCACTTTCCTCAGAATCTTCGGTAAGTATCACAGCTTTCTCGATGGGAGATTTAACTTCATGTTATTGGCCCAAGAGTTACTATTTTAAAAGAATATTTCTACCCTAGTTTCATCTTCTTGTTAATATGGTCATAACATGGTTCATGGAAGCCATGTAAAGATAATTATTCACCCTCCTTGGTAAACCTTTTGTTCAAAGAGTCTCCTGAAATAGTCTTTTCATCTTCCAAGCTTCTTTTCAATCTTGTTCGCCAGAGTGCTTTGAGTTCTTCTCCTAAAAGATAGTACCCTAGGCCACATGGGGGAAAGGCCTCCTTCAGGACTATGGGATCAAGGATCCCTTTCTGGCATCACCCTAGCCCCGTTATAGGTATGAAGTGCATGTTTTGAACATCTGAATCACATTGACATTGCCATGAGGGCTATATTTTGGATAGACTCAGTCTTTGAAAAATTTTCTTACTGAAAGGGGAAGTGGATCAACTCTGAAGCCAGAGGGAAGCATGTCATTCGTCCCATACTGGATTTCTAATACTATATTTCTAGTTTTGACAGTGTTAGTACTGTCATCATCTCCCAAAATGGTGATAACCTGGCCTTTGATGAAGAATTTCGATTTCTAATGAAGAGAAAAAGATACCTCTCGGATGCTGTGGATCCATATATGACCAAAGAAAAGATTGAATCATGCAGGTATGTCAATGACTTAAAACTCGGTGATAGGATTGATAGATCCGGCCTCTACTGTGAAATTTATAGGCCCCACTACTTCTTTGGGGTTATTATTGTATGAAAGCACTGAGGCAAAAATGGGAGTGAGATCACTGATTTTCAATCACAAGCAATTGAAGGTTTTGAGAGTACAAACATTGAATCAACTCTGTTATCAACAAGTGAAAATGGGACTGTCTTTCCCAAGACTTCAACGAAAATGTTGAGGGCATAATTATAATCAGGTCCAAGCTTCGATATATTTTATTCAAAAAAGAGAAAAGTATGGAAGAGGTCAATAACCCAACCATGTTTATGGCTTCTTCGGGATTGGTGGAAAGAGGGACTGTAGGCCCGGTAAGGAGTTTTATCAAAGCATTTTTAGTGAAACTAGGAGGACGTGAAAAGCCCCCATAGGGTGATATTGGCTTGGGTATTCTTGAACTGGTCAAGTATTTTCCTCTCCTCGATGGTCATTTCTGGCATGGGAAGTTCTTCGATATTTTTCGGTCTTAAGAGTAATCGAATATTTTAAATGTCTCCCTGACCTGGTCATGTGATTCATTAAGGTGGGGAAGAAAAAAAAAACCTTATCTCTATCTACCTCTGGCTAAATGGCTACCTTATTGATTTCTCCCAATAGATCTTTGAAGGATATCATTCCACACAGTCTGGCTATTAGACTAGCTTCTTCCTGACTATCTTTGTCATTTGAACTATCAAAGTCATCCCCCTACTGGTGGTGACTATGTCATCTTTGCCAAGAGAAATCATTACATTCAATAACTTCGATGACTTCATCGTACAAATCTTTCCACTCAGCGGGGAGGTGCAGGAATGAAGGGACCAACCGTCCCTGAATATTCAAAGCGGCGAGGAGCTTAAAAATGTTGTAAATATCACTTATTTGTCAAAACACATCGTCCATTATTTGTAACACATCATCTTGACTGATATCTTCACTAGGTACCACCCATTCATCTGATTCTCGAGCCCACTTTCGGGCTTTTATGAACAAGTCGCTAAATTTGCAACGATCAACAGTTATTTCAATAGGCAATTACAACCCAAACTCTATGAGTTGGTTCAACACAGTTGGTAACTCAATGTCTTTCCCTTCAGACCACGTATGGACGAGAATGCAGGTCCTTATAAGGAGTGACAAAGCTTGATCGATGAAGCATGTAAAGTGTAGGAGAAAATATAAGAAAACCTTTAGTGGTGATATTATAGATATGATAGGTGATTTGTTAGGCATGATTTGAGTAAATTGGTCAAATTCTGGGTCACTTTCTGGAAAGATGGCATTTGTATGGGTTAGAAGTGGGTTATGAGTGGTATTGGGTTTAGGATTAACTGATGGGGCGATGATACCACGATCGATTAGGCCTTAAATCACATTCCTAAGGTGAAAGCATTGGTGAGTATTATGACCATTGGACTGGTGGAAATCACAACGGACATCGGGCTTGAAGTTTTTAATGAGTGGATTTGGTCATATACAGGGGTCCAAGGGTTTTATGCGGTTTCGTCTCAACGGGGCATGATAGATTTTAGACACGGGAGCATAACGCTCGATGTACTTTTTCTTGGTAGGATTAGGGCGATCGTCCCGTTATCAAAAGGTAGCAAGTTAGGAGATTTTGTTGATGATTGAGACTGTAGCACTAGTGGGCTTGTCATACTTACGTGGGGTGAATTGTCCTATCACTTTCTTTAGCCCAGATTCGACTTTGGTAACGCTTTCCTTAATTTCTACACCAGCCTCTCGAAGGGCTTAAAAGTGTGGGTAATGCTATCCTCCCATGGATGCTCATATACGAGGCAAGAAGTTTTTCTTCACGATACTGACATGTTCCTCCTCGTAGGGTCTGTTGGTCATGGTAGCATCTTTTTACCACGACCTTTCTATGAAGCTATTGACGGTTTCCCTAGGGTTATTCTTAAGAAGCTCTATATCTTGACCCGTAACCTCTAGCTCTTTAATTTACTTTTACTGAGACACGAATTCTCGTGCGACATCCTCCTAACTACGGAATCTCAATTCTTTGAGGGACAGAAACCACCAGAGGGCACATTCTTTCAAAGTCTGCTGAAATAGCTGTGCCATTATCTCTTCAGAGTCACTAAGGACTTGGTGATAGCTTTTAAGGTTAATAATTGGGCGTCCACTTCCTCTAAACTTCTCGATATCTGGCTTTTTGAATTTTTCGGCCGATCTAGCTTTAGGATATGGAGACATATGGGTGTAGTCCATGTAGTTCCTGGATATCGTAACTTCGTTGAACTTCTTTTTAGCATTTTGAGGTCTTCCTTGACCTTGTTCAACTCTTCCTCCTTAGGATCTGTGGGTATTGGTAGGTTAGCCCTTAGTTGGGAGGTTCGAAATAGATAGTTGAGCTGACGGTGTCCCATTGGCAGGCGGGGTACGTGGAACATGCTGATACTCTTCTGGAACCCAAACCGGCTTAGAAGCGGGTGGACCCATGGCATGAAAAAAGAGAAACTAGGATTCTTCGAGAATCTGGGCCCGATGACGCTGCATTTCATGGACCTTGGTTTGAAGTTTTTCAATCTTGGCACTGAGCCAGGCTAAAATAGTCATTAGATCGGGTGGCACATTCGGTGCTTGGTTAGTGTTCTCCATGAAGCGCTCCTGAAGGTAAATCCCCAACTGGGATGCAGTAGCAGAAAAAGTGTCGGAGCTTCGAGGCGATTTGATAGAAGATCGAAGCCAAAGGGAGCCAAGCTAAAATCGGGTTTGCAGTCGACCTGAGAGGGAAAACAGTTCGAATTTATTTTTAAAACAAGGAAGGAGAATTTTATTTTTGTATTTTGGAAGGAAGAGAAAGAATGTTTTTGGTATTTGAAAAAAATTAGGGAAAAGGAAGAGGAAACTCAGAATGATTATTATTAATGTTATTATTAGGTTCTCACATGTATTAGATTTTCTTAAATGCAAACAAAATGCCAGACAGGACCCGAGCTTGGGAAAATAGGATTTAAAAATATGTAAGACACAATTTGACGAAATAATGCAAAACTTTGGGCGATATGCTGACCCAAAATTTCGATAGAGTTTTGCATGGTAACCGAAAAACTAAATATGAGTGTCCTAGTTCTGTCACCTATATGAGGTTTATGGAATTGTTGGGTTAGTGTAAGGGTTCCCACCTTTGGCGTAACTTCCACGATATACCTCTTGCCTATGAGTGTAATCATTCATCGCTACGTGTGGACAAGCCATTTGGTATACCTTATTATACGTGAATTGCCTCACTATATACCTCGTGGGGTACGTGTGAGAGATAATTCAATATAATCGACGTACGTGAATGAGTTCCATCCTATATACCTTATGTTGTGAGTCCGGTCAAGAAATATGATGTGGGGGGAACCATTAGATATACGTCTAAGGTATGAGGACAATGGAAGGTGAGAATTATATCTCTTAGGACAACTGTGACCCACAGGATTTGCGTCCATCACAAAGTGACCCCCCAGTACGCAATAAAATTTTGGTCAATATAGCCATGCTTTGGTGATGTAGTGTGAAAAAATGCACAAGTCTTAATTAACACATTATGGAGAGAGATTATTTTTTATCTTTTTTTATTTGCATGATGAGTAAAGAGAGTAATATATTAATGAGGGAGCATATACAAGTATCATGACAAGTAAATATAGCATGGAGACTATACTACGCATGGATACATGTAAGTGAGTAAGTGGCATGGGATTAGATACAAGTGAGTGTGTGTGGTAGTGAGCCTATACAGGGATCTACTACAAGTGGTGAGTGATATGGGTAAGTGATCATGGAGATATATACAAGTGTGGGAAATGTGGGCGTATGCTAGTGAAACCTAAGCATGTATATTCTAAGTGGTGTGTGAAGCACGTGAGTTTACAGTGGAGTTAAGTGTAAGTGTGTGAAGTGCACATGGAGAGTATATACAAGTGTGTGAAGTGCATACGTGAGTGGAAAATGATATATATAAGAGAGAGATATATACAAAATAGTAAATAGAGGAGAAAAGGAAACATACATGTAGGTGCATACGCACACATATAGAAAAGAATAACACCCATACATAAATAGAGTTTATTCCACTTAAAAAATCCCCAACAGAGTCGTCACTGTGGCCTTCCCAAGGTGGGGTCGGGGGGTCATCGAGGAGGGTCTTCATCTTCCTCCCCCTTTCCTTCCTTTTAGATGTGCAAGTGGGATTGCATCCTTTCTCGAGGTGGTCGGTCGTCATCGATGTGGGGTGATATGTAGAGATAGAGTCGCCAGTCTATTTTGCACAAAACAGGTAAAACAAATATTGTTGCTTCGTGAGAACGTCATCAAGGACAATACTGATGCTTACGAAACCAAGTAGTTCAAGTGTCTGGGGGCTAAGTTATGGAATGAAAATGTCTTAGGCACCAATCTCGCCCTTTATTTCTCTCATGGTCATGTGTTAATCTTCTCCTGTAGAACGCCATGATGTGTGTGCTTATGTGCGTAATATAAATAAAGAACGAAATCGCTCAACTTACGTCATGGAAAAAGGCAGAGTGCGGTCATCCTTAAAAGTGTTCCAAAAATAGTAATTAAAAATATAATGTAAGTGTTTGCCGATTCACAAGTCATTATAGAGGGACAAATGCGTATATCAGATAAGACACAAGTAAGTAGGCATATAAAATATATAATAAGAACAAGGTAACATATGTATTTGGGAGGAATCGAATGTAGGGATTTACCCAAGACGCCTACGTCGCCCAGGTGGTTTCAAAGTCCACATAGTTCGAAGATAATACGAGGTGGGGTTTAACCCATAAATACAATCGAGGACTTTTATTACATGTTTGTGTAGAAAAAATGTGTTTTAGTATGAGAAAATGTGATGAGAATTCCCCATTTGAAATTTACATGTAAACCATATTTTTTTATTTTTGAGTTTTTTTTATGAAATTAGAGTATATGAAAATACTAATAATTAAGGTTTGGAATTAAGGTATGTGATGTAATGAAATAAAACAGTAAAGTGAAAATAAAATGACTAGTTCTGAAATAAGAAAATTTAAAGACAAAGGTGGAGAATTTGATCTCTCTATAAAGACTTGAAGTGGATCTTGATTGTAGATATGCTGATCTTATGCTAAGGTGATGGTTGTATGAGGAGATGGGTGAGAATTTAATAAAAGGAGTATGAAAAGGATGGGGGAATGTGGGAAATCGGATTTTTGAGAGGGGAACAACTCTGAATTCGAGAGAATGCTCTCTAAATTGCTGAGATGGATGTTCAGGGGTGTCTTTAAAAGTGTGGTCATGGCCTTTATTTGTAGGTCCAAATGGGGTGACGATCGGCATGGCCCTAGACAATCCTATCATTATAGAACCCCAGATACACTACCAATAGGCAGGGTCCTGGGAGTACCATTCGACAGTCTGAGGTAGGTTTTTCAAAAAAATAATTATAAAACGGGAATGGTAAGTCATAATTATATACGAGTCATGCCATTAGAAAGGCTATTCAGATCCATTTAATAATCCATTGAGCCACTACCGGGATCGGGAGTTGACCAAAGTCAAATAGGTCTTGAAAGCCCTCATTAGTCATTGGACACAAGTTTCTCAAAGGAAAATGGACCGTTCTTCCTAACCGTAAGGCTTATTTGCTCATGGGATGGACTGTTGGAAAGTGTATTCAGATCCCTTTGACATTTCATTCTGCTTCATTCGGTTCGGAGAGTTGACTAAGGTCAAATGAGGCCTGAGAGCGCGCGGTGAACCTTTGGAGTAAAATGGGTCAGTCATCCATACACCATGGTTGATTCTCCCACTAGGTGGACCATTGAAAAGGGTATTCAGAGCCCTTTGAAGATTCGTTCATCTTCATTCAAGCTGAAGAGTTCACCAAGGACAAACGAGACACGAGAACGCCCGATGTCCTTTAGATCAATTTTTAAAGAAAAATGGACCGTTTTTCCTAATCTTAAGTCCAATTCTTTTAAGGGGCGAATCATTTGGAAAGGGGATTCAGAGACCTTTGAAGATTAATTGAGATTTTGATCAGGCCAGAAATTTGAACGGAGTTAAACGGGGCCCGGGAGCACCCTATGGCCTCTAGATTGGTACTGGGAGTATGACCTAGGGTTTGTGGATAATGAGTGAGTTCTAGGGACCTAAAGAGGTTCTTAGGGGGTCCTAGGACGGGGTGTCTACATCTTCATTGGACAAGATCTGATCAAATAGCTTCCACCACCATAGAAGTTCTTGTTCTTACTTTAAAAATCACCATAACTCCCAAGATTAAGGCCCTAAAATAATGGGCCTCTTTTATTCCTTTTCCTTTTATATAGCCTAGCACAAAAATGAGCATGGGGTCGAAAACGTGTCTAAATTTAGTGGATAGGGCTAGTTCCCTACATTAAAGCCTAATATTTTCCCATTTTCAATTTTACAAAAATTGTGGAAACATATGAACTAATCGTATTAAACTTTTTAAATTCCAACCAGAATTTATCTTTATTTCTTAGGTCAGTGCTATAAACATCTTCCCTAAATTCTCCAATATATCCTTAAAAGATAGTTTTGAAGTGGTAGTCGAGATCAAATCATATCCAAGCAACGATAGCTTATCATTAATTAAATCATTAGTTTCTATAGATTATTTCAATACCTTTCACTAAATCAAAACAAATAGACTCTCTCTCACCACTTAGAGTATCTCTCTCACTGTCCAAAACAACAAGCTTATAATAATATCTCTATGATCAACTGTAAGAACTCATATATTTTAACAATAGGGTTGATCATGTCCTAATATTAAAATATAAAACTTGTTAAAACCGTTTAAAATATCATTTTTAGCATGTAGAAAATCATGTAAAATAATATTAGAATATATAGATGTGATGCGATAAACCTCAAATCTGAATTTATGATACCATCATCTAAAGCAATAATATGATATCTCAATAATCATGTCAACAAATCTTAAAATCAAAACTAAGAACTAGAAAATCTCAACTCAAAGTACCAACACCAATAAAATGGAATTATACATGTCCATACATGTTTATGCCAAATACATGTCAATTGAAGTATTTAAACCCAATGTAACTAACTCACATATCTGAAAAATAAATATAGACAAACAACTGATGAGATAACCTACATCATATCTCCTATAAAAATAGACTCGAAAGAGAGGAGGAATGGTCCTTGTTAGCTAGGAGTAAATTTACTCACGGGGTCCATCCTTAGCCTCTAAAATATTTCCACGATAATAAACGGGTCAAAACCTAACAAGTTACCAAAGCTAAGCAACTCAAAACCAGTTATATATACAAGTGATAAGTCCACATTTATTTAACCTACTACAATAACCTACCATATACCATGAAATATCATAATCCATATTAAATAAATAACTAGTTTTCTTAATTAAATTAATCATTAACCACATTCTCTAGCGTTGTCAGAACGATAAATAACTCGTATGATGACCATAACACAATCGAGACACCACCATTCAATAGTGTGGTAGAAATTATAAACATGAATAACCCATGTGATGCACAAATAAGATCCCGTCATGCAAATTAGACATAACCTTTTAATAGCATGGTCTCGACAACAACATCAAGCGTGACACAAATATAATACCGTGCTCCATTCGGCACGCAACAAATAAGAATGTTCTCTCTCGACACACACCCATAATCATATCGTTTTACTCCTTTCAGTCAATCATTAACATATTTATCTTATTATCATTCCATTTTACTCATTTAACTTATTACTCAATTCATAATATTACTTTAGCCCATTCACCCCACCCATCATATTATATAAAACTAGTCTCTAACGAGTCACATTATATAATTTTCTCCTAAGGGATTTCTTAATCTAATCTTGGGAATATAACTGACATGGGATTTCTCAATGGTAAAGATATAATATTAAATGATATAATTTAATTAAAAGGTTTCTAAATCCCCCACTCCTATCCATCTCTAAACTCCATGCATGGGACGTTTTATAAATGAAATCCAAATAAAGAACCCTCTGATATACTTTTTCTAAATAGGATATTCGTTGAGAGACTAAAATTAGTTATGGAATTATTTACGTGAATTTATTAGAGCTTAATGAATTTAATAATCAATTTCCAATCAAACAATAACAACAACCCACCATAAACCAACAATACAACAACCCATCAAGCCAACAACACTACAACCCACCATAAGCCAACAACATATTTTCGTACTCCTTCTAATCCAACTACTCAAGTATTTCAATTTCAACAATATAAGAAAGATAAATAAATGCTTAAATCCAATTTTAATATAATTGGGTCAAAATTCCAATTTCTAAATAATTAAACAGATAAAGGGATTCTAATTGAAATCTAAGACTAATAAACATGCGACTATTCTTTATTTATAAGTCTACATGGGAGACTAAAATTCAGTTGTTAAAAATTATGCATTGAACCATATTAATTCATTTTTTCTACCTAAAGGCACTATCAACCAAGCAAAAGGTACAACCATATTTAACATGTGCATTTTTCAACTAGAATCTACTTAGAATTAAGGGTTAATTATCAGTTGTAATTCTCATATTATCACATGGCCACTAATTAATTCTCAAAACCCCAATATGAAAGTCAAATTATAATAGGTCCAATTTCAGAATTCATAATCATATAGTATAACTGAATAAAAGAGTCCCATTAATGTTGAAAGCCACGTATCTTCTAATAAATTAACACCCAATATATAACTTCATGTAGATTTTTCACCACTTCTTTCAAAGACGAGCTCTTCATTTATCCCAACTCTTCAATTCCTTATTAAATGGTGATCTCATAACAAACATGACCTCCATCAGTTTCTCTCCTCTAAATCAACCCTCTCACCATTATCGCCTCTAAACTATAATAATGGAATTAATTCTGTTAATCTCAACAACCTCTGAAAGAGTACTAATTATATCACATATGATTAGTTCACATGCATGAGTTATTTTTTAAGGAAAAATAACTCCTTTAGTCATTCCCCTTTTTGTCTTTAATTTTATCTTCTTTTCATTTTCCCATTTAAGTTTTCTTTGTGTTCGATATGCACCATTCTCACCCCATTTTTGTCTAACATCTCTATTTCACACCAATTCGGAGGATGGAGATTCATTTCTTGATGTAGATCATGGTATTATGAACATTACATATTTGAAGAATAAAGTGATAGAATCGATAGTTTGAGGAGTAAGTGATACAATTGATGGTATACGAACACTTCCAATGAATTAAGAAACTGTACAAATTACGTAATCTTCTTCCTATAACCTTTACAATAATCCGAACCTCATACCCACTTTGTGGGGTTTTGGGTGTTGGGAACTTTGATCTGAAAAGAAACTAAGAACAAGAACACAACAAACTGAATTGAATGACTTAGTTTTATTAACAATAACTTTGGCTTAAATAGCCATTCAATACACGCAGCCCACTTAGCGAAAATAAAGCCAAGTGGTTAACAGAAACTTAGAACAATTCAAAATATAAATAGATGCCCCTAAAGACTAGGACATTCCCTAAAGAGTAGGACATTATTCTAACAAACACTGATGTAAACTCTTCATTCCCTCCCTTGAACTAAATGATGTGAAGCAATTAGTTTATACCAGAAACATCACATACTCCCAAGAGATTTTGAAGCGTCTGAAAAACTTCAAGCTTCAATGGTTTGGTCATTATGTCTGCCACCTGATCCTGACTCCTGCAATGAACTAATTCAATTGTTCCCTCCTTAGTAAGATTCTTTAAGAAATGAAACCTCACATCAATATGCTTGCTGCGACCATGCATAACTGGATTTTTAGACAGCTTAATGGATGAACTGTTGTCACACATCACGGTAGTACAACCTCCATCAGAATGTCCCAGCTCCTTTAAAATTATTTTCATCCAGACTCCTTGACAAGCACAGATTGCAGCTGCCACAAACTCAGCTTCTGTGGCTGATAAAGTCACGATAGGCTCCTTTTTTGAACACCATGAAATAGCACTTGAACTCATTAAAACACGTAACCAGATGTACTCTTCCTATCGTCCATATCTACGGCATAGTCGCTATCCATAAATGCCAACAACTCACCATCTCCTCCATTCTTATAATGAATTCCATAATTCACAATCCCTTTTAAGTATCGAAGTGCTCTCTTAGCTTCTTGTAGATGAATCTCCATTGGTTTTGTCATATATCTACTTATGAGACAAGTAACAAACATCATGTCAGGTCTCGTGGCAGTGAGATACATTAAACGACCCACCAGCTGCTTGTAGTACGTCTCATCGACAAGGTCTCCGTTTCTGTCTTTACTCATTTTGAAACCTGGAACTATTGGACTGCCCACCGAATTACTTTCCATCATACTAAACCTTTTCAAAACCTCCAATGCATATTTTTTTGACATATATAAATACCATCAGACTTTTGTAGCACCTCGATCCCAAGAAAAAACCTCATCTTCCCTAAGTCAGACATATCAAACTCTCTTATCATAGAGCTTTTAAATTCAGACATCATAACTTCATCATTGCTAGTAAAAATTAAATCATCAACATAAACACTTACAATGACAATTTTTCCTTCTTTGCTTCTCTTTGTGAATAATGTCTGCTCCCTATCGCACCTCCAAAAACCTTCACCAATGAAATGTGCTTCGATTCGACTAAACCAATCTCGTGGGGCTTGTTTTAATCCATACAGGGCTTTGTGTAACTTGTAAACTAGATGCTCACTATCCTTTTTTTCATATCCTCTTGGCTGCTCCACATAAACATCTTCACTCAGTTCACCATGAAGAAAAGCCGACTTGACATCCAGCTGAAAAATCTTCCAATTCTTCTGTGCAGATAGAGCAATAATCATCCGTACTGTATCCATCCTTGCCACTGGTGCAAAAACTTCTGTATAGTCCACTCCATATTTCTGAGAGTACCCTTTAGCAATCAAACAAGCCTTGTACTTAACAATATTTCCATGCTCATTATATTTGGTTTGATAAACCCACTTCACCCCTATTCTTTTGGCCCCAGCTGGCAGCTCAGTGAGTGTCCATGTCTGGTTCTTTTCGATGGATTTGATTTCATTGTTCATGTCCAATCTCCAATTTTCACTCTTCACGGCTTCCTCAAAATATAATGGATCAGTTGACACCATTAATGCCATATGAACTTCATCCTCAAATAGACCTTCACCACTAACATAATCACCCATCCACGTAGGAGGTTGCCTCTCATGAGATTGCCTCAACTCCCTCACTCTCTTTTCACCCTCACTAGAACCATCTTCCTCTTCTCTAATTCCCTCATCACGAGTCTCTCCTACCTCTTCATCAGTATTTTCTCCATTCCCATTTTCACTCCCCCCTTCTTCATGCTCACCATCGCCATCATCCCATTCTAAGTCTACTACTATTTGTTTTTCATAACTCACATCCCAATCCCATTGCTTTTCTTCTTCAAAAATTACATCCCTACTCACAACAACTCTCTTAGCAACATGGTCGAATAGCCTGTAACCTTTTGATTCCTCACTAACTCCCAATAGCACACAAGTAATGCTTCTATTATCAAGTTTAGTCCTCCTTTCTGCTGGAACATGAACGTGTGCTATGCAGCCAAAGACCTAAAAATGATCTACTGAGGGTTTCACTCCGCTCCAACCCTCCTCTGGTGTAACATCCTTGACTGCCAATGTAGGACACCTATTTAGGACATAAATAGTCCAGTTCACTGCCTCCGGCCAAAAAGTCTTGGGAGTGTTCTTGTCAGATAACATGGAACAAACCATGTTCATCACGGTTTTATTTTTCCTTTCAGTGACACCGTTCTGTTGCGGAGTATAAGCGGTGGTCAACTTCCTCTTGATCCCACTTTGTTTGCAAAAATCATTGAACTCATTTAAATTGAATTCTCCCCCTCTATCAGTACGAAAACACTTAATAAATAACCCTGTTTCTTTTTCAACCATAGTCTTAAAGCATTTAAAAAAATATAAATCCTCTGACTTTTCTACCAAGAAATACACATATGCTTTTCGACTATAATCATCAATGAATAATAAAATGTACCTCTTGTTTCTATTAGATGTAGGAGTGATCGGGCCACAAATGTCTGCATGAATAAGTTCCAACTTTTGAGTTGCTCTCCAAGTACTCTTATTTGGAATAGGGTCACGTTGTTGCTTCCCGTTGATGCAATCAACGCATGTCTCACTTGAGGCAGCGAGTTGAGGAAGTCCACGTACCATGTTCTTGTACAGCAAGGTTCGCAAACCCTTATAACTCAGATGCCCATACCTCTGATGCCAAAGATGAAATAAGTTTTGAGTTCTTGTGTGAAATCACTGATCAGATTGTACTCGAGAGGGAGCTTGAGACTGAGTCAGCAAGATAAACATCCGATTTGCACTTATGTGGGTTTGAATTATCAAACCCTTCTCTGGATGAAATATCTTGCACATCCCTCCCTTGATCAAAATAGCCAAGCCTCTTTCTTTCTACTGCCCTAAGCTCAAAAGATTATTTCTTAATTCTGGAATATAGTATACCTCAGCAATAACGTGACTGACTCCATTCAGTAGAAGCTTCATACTTCCCTTTCCCATCACATCCATCTTAGTGTTGTTTCCTAATTTTATCTAATGTCAAAATGTTTCATCGAATTCTTGGAATATAGTTCGATCGCCGCACGTGTGATTAGAACACCCTGAATCAAGGAACCATGCATATTCTCTTTTGGCCTCATACAACTCCACATAAGACATCAAAAGCATTTCTTCTTCCTCATCAAACTCTGCATAATTTACTTATTTGTTCCCAGACACTGCATAATTTGCTTCTTTGTTCCCAGAAGGACATTCATACCGAAAATGTCCAAGTTGATGACATCGGTAACACTCCACAGTTGCCTTATTGAAGTCTGCTCGACCTCTCCCTCTTCCTCTGTAGGTACCATGACCACGACCTCTTCCTCCTTCAAATGTCACTTTCAAAGCCTGTTCCTCACCATTACGTCTCTGAAACTTCTGTTCATGCACTATTAATGAGCTTTGTAACTCATCAACAGTAAAAGCATCAATGTCCTTTGATTCCTCAATAGAACATACAACATAGTTGAACTTCTCAGTTAAAGAGCGTAGAATTTTCTCCACCACTTTAACATCTTGCATATCTTCTCCATAAATCCGCATCTTGTTGGCCACTGTCATGACCCTAGAGAAGTACTCTATCACTCCTTCACCAGACCTTATCTCAAGAGTTTCAAATTTTATGCGTAGAGCTTGAAGATGAGACCTCTTGACCCCTTGTATTTCCTTCGATTTTTTTTCATAGCGTCCCATATATCTTTGGTAGTATTCTTCTTGAGAATGGTGTCAAGAACGGTCCGATCGATCGCTTGGAAAAGATAATTCTTCACTTTCAGGTCCTTCAGCTTCATCTCATCATTCTTCTTTCGCTGTGCATCTGTCTGCACTGATGCACTTGCTGGCGCAATATAGCCAGACTCCACCAGCTCCCAAAATTCCTTCGATCGTAGAAAATTTTCCATCAGCATGCTCCAATGATCATAGTGACCATCAAAGTGAGGAATGTCTGGCTATATAAAACTCCCTTCTGAAGTCATCTTTTGTGCTGCTGCAAGAACTTCAAAGACTGCTGCTTTGATCTGTCAGGCCCAGTGGGGGCTCTGATACCAGATTGTTGGGAACTTTGATCTGAAAAGAAACTAAGAACAAGAACACAACAAACTGAATTGAATGACTTAGTTTTATTAACAATAACTTTGGCTTAAATAGCCATTCAGTACACGCAACCCACTTAGCGAAAATAAAGCTAAGTGGTTAACAAAAACTTAGAACAATTCAAAATATAAATAGATGTCCCTAAAGACTAAGACATTCCCTAAAGAGTAGGACATTATTCTAACAAACACTGGTGTAAACTCTTCATTGGGTGACTGTAATTGAAATGGGTACTGATTAATGGGCGAGGATGGTTTGACAATGCAAAGTCTTGACCTTTTCACAAAAAAGTAGTTTGAGTATTTGGGGTCTTGGTGGGTACGAAATTGGTTGATTATTGATTGATTTTGTAATTGTTTCATTTTGTTCCGTGTCGTGGAAATTCAGGGATGATGCAATTAAATAGACACTGTGCACTAAGATATGGGGATTTATAAAATTGGGAAGTATTTAGTGTAACTATGAGGTTGATTATGAAGTTAGTTATATTTTATAATTCCTAATATATTATATTTTTGATACAATATATGTTCTTAAATTTTTTACGACCATATTTACACTTACCTCTTTCTTTATTCTAATAGTTTTGTAAATCATTCATTAGAATGAGCACATATAATTTAATGAGTGTAACTGATGACCTTTTTATATTAAATTATGTGAAATATTTCTTTCTTGCTTTTACGTTTAGTAGACATTCATATAAATCATCGATTTGAGGTGCAACGGGATATTAATAATACCAAATTATGTCTATACAATACGTTATATGCAATTCAATTGAATATATATATATATATATATATATATTACTAAATGAGAATTTTATGAAAAATTATGTACATTAGCGAGAAAAGTCCTATTCAATATCAAAGCGTTAGTTTTCGATTGTAAAATTTTGTTCTTGTGTGTCATTTAGTAACATCATCATTCAGAATAACCTTTAAGAAATAATTTGTATTGAAAGATATGTGCACTTTGTATAAGTGGTGAGGGCCTAAACTTGTTCACATGAGTATCCTTTAAATAGAGGCATTTTGATGCAATTAGAGTTTGATGGGTTTTGATTCTTCTCATATGTTTCCTAGAGTGGATAATCAGTTAATGCGTTATGTGATTGTAAGTCATTTTTTATATTTGAAAATCAATACCATAGTACATTTGTCATTCATTTCAGCCTGAGTTTTTTTATCGTCAGTAGATTTTTCCTCATACATCCAATGTTATGTGATTGTTTTATTTTTCTGGATTTTTGGAATCACTTATCTTAATTATGAAGATAAAATTTGGTTTGTCTCAAACTTGATATGATTTTATCACATAAACCTTTAAGAGTGTGCTCTTTATTTTTAGCACTATTAAAATTTGAAAACAATTTGAATGGGTGTATCTTTGTTGATCATTTGCACAAGGCACACTCTCAACTGGTATCAAAGCTACTCCTCATTTTAATTATGTGTAACCATCTAGAGGAAGATCATGTTTTGTGTGAAAATGGAGTTTAACATGATATTTTAAAATTTACCTATTAAGAAAAATCATGTTTTTACCGAACTTGTGACCACATTTGATTTTGTGAATCATTCAATTTCTAACATTCAAAAAGTTGATGTTAGTAGTAATGATAGTGATATTGAAGATGATGATCTCCAAAGTTCTTACGACATGTTTTATATGGAATCCCAATTATTATTGAAAATAAACGTGATTATATGTTTTGAGTTAAAATATTTAAAGAAAACAGTCGTTAAGAAGAGTGAAAATCATACATCTTTCCAATTGTTCTTTGAGAAAAATATTTTATTCAACAAGATTCAACCCTTTGAAAATGGAAAAATCAAAATTTATAATGAGCTTCTTTTTATAAAAGAACAAAATGGATATTTTCACGTTTTGGAAGCTAATGGTCATTCCTTCTTTTTCATAAACAAAGCTCTTAATGTTGATTTTACTGACATCATAAATTTTCTTGATGAGTTTAAAGACTAAAAGGAGGCTCCTAAAGAAGACTATGAATGTGTGTACACATTGATAAAATAAAGAAATAATTTGACCACCTCATTGGATACTTTGAAATAGTTTATCAAAGTTGTGAGACATTTACCGTTATTCTTTTAAATAAAGTTGATAAACTTCAAAAGACTTGGATTCTAAAAAAATTCACATTACTAAAGGAGAAATAATTTTTTCAAACCCTTGAAAGTATACCCAAATATTATCAAAAGAAAGGAAACACGTTGTCAATCGTTTGAGTGGGAATAACATAGTTTCTACCATTTGTGTTAGTAAATCAATTGCTTAATCATAAAAGACTTAAAAAGAATTTTATTTCTTATTATTGTCAAAATAAAGGTCATGTAATAGATTTTTGTTTTAATTTGAATAAAGGTCAATATTTTAAAAATGTTATTCCTAAACAAAAAACCAAATGACTAAACTCAAAACTTTTAAATGTGATTATTGTCACAAATTTGGTCACTTGAGGGAGTTTTACTTTTTGATTAAACGAACCTTGCATTTGCATCATGGTAGGAGTGGTAAGAGTTTGATAAGGAACAATAGTTTAAAAAACTTTTTAGTTCGAAGAATTTTGGTCCTAAACCCGTTGAAAGAAAAATTTGGGTAAGAATAATCAAACAACTTTTTTGAAAAAGGATTTTAGAAAGAGAGGAAAAGTGAATACAAAATTGTTATAGAATGAGGCTTTGTTAATACTTCATTTGATATATCTTAAGCTAGGAGATGTGCTTTTAATTCCTATAAGAGTTTTTTATATCATTTTTATCACTTTGATATCTCATATGTGAATTATTCATTTTATTAATTTGTTCTTACTTCATATCTTGAATAATTTGGTTATCCTAACAGTATGCTTTTAGCCTTATCGTATCAAGTTGATCATTTTATTAAATCGTGTATATTATATTCCTTTACATATTAGAGTGAGTAAAATATGATTATGTGATAAGACATGCACAATAATAAAATAAATTCGTGCATGTGTAAGGAAATCATGAGTCAAACATGTAGGAAGTAACACTTAATTACATCTTAATGACTCCAAATATTATAACGCACAAAGATGATATGATATATTGTCTCAAAACACTATCAAATAGTCACATGAAAAATGGAATGATGTTGTGACTCGTTCATCCTAAGTGTCCATCCATAAACGGTGTAAACAAAATACAAAACTCTTTTTGGATTTTTCAAAAATTTCATCAAAATAACATCTTTTTGTATTTTTCAAAAAATTTCAAAAAATGGAAAACATACAAAAATGATACATACTAGCAATAGGAAATAATGTCATAATGGAAAACATCTTATGCTAGTAAACAAGTCAAACCTCAATCGTTAGGTGCAGAGGGGTTTTCCAAAGGTAGTGCCAACTTATGAAAAACCTCCATCAAATTTTGTGAAGTTTGACCAAAAACTTAAATTTCTCACCTAAATGTGCAAACTCTCTCATGTAGTCTCCAAGAGCATGTAAATTATCATGTGTGGGTGCATGTGTGGCAGAAACACGTGTAGAAGCAAAACGTGACACATAATCCAACTTAAATAAAAATTCCCTAAGGTGTCCTCTCCTCTTGCAATGGGAACAAACATAAATAGGAATAGGAACACCTCTCTCAAAAACTCTAGGATGTGCTCTCCTAACGGGAAACGGACGCCTAGGTGGGTTAATTTTCGAGCCATGTGAATCTGTCACTAAAGTGGGAGTCGGCTCGGGTGCGACAAAAGAAGTGGAAGCACCGTCATGACCTTTTCCTAGCCCGTCAACTCTACACCCTTATCGGGATTAAGAACCACCTTTTCAACCTTCTTAGGTGCATTCTCAAAATTGACTTTGACCTCCCAGGCACGTTCGAGATTACTCTCGAGTTGGGATACATGTGTCATCAGATTAGACACCGTGTTAGTCAAATCACATTTTTCCTTTCTTAAAACCTCCTTCTCTCTCTCCAAATCTAACACTCGACGACCTAAATCCCTATTATACTTCTTTATTTTTACGGTCTTGGTGTACAAATCTCTAAATGCTTTTTGGAGCTCGCTTTCATCTCCACTTTCACTCTCGCTTTCATCCTCACTCGAAACACTCAAATCCTCCTCCTCGGGGGTCTCACGAGAACTAGTCCCCTCACCTCCATCCAAACTAGGTGTGTTAACCCGACTAGCTAAAAATACGACACACATATCGTGCTATTTTTCATCATCCGAATCAAAAACCTCTATGTCGCTATCACTGAGTGTGGAAGGCATATCCACTTTCTTTCCCTCTCTCCTAAGTCTAGTGGCACACTCATACCTTATGCCCTTTACCCCCACACTCAAAACACGTCAAAATTTCTAAATTTTCCTCACTCTCCTTTTATTTTTCTCTCTCCGTCTCTTTCTCACCGCTTTATTTGGCCTCTTTATTTTTCTCAAAAAGTCTCTTATTGGAAGAATTATTTTTGTTCATGTTGAGAAATTTTTTAAAATTTTTCGCAAACAAGGCCATATCTTTAAAATGAAAATGTTCCTCAAAATCGGACTCACAAACTTTTTCTTTAAAATGAGTATTTAAATCAACACCTTTATCCTTAGCCTTAATGGTTTGGGGAAACATGTCAATCTCATAGGTTTAAAGATCGCCTACAAGTTTTTCCAACTTAAG
Organism: Sambucus nigra; assembly: GCA_949130495.1. Classification (NCBI taxonomy): domain Eukaryota; kingdom Viridiplantae; phylum Streptophyta; class Magnoliopsida; order Dipsacales; family Adoxaceae; genus Sambucus; species Sambucus nigra. The sequence goes on from OX422223.1 coordinate 412,858,472, forward strand.
TGATTTCAAATTTCCCAAAGAGTTCAAAACAGTGACTTTAGGAATAAAGCGTTTTGGGAGAGATCTCAAAATATTTTTAATGACACGCATGTTATCAATCACCTCACTCAAATTAAAACTAGTGTTTAAAATGTCCGACAAACGTGCATAAAAATCATCAAAGCATTCAGACTCAAACATGGTGATAGTCTCAAATTGGGTGGCCAAATTTTATAATTTTGATTCTTTAACCGCGTTCGTACCCTCTTGTGTCAATTTCAAAACATCCCATGCCTCTTTAGATGTGGTGCATGTCATAATTCCGTAGAACTCGTCGGGAGTGACGGCTCTAGAAATAGCATTCAAACCACGTGAATTAAAATTAGACATTTTAAAATCATCTTCAGTCCAGGCAGACACGGGTTTTAAAGAGGTGATATTTTCAACGGTGACAGTGGGAGGATTCCATCCATTTTCGCAAAGCAACCAAACGCGCTCGTCAATGGATTTTAAACTAGATTTCATGCGAGCTTTCTAGTAGGCATAATTTTTCCCATAAAAAATAGGCACCTTATTAAATGAATGTTCCATTGAAAAATTGCGATTTTTCACAAAATTGATTTAAAAAAAATCAATATCACACAATTTTGCGGAAAATAGGAATACACAATAAAATAGTGTAACCTGCTCTTGAACTTCTTTGACGGTTGTAACGGTATACGACATAATTAATTATGATGAACATTTATAAGATCATATTCTTACAAATCTCCCCCTATGTCTATGCCGGTACATACATAAAAACATCCGAATTATCAAATACCAAAATGCCTATACAAATCTACCCTCCTATAAATCTCAAAACTAAAAGGTACAAATTTTCAAGTTCACAAACTTTTCTTCAAAAATCTTCATCAAATCTCTAAGCTTTTCTCATTAGGGTGTGCAACATAATGATCATCAATCTTTGTACCTACACACATGAGATAAAGCAAAAACCTTCGTAATGCATCGAGTTTGAAATGATATAAGAATAAATCAATAAATCCAATCAAATCTCCCCCATAATACAAACTCCCCCATAAAATCATAATTCGTTCTCCTCCTTTTTATGATGTCCCCAAATAGACAGATAGGAAAAAATAAACTAAAACATGGAGTGTCACGATAAAATGCATAGCAAACATGAATCCAACTACGCGCATGCAAAGGTGTAACTCAAAAAATTCCACAAACTTTTTTTGATTTTTCAATTTTTTTGAACAAAGAAAAAAAATGATACAAAAATCACACACCATGGATTTATACTAAAACAACCAAGTCATGGAAATGGAATGTATGTGTGTGAACACATTCCATAGGTAAATCAACTCAATCAATCATATGTACACGATGCATACGTGTTCTCCTAACGAATGAACATCAAAAGTATCCTTAGGTGTAAAAAATTATTAAATTTAGATGACATTGTCTTAATCAAATCAACAAATCAAAGTTAAAGTGATTTACACACCAATAACATCAAAAACTATTTAACGCTTTTTCAAGACTTTCAAGGATGTGCAAACCCAGTTTAAATTCCATCCAAACTTCCTCATGCATATTTTCTTTTAGAGGTAATCTAAATTCTCAAACATTGGAGAATTGGTGCAAAAACCTAATGGCCCATTTTTTGGTATGAATTTATTTTTATTACCTTTAAATTTTTTCGGGATCTTTAAAACCTCTTTGGACCCCGGATAATAAAATTCCTCAATTTTTTAGGTCCGATATAACAGTGGCTTAGTATTCACAAAGGCCAAATGAACCTTTCGCAGTCCTTCCCCGTTTTCAAATAAAGCACACAAACTCACAAACGGCTCTTTCATGTACAACTTTCTTATCAAGTTTTATTTGACTCGTGATTTCCTTTATTGCACACATGCATGAATTTGTTTGATTATTGTGCTTGTCTTATCACACAGTCATATTTTACAAATTGGTATCAGAGCGGGTTACGTTAATTTATCGCGTGATCTTATTTTTTCGAGGATTTGTTTTTTGATACAATTTGACTTCTCACGTCGTCAGAGTGTTTTCATTTGTACCTCGTATTGATATTCTTTATATATGATTATTATCCTTGGTTAACCTATTTTTTATTTAGTCCTTGCATAGTCTTTTAGTCTTAACCTGTATGATTTTTCTAAATTAATTATCTTTATTGATTATTTTCATGATTGAATGATCTTGCAGTAACAGGTTTATAATTATGTGCTTTATGTATATTTCTTAATCCTATAACATTCTCTTTTATGGTTGTACACATCTTTCATTGCAAAATTCAACAATTTTTTTATAGAATCATATTTATGCATTTTACATGATCTACTCCATGAAATAGTTTGATATATAAAAGTGGATATTAAAATGGTCAGTATTGTCACGTGTGCTTCATGAGTCGGATTCTATTTTCTTTCAAGTCTTATTAAATTTAAGAGAAATTGTAATATGGAACATACGCTCATATATTGTTACACTTTACATCACAATACACATTGAATATATGTAAGTTTATAAGGGATGGCAAATATTTATAGTCTCCTACAAAGTGTCAAACGATTTATTAGACTTGTGAAAGTGTGTTTAAACTCCTAAAATGTGATGAAAAAAAGGGTGACTTTATAAGAAGATACCTTTACAAATATGATGAAAAGAAGGAAAAAAAAGAGCACATATGAATAGACCCCTGACTAGTTATTTTGTTGATGCCTTACTCTAATTGAATGAATTCCTTGAAGATCTATACTATATAGACCTCTAAAATATTTGGGTAGATCCATAGCTTTATTGAAAGTACTAAAGTCAATACTGAAAACTCCTTGGTTAGCAAGACTATCAACAACAGTGTTAGTTTCTTTAAAACGGTGTATAAAAGATGCTTTCACTCTTATACTTGTCACTTTAATTAGATTAAATGTCTTAATTAAGGCCCAAGGAGGTTTATAAATATTTCCACTTAGAACAACAAAAACAAATTTAGAATATGATTCCATAATGACATTAGAAAACTTTAGAGACTCACACAGATTAAAACCTCTAAAGATAGCTATACTTTTGGCCATATTATTTGTTCCCTCTCCTTTAAAAGCTGAGAATGATTGAATAAGGAAACCTTGACGATCTCTATTTATGTCACCTGAACTTGCCAAACCTGAATTTCTATTAGAAGCCCCATTAGTATTAAGTTTATAGAATCCATGAAGAGGTTTAAACCATTTCACCAATTTGAAAGTCTTGAATTACCTTTTTCCAAACTTGAGCATGAATCTATGAATAAGGACATCATTTTGAAGACATGTGGATTTGAAAGATTTAGTTGAGAATGCGGAAGAGATAAGATGAGTTGCCTTGCTGATGATCAGTCTGTAATTATTGGACATCCTTCAAAAAGTCTTTAATTTCTATTGAGCCAAATTGCCTATATGAACATACTAGGGATAATCTCAAAGATGAATTTCATATAATCAACTATAGTCTTTCTCATCTACCAAGACATGAGCATGGAATTGATAGTGGAGAAGTTAATTTTAACATCATACAGGTCTGCAAAATATGTCCAGACTTTACTAGTAATTAGAATTTGAATGAGCAGGTGAGACAACTCTTTTTCAGCATGATCACAACATATACATTTGGATGCTAAATATACACCTATATGATTTGAATGTTTTTGTCAAAAGGAGCAATAATTTGCAGGCATTTTCATTTGAAAATAGCAACTTTATGAGGATACTTAACCTGCCAAATTAATTTGAATAGAAATGAGTAAGAATGATGACACCCGATAGCCTTCCAAACTATTTTTAAAGAAAACATTCTGTTATTTATGGTACTCCAGAACAAACTATTAGAAAAAATGGATTTTGACAGCAAAATTTGAGCAACTTTGAGCTCAAATTAAGGTGGGAACCACACCACAAAAATTGTAGGACCACATACGAACGCCTTCTCCTTGGCAAGGAGATTAACGTAGTATATTCATATGTCCAAATCCATTAAGTTATGAATGATATATGTGTGTTCAAAGTGACTCATAAAGCAATGAAAGTTAATGTATTGGGTATGTTTTAACTCTTGTCCCACATTGGAAGAGTAGTGGAAAAATGATGAGTTAATAAAACCCAATTGATAGAATAAGGCTTGGATGCCTTTGGGGTATCCCAACTCTTTGAAGGTGAGATGACATAAGCTATGCGTGGGTTGACTTTCGGTCAAAGGTCCACGCGCGCGCGCGCGCGTGCGTCCGGCCGGCCGGCTCGGTTCGGGCTTGGGCTTGGGCTTGGGCTTATAAAAATTCTTAAATTTTTGGGCCGAATCTAATTAACTTTCTAGGCTTTAATTTAATTAATTAATTAACGAATTAATTAATTTCCAAAAGTCAGCAGTTTCTTTAAAATCGAAATTAACTGTCATTGACAGTTAAAAACGGTTTGACTGTTCCCAACAGTCAGAACCAAAACTATAAAAACATTTCCTTCCCTCCTGTTTTAAAACTAATGAAATTTCGTCCTTCCATTTTCCTCCAAAAATTAAGTGCTGCCAGAATTCTTTCTGCATTCATTCGACAGTCTGTTTGGTTGAGTAAACATAGAAATTGTGTTCGTCGTGATTAAATACTGTTGTGCTACTTGATTAATTTGGAAATTCGTTCTATCTTGGGAGACAATTATTCTTAAACTCAAGCACATTGGAGGAATAAATTTGTCTTAAGGATACTGTGTAACAGGGCTCGGATTTACATCTAATTTATTATTAATTCTGCAATATTCAAGTAAGTGATTTAATTTTCTGTAATTTCTTTTTCATTCTGTAATTTTTATTTTATTAACAATTTTGTACTATTTCGAAATTTAAATAGTAGGAATAACATAAACCTCCATCAATTTTAGTAATGAAGTTGTTAGATCGATTTTTAATCTTTAAAATTCTTTTATATAGAGCTGAACCAGAAGCTACAGAGCAATTTTTATACCCCTTCATGAAGAATTTGGACAATAAACTAACTTTGAATTATGATGTTCCACCAAGTTTTCATAGTAGCTGCTTTAAGATATATTTTTAAAGCCAAGGCCTCCTTCATCTATAGGATAACTTTTTATATTCAAATTCAACCAGTGAAGTTTCTTACTAAATTCAGTAGAAGATCTCAATAGGAAATTGCTAAACACTTTATGAATTTAGTTGATTATTTTGGATGGAGGATGGAAAGAAGCAAGGACATGGATAGTATTTGAGGATAACATTGATTTAATGAGGTTTATCCTTCCTACAAATGAGAGAAACTTACATTGCCAATCTATTACTTTATGTTTGATTTTTCTAATAAGCTCCTCAAAATTAACATGGTTATGCCTTCTATAAAAAAAATGGGTAACTAAGATATTTTTTAGGCATATCTTTTGGTTTGAGATTTAATGTATCTGAGATTGCCTTTTTCCTCCTCATGCTTAATTTCTCATGAGTTTTAAAAATACTTTTCTGAAAATTTATCAATTCCCAGAGGATTTCTCACACTTCTTCAAAAAATTGAGCAAGTTCCTTAAAGACTTGGATCCTTTATTATAGAAGATAATAAAGTCATCAGCAAAACTTAAATATCTTATGAGAGGATAGCCTTGAGGATGCGAGAAAGGTCTAATATAGACTTTAATCATAGGTTCTGAATTACCCTATTCAAAACTTCTCATATAGTAACAAATAGAGCGGGTGAAAGGGGATCCCCTTGTTTCAGACCTATATTATATTTAAAGAACAGTGAACTTTGACCATTAATGATGATTGAAATCTAATTATTGTATATGCATCTCTAAGTTCTATGCGAAGTTATCAAACCGTGAACTTAATGGCACGTAAGTTCTATGCGAAGTTCTCGAAGTGTGAATTTTGGAATAGTAAAGTTTAAGTGTTTTGGACAAGTTGCTTTAAAGAAACAACTATTAATGGATTCTAATAAGGTATCAGTCGTGTTGGATTAGGTACAACTCACTACACCTATGGAGGTCCATAATTTTGGGGGGTTGGAAAACTATTAAAAGATATTGATTCGTGGTTTCTCAAAAATAACATGCCCGATGAGTGAGTTGATGAACAAGGGTGTGCCATTATTTTGGAGTGAGGAGTGTCAACAGGCGTTCGACATTCTCAAGGAGAAATTGACCTTTTAATCGGTTCTTGGCTTACCTAGGAGTTGAGTAAATTTCTTAGTTTACACATATGATTCTATATAAGAATTAGGAGTGGTGTTGATACAGGAGGAAAAGACGATTTCATATATGCCTCTTGGAAGTTGAAACCATATGAGGTCCATTATCTGACTCGTGACTTAGAGTTGGTCGCTATTAGGGGTGTTCAAAAAAACCGCCCGACCCGAAAACTGAACCAAGACAGCCCAAACTGAATAAAAACTGCCGGTTTTTTTAGCCCGGTTCGGCCTACGGTTTATGGATATAAAAAACCGACCATGTCGGTTCGGTTGTCGGTTTATACATGGGAAAAACCGATTCAAACCGACCCGACCCGAAACCAATATATATATTAAAAAAAACTATTAACTTATATTTTTATATCCAAAAACCATTAACCACCTTTAAAAACCGACCCAAACCGAAAACTTCCCTTAAAACACCCGGCCCAAACATGGAACCGTTGAAAACCGACCCGAAACTGACACGAATCGAAACCGTTATGAACCCAAACCGATGGGTTTTTTCATAGTCGGTTCGGTTTTGGTTTGACCTTTTCCAAAACCGAACCGATCGGTTCGGTTTGAATTAGGGTCCAAAATTGACCCGAACCGACCCGTGAACACCCCTAGTCGCTATTGTGTTTGTCTTGCACGCGTAGAAAATTTACCTTTGGGGTGAGAAATTTAGGCTATTTAGTGATCATAAGAGTTTGCAACATCTTTTCACAATGAAATATTTGAAATAAGGCAATGGAGATAGTTCGAGTTTATAAAGGATTATCTGTTCAAGATCCATTACCATCCGAGAAAGGCTAATGTAGTAGCAGACGCATGAAATGATGACCTAGTGGTAGCCTATAGATCTTTCAGTTGGACGAATGAGATTCAGTGGAGATGATCAATGAGTTGACTAGAGCGTTTATGGGGATAGTTATAGTGACTTTAGATATTGTGATACAGTTAATCATTATGAAGTCCCAAGACAAGGTATGTAAGGATAAAGTGGAGAACCTCTTCACTACTGGTGTGTCTTTATTTTTGGTGGGATCTGATGATGGGATGCATTATAAGGGTAGATTGGTGGTGTCATCATATGAGGGGTTGAGACGGGAAGTTATGCAGGAGACATATGGTTCAAAATTTGCAGTACGTCTAGATGGGGATAAAATGTACCAAGATATAAAAAGACAGTATTGGTAGGCCAACATGAAGAGAGATATGGTCAAGTTTGTACCCAGGTTTTCGGGGACCACAAATATTTTGGTGGCACACCAATGGAGGAAAGATATTTAGAGTCACTTGAGTATGCTAGATTTTACATAGGTTCATAGGCATATATTTCTAATTTTTAGATGGTGGGGGAGGTAATATAGTTGTAGGAGTCTGTCACCACTACCAAGGTGATGACCAACATGGACATCGATGATTTTTGGAAGAGGTTTAAGGATAAGTATTGTCCACTAGAGATTAGATTCGTAAAGAAGATAGACTTTTTGACATTGGTTCAGGGGAGCCTCTTAGTGGATGAGTACAAGCATGAGTTCACTAATATCTCGCTGTCCGCACCTGAGGATGTAAACATTGAGGATGAACAATGCATTTTTTTATCAGGGGACTAGCTTGGAGGATTAGACAGTAACTATTGAGAAATCCATCGTCTACCACACATACGCGGGTGGAGAATGCAACACTTTTGCATTAGGAGTACCCGGACTTTCAGAAGTCCAAGAAAGGGAAGACAACAGACAATGAGAGTTACTCATTTTAAGAGACAAAAGGGTGGGGTGAATGGAGGAAAGCACTTTCGTCGCCAAGAGGGCAAGCAATCACAGCGTGAGGATCGATAGGGAGACTACCAGCTATGGAAAAAACATAAAGGGGAAGCAGTAGGTCAGCAGCAAGGGATTCAAATGGATTATTTAAAGGACATTGTCATGGTTATAGAAACGAGGGTCATTCGTCCAAGAGGTAACCCCAGTCTAACCTAAAGGAGTTTGATGAAGGGTAATAGTTACCTACTGCTTCAGAAGATTTTTTGGCACCGCAGTTGCCAGCACTAGATTATGTTCCGCTAGCTCAACCGACACATCAAATAATGTTCAGATCACATATACACACACATACAAAGAAAGGGTGGGTTCTTTCACCTTCCCCTTACATAAAAACATCCATGAACCCTAGCTTACCCTACCTATTTTGTTTGTTTTTATATAAAACATACTAACACCTTTAATCGAAACGATGAGCTCGCTTCATCTTATGTGCATCAAATGTTGTATCAATAACAAATAATTTTAGGGACCCATATATCTTAAACATGTGATTTTAGGGATTATAAATGCACTATGACTACTAGGGTATCATCATACTGGTTGTGAAATCTGAATTAATAATTAGAATTGAAATATAAGGCTACACATTTGTGCATTTTATTTTTTTAATAGGATTTATAATGATATACTATTCAAGTAGAAAATCCTTGTGTTCATTGAGGAGAGGACGTGATTTTCCTTATGATTTGTTTAGTATAGGGGAAAACTAGGGTAAGAAAAGAAACACAAATGAAATGGATGCTGAATTATATGAAAAGAAAAGTGGTAATTTCTTTCTTCTTAATTCACAAAATAGTTTTTGTCAAAAGGATCACCAAAGCTCCAAAAGTGTCATAAAGGAGCTTAAAATCTGCAAGAATCTTTTATTGTAGCTTAAAGTTAAAAAATGGTGGGTGAAAATAATAGGGTTATTTATGTAAATGACAACGAACGTTGCCCGATATTCCACTTTGGCCACTGAACTTTTTCTAGCGTTTTATACAATAGACTGTCAATTTTTTTCCACGTTATGTCTTTCGTCAAATACAATTAAGGTATTGCTAAGGTGGAATTAATTTATATATTTATTAAAGTCAAATAAATATTATAATGTATTTAATCCCCCCAAAGAAAACATTGGGTTCAAACACAAAATAAACAAAAAAATCCAGCAACATCGACCGCCACCTCTGTTAAAACCCCCACACCCACCATCAATCACCATCGTCATCAAAAATCAAACACCGTCATTACATCACCCCCCTCCCCCCCAAAAAAAAAAAAAAAATCAATTCAACTAACAATATGTTTATTAAAATAAATTAAATCAAATTGAAATTAATTAATTAGCCGATTGATCTTTGCAAAACAATTCAAGAAAAAAATGATCTTGAGAAAGCTAGTGCGCCCTAGGGTTTGTACATAAAAACACCACCAGATATAATTTTCATAATTTTTAATAAACTTTGCATCGAAACAAACCACATGTGTTATGTGAAACAATTTTACCAATTTTAGTCTTTACCTAACCAAGCAATTGGGTGAGAATAAGCAAGAATAAAATAAGAAAACTACAACACAACGATGTATGAGGAAAACCCACAACGGTGAAAATTTTGGACGACCCAGCCACACAAGTCCACTATGGTATATCTCTATTGACAAGAACAACTAAAACTTAGTCACAGACTCGATGCCTTCAAGTCTTGATGAACTTCATTCTTTCTAACCTTCTTTGCAGCCACCGTTGGACCCCTTCCAATATCCACACAACATAGGCGCATTCCTATAACTCGATATCCCACTGATCTTACTTGTATTGTGACCAGTCCAACCACTGCTCAATAAAAATATGGTCTCCACCTCTCAAAACTCTCACAGTATATAGAGCAAACCGGTATGGTGCAACATAGAAGAGATCTCAAACATACATATGCATGTGGGATTCTTGGATCTCAAACTTGGGTGTAAACTGCAGTTTGGGAGGCACAAGATAAACCTTGGAAAATCACTTTTGCAAAACCCTCCTATGAAAACTGATGCCAAACCTATTCATAGAAAACACGAATTTTTGAGGCAGCACGCTTCGTTCAAACGGAATGCTATCTCTTTCAAACCAACTAAAATCTCGTTCGAATGAACATACCAATATCATTCGAACCATCTTTGAATGAACTTCAAACTATATATCTCCGATCAACAGAAATATCTCATTTGATGTTTATTTGAAGGTCGTTCTAACATCATTGACATCTCATTCAAAAAAACTACGTAACGTGTTCGAACGAACTAAATCTAAAGCATATTTTTCTTTTAAAAATTCATTTTACGAAAAGGCCTCAAACAACTTTTGTAAAACAACACCCAAACGTATCTAGAGATCAAACACAAATATGTATTCATACCTTCATTGAGATCCCTCAGATGTTGAAGATGAAAATTTGGCACGTAATCCAATTTAATATCGATGTAGCTTTAGTTTTGTCACATAGTCTTCAATCACACACCATAGTCTGGAAGGACACACAACTCAAGTCCTAAACTATGACTTAAACAAGTATTCCCAAATAAAGAATTAAGGCAATACATAAAAATTGACTCGATTCAGAAATTTGTCCTTACGCATCTCCCCTTTGGCTATTCTGGGACAAAAATCGAAACGAAAAACTACTGGGCCGTCAAGCTCAATAAGTTTTAATTTCCAAACCCAAAAGGAAAAAGTTATTAATGCTTGATCAACAAAAACTTGAGTAGCTTTACCCTTGTATAAACCTTTGCCGCATCGCCGCTAACCTAAACTCTTAAAAACACCTTCAATAAAAAAGTGAATATAACATATATAAACCTCATATGAAAACCCATCCTCTTGTATACGTATCTATAGTTAAGAAAAGAATCCTCCCCTAAGTTGAAGATCTCCCCCACATGAAAGAGTTAGATACCATTTCTCCCCCTTTTTGTTTCGGAATAGATAAAGAACAAGGTGAAAAAATAATAAAACATTTCTCTCCAATATAACCAAATGTCCCTCTAAGTGAAGCATGGGTAGTCATAAAGGGAAAAATATCATGCAGTAGTGTGAAGCAAGTCATGCAATGATAACTAGATCGGCAACACAAGTTCAAATACTCCAAACTATGAACAAATGGAACTATGATGCAAGTATTTAAGTATAAGATACCAAGATGATCATAACACATTCCAATGTAAATCAAAGATTAAGTGTACAACACACATGGATTAAATTAAAACACAAAGACTCAAAATATAAAAATAATATATATATATATATATATATATATATATATATACACACACAAAAAAAAAAGTCTCTTATAAGGACTCCTTATGATGCAGACCCCGGTACATACCATTTTTTTAAATAGTAAAAAAAATGAATTTTTTATTGAAACTTCATGGATATGATCTCCATGGTAAGAAGATCATCTCCTATTTTTTTCGTCAAAAAAATTAATAAAAACACCGTTGAGATGATGTGATATGTAAAAAAATAATATAAATATGAATTTTCAACCGTTGAAATGTTAGGTCGGCGCCAACCGCCTTTTTGATTGAATTTTTTAATGAAACTTCATGGATATGATATTCTCACTATCGAGATCATATCCATGAAGTTTCATCAAAATATTCAATCAAAAAGTGGGTGAGAGGATCGCCAACATTTTAACGGTCGAAAATGCATATTTATACCATTTTTTTGCATATCACTTCATCTCAACGGTTTTTTTTATTGAATTTTTTGATGAAAAAAATTGTAGATGATCTTCCCACCATGGAGATCATATCCATAAATTTCATTGAAAAATTCATTTTTGTACTATTTTAAAAAAATGCTATGTACCGGAGTCTGCACCATAAGGATTCCTTACAGGAGAGGCCCTCTCTCTTTCTCTCTCTCTCTCTCTCTCTCTCTCTCTCTATATATATATATATATATATATATATATACACACACCAATGAAGAACAACTATATATAGGTATAAACGACCACAAAAGACACAAACACATAAGCTTTACACACTCACACAATATCAATGTGTCTAAACATGGTGGTACGAAGTGAAGGGGCATGAACTAGAAACAAGAGAGAATGACCCAATCACTAAAACATGTCCAAGTAGATCTATTTGACAGCAATAATTTATCAACATTCAATCTATCCTCACTTGTCAAATGAAGAACTCAAAAGGACGAAGAAACACAATGCACACTTGCCTAGAAATTTTGATGATTCTCGAATCAATAGCGTTAAAAAAATTAAGCTCAATTAGGACTCATTGTGCCAATCTATTGATATTAAACCCTAAAAAATATATATCACTTTTTCTCTCACGTTTTCTTTTGAAGAGATCTAATTTTTGAAGTATCGATGTAATAAAAAAATTGGCCTTGACAATTTTTCTATTTTTATATCCTCTCAATCTTTTAAGCTCTTGTCAATGGTGGCCTTTCACGCAAATGAGATTTCTCCTTTCGTATCCCTTTCCCATGCATACTCATATTTTATTAAAAAAAAAATCACACAACCTTATGGGCAATGGTTTTTACATGCACAACTCCCCCTTAGTAAAAAAAAATTATGAATATGACAAGATTACTGGAAGAACACCTCACTTATCTCATGTGAGATATGAAGTTAAAATCTAAAAAGATCTCGTGAAAATGTAATACCCCATATTTTTATCGCTTTTTAAATTGGGGATTTATTAAATTCAAATTGAGATATTAATTTAATATTGATTTTAAAATTTATTTTAAATATTTACTAGCATGACGAGAGTTAGTAATTATTAGAAATTTGTTAAATATTACTTAATGAGTAAAGTAATATGTATAATTGAATTTATTAAAATTGTCACGGGTGAATAATATGAAAATTATGAAAATTAAGTCGGGACGCGCTTGTGTCGTGTCGGAACTAAATTATTATTATAAAAAGTGAATTAATTTTATGTCGCTTGTATAGTCATTTTGAGTGCGTCATTGTGTTCGAAAGAGTCAAGATAGTCAGAAAAATGTACCCGAGGGTTTAGTTTGGGTCTCGGGGCATTTTTAGGCCTAACTGGCATCCCGGGAGGGTATTATAGTCATTACGTATTTTTGGGTAATTAAACCCACGAATTTTCCTAACTTATATCATCAATTAGAGTTAAGATTTTAGGATTATCAATCACAAAAACATAGAATGACCATCAGAGAAGAAAGGTAAAGAGCTCTTCAAGAGTAGATCACAATCCGTAACACCTTTCTCAAGAATAACACCACCGGGGCATAGATAGTAAGACGAGGAACGCAACCATACCTTCGTCACCAATAGATCAGACCTTCGATTCCCAGGCAAGTATTTATCTTGCTGATTTCTAGTTGATATCCCTTCCATGTTAGCCTAGGAATGAAAACCACATGTTTTATTTAAAGAATTATATGTATTAGAAGAGAATTTATATGTTGTAGGGAGAATCCTTGTAATCTGAAATCTTGATCATAGGTAGAGGATTACCCACGAACTTATAATGACATTTGGGGAGGAAATCTAGATTAAAATTGAGATTCTTGATTATTCATGCATATTTAGGTCTTATAAAGAAATCTGGAATTAAACCCCTTTTTGATCGATCCGTTGAGGATTTATTGATGTTGTTATGTTAGAACTTGTTTATATATAATGTTTATACATTGGGATTACTTGGTTGGGACTTTGGGATGAAGTTATAGAGGTTTTGAGGATTTATAAGGATTGAACTCGTAGCTGTCGTAAGAAAATCTGGGCTAAGACCTGAAGAGTCAATCGATCGACCTATGAAAGTCGATCAATCGACTCCTGCTGATTCTTGGAAGTTTTCATAGTCTTTAATGATGATGTAAAACCACTTCGAGGGGACTTTGCATATGATGAGATTATTATAATAGGACTTATGAGGGACCAGTAGGGTTGTGATTTAGGTTCGAATAATACAGATTAATACGAGACTTACCGTAGTGTCACGAGGGCTATAGAACAATAAAATATGTTTGTATGTGAGACACGTTAGGTTGAGTGAGCATGATTGATGACTTAGGCCAGTAGGATAGAGAGTGTTAACCTACTGACATTATGGTTATGGAAATGATACACTTCGGGGGTTGAGAAGTAATTGGGAACGTGTGATAAAACGAGAAAAAGGACTAGCTAATAATACATAGGTTTTTAGAGTGTGCACCACGTATGGTTAGTATATAAACATTATGGGTCGTGAGGGTACCTATATGAATTATGGAAATACATATTTGTGTGTATGTATGCTTGTCATATTATTATGTGTAGATAATCATACCCGCGCTCTTTGCTATCACGGAGGTTTCCGCGTCGGGACAGTCTTATTTCGATGTGACCTTTATGGGGGATATTGACTTGTACCCTAGAACATAGGATCCTTGGTACAGGTTATCTGAGAATGATAGTCAGACGGTCCTAAGAGACGTGAGGGTATGTGCTGACCTTTTAGTGACTTGGAACTATGCTTCGCCTCCATTTTGTTTGTATTGTGTTAATACAATTCGAGAGTGATTCCGAACTAGTATTTCCCTTAGTATGAGAGATACGGGGACTTGATAGCAGAGTATGCCAGCACCATAGATTTTATGTGGGGTGCCGATTAGTATATATATTGTATTAGTGATTAATATATATACATATACCTAGAAATCTTCTACTGTGTGTGTAGGTAGATAAATATTGAATAAATGTTCCTAATCATAGTATATGCTTGAGATTTCATAGGAGTATTGAGATATACATAATTGAATTAAATGATCCTTAATAAGATTTTATTTTAATAAATCATAGACATACGGTCTCGCGAATCAGAATCTATGGGAGGAGAATTGGGATAGACTTATGAGTCATTTTAGTAGTACGATAGGCGTGCACACTGATGAGAGGTGAGAATTCTCAAGAGAGTGTCGAGTACTAACATGTATGTAATATCAACTGGTAAGCATTTTAATTACATGCTAAACTATTTTAAAAATGTTTTACACTCGGGCTCTGACCTGTTTCTTGTCATCTTTTCTCTCTTATATATATATATATGTGTGTGTGTGTGTGTGTGTGTGTGTGTGTGTGTATTACAGGTGCCTAGTCATAGGGGCATCAGGCTTGAATCTTTGGACTATTGACGTGCTGCAGCTAGTGTGAGAGTTGCAGGTCTTTGCAGTAAACGACTTCATTCTTGTCTTCTCAGTCTTTTATTTAGTTCTCATTCGGTAGGGCATGTGTGACCCATTTCCAGTTTTTACCTAGTCCAGAGATTTATACTTTTTATTTATGTCAGTATTCAATTTAGTTGGGATTATTTAGTTTATTACATTATCCTAAGATTTGGGATATTTTAATTGGATTGATTTATCTAGCGTGTTCTTTCATTTGAATGGTTTGGTTTTAATACTATGATTTGTATTCGTGAAACTGGTTTCATAGTTAATAATAACAATCGAACTTAATTTGTTAAATTAAACTTTTTGACACTTAGCTTAATTATTTATTAGGTGATTAATAGAGAAAAATTATTTTTCGACAGTGATGCTAAGAATGAACCAACCAGATACTTTGAGTTAATTTAATAAATGACTGATCACCCGATATTTAATTAAGCGGGGTGTCACAGAAAAGTATGTGCGGAGGCATATACAAAGTGAATACATCATACAAATCAATTTTAAACTACTTCATGTAAACTTGATTAAGAATAATCCAATCATTAAAAATCAAAATCAAATGTCCTAGTCGCATGGATACATGAAAGGAATGGGATTCAAACACACCGATATGACACACAATATGTGTAAAATCAAAATACATAAAAATAAAAATCTTTTTAAGTTTATAAAGAATTTTTTCACATGATACCAATTTGAAAAAACTAACTCAAAAGACAAACAAAATCTTTTTATATTTTTCTCATTAAGGTCCTCCAAAAAATGTAAAATCAAAATACAAAAGACAAACACGACATAACACTAGTAATAACATGTAACATGAAGCACCAAACAAATGTATGTCAAATATGCAATCATAATCACTTATAACATATAGTATATGATGAATCATGTATAATCAAGTGAGAGTCAAGAAGCCTAACATTTATCTCCACCAAATCGGATATCCTAACCCACATAGGTGTAACGTGATGAACTCAAGCTTGGGGAACCTTGGTGAAACTAGCCTTAATCTTCCTATGACCTGTTCTAAGATCGTAACAAAAATGCCTAAGGTGAACTTTCTTACCACAATGTGTGCAAGTAAAGACGCGAGGAATGTTACCTTTAGGTTGACCTTTTATTACGTCTCTAGCTTTGGTTGGCTCTCTCAAAAGCATGGTCTTCGCTTTAAAAGCAGAAGTATCTATATCATCGAAGCCACTTCCACACTTGTCATTTTTTATTTGGATGGGGACTAGAATTTTATCCAACCTCTTCGACCTAGACTCCAAATTAAATTTGACATTACTCGAGTCTCTCAACTTCTCTTTTAACTTCACAATTCTATACTTGAGCAAAATGTCTAGATTCTTCAAACTTAAGAATCTCATTCTTCAAAGCCTCCATCAAACCATGAAGACCATTTATCTTTCCCTCAATGTACTTGAACTTCTCTTTAAGAGTCCTCCGATGTGCCCTAATATCCTTAATCAATTTACTATTATCATCCCTTATGGTACATTCCTTCACTTAGCTTTTAAATATAACTTGGCCTTTTTTTAACTTCAACGACTCCTCGTATAACATCCTGAATGCCACTCGTAGCTCACTTTCCTCCTCTTATTCTTCTTCTTCTTCTTCTTCTTCTTCTTCTTCTTCTTCTTCTTCTTCTTCTTCTTCTTCTTCTTCTTCTTCTTCTTCTTCTTCTCAATATCTTGAGAACCTAAAGATCGAACCTCAGAACCGTCATGCACATGATCATCTTAATGGGAGAAGACATTTCAATTAATCCCACATGATTGTCCATGAATGCAGTATAGTTGTGATCAATGGGGGAATCAACTTCCTGTTCCGACTCACTGCCACTAAGGGGGGTACTGTATACCTTTGGTTTCTTACTTTCCTCCCTTAATCTAGTGGGACATTCACGAGAATAATGACCAAAACTTTATCATTCAAAACACATGTATCTATCATCCACCTTCTTAGTACCATATCTATTCTTCCTATCACGATAAAAAAAGTTCTTAGGTTTCTTTTCAAAACTCTTCTCCAAGCTCTTTTCATCTCTAAGCTTCGAAAACTTCTTGAACTTCTAAGAAAATCTAGATATTTCTTCAGATATAGCTCATCGCCACTATCAGAATTTGACATGTCCTCCTTTTGGGATTTCAAAGCAAGGCCATTCTTTTCATTTTTCTTTGGAGGACACATATTCATCTCATAAGTTTGAATATCACCAACAAGTTCTTGGATTCTCATAGCATCAACACCACCTAGGGAATTTAGGACCGTGACTTTTGAGTTAAATCTTCAGGGAATAACCTTAAACTTTTTCGTACAACTCAAGATTCACGAATCGGCTCACCTAAGTTAAACGAGGAGTTAACAATATCCGATAATTTGGCGTTGAACTCATCAAAAGACCCATTCTCTGACATCTTAATCGTCTTAAAATTTTTCGTAAGATTTTGTAACTTAGAAACCCTAATAGTATTTGTTCCCTCGTGTGTAGATCATAAAATATCTGAATATCCTTAGCTCTATCACAAGTCATAATTCATATAAACTTTTTAGTGCTCATAGTATAAAAAATAGTTTTCACACCCCTAGAATTAAAATTCAAGGCATTCTATTTACTCATTATCCAGGTGGCATACACTTTATGAGCACCACCTTCAATGGGAGGAGTCCACCCATACTCAACAGAGTTCCAAACGTTCTCATCTTTTTATTTTAAGAAAAATTGTATTCGAGCCTTCCAATAAGGATAGTTTGACCCATCATGGAGGCCGACCAAAATGCATCTAATACCTAAATAAACACTAAACAACATAACAAACTAGTGTAACCCGCTCTGATACTAATTCGAGAAATCTAGTGTGCCCTAGGGTTTGTACAGAAAAATATCACCAAATTTAATTTTCACGATTTTTAATAAACTTTGCACCGAAACAAAACCACAAGTGT
Organism: Sambucus nigra; assembly: GCA_949130495.1. NCBI lineage: Eukaryota > Viridiplantae > Streptophyta > Magnoliopsida > Dipsacales > Adoxaceae > Sambucus > Sambucus nigra. Next base: position 412,876,659 of record OX422223.1, read on the forward strand.
TGTGTAAAATAATTTCACCAGTTTTAGTCTTGATTTAAGAATGCATCTAGGTGATAGTAAGCAAGAATAAAATAAGCAAATCACAACACAACGATGTACGAGAAAAATCCTCAATGGTAAAAACCTCTAACGGCCCATCCACACGATTCCATTTTGATATAGGTCTGTTTACTAGAACTTAGACTTACTCACAGACTCGACGCCTTCAAGCCTTGATGAAATTTTTTATTCCTTCTAACCTTCTTCGTAGCCTCTGTGAAATGCCTTCCAACAGCCAAAAATTCAGGCACGTTCCCACATCTCGATGTCTTACTGATTTTACTTATCTCGGGACCAGTCCAGCCACCTCTCAACACAAACACGGTTTCCACCATTCAAAATGCTCACAGTATGTAGATCAAACCAGTATGGTGTAACACAGAAGAGATCTCAAACAGACATATCTACGTATGATTCTTGAATCTCAAACGTGGGTGTAAACTAGGGTTTGGGAGGCACATGATAAATCTTAAAAAATTATTTATGTAAAACCCTCATATAGAAACTGATGCCAAACCTAAGTATTTATAGAAAATACAAAATTTGAGGCGGCACATTTTTTGAGGCAACTCGTTCGAATGAAAACACATAGTTCGTTTGAACAAAAATGATATCTCATTCAAACCAACTAAAACCTTGTTTGAACGAACATGCCAATCTCATTCGATACATCTTCGAACGAGATTCGAACTATATATATCCGATCAACATAAATGTCTTGTTTGATGTTCATTTGAAGGTCATTCTAATGACATTCACATCTCATTCGATTGAACTACATAAACTAGTTTAAACGAACTAAAATCAAAAATATTTTTCTTTCAAATATCCATTTTACCAAAAGGCCTCAAACAAATTTCGTAAATAACATCCAAACGTATCCAGGGATCAAACAAAAATATGTATTCATATCTTTATTGAGATCCCTCGAATGTAAAAGACAAAAACCTGGCACGCAATCGAATGTAATCTCGATGTAGATTTATCTTTGTTGCATAGTCTTCAAACACGCATCATAGGCTCGAAGAAACACACAACTCAAGTCCTTATCGATGACTCAAACAAGTTTTATCCAAGCATGGAATTAAGCCAATGCATACAAAGTGACTCGATTCGAAATTTTTTCCTTACAAATCTCTCCAAATTGATTTCCACACTATATCAAAACCAATAAAATATATTCCGAAATGATTAATCTTTACAAAACGATTCAAGAACATAAGGTGGGGTGATCTTGGTATTATTTAAGCAAAAATTGGAGGGTCATTTGATAAAAATCCTTCAACACTTCTTTATTTAACGTTTAGTCCAATTTTGTTTCTTACAAAAAGTATATCACCATATAAAACAACACAAAGCCTATCTCTTTTCTAAAGCTTAAAGGCTAAACTCTAACCGCAAAAACTTTAAATCTGACTAAAAATTAAAATTTACATAAAACATATTTTTTTACTTTAATTTATTACTAATTTTTGATTTTATAATTTAATGCAAATTAATTAATTTATCAGACATTAGTACGTTATTCGTTGCTAAATGTAAAAAATTTCCACTAAAAGTGATATTTGGTGACATTTGGTTATGAAGAATATACTAAAGCTTGATAAACTGATTAATTTATATTTATGTCTTAAAAAAAGTAATGTATTAAAGTAAAAAAAACAAAAAACCAAAAATCACCCCCACCCCCAAAAGAATATAACACGAAAATAAAAAAGAAACTAGTTGAAAGATAAAATAATAAGGCAGACTAAATGTAAATATACTTATTTTATAATGGTTGAAGATGGATTGTCCTAGAATTCAATCTATAGTATTTTGTCTATTTTAGTTGATTAAAAAAAAGATAAAAAAGAAAGAGTTATTCTCTTATTGGTAGAAAATGTCTCTCCCATTTTATTATATACGAGTCTCATTGGAAAAGATTGTTCTTATTTAAATCTCATTGACTAGACAACCATTAATTGGGGCATACCTTTAAAATATAGGTCCTTTACTGTTTGGAGTCCAGTAGTTTTCACTATTTTCTCATTGCAGTACACTCTAGTGTACCCAATTGAGAAAATAGCAAGCTTTTAAAAAAATGCGGGGCTTGACCGAGGCATGGAGGTCAAGCCTTAAGTTCGTAAAAAGGCATTTAGGCCTTTATTTAATATATTTTAATATTTTTTAACCATAATAAGGCTATTAAAAGTACTAAAATTGTACATACCTTAAAAATATGTCTAAATATTTGCAAATTAAAATACTATTTTTTTAAATACCAAAGAAAAATGCGCATTTTTCACGCTTTATCCCAAAAAACGTTGACCATCGTTGACTGCGCCTTAATACACGCCTTGGGACAAAACTTGGCATTTGTAAAAGGTCCTGCCTAGGTGCATTTTTTAGAACACTTATGTATTAATAATCGATAATTAATAATTAATACTGTAACAAGCCCCATTTTCTCACATAAAGGGTGGCCACGCATGATACGCCGAAGATGGGGCTTGCCGATCAATTAATACCATTCTTATCACAAAGTAATATAAATATTGTTATTTCAAAGGACGATAGTTTAAAATTTATGAATATTTCCTTGACAATAATTAAACTAAAACCAACACTAAGTAAATAACAAATCCAACAGTAAGTAAAAATCACAACTCCAACATAATGTAAATAAAAAAATAAATCTCGTGCTTATTCCCTTACAAATGTTTCCAAATAAAATAACTAAGACTAGAAAAACATCTAAACTAGAGCCAATAATTTGAAAGGCTGCTAAGCATGAGGGATCGCAAGGCTGATGCAACAACTATCACACTATCCCTATCTAGAAATAACCCGGGGGGAACGTTTAAATTTAGGTCAAAGCCCGAGGTGTGCAAAAATTAACTTATTTAACTTATGACACAGTAATACATTCGATGCAAAAATACATATTCCCCCTTAGTCACTCACATACATTTAACACCTCACCCCTCATCTAAGCGTGATATTATTCGCATCCCAATAAATCCCAAATAATAACCATGACAACGCGTCAAATTAATAACAATGGCAAAATGATTTAAGTTTATCGTCTAATTTAATTATCAATACCCGTGATATCCCAGTCTCATAGTTTTTCACATAAATGGCAGAAACATCTAATATGCATTAAAGAATCCCAATTATAATTTATGTCCATATTCTTAGATATTTCAGTTTATCTCATATAAAGTCCGGGTAATTATATATATGTCATTTATATATATATATGACACACAAGGGCATCTACCACTCTATCGGCAAGTCCAGAAGGAGTCCCTTATGCTAAGCGGACATCACAAAACACACATAAGTGGGGGAGGTCCCTACGCAGGGCACCTGTACATGGCCCATACCTAGAAATGACACAGGAAGGGTCAGCGACAACACCTACCTCTCATAGGTGGAGCCTCCATGTAGCACCTATATGACCTACACATAATTAAGCCCACCTGCACCGACGTGTGGTACCCGATCCGAACGTATGAACCCCCGAGCCGATACGACAACCCACTAGTATGTCCATATAAATACATAATAGTACATATTATTATCTCGTATAATATGTATTGATAATTACTCTATAATTACCATAAATGTCCAACTAAAATCTATAGCATTTTTCATTTATACCGTCTAATAAATTATTAATTCCATTCCACAAAATAATTACTTAACCAACTAGTTATTTGTAATTATTATCAACTAAATACGGGCTTATCATTTCTCATTCAGTTAATTAAAGTCTCCCTCTTTAATTTGTCTTTTACTCTTATTCAATAACTAAACTGATATTAATAAACAAACCACCCCAGGCCAATACCCATTTCCACCAAGCCAAAAATCATTTCTATAAGAAGATTTAATCTGAGACCCGAGCGTAAAAAGTAACGAAAAGTCAAAAGTCCCACCACGTCACTCGAACGACTTGGGGGCTCATTTGCGCGACATAGCCTGTCGCTCGAACGACATGCAACGTCGTTTGAGCGACCCCTTGTCTTCTTCCCTCCGCCGTATCTCAATCTCAGTTCTTCCCAAATCAACATTTTCAAACCCAAAAAGTATACGAAGCCCATAATTCATAACCTACTGACATAAATCCAACCTCAATCAAATTCATTATGTTTACCCATTCTTAATGATTTATACCTTCGAAATCTCCAACAAAGTTTATTTCACAACATGAGGTATTTATTAAAGGCTCTATATTATGATTTCAGTCTGTTAATTAACATTTTAATGTCTATATCAATTCATCAACATATCCCAAACTTAATTACAAAAATTCTATGGATTCTACCACCAATTTTTAGATTTACGATACCTAATTTCTGGGACAAATTCTATATAAAAATCAGTCCTATACATGTGTTGTTCATCATTAAATCAATCATATTCAATTCTAAATTCTAGATTTTAAAGGGGTCATTACTTGCATCAAGAAATATATTAAAAAGCATAAATTAAGTAGGAGAATTCTTTCCTTAAAATTTGTAGGAGAAAGCGTCTTGGAATTCCCTTTGTTTTCCCTTTGTTATTATCCCCTTTCTTCTCTTTTTGGTATTTCTCCTTTCCTCTCCCGTAACTGTTGTTTTAGGTTTTCTCTAATTATAGTGAGAGAGTGGTTTTCCCCCACTTAAACACTTAATAAGTGTCTAATCCCGAATGGGACCTAAAACCCAAATGGACCCGAATCCGTAATCTAATTAGCTCAGAAGCTCCCCAACCTATATACAATTTACCCGGGACTATTTTTAAATGTCGAACACACCTAAATGAGCCTTTAATGCTTCCAAAAATGCGTCCCAAATGTTTCTATTTCACTTAGACATTTTATTATGTTAAAACGACACGCGCCCATAAATTTATTTGTGTGATATATTTTTCACTCGCAAGCCCATTATGTCCAACTGAGTTCTATATTTATGTAATCATGAATAATTTTTTATTTAAAATTAAAATTTTTACTCGCTTAAATTTTAAATCCTCCTAATTTAATTTATTCTCAAAATAAATTCAAAATCATTAAATTCTTTTATGTCGAAATATTTTATTCTAAAATTACGGCGTATTACAAATACAAAATGATTCAATATAATAAATGTATTTTGCACCTTTCAAATGGAACGTATAAAATTTTGTTCGGAAGTCGGTTGACAATGTTAGGCTTTTTTTGGACGAGAGGTAGAGATGTTTGGGATATAGTTTGTCTTTTGATTATTTTGGATGAGATATTAGTCAGATTTGTATAAAAAGTCTTTAAAAGGTGATATCGTTTCACTTAATCAGTTTTGTTTTAGAAAAAAAAACTGCGCCTTAAAGCTTTTACCAAGGCATGAAAGGATTAAAGCGGGGCGTTTCTTTCAAGCCTCAAGCCTAGGCGCACCTTTTAAAACACTGAAAAATAGTGAGAACTACTGGATCTCCAACAGTAAAATTCCCTTAAAATACCTACTTTTAATTGTATCAAAATACCCCCAAACTTAACTCATCTGAATAACGTTCACAATTTCTCTCTTTCTCTCCATACCACACTACCCAAACTATGTCTTCGTCTCTTTCTCACCCACAACGACACACAACTGATAGTTCCATCGTTACGGTATGATTTTTCTCACCTGCTCTCTATTTATGCCTCCATCTTTATATGTATTGGGGGTTTCTTGATGTTTATTTCGGCGATTTCATTTGATTTCAAGGTAGTGGGGTAGGTTGATGGATGGTTGTGAGTGAGTGGTTGGATGATGATGACAAAGGTAAGGATTATGATTTTAGTGCGTGGATTTACAACTTTTTGGGGTTAGTGGCGTAGAAAGGTCGGAACAATGTTTTGGTCTTGGTATTCTGTTATGTTATTAAGATAGTAAATATTTACTATTTGCACATTTTTCTAGTGAAAAATTGTTATATAGACAGTAGAAATTTATTGTTTATTTATTTTTATTTGTGATAGAAATTGTTACATTTAGAAAACAACTATCAAAACAACTGTTTATTTAGTTTGTTAAGGAGTATTATAGTAAATATTACTTTTCAATTTGACATTTTTTCTTCTATTTTTTCCTTTGTGTTATTTTGAAGGGTAAATATTACTAATAGTGTAAATATTTACTATTAGAGATCAATTCATATTCTTTTCATCTCTTTTTATATTTTGTAGTATAAAGTAATTTTTTTAATGAAAACAAATATTTCACTTGGGGTTTGTTCAAACGGTTAATATTTAATGTCTATAGAAACCTCTAGAACACTATGGTTTTGCTCTGACAATAAATATGTACTGTATTTACTGATCTCACGACTCATAAGTGTTAATCTTCTTCTTCTTCTTCTTCGTGTTTTGTATTTTCGATAGTAAAAATTTACCAAAAATATAGATGTTTTTGTTTGTGTATTGTTCTAATAGTAAATATTTACTCTATATCTTAATTCTTATTCTTCTCCATTTTTTCACGTGCGTTTTTTACTACGATAAATGTTTACTGTATAATTGAATACTTTATGTATGAGTATATTTGTTAACACAATAAATATTTACTATATGCACAATTTTTTCTTTAGAATTATATAGTGTTTATGGATCTTGTTTGATAGATCTCAGTGAGTAGGATTCAAAAACAGTAATTTAAAAAAAAAAGAATTTGTAAATAAAAAGTTATAGAGCTTCAAATTTTTAAAAAAAGGAATAAAAAAGTTCAATCGCTTGATATTTCCTCCCAATGAATATGGATGCGTGGTTAAAAAGGGTATATTTGTTAAATAAAAACTTCAAGATTAGGAATAAGACCTATTTAATGGTTGAATAGTCAATGAGACTAATTTATGAAAGATCTTTCCCTTTTTTAAAGGTTTTAAATGATCCCCTTTGATGTTAAACGTTTAGAACACTTAGCCCAAATGTAAAATAGGTTTAATGAGAACTTTATTCATATTTTGTCTGAACATATTTGCTCTTGATCATTCTTTTGTCTTTTTGTGTATAACTTTAAAATTAAATATCTTTCAAAATATAAGTCCGTTTGAGACAAAATTTATATATTTTAAAAGGTCTCGACGAGATCTATCAAAAGAGACACATGGAGGATATTTAATTTTGAAATTTAAAATTTTCGTCGGAGCACTGACGGAGTCACCAATATATCGTCGGGTACTCGCCAGAGTCACTAGGGTGTCACCTGAGCGTCACCAAAGTTCTTCGGAGCATCGTCGGAGTTCACGGGGTGTCACTGGAGAGATGAAGTGAGTTAAGGTAGAGAGAGAAGAATTAATAGTGAGTTAGTCATGGTAAGAATATTTTAGTTTTATTGTAAAAGAGGAGGGGTTCTCCCTAAACATATTTTGCTTTGGCCCCATTTGGTAAGCGATAAAGTTGACTGAAATATGATTCTTTTCAAACAATCATAGGAAAGTGCAAGATTAGTACGTTTGGTATGAGGTTAAGTTCCATGAGAATGTGTGGCCGAGTGAAATCAGATTATCACCTTGATGGGAAAGTGAGTGGAATCAAAATTCATTTAATATATTTGGGATTCTTACTTTCCGATGAGAATCCATACAGATAAATTTTTTTAAGACATAAACGCCCATAAAAATATTAAATTATTAAAATTTCTGTTAAAATCTAAATATTTATATTGTGAAAACAATTTGATTATTTGAGTTGTATTAGATTTAGACTTGTACAAAATTTATTTAGGCATTTTTTTCTAATCATAGAATAATTTGATTAACTTGTTCTACAATATACACATATCTACAATAAATTACTATACTTATTAAATATTAAAAAATATATATGTATATACTAAAGTAATAAAATTTAAAGGGTATTATGAGTATATATATTATACATTCACAAATCATTTTTCATGTATGAACTAAATATCAAGTTTTGATTCTTAATAAAAATCTATTGATTAATCTTGGGACGAAATGATTCAAAACTTTAGTAAAAGATTTCATGACAATCCATTTTTCATAATCACAATCCACCTAAAATAATGCTGCATTAGATTTTTTGTTTCCAATATTTGACACAAAATAAATTGTGTAATCACCTCTTTTTATTTATTTTATTTCATTTATCTCACGCGGCATTGATGAGCCTGCAAAACAAAATGTGTAAATCTGCAAATTTACCACCTGAGACTAAACGGCATGGGTTTGGCCAAGTCGAGGTATAAACCTTCACAAGTGTACTTATTTAATTAGATTTAATTGTCAATATTTTCTCAAACTTAACACCTTATTTTATTCACATAATTTAGGTACAAGTTCCCATTTATTCTAACTCTGTGTCAACGAAAATATATTTTTCTAATGTGTTAACTATGGATTGGACCCCCCCGGCTGGACATTAGGTCAACGAGAGTGAAAGGATGGAAATAAAGAATCTTTTTGTTTTTTTCTTGAAGCGGAGAAAATGACCCCTGCACCTATTATATTATAAAAATATATAGAATGATTATAGTAAAAATAAAAATAATTAAAAACAAATTTCTTTGGATGAATTATGCTCAAACTCCGGTATTAAGTTAGTGTCAGTTGCATTACACTCCAAATCCGTCAATTCTTCATTTAAAACGTTTGTCGACATGAATTTTATTTAGTTGACTGGGTTTTTAATCAATTTTATATATTGAAAAGTTGAAAAGAAAAAGAAAAGAAACGGAAAATAGAAAAATTTGCCTATGGATGTACGCTAAAATTGATTGGAGCGACACATATTTATATTTAGATGGGGATTTTCACAAATATATTCTTTATAATTTAGGATTTTCACAAATTTAACACTTATATCTCTATCTCTACTACTTAAAAAGAGGGAAGTTCCTCTTTAAATCTTAAAGTACTAAACTATCCTCATTAAATTAACATTTTCTATCATACCCTTAATATTAGTCTCACATATTTATTAAATTAAAATCATTACATGAATCTTAACTTGATACGTTCTCTCTCCTAATACATTCATCTAACAAAACTTTCAAATACATTCATCTTGAAACCCTAAAAATCAAAAGTCAGCTGTCAATATTTCTTCATTTTCCCATCAGATTCATATTTGCCATAAAAAATATGCATTTGTTAATTTCAAAGCAAATACATAATTTTTGTAATTATATCTATCTCATTCATGAATATTGTCTCTCTTTTGTACTCAAATTTTGTATTTTCAATTCTATTCACGTTTTATAATAATTCTAAATTCAATGTTAATTTCAGAAAAATTATATATATATTTTCTTAAGTTAAGGAATTACCATTGTTGATGTAAAAAATTAGATTACTCTAATAATTCAATCACAGATAAATAAATGAGACAAAATATTTTAAAGTGGTTCAGCCTTATATGAATGGCTTACGTCCACTGTTATGTTATTGCTGAGTGTTTGGGAATTCTCGATTACAAGTACTATCAAGAAATTTCGGTCCCCCTGAATGAGGGTAATACAATGTAATTATAGCCTTGAGGCTATAATCTGAAAGGGTGATACATTAAATGATATACATATGAAAGGGTAGTTCATTTAATGCTCTTCAAGCGTGTGCGTCAAGATGATAAGCATTCAATGAATAGTTGAACTGTTGATTATCTGGCAATCAATGCTGTGGTCGAGATGCAGCTCGAACCGCCTTAGTTGCTCGCCGTTCAAGAGTTCCGCGTAGCGTTGGAGTTCCTCGGAGTATACTTGTTGCTCAGAGTAAATCTGACTTGGTCGGGAAAATAGACTTCCTCGTTGCTATTGTGCCACGTAGATCGACACGTGTCTTCTTGTGATTCGTCTATATCAGCATACTAATTTTGGTATCAACAACCATGTTCACACCTTATTAGATTACTGTTTTTTATGCATTCATATGTATTTCCCAGGTAGAGATGTTTGCATTCATGTTTATTTCTTAAAGATTCTAAAAATTCTTAAAACACTCTAATAGTTACTATTTTGGAACTACTGACTTTTTATTTTTATAAAACAAATTTTGTAACTATTAGAATTTTTGTAACAATTTTCTTTAAACACTCCCATGCTTGTATTTTACTTGAAACAATTTTTTTAAATAAAATCTTTAGGCACTTAAAAAATTGTTTAAACTGTTTTTTTGTACATTTTATTTTAAATATTTTATAATACCACATATACATATCGCTGACGCGTACCAACATACTAAAAAAATGGTAACAGCTTTTTAAATAAAAAAAGTTTTTAAAACTATCATAACAATTTTGATAAAAAATGGTTATTCTTTAATTTAAAAAAATAAAATAAAAATAGTTTAAAATATTATTCTTTATTGAAAAAAAAATTAACAAATAAAAAAGTATTAGCCGAATATATATTTTTTTAACCTAAATTTTTCAAACTATTTTCATTATGTCATAATTGTTGGATTCATATATATGGGAGACTAGATAGATACGTATATAGCACTGTTCTAAAAAACCCGCCTAGGCTTGAGAGAAACGCCCCGCCTTAAGATTTTGACGCCTTATGCTTGGTAAAACCCTTAAGACGTACTTTTTCTCTAAAAACAACAATGCTTTAGTGAAACGATATCCCCTTTTAAAGATTTTTTTACAAACCGAACCATTATCTCATCCAAAATAATCAAATAGTATTTTTATTTGCAAATATTCAGACATATTTTTATGATATGTACAATTTTAGTATTTTAATAGCCTTGTTATGGTTAAAAAATATTAAAATATATTAAAAAGACCTAAACGCCTTTTCACGCCTTTTTACGCCAAAGCCCGCCTAGGCTTCTAAGGCTTAAGGCTTGGCCTCCACGCCTCGATCACGTCCCGCGTTTTTTAGAACCTTGTATATAGAGAGAGAATGAGGGTGGGTATGACATTGATTTTATAGGTTGCGACCTAAATTGTTGAGTATAATGAAGATGGTGGCACATATTGTCCCATTTATTTAGTCTTGAAAATTTAGCACTTGGCAAAATACTATCGTCTTTCGCCTACATCGGAGAGAAGATTTTTTCCCACATGATTAATGTCGGGTACATCTGATTGGTAAGTTATAAAAATGGTGAATAACATTTTAATTTTTTATGGTAGTAAGAAAAAAAGACAAGTGGTTAGGTACCCAATTAATAAAGTCAATGATGAGAAATCTATTTCTTTGGTACGGTAGAAAAGTAGACCAATATCAAGTCGAAAGCATTAGAAAATAATCCACCAACTTAACGGAAAATAATGTGACCGGTGGTTTCGACTGTAATATTTGCCTAGACATGGTTCAAGACCCTGTAACCACCTCTATTGTTGCCCCTGTATTTACAAATGGATTCATTACCCAAGTGTATCTGCTGAAATCCAAGATCATCAACAATCTCAATACCCTGTGTGCAAGCCTGAAATTACAGAATAAACCTTAATACCACTCTACGACCACAGTCAAACCAAAAAAAGCATCCGAAGATAAAGTCCCACACGGGGATTTAGTCATACCACAAAGGCCTTCGAGTCCTAAGTAGGATTTAGTCATCAGCCGATATCGTCCACATGCATGACACACTAGCACAGCAACAGCTGCTGCTGTTACTTACAAATACCTGTCAGTTGGCTGCCACGGGGAGTAAGCACGGATGAATAACTAAGCAAGAATAAGAATATCTTATATAGTTTCCAGTTGAATGGAGGTTTGGTTTTGGAGGTAATGATTGATGCTTCGTACTAGGTACTTTATGTTATATTCTAACAAAACAGATTCTACATAATATGTTGCAAGTATTTTTATTACTTTGTCCTTCACAGATTTGCAGTGAAAGATTAATATCTGAAAACGACCACACATGCAACGCACATGCGCACAACTAGTATTACAAAAAATCATGAATACATAATAAATTTCACGTACAAATTATAATTTTTTTTAGAAAAATTACAAATTCTTGTACACCCTACTAAATTTAATGTGTACATCACTGAAAAATTAGTTATATATTAATAGTGTCGTTAACAAAAAAAATTGCCCAAGGAGTTTAGCCAAAAAAATAATTTATATTTTTTCAAAATACAAGGGGAGGAGTGGAAATTTTCTACCTTTAGTACTACGAATATGGAAATTCATCTCTAGAACTAATATGTTTAATTAATTTTATATGTTTAAATACATAGGTTCTCAATTGAATCTTGTATGGTTTTAGGTGACACTTTTATGAATAGAAATATATAAAAGTGATATTTCATATTTGTTTTTTTAATAATAAATTTTAACTTAATTTAAAGGAAAAAATAGGGATATTGTGCCATTACACAACCCCTCAAAAACATAGAAAAATTTAAAATCTACTTAATTTTACACCAGGATTCTTTTCATATTCATTTCAACCACATATTTTAAACATAATTAACAATGATTTTTTTGTTTATTTAAGAATATTAGAAACTTTTGCTATGAAAAGGAAACTACATATCTTTTTGATAGCATATGAAAAGGAAACTACATATTGATTGTCATTGACAACTGTACTGACTTGGAGCCTTAGAAATTGCATAGTGCATCAGTTCCTAATCCAAGGACAATACTGTGAGCATCTTCATCTTCAAGAATAAAAAAAAGATTGATTGTTGACATAGGTTCGGATATTTTCACCAAAATTTTTTCTCAAAAATATCCGGTGTTTTTTTTATTTTGTTTGGTAAGATATTTTTCTCTCACGAGGTGTCCGGATCAATGTACGCGCACCTCGATTAATTCTCGCTCGCGGTTCGTCGCTTTCGCTGACCAATCATTATTTTGATACTGTCAGGGATCAAACTGGGGACCAAACCCAATTTATCCCCAAACAGTGTCTCAGTGCCAACCTTATACCACTGGACCAAGAGGCTTGGTTCAGTGTTTTCTTTTATAAAACACCGTATAAATACATAATATTTATATCAAATATCAAATAAACACAATATCATATTAGTATTGTCCCATATAAAAAAATAAATAAATTAAATCTCACTTTTTTTATTTCCTCTTTTTAACTTTCCTCCCAAACCTCTCTCTCAACCTTGCGAACTCAATTATAGACCCATTTAACAAATCCTATTACGGTAATATATTAAATAAAAAAGGAAATGAACAAACTATGGTTTTAAAAAAATAAAAAATAATTCTGCGAACTTTGAACCTACGGTTGAACGTCGTCGTAGGTGTTGGTCTAACTCGTCCAAGTTCACCGTATGTGGGTTTATTTCGATCGCATCCCACCGTGATTTTTATTTGTTTTGGTTGCTTTCCATTGTAATCTACTTACCACGACCACTTGCTACCGTAACAATTATTTTTACGGCCAATTCCAACCGTGAAAAAATATGTTACGATTACACTTCACTGAAACTACTCATCACTTATGGCGACGGGGGGCCGTAAGTACATCAAACCTAGTTTTTTTTAATCCGATCTTTTTTTTTATAAATAATTTTAAACATTATATACTTTGTAGAGGTGTTTTGAGAACTATTACAATGTATTTTTAAAGTTGGGGGACAAATGAATAAGGTGAAATAGTTAGGTTATTTTGGAGTTGAAGAGTTTTGAGATTTTGTATTATGTGGTGTTGAGTTTGTCATGTTAGTATGTGTGTAATTTTTATTTATTTATTTAAGGGTATATTAGACATTTTGAAAGGAAAAAGAAGGTAAAAAACTTTTGGGTGTGATAAGTAAAATTTGTATTTGATTTTTATGCGGTTTTTGGACTAAATTTTTTGGTACAAATATCAGGACCCGTTGACATATTTGTTTGTATATATATATATACTCACATACACACACATGCGTGTACATGGGCATATACGGAGGAATTCTCTTAAGGAGACTTTAAAAAAGGATCAATTTATTAAATTAGTAAATGAAGGAATATTTTAATCTAGTTTGATATACATGATTTTTTTTTTAGCATACTATGAGGTGTTCGAGTCAGTTTACGTGCACCTCGACTAATCCCCATTCGCGGTTTGTGGCTTTCGCTGGCCAAGCATTATTTTGACAACACCAGGAATCGAACTGGAGACCAAACCCAATTCACCTCCAACACTATTCCAGTGGCAACCTTATACTACTGCGCTAAGAGGTTTGGTTGATATACATGATTTCAATAGTATAAGAATGTGTGAGATGATTGTCAAAAGTTTTAACAATAAAAAATGAGTGTGGCTATTCCCACACCCTAAAATGCCTCCCCCACATCCTTTTAACAAATCCAACATATAAGGACCAAAATATCCTCTCCTCTTACATTAAAACATAACATCATTTTAAGTATTTAAATATAATAAAATTTAAAAATATAAATAAATTATTTTTATTGAACAAAAAATAGTTTTTAAAAATAATGATAAAAAAACCCTGTCGTGGGATTATTTCAATTTCATATAAAACTCACATACATATAAAACTGTTTTTATATAAATATATAGTTTTTATATATAACTTATATATATATATATATATAACTGTTATATATTAACTCGGTCCAAGTTCACTGTATGTGGGTTTATTTCAATTTCATCCCACTATGGTTTTTGTTTATTTTGGTTGTTTTTCACTGTAATGCACTTTCCACGGCCACTTTCTACTATAACAACTATTTTTACGACCACTTTCAACCGTAGAAACATATGTTACGATTATTAACACCTGCTCAATCTAGTAGCTACCACATGCAGGCAGTTACCAAACCTTAAGTCGTGGGATGCATGATACGAGGAGAAAACATGTAACTAGACAACAATTGCATAATTCAATAAAACGTGGAAGTTGAAATGTAGTGCTTTAGTGAAGCAAAAGAGAGAGTGTTTTGGTTTTTGAGAGAGAAAAGAGTTTTGAGGCCTGATATAAGTGTCGAACCATTGATGGCCAAATGCTTTGTTGAATTTGCCATGAAGATGGTTGTTGTGTTTCACAAATTCAGATAGACACAAACAAACATATAATGAGGAGAGAAAATAAAAGAGAGTCGAGAGAGTGGTGAGGGAGGTGATAAGGGTCTTGAAGTCCAACCGGAGGCCTTTGAAGACGTGAAAATAAATTCCGCCGAGGAGAGTGGGTGGCCCACTGCACTGAGTTCATCTGAAATGGCCTTGGCTTTGTGAGAGCAAATGAGCATGCTCACAATTAGTTTATCTTGTTGGATCCATGTAGCAGCTAATGAGCGAGCTGTAGGGCAGGGGTAGCTGCCATCAACATATTGAACAGGTTTTGACCATATAAAATTGGCTCCATCTGTTTTTCAATGAAGATAATTTTTGTTGTCCAGTTTGAGAGATACAAAGTGAGTTGAGTTTGAGAAATTGATAAGTGGGGAGGGGGGGGGGGGGGGGGGGGGAGAAAATTTAGTGCTCGAATTTGGAGAGAGATTGGACCCGACATTTGCCATGTATGGCTCTAATTACAGGCCAGTTGTGAAGATAACAAAAGAGATGAAGTTGAGAGAGGAAAATAAGAATTTCCCAATGAAACTAAAAAATTGTTGTGGCCTAACATAAAGCCAACAATAACTGACAATTTACTTCAACTAATAAGAAAATAAATCACAAGAAAAATTCAACACGGAGAAAAAACATGTAACTACACAACAGTTCCAGAATTCAACAAAACGTAAAAGTTAAAATGTAGTGCTTTAGTGGAGATCAACAGTTATAACCTTTGTATAGCAGTTTATAAGTTGTAAAATGTCTTGTATAAAATAAACAAGCCTAACAACTTTCTGCGTGCAATATTAATCAAGAAGAATAGAAACCTTTTTGTTGTTCTCTTTTATCTCTATGTTGCAGCACTGTTATTATTATAGAACCATCCTGCTTTACTGTTGCGAATAAAGACCCTCAATGACGCCATGCTATGTCGACTGAAATCAACGCCCTTCTTCAAAATAAGACATGGACACTCGTTCCTCCTTCGTCCAATATGAACATCATTGGAGGCAAATGGGTTCATCGTGTCAAACGTAAATCTGACGGGTCCCTCGAACGATATAAAGTCCGATTAGTAGCTGCAGGCTTTCACCAAGAATACGTCCTTAATTTTCATGAAACCTTTAGTCCCGTTGTAAAATCTACAATGATTCACACCGTCCTCTCAATAGCTGTCTCCAACAATTGGTCTATCTCTCAATTAGATGTCAATAATGCATTCCTCCATGGGTTTCTAACTGAGAGCGTTTTTATGGAACAACCACCTGGCTTTAAGGATCTCACTCGGCCCCTACATGTGTGTAAACTATCTAGGTCTCTTTACGGTCTCAAAGAAGCACCTCGTGTTTGGTTTCATCGGCTTACACAATATCTCCTCACTCAAAATTTTATTGGATCCAAAATCGACTCCTTACTCTTCATTTACAAAGATGGCGCTAACCTTGTCTTTTTTCTCATCTATTTGGATGATATCCTAATCACCGGAAATAATTCCAACATCATTCAATCTCTTATTAATTCACTCGGCACTGAATTTTCTATTAAAAACCTTGGTTCTCTTAATTACTTCCTTGGCATTGAAGCCACCCCCACCCCCTCTGGCCTCCACCTCTCTCAACATCGCTATATACGTGGTCTCTTAAACAAACAAGACATGTCAAACTCCAAACCACTCACCACTCCCATCTCCACTACCTCTTTCTTAACCAAATCCAATGGCACACCTTTACCCAATCCCACCCCCTGCCGCCAAATTGTTGGAGCTCCTCAATACGCTACCCTTACCCGACTTGATATCACCTTCGCCATCAACAAAGCTTTCCAATTTATGCACTAACCCACAGACATTCATTTGACTCTTGTCAAAATAATTCTTCGGTACCTCAATGCTACACCTTCTCATGGTCTTCAACTCACCAAATCTTCCTCCCTCTAACTTCAGGCTTTCACTAACTCAGATTGGGCTGGTTATATTGATGATAGAAAATATACCAGGGGCTTTGCTATTTATTTGGTCTCTAATATCATATCATGGAAATAAAATAAACACAAAACGGTGTCTCGCTCCTCTACGGAAGTTGAATACAAATCTATGGTTGATTTCACGGCTGAACTCATATGGCTCAAATCACTTTGTTAAGAACTTGGATTATCCCTTAACAAACCTGCCATCTTATGGTGTGATAATCTTGGTGCCAAATACTTATCTGTCAACTCAATTTTTCATGCTCGAACATGTTGAAATAGACTTTCATTTCGTTCAGGATCAAGTTGCTAATAGAATATACAAGTTCAAGTTATCTATACCCATGCTCAGATCGCAGACATTTTTACAAAAGGTCTTACTACGTCCAAATTTGCCTTTCTTCGTGACAAGTTGAATGTTGGTCCTCAACCACCATCCACTTATGGGGGAGTATTAACACCTACTCAATCTAGTAGTTGCCACATGCAGGCAATTACCAAACATGTAACTACACAGCAGTTCCAGAATTCAACAAAACGTGGAAGTTAAAATTTAGTGCTTTAGTGGAGATCAACACTTATAACCTTTGTATAGCAGTTTATAAGTTGTAAAATGTCTTATATAAAATAAACATGCCTAACAGCACTCTGCGTGCAATATTAATCAAGAAGAATAGAAACCTTTTTGTTGTTCTCTTTTATCTCTATACTACAGCACTGCTATTATTACAAAACCAACCTATTTTACTGTTGCAAATAAAGACCCTCAATGGTGCCATACTATGTCGACTGAAATCAACGCCTTTCTTCAAAATAATACATTGACACTCGTTCCTCCTTCGTCCAATATGAACATCATTCGATACAAATGGGTTCATCGTGTCAAACGTAAATCTAATGGGTCCCTCGAACGATAGAAAGCCCGATTAGTTGCTAAAGGCTTTCACTAAAAATACGTCCTTGATTTTCATGAAACCTTTAGTCCCCTTGTAAAATATACAATGATTCTCACTGTCCTCTCAATAGCCATCTCCAACAATTGGTCTATCTCTCAATTAGATGTCAATAATGCATTCCTCCATGGTTTTCTAACTCAGAGCGTTTTTATGGAACAACCACCTGGCTTTAAGGATCTCACCCGACCCCATCATGTGTGTAAACTATCTCGGTCTCTTTACGGTCTAAAACAAGCATCCCGTGCTTGGTTTCATCGGCTTACACAATATCTCCTCACTCAAATTTTTTGTCTCCAAAATCGACTCCTCACTCTTCATTTACAAAGATGGCGCCAACCTTGTCTTTTTTCTCATCTATGTGGATGATATCCTAATCACCGAAAATAATTCCAACATTATTCAATCTCTTATTAATTCACTCGGCACTGAATTTTCAATTAAAAACCTTGGTTCTCTTAATTACTTCCTTAGCATTGAAGCCAACCCCACCCCCTTTGGCCTCCACCTCTCTTAACGTCGCTATATACGTGATCTCATAGAAAACAAGACATGTCAAAATCCAAACCACTCACCACTCCCATCTCCACTACCTTTTTCTTATCCAAATCCAATGACACACCTTTACCCAATCCCATCCCCTACCACCAAATTATTGAAGCTCTTCAATACGCCACCCTTACCCGACCTGATATCACCTTTGCCGTCAACAAAGCTTGCCAATTTATGCACTAATCCACAGACATTCATTTGACTCTTGTCAAAAGAATTCTTGGGTACCTCAATGCTACACCTTCTCATGGTCTTCAACTCACAAAATCTTCCTCCCTCGAACTTCAGGCTTTCACTGACTTAGATTGGGCTGGTTGTATTGGTGATAGAAAATCTACCGGGGGGCTTTGCTATTTATTTGGGCTCTAATCTCATATCATGGAAATCAAAGAAATACAAAACGGTGTTCCGCTTCTCTACTGAAGTCGAATACAAATCTATGATCGATGTCATGGCTGAACTCATATGGCTCAAATCACTTCTCCAAGAACTTGGATTCTCCCATAACAAACCTCCCATCTTATGGTGTGATAATATTGGTGCAAAATACTTTTTTGACAACCCGGTTTTTCATCCTCGAACCAAACATGTTGAAATAGACTTTCATTTCGTTCGGGATCAAGTTACCAATAGAAATCTACAAGTTCAAGTTATCTCTACCCATGATCAGATCGCAGACATTTTTATAGAAGGTCTTACTACGTCCAAATTTTCCTTTCTTCGTGACAATTTGATGATTGGTCCTCGACCACCATCCACTTACGGGGGAGTATTAACACCTGCTCAATCTATTAACTGCCACATGTAGGCAGTTACCAAACCTTAAGTCGTGGGATGCATAATAGGAGGAGCAAACGTGTAACTACACAACAGTTCCAAAATTAAACAAAACGTGGAAGTAAAAATGTAGTGCTTTAGTGGAGATAAACAGTTATAACCTTTGTATAGCAGTTTATAAGTTGTAAAATGTCTTGTATAAAATTAACATGCCTAACAGCACTCTGCGTGCAATAGTAATCAAGAAGAATAGAAACCTTTTTGCTGTTCTCTTTTATCTCTATACTGTAGCACTATTATTTTACATAACCAACCTGCTTTATTGTTGAGAATAAACACCCTCAATGGTGCCATGCTATGTAGACTGAAATCAACGCCCTTATTCAAAATAAGACATGAACAATCGTTCCTCCTTCGTCCAATATGAACATCATTGGAGGCAAATGGGTTCACCGTGTCATGCGTAAACCTGATGGGTCCCTAGAACGATATAAAGCCTGATTAATAGCTAAAGGCGTTCACTAAGAATACGACCTTGATTTTCATTAAACCTTTAGTCCCGCTATAAAATCTACAATGATTCGCACCATCCTCTCAATATTCGTCTGCAATAATTGGTCTATCTCTCAATTAGATGTCAATAATGCATTCCTCCATGGTTTTCTAATTGAGAGCATTTTTATGGAACAAACACCAGGCTTTAAGGATCTCACCCGACCCCATCATGTGTGTAAACTATCTCGGTCTCTTTAAGATCTCAAACAAGCACCTCGTGCTTGGTTTCATCAGCTCACACAATATCTCCTTACTCAAAAAAATTTGGCTCCAAAATCGACTCCTTACTCTTCATTTACAAAATGATGCCAGCCTTGTCTTTCTTCTCATCTATGTGGATGATATCCTAATCACCGAAAATAATTCCAACATCATTAAATCTCTTATTAATTCACTCGACACTGAATTTTCTATTAAAAACCTTGGTTCTCTTAATTATTTCCTTGGCATTGAAGCCACCCCACCCCCTCTGGCCTCAACCTCTCTCAAAATCACTATATACGTGATCTCTTAGACAAACATGGCATGTCAAACTACAAACCACTCACCACTCCCATCTCCACTACCTTTTTCTTATCCAAATCCAATGGCACACCTTCACCCAATCCCACCCCCTACCGCAAAATTGTTGGAGCTCTTCAATACGCCACCCTTACCCGACCTGATATCACATTCTCCGTCAACAAAGCTTTCCATTTTATGCACTAACCCATAGAAATTAATTTGACTCCTGCCAAAAGAATTTTTCGGTACCTCAATGCTTCACCTTCTCATGGTCTTCAAATCCCCAAATCTTCCTCCCTCGAACTTTAGGCTTTCACTGACTTAGATTGGGCTGGTTGTATTGATGATAGAAAATCTACCCGGGGCTTTGCTATTTATTTGGGCTCTAATCTCATATCATAGAAATCAAAGAAACACAAAACGGTGTCCCGCTCCTCTACTGAAGCCGAATACAAATCTATGGCCGATGTCATGGCTGAACTCATCTGGCTCAAATCACTTCTCCAAGAATTTGGATTCTCCCCGAACAAACCTCCCATCTTATGGTGTGATAATCTTGGTGCCACATACTTTTCTGCCAACCCAGTTTTTCATGCTCGAACGAAACATGTTGAAATAGAATTTCATTTCGTTCGGGGTCAAGTTTCTAGTAGAAATCTAGAAGTTCAAGTTATCTCTACCCATGATCAGATCGTAGACATTTTTACAAAAGGTCTTACTACGTCCAAATTCGCCTTTCTTTGTGACAAGTTGATGGTTGGTACTCAACCACTATCCACTTGCGGGGCAGTATTAACACCTACTCAATCTAGTAGCTACCACATGCAGGCAATTACCAAACCTTAAGTCATGGGATGCATAATAGGAGGAGCAAACATGTAACTACACAGCAGTTCAAGAATTCAACAAAATATGGAAGTTAAAATGTAGTGCTTTAGTGGAGATCAACAATTATAACCTTTGTATAGCAGTTTATAAGTTGTAAAATGTCTTGTATAAAATAAACAATCGTAACATCACTCTGCGTGCAATATTGATAACTTATCTTTTTGTGTGTCGTTGTTGAAAGCCAAGTTAGTCAAAACCTCAATTACCTACAAAATAATAATAATCTCAAGTGTAGAGGTAAGTAAGGGTATCAATCCACTTCTAAGGGGGTAAGCTAGAGACAAATTTAATTATAATTCACTTTTTATTTTCTTTTTGTGCTTTCTCACTTTTCTACTTTTTTTTAGCTTTTTCAAATATAAAATAATTGGGTGAGGTGATGATTTAAACTAAACTAAACTAAAATTAGAGATGGAAATAACTAACTAGAAAGTGACTGAAAGTGAAAAATAAAGTCTAGCACCAAAACAAGAGATAAAGTGAGGTAAATAATTGTGAGAACAATCAAGGAGTGGGATTACACCACAAATTTTAGCTATTCTAATTAATTAATTTAATTAATTGAATTCTCCCAAATTAATATCAAACTTACAAATCAACTCTCGTTGCAAATATAATTTTAATAGTAACCTTTTAGAAAATTAAGTTTAATACCCCACAACTCTAGAAAAATAGATCTACACTCCTTTTAATTAATCACCCGCTAGGATCGATCAATTAAAATTTATGTAAATCTTAGAAAATAAATTTAGAGTTGAAATTCAAGTTATAATACCCCACTTAAGAAACCCCTATCTTTAGATCGAATCTAAAATGGGTATTATAACTAGAATTTCGATTTTCTCTTGAAAATCAGTTACCCTCTCTCGAGGCGTAAATTTAAGGATGAGGGATCAATATTAATATTCAAAGGAAATTTTCAAGTAATCAAACTAATTAAACTAGAATAACATCAAATAAGGGTTTTCCCCCACCCCTTGAAAGGGGATTTAGCCTAACATGGTATAAGATTTGACAAATTAATAATCAAAGGCATAAAATAAATGAGAAGAGAAGAGAACAATCAAACCCAATATCTTGATGCTTAATTGAACTTCAATCCATGAGTTGAAATCAACATCCCTCAATTTGAATGATCCAAACAAAATTACATAAACTATTTTACTCAAATTAATTCTCACAAAAATTTATTTTTCCCTCACTATCTAAAAAAAATAAAATAAAAATTCTAATCTAAAAACCTATACTAAAATGGTATTTCTCTCTCTACTTGATGATCTCTATCCATGTCCTCTTCAAATGGGGTCTTCCATCCTTTAAATAACTGATGCATGGAGCATGGGGGGTAAAAATGGGAGGACAAGAGTGTATGGAATATGAAAGGTATTGAGGTGAGGGTGTTTAGGGAATTATTAGATGGTGCATGTGGTTTGGGTGTGAGGTCATGATAGTGGGGAGAATGAGGGTATTTTTGAAATTGGGTTGAGTTGGTTAGTTGGGGGGGTAAAATGGGTAAATGGGAATAAAGGGGTTAAGATTGGCACATGTGGGAATTAAGTTGGTTTTGGTTTGGCTATGTTTTTGGAACTTTGTAGGTGATAAAATCGTGTTGGGCAATTGGAGAAAAGGAAATGAGTTTGTTTGTTTAATGTGGGAAATGGGTGACATGGGATTCTTGGTTTGAAGATGGGCAATGGATTGTAGCTGATAAGGGTCGGAATAGTCGCGGGTCTAACTGGATTCGGGTTGGATCGCGGGTTCGTCGGAGGCAGGGGTTTGACGTCGGCGATGGGTAACAGGGTCGCCTATAGGGGGTCGAATTTGGGATTTCTGGGTTCAGGGTTGCGGTGTCGCCGGAGTTTGGGCGCGGGTTAGGCGGGTTTTGGCCATGGGGGTGCCGACGATGGGCTGGTATGGGGTTGTAGGAGACCGAATCTCAGATCACCGAAGTGGTTGGATCAGGTCGGCGGGGTAGGGAGACTGGGTTCAGAGGGACGCCGCAGGGGAGGTTTTTCGTTGGGGGAAGTCGGGTTTCTCATGGCAGGGGCGTGAAGATAGGTCAGAAGCGCCGCCGGCGTGGGTTTGGGGCTTGATGGTTGTCGCCGGAGCTGGCCGGAGTGCTCGCCGAAATGGGGGTCGAGAGAGGTGTGGGTTGAAGATGATGATGGGTAAGGTGTGATTGTGTGGGTGAGGGTCTAGTATAAAAGGGTGTAGGTGAGGATGAGGATAGGTAGTGTTAGGGTGTAGTAGTGTGTATGGAAGATTGTGTGCGTGTGTGTTTAATTTATACCCAACTAAAATAATAAAGAGTCAACTAAAATAAAACTAAAAGTAAAAATAAAATCTATCTAAAAATAAAACAAACTAAAAACAATAAAAATAAAAATATCAAAACTAATAAAATAAAATTCTAAGCTTATATGAAAACTAAAATAAAACAAAAGAAATAAAAACATAAATTCTAAATGAAAATTAAAGTCTTAAAAAAATATAAAATATAATAAACTAAAAATAAACTCCTAAAAACTAATCCTAATAAAACTAAAAACTAATAAAAATCAAAATAAAATAAAATTATAAAAATTAAATAGAAAAATAGAAAATAAACCTAAATAAATTTACAATAAAACCTAAAAATAAAACGACTCAAACTAAAATTCTAAAAAATATTAAAAAGGGACAAAACACACACACACATACACACACACACACACACACATGGTTTGGGGTAGGTTTAGGCTCGGGTAAAGTTACGGGGGAGGGAATTTAGCTCCATAAAACGCGCATTTGCCTCGATATATAGCTTTTGACACCGCAAACGGACGTTTGACCTACACGATAAACATTTAAGCACATAAGACCCAAATTGTCGAGAATTAGCAACTAAAATACATCTATTCGGGGTATAAAATGTACATTTTTGGGTGCTTATCAAATATTAATCAAGAAGAATATAAACTTTTTTACTGTTCCCGTTTATCTCTATATTTCAGCACTGTTATTAACTATTACACTTCACTGAAACTACTCGTCACTTACGGCAACGAGACGACATAAGTACATCATACCTAGTTTTTTTTTTATTTTTATAAATAGTTTTAGACATTATATACTTTGTAGAGTTGTTTTGAGGACTATTACAATGTATTTTTGGAGTTTGTGGGACAAATGAACAAGGTGAAATAGTTAGGTTATTTTGTAGTTGAAGAGTTTTGAGATTTTGTATTATGTGGTGTTGAGTTTGTGTGTAATTTATTTATTTATTTGGGGGTATATTAGACATTTTGAAAGGAAAAAAAGGTACAAAACTTTTGGGTGTGGTTAATAAATTTGTATTTAATTTTTATGTGGTGTTTTGGACTAAATTTTTTGGTATAAATATCAGGACCCGTTGACATATTTGTTTGTATCGATATACACACATACACATGCACGCAGGCATATACGAAGGAATTCTTTTAAGGAGACTTTAAAAAAGGATGAATTTATTAAATTAGTAAATGTTGGAATATTTTAATCTAGTTTGATATATATGATTTCAATAGTATAAGAATGTGTGAGATGATTGTCAAAATTTTTAACAATAAAAATTGCAAGTATTTATTAACATTGCATTTCACCACGTTTAGAAGAAATGTACAACCATTTATTGAAAATATGATCTTCTCGCTATGAAGATCATTTCACAATGTTTATTTCAAACATTAATTCATTTATTAATTTAAAAAATAATTCATTTTATAGGTCCGTTCTAAATAATGTTAATATTTTTTTTACAATGAAAAAAGGTTTATGGGGGTGTAAAACACACACACACACACACACACACACACGTAGCCTCGTTGTGAAAATTATCCATAAAGACCATTTTTAAAAAAGTAAAACCATGAAAATTTCAATCAAATTTGATGGAGATGGTCTTCATAATGAGTAGATCATCCATAAAAAAAATATTAAAAATAAATTCAGATGTGGGTGTAATGTAAACTTGTTAAATATGTGCATTTTAAACCGTTAAAACTTTGGATGATCATTTTATTGACTTCTAGAATAAATGCACATATTTAAAATGCGCATTACATCCATTGTTAAATACCCATACTTTTATGATTATTTAATTTTCGTGTGAATTTAATTATTAATTTAATTGGGGAGACTAAATTGAATTTCGATAAATATTAATTAGCGAGATAAGGATTCATATTTATTATTATTATTATTATTATTATTATTATTATTATTATTATTATTTTAATAAATAGGAAATTTATATAAATAGGTTAAAAGGCCCCCTACCTAGGTGGCACTTACAAAGTATTGATGAAGGCTTAAAAAAACAAAAGATTAAATAAAGAAATGCATGAAATCAATGATGAGAGCTTTTAATTGAAGGAATTCATTGATAATCTATTATAAAATAACACCTTGTTGATCTGGGGAAGTCCATCACTGAGTCAAATAAAATGAGGGAAGAGGTTTGGGAACCTTGAAAAGCAAGCCTATCTGCTACAAAATTGGCTTCTCTGAAGCAATGGGAGAATTTTTCTTGGACTTGATCATTGATCTCTAAAATCTGCTTGATAATTTTTATTAGAGTCCATGGAGGCTTCTTTATCTTTCTTTAAGAACATGAATTGAAAATAAATAGTCACTCTCCAATATGACTTTAGAGATATTTAAAGAAGCACAAAGCCTTAAACCCCTTAGGGTAGCCATACGTTATGCCTGGTTATTAGTAAGAGCACATTCAAATGCTGAAAAGGCTTTGATAAAATATCAATTTTGATCTCTAATTATTCGTCCTGAACATGCTATACTCGAGTTACATGAAGAATAACCATCAGTGTTTACTTGGAAATAACCCTGAGTAGGTTTGTTCTATTTGATCAACAGAAAAGACATAGGACTCTCTGTGGGATTTTTATGGTTGAATAAGTGAAGAACCATATCATCCTTGAAGGCCACTGAATCAAATTTATGGTCGTAGTTAGCATCCTTAATAAGATTAAACACTTTACTAATGATGGTACTACTGGACATACTTCAACCCTCATAAGTACTTGAGTTTCTACTTAACCAAATCCCCAATAAGATTTCTCCTAGAATAGTGCTGAATAGGATCTTTAAATAGTATTCTTTAGGTATTCTCATCCACCAAGACATAAGAATTGACTGGAGAGAATTATGTGATAGCTTGAGGCTAAGTAGAGATGCAAAATAGTTCCATACTTTAGAGGCTATTGGACCTTTAATGAAAAGATGACAGAGGCCTTCTTCCTTTTGATGGTAGCACCTATAAATGGAACCTAAATGGATACCCAAGTCTTGGATATTATTATCAATAGGAATACTATTGAGATAGCATTTCCACAAGAAAACTAAAATTTTGAGGGGCAAATAATTATTCCAAATAGATTGATAAATAAAAGATGTTGGGGGCATTTGACCTGATTGAAAGCCAAGCAGATTTTGAAGTGAAATTCCTGTAGGCCCCTTTTTCTTTTGAATTGTGTTTTAAGGATGTCAAAACCAACTTTCTTTTTGAAAAAATCTTTTTCAAATTTTAAATGCACTAAGTATGTAAACCAATTTTAGTTAAGTCCAATTTTATCTTGTTTAATCCTAAACATGCATCTAGGTGATTAAAGCAAGTAAAATAAATAAGTTCACAAAAATGACACCGGATGTACGAGGAAACCACTAAGGGAAAAAACCTCTAATAACCCAGGCTAGATAATCACTATGATGTGGTATTACAAAGTACATACGATAAACTTACTCAATGACTCCATAGTGCCCACGAAGAAGTCTACGATGCTCATCCACAACACACGCGTCCACCTATGTCTCGGTGTCCACTGATACAGCTTGGCAACGTCTACGATATTGAACATGAACTTATTCACTGCAAAACCCAACTTTCAAAGCGATGAACAAACTCTAATAGTGCAAACCAAGATCTCTATAGCATAAGAGTATGAAAGCTCGGATCTTGAAACTCTAAGGATGTTTTTAGACTTTGAAAACCTTAGAGAACTTGTGTAGAAAACGTATTATATATAAAATGATTTTCTGGTTCTGTAACTTACGAAATTCTGAGTGAAACACGTCTTAAATAGAAAAGTTAAGCCGGCCCATCCTTTGAACGAGATTAATATGTCGCTCGAACGAAATGGCCATGTCACTCGAATCACATGTTCATCTCGCTTGATAACATGTTCATCTCGCTCGAACGATTGCTAGTGTCGTTTGAGCCTTCTAAACACAAGGGAAGGTTCAGTACAATTCTAAAAAATCCTTACCTCAGAATAAACGAAGTTAAAGCTCCTTAAAAATATTGTTTTAATAAAAATAACATCCTAAAAACGTTTTTCGAGTCCTATAAACATTACACATTCATACCTGAGAGATCGGAAAGCAATGAAGACATGAAACATGCACCAAATTAATCTTGGCATGATAAATCTTTGAAACTTCTCTCCAACGCCTTCAATAAACTCTATGTCATAGACTGTGTGGGATCGTGACAATAATTTTTTTATCTATGACTTAAAAATAATGTTTTGTTCTGGGAATAAGTCAAATACTTATAAAGAACTCAATTGGAAACATTTGTCCTTACAAATGTCCCCCTTTAACTATCCTGGGACAAAACACAAACAGTGAAATGTCTAAGTCGGGCCGTCAAGCTGTATCACACCTAAATCCCATCCCATAAAACCCAAAATAAAAAATTACCGAACAAGACTCGTAATGATGATCCGACAAGCATGAGATGTTTGAATGTGATGTAGTCTTGAAATCTTAACTCACTAAAGAATACCTACACACATGAAATATACAATTACCTAGTGAAGTATGGAGGAACAAATAGTATAAAAATACCAGTATGTAAAAATAAATCGTTTGTAAAAAATGTGAGCAAATTATTTTCGTATCAATTTGAAATGAACATTTAAATCAAGATACCAATTTGTTCAGACTAATTAATACCAATATATAAGCGTGAGCATGTGATATCAATTTGTAATGCAACAATAAACTATATGCTCAAAACTCCCCCTACATCACGTACATCTCTCCCCTTATTATCTCTAATAGACAATAAGTGAAAAAAGATAAATAAATCATTAGATTTAGAATGTGATAATCAATAAAGCATATCTAGATAATCATAAATCTCCAGCTAAAAATAATCAAACGATACTAAATCATAGCTAGCAAGCAAAAGTCACATGAAAGAAATCATCAAAATCAGTAATGGTGTGACTAAACGAATAATGCATAAAAACCATCATGCATAATCATCCCATACTGAATATAAATTGCCCAGAAGTATTAAAAACAGTATGATATCACCACTAAACTAAGCATGTACGAAAGAGAAGGACCAAAAATTTTCTCCAGGGGTCACTCGAACGATAATGCTAGGTCGTTTGAATGACTTTGCATGTCATTTGAACCAGCTATAAAACAACCTTAAAAATCACAAACCAGTAGGCTCTCGTGCGAACACCCTTTCTCGTGACCCATCACGCCATCACGCGACCTATACTTGACACTTTTGACCATCTCTCTTGAAGATCACGAGATCAATTCATCAAGCAATATGGAATTTTTTCTCAAACGAGGTCCAAATGTCATTCAAACGACATAAAAATGCTCAATTTTATTTCCCAAAATATTAAAGTTTTGCCCACTGAAAAAATATCCTGAAAATTTCAACTGGAAATACCAAACAACAGGAAAAAAGGCTCAAAATAGAAAAAATAAAACAAGTGAAACAATGTGAGTTTCATGCTAACATAGAATCAATGTGCTCAAACATGGATATGGAGTGAATGGGCGTGGGCTACAACAAATGAATCACAACATAAACACATCGAAATGTTCAAGAAGCTCTAATTGATAGCTAAATGTCATCCAACTTAGTTTTATCCATACGCGATAGTTAATATAATGAGCTAAATGAACTAAACAATAAAAAAACACATAAATTCAGAATTTTGACGATTCTAAAAATAATAGCGTCATGATACGATTTTTCAATATGAGGATTTATGGTGAAAACCCGTTTAAATTCTCCATCCAAACTCCTTCAAATATACATATTTTTCCTTTTCAAGCTCTTTTTGAGATTTCTGTGTTTCTCAACTTAGAGAAATCTTATTGGCTTTATCTTGGCATATGATTCTTTTTATTGCCTTAATTTTTTCTCGAGCTCTTTTAAACGATGGCTTTCACGACTAGTTAATTGTACTATCGCGGTCCTTTCCCATGAACACTCATTATTTTTTTTTCAATATATGCAATATTCATCCTCACGGTAAACGGTTCTTACATGTACACCTCCTCCTAATTCTACTTACGCATAGATGACAAATTGTGATAAGAACGTCTCACCAAACTCAAATATGCATGAGAAGTCAAACATTCATATAAACTCGTGCATCAGTGAAAAGATGGCATATATACAAAGTCGAATTCAAATGAAAATCAACTTCGAAACAACCCCATTAAGATAATGATTAAGATCATTCACCGCATCAACAATTATGACCAAATGTCCTAGCCACATGGATAATAAAATGAGGGAGGTCCAAGCACACTAATATGCCACATCAAACATGAAACACTCACGACAGAAAAATAAATCGAAAATCATTTTGTGTTTTTCTAAAAAATATCTTTAACCCAAAAATAAAATCCATTTGTATTTTTCTCAAAAATATTTAAAACCCAAAATCTTTTTGTATTTTTCGAAAAATATTATCAAAAACAAAATCTTTTTGTATTTTTCAAATAAGATTGAATAAATGAAAAAAAATATAATACAAAAGATACACATGTCATAATACTAATAAGATATAAATCATGATGTAAAGACTAGCGTATGAAAAACCTGGCAACACAATCATCCTTTAGATTTAGCATGGGAAGAATCAAGTGCAACCAAATGTGAACCATGAAGATTAATTCCTAAAGCTATAAAGTCTGATTTCCTAACCCAAGTAGGTCTAAAATGGCGTATGGGGTTTTGGGAATTGAAACGACTTTATTCCTTAACTTCCTAGGAGCATTCATAAAGTAATAGCAAAAACATCTAACGTGACCTTTCCTACAACAATGAGTGCAAGTGTAAACACGGCGGGAATGATTACTAAAATGTCGACCTCTCCTAACGTTCCTAGTAGGCTCTGTCACACGATTGATATTGGCTTTGGGAATGGGAACAACTTTATCGTCATAGCCTATACCAAACCTATCTCCCTTGATTTGAACAGTTCCTAACATCCTATCCAACTTCTCTAATCTAGCCTCTAAATCAAACTTCACCTTACTCGAGTCTTTCAATCTCTCCCCTACCTCATTAATCCTAGACTCAAGCAAACATCTAGACTCCTCAAACTCTAGAATCTCCTTCTTTAAAGCCTCCATCAAACCACGAAGACTATCTCTTTCTTTCGCCCCATATTCTAGTTTCTCCCTAAGAGTCTTCTCTCGTGCCCAAAGATCCTCAATCAAAGCATCATTATTTTCTACGGCACGCTTATTCAACTTAGCTTGCAATTTCAAGTTAGCCTTTTTCACCTTTACCGCTTCCGTATATAACTCACTAAAGGTAACTTGCAACTCTCCTACATCAATCTCCTTATACTCACTAGCTTCACCCTCACTCACTTAGGATTCACACTCAACGGCCTCGAAAGTGTCATGCATATAAGAATCTTCATGGGAGGATTTATCATCGTCACTTACAGGACATGCCATGAACGCTACAAAGTTACGCTTGATGGTGGAGCTCTCTCCCTCTTCTGGTTCACTATCACTTAAGGTGGCATTATATGCTATCGGTGTTTTGCCCTCCTTCTTAAGTCTAGTGGGACACTCCGCAACCTCGTGACCATAACGTTCACACCCAAAACACCTATCTGACCCAACCCTCTTAACATTCTCACTCTTATCCTTAGGGGAGGGATCTATCTTGTTGTTCTTGAATTTCTCAAGTCTTTTTGCATCTTTCGATTGCTTTTGGAACTTAAGAATTTTTTTGAACTTCTTTGCCAGCAAGGATACATCCTCTAAATCGGAATCAGAATCATTATCTGAAACTTTAGTCTCCGCCTTCTGATCTTTCAAAGAAACGCCCTTTTCTTTCTTTGAGACTTGCTTGGAGGTAAACATGTCGAGTTCATAGGTTTGTACATCACCTACAATCTTTTTAAGTTTTGTCGATTAAAACATACCAAGGAGTTCAAAACGATCTCTTTTGCATCAAATCTACTCGAAAATGACCTTAATTTTTTTATGACTCGATTTTCAGGTATTTTCTCTTCTAGGTTAAACAATGAGTTGACAATATTTGACAATCTAGCGTAAAACTCATCAAACGACTCACTCTTTAGCATCTTTTTTGTCAGAAACTGTGTAGTGGGATTTTGAAGTTTAGACACCCTAACCGTGCTAGTTCCCTCATGAGTAAGTGCAAGTATATCCCAAGCCTCTTTTGAAGTTTCACACGTCATGATTCTATTATACTCTTTCGATGTGACATGTGAGGAACTAACGTAAAGACCTTTAGATTTGTAAAGTGTAAGTCTATGTTCGGCTTCGGTCCATGACTCAATGAGTTTTACAGTAGTAGCTTCTCCCTCACGTGTAACCGATGGAGTCCAACCCTTTTCTACCACTAACCACACACGCTCATTAATAGATTTTAAAGAACTTATCATTCGCATTTTCTAATAACCATTGTTTGTCCCATAAAAAAAGAGCTCTAAAAATTCCAAAAATTCTGAAATTCATCCTTAAAAACATAAGGGATCATCATAATAAAAAATATGTTTCTAGATCTGTTACCAATTTTTAGGCTCATTTTTCTTTCGAATTGTGTTTTAAGGATGTAAAAACCAACTTTCTTTTTAAAAAACTCTTTCTGAAATTTTAAAAGCACCAAGTATGTGAACCAATTTTAGTTAAGCCCAATTTTATCTTATTTAATCCTAAACATGCATCTAGGTGATTAAAGTCAATAAAATAAATAAGTTCACAAAAATGATGCCGGATGTACGAGGAAACAACGAAGGGAAAAAACCTCGGACTAACCAAGCCAGGCAATCACTATGATGTGGTATTACAAAGTACAGATGATAAACTTACTCAATGACTTGATCCCCCACAAGTATTGACTTTCCTCTGATCCAATAACCACTCCTCTATAGTGCCGATGTAGAAGTCCTTCTACAATGCTCCCCCATAACATATGTGTCCACGTATGTCTCGGTATCCATCGATACAGCTTGGCAACGTCTATGATGTTGGACACGAACTCCTTCACTTCTTCACCATAAAACCTAACGTTTAAACTGATTAACAAACTCCAATGGTGCAAACCAAGATCTCTATAGCATAAGAGTATGAAAGCTTGGATTTTAAAACTCTAAGGATGTTTTTTTGACTTTGAAAACCTTAGAAAACTTGTGCAGAAATGTACTGTATGTAAACTGATTTTTTGGTTCTGCAACTTACGAAATTTTGAGTGAAACACGCCTTAAATAGAAAAGTTAAGTCGACGCATCGTTTGAACAAGATCAACATGTCGCTCGAACGAAATGACCATATTGCTCGAACGACTGCAATTGTTGTTTGAGACTTCTTAACATAAGGGAAGCTTCAATACGACTCTAAACAATCCTTATCTAAGAATAAACTATGTTAAAACTCTTTAAAAACATTTTTTTAATAAAAATAACATCCTAATTTTTTTTTAGTCCCATTAACATTACGCATTCATACTTGAGAGATTGGAACGCAATGAAGACATGAAACGTGCACCAAATTAATCTCGGCATGATAAATCTTTGAAGCTTGGCCACAACGTATTTAATAAAATCTATGTCGTAGACTGTGTGGGATCGTGACAATAAAAAATCTATCTATGACTCAAAAATAATGTTTTGTTTTGGGAATAAGTTAAATAATTACAATGGACACAATTGGAAATTTTGTCCTGACAATTCCCTTCTGATGTAGGAGTCCAATAGGATTATGACACTATGTCTTAAATCAATTTATTAGCATCCTTTGTGATTAAATTGACTATTTTAAAAGAAAGAGAACCATTTGAGGATGTATAATCCCAGTTTTTAAACTAGAAGAATTGAGACCGCGGAGAATTTTGAGACTTTAGATTCCACCAGATCTTCATAGAGGTCACTGTGAACATATCATAGACCTTTTTAAAACCAAGACCACTTTCTTCAATTGGACTACAAAGACTGTTCCACTTTATCTATTGATGTTTGTTGCCAAAATCTTGAGAAGAATCCCGAAGAAAGTTATTGAAAATGTGTTGGATAATGTTTAAAGTTCTTTTAGGTTGGCTAAGGTCGACAATAGTATGAATGAGAATAGTGGAAATAGTAGAAATGATAAGAATTATCCTCCCAGAGAATGAGAGAGATTTGGTTTTACTCCTTTCTAATTTGATTTTAATAGATGCGATGATATCTTCACACTAAGCATGCTTGCACCTGCCATAGAAAATTGGACACCTAATGCATTTAATAGGAACTTCCTTCTATTTGAGATTAAGGTAATATACAATAGCTTTTCTCCTTACTCTACTAACTGATTTCTAGATAGTGAAGATACTTTTAGAAAAGTTAACCATTTGGCCTGAGGCAGACTCAAACTGGTTTAGGAATAATAAAAGTTTTTTAATGCTTTTGGCTCCTCCATTAATGGAGACTATAAAGTCATCTGAAAATTTGAGGTGGCAGATCAGTGGATAACCTAGAGGATGGGAGAATAGCTTGACTTTGTCTGAAATCATGAGATTGTGGATGCCCCCATTGATAACTTGAGCAACAAGCACAAACAGGCCTGAGGATAAGGGGTCAACTTACTTAAGACCCTTAAAAGATTTGAAATATCCAACATTTTGACCATTGATTAGGATAGAAAACCAGTTGTTGGATAGACATCTCCAAACCCTATCTATTAAGACCTTTGAGAACGCAAATTTCTTGAGTATTTTTATAAGAAATAGCTAAGCTACTTTGTCATATGCACTGGATAAATATATCTTTATCACTACATTAGATCCGTGTGTTTTCCTACTTAACAAGCACGTCATTTATTGGAAAAATAGGATGTTATATGAGATAATCCTTATGGCCATCCCTCATTATGGATCTTTTCCCACTCTCTCTCTCTCTCTCTCTCTCTCTCGTCTCAGGGGGTCTTACACGCGTGCACTCGAAGAGGGGGAGAAGGTCTCGCGCCCTTTTTCTAGGAGCTCTTAGGCCGTCGTCGATATGGGATGATGTAAAGAGATGGAGTCACCAGCCTCTTTTGTAAAAAATATGCAAAAGAACCTGTCTCCACCTCGAGAGAGTGGCATAAAAAAGAAATTGATTCTTATGAAACCAATAGTTCAGAGGTTTGGGGCCTAAGTTACAGAATAGGAAGGTGTTAGGCACCTATCCCGCCCTTACGGTCTCTCTTGGCTTATGTTATTATTTTTTTTAATTTCTTCATGAAGTGTGTACGTGTATATATAAATGGAGATCGAAATTGGTTGACTCATATCATGGAACAAATAGAGTGAGGTCATCCAAAGGAATGTTCCCAAAATAATATTTAGAAAATATGATGTGCACGTTTATCGAGATATTGATCGTTATAATGAAACGATAATATTTGTTAGATAAAACATAAATATGAATCATAAGTATGATATATAGAGTAATATATATATATATATATATATATAATGAAAGTATGAAAATGTGAAAATAGGAAAATGGGAAAGTTGGACTCGAGTCTCGGGCTTTAGCCCAAAATGCCTACATAGCCTATAAAAGCATCAAAGTCCACGTAGTTCGCATGAAGCACAACGATGGGGTTTATCCCATAAATTCAAACGGGAGTTTATTATATATGTGTGTGTGTAGAAAAGATATTTTAGTTTTACTAAAATGTGATGAATAATCCCGTTGGAATTTATTGGCCTAACCCTATTTTTCCATCTTTTAGTTTTTTTTACAGAAAATAAAGAACGTACAATATAACTAATAAAGGATGAGATGTTAATGTGTATGAACTAAAGTAAAAGTTAGATTAAGAATATATGTACTTAATGAGAAAATAAATAAATTTAAAGAGAGAGAGAAGGATATTTGAACATTCTATGGAGAATTGAGGCTTGATCTTGATCGTTGATGAACACTCTTGAATGTTGGGATGCATGTTAGATGAGAGAGAAGGAGATTTTGCTAAATTAAATATGAAAATGATGGGAATGAAAGAAGAAAAGAATCTCACACAAGAAAACTTCACTGATTGAAATAGAATGTTGTTGAGATCAATGATATTAATGGATTCGAGGTGTGTCCTGAGAGTGATCTCATGCCCTCCTTTTATAGGGTCGATTGGCAGGGAAATGGGCTTATCAATCAATAGTCTTGTGCAGATTTTTCCATGAAAATGATTATATAATGCAATCCGTAAGTCAAAATTACGCATAGGTCATATCATTAGAAAGGTAATTAAGAGACCTTTAAGAGTCCCTTGGGCCACTCCCAGTTCTGGGAGTTGAATTTGGGTCAAACGGGGCTCGAAAGTGCCTGTCGGTCCTTTAGATGAAAGATCATCAGACGGGAATGGCTCATTCGTCCGAGATGTAAGGCCTAATAGTGAATATGGAAGACTGTTGGAAAGGTTATATGAGGTAATTCAAAGTTCCAAAGAGATTCATTCGGTTTAGAGAGTCGACTTTGGTCAAATGGCCCCCGAAAGCGTCCGGTGACCTTTCGGAGTAAAACAGATCGTTCGTTCGTACTATAAGGCTAATTCGCTCATAGGAAGGAACATTATAAATGGTATTTAGTTACCTTTAAATATTCATTCAGTATCGTTCTAGCTGAAGAGTTGACCTTAGTCAGACAGAGCCCAGGAGCACTTGATGGCCTCCGGATCAATTTTTAAGGGACAATAAATTGTTTGTCTGAATGGTTATGCCATTTGATACATGGGGTGGACCGTTGGAAAGGGTATTCAGTGACCTTCAAAGATCCACTGAACTTTCTCTCTGGTGATGAAGCTGATTGGGGTCAAATCGGGGCCCGGGAGCCCCCGATGGTCTCCAGATCGATTTTTGGTAGTAAAATAGTTTGTTTGTCCAAATTGTTATGGCGATTCGTACATGGGATGGACCATTGGAAATAGGATTCAGTACCCTTCGAGGATTCATTGAGCCTTTGCTCTGACGATATAGTTAACCGGAGTCAAATGGGGTCCGAGAGCGCCCGATGGACTTTAGATCGTTACTTAGAATATGACCTAGGGTTTTAGTAAATTAGGGAGGTGCTAGGTACATAAGGAGAGACTTAGGGGGGATTATAAAATGTGGCGTCTATTGATGCCCTCCACAGTTGATCTTGAAATAAGTGAAATCCATCGAATATATACCACATGGACTTTTGGAAAGAGGTCGATTTTACAGACCTAAAGGGACGAGGATGACGGATTTAGAGGGTCAAGGCCATTTTTGAGGACATAAGGTAATGCCGAGGGTGGAAGATTCTGAGGGACGATGTGACACCCCGCCTAATTAAATACCGAGCGATCAATCCTTTATTAAATTAAAAGTCAAGGTGAACAGTTGGTTCATTCTTAGCATCACTGTCGCAAATTTAAATTTTCAAATTTAACACCCTAAATAATTAAGACAAGTGTCAAAACCATTTAAACCTTATTTCCATTTTTATTGAATTCAATTATAAAACCTTTGACAATTAATAGTTTAAGAGATACACAATAATAGTAAGAATGTAAATGAACGTTCAAGAATTTAACAATCAAATAACAAATCCCAGCTTTAAAATACCAAAGGAAAACATACTGATAGTAATAAATCCCGAAGTAAAAATACTGAAAGTAAATGAATTACAATTTCTGAAAAAATCCAACTGGATAAGGAAAAAGGGGGACACATGCCCCACTGGATAAAACTGAACTAGAAGTGGAGTCAACAATGAAGTCGTCTAAACAATGGCCTGCAACTCCCACAAAAGCTACAGCACGTTCCATCCAAAGAATCCTAAGCATGACGCCCCTGTGGCTGGGCACCTGTAATACATATATATATATATATATATATATATATATATATATATATATATATATATATACACACACACACACACAAGAGAGAAGAGATAACAGCAAATGGGTCAGAGCCCGATTGTAAAACAGTTTTAAAATAGTTTAGCAAGTATTTAAAATGCTTACCGGCTAATGCAACAATCATATTAGTATGTGACACTCTCTCGAGAAATCTCACCTCTCATCTAGTGTGCACGTCTATCGTACTAATGATTCTCATATAACTCTCTAACTTATTCTCCATAAGTCTTATCGTGTGAAATTAAGGTTATGTTATTCACTTTTAGAAAATCTATCTCTT
This sequence comes from Sambucus nigra, assembly GCA_949130495.1. NCBI lineage: Eukaryota > Viridiplantae > Streptophyta > Magnoliopsida > Dipsacales > Adoxaceae > Sambucus > Sambucus nigra. Next base: position 412,914,303 of record OX422223.1, read on the forward strand.
CAAGATTTCTTACGTTAATTAGAATAATTCCGTACCGTTATAACGTTTCCGAATACTTATAGTGAAATTGAAAATTTATACATTGCTTAACTTCTTTCACGCACAGTAGGAAGTTCTCATATAGGTATACATATATATATTAATTACTCGTATAATATATATATACAAACAGTACCCCACATAAAATCTATGGTGCTAGACTTCCATATATAAGTACATATATACTAATCACTCATATAATATATATACACTAACGGCACCCCACATAAAAACTATGGTGCTGGCATACTCTGCTATCGAGTCCCTGTATCACACAAACTAAGGGAAATACTAGTTCGAAATCACTCTCGAACTGTATTATCACAAAACACAAACAAAATGAGGCGAAGCATAGTTCCAAGTCACTAAGAGGATAGCACATACCCTCACGTCTCTTAGGATCGTCTGACTATCAATCAAATATCATGTACCAAGGAATCCTATGTTCTAGGGTACGAGTCAATATCCCCCATAAAGGTCCCATCGAGATAAGACCGTCTCGGCGCGGAAACCCCCATGATAGCAAGTAGCCCGAGTATGATTTTTACACAGAAATAATATATGCACAATCACACAGTCATATATATATATATATATATATATATATATATATATATATATATATATATATATATATATATATATATATATATATATATATACACACATCCCCATTGTTGAATTAGGTGCGCTCACGACCCATAATTATAATTATCCGTTATTACACAATTTACTCGATTATTTCGTACAACGGACTCGTTCATTTTATTCTCGTAATTAAGTTATTCTAAACTCACTTCTCGCCTCTCGAAGTATTATTTTACCTAAGTACAATTTCAGTAGGCCCTCACTCACCTTCTAATACAACTTCCTAGACATTTCGATTATTTAATCAACGCACGTATGATTTCCTAAGTATGAATATCTCCCATTCACCCTTCCTTTCCCTTTCACATTAAGGTCCCACATAACGGGGTTTATCTTGACCCTACTGGTCCTTTTAGTGTTTCATTATGTTCTAGCAACTCTAATAAAAATTTACTATGCATCAAATCGGATTAAGCTAACACGAGCAAAAATGCAGTTTTCCAGGAGGGGTCGATCGATCGATGAAATGGGGTCGATCGATCAATCTATCGATCGATCGATGCTCTAGGCTCAATCGATCGATCAAGCAGTTATGGCGAAACTGCAGAAAACCCAGCTACGAAAATCTTACCCCAAAGTCATCAAAATCATAATGTTTCAGTCCCAAACTCCCAACCACTTATACTACAAGTATTGTATACTCATATAAACGATATCCTACGTAAAACATGTGAGTTTTCATCAATCTATAACAAAATAAAAGGGTAAATCTATATAAATCTCAAGAACCCTAATAGCTTTCTTTAACTTAGTTTCTCCCATTCTTTCTCCATATTTTCTATCATTAACACTATGGAAATTCGTGATTCAACCTCTACATGTGAATTGGATTTCCCGAATATGATCTTTACCTCTACAACATGAAATTTTTTATCTCCAATTAATGTTTTCTTTCAAGAACACTAATTCTAATCAACCCTAGACTAATATAAAATGATGCATTAACTTGATTAAAGCAATATAGATACTTGCCTAAAATTCAAGGTTCTGATTTTTGGAAGAATTTGGTGTGGTTGAGATCCTCGTTGTGTAATCTACCATTTGGCGGTGACGGCGGTGCAACCAGAGGAGTTCTTGGCCTAGAACCCTTGGAAAACTTCTCCTCTTCCTCTCCAATGGCCGTCATTAGTTTTTGGTCATGCTAACTTTAGAAGACAACACTTACCATCTGATATAACCCTAGCAAATTCATGGGTTTAATTACCCATAATTACGAAATGTCCAAAATGCCCTCCCGGGGTACTAATTAAGCATAAAAACGCCCCGAGACCCAAACTAAACCCCCGGGATACATTATTTTGACTATCTCGACCCTTCCAGACACTTTGGCGCACTTGAAATGATCATACGAGCAACTTATAATTTATTCACTTTATATAATAATAATTTAGTCTTGACATGACACAGGCGCGTCCCGACTTAATTTCCATAATTGTCATTTTATTCACACGTGACAATTTTTATAAAATAAATCTCATATATTACTATACTCATCCAGTAACATTCAACAATTTCCAATAATTACTAACTCTCGTCACGCTAGTAAATATTTAAAACAATTTTTTGGATTAAAATTAAATTAATTTATCTCAATTAAATTTAATAAATCCCTAAATTTAAAAGCAATAAAAATACGGGGTATTACATACTTCCGCCCTAATAACAGAATTTCGTCCCGAAATTCGAAAAAAACGCCTACCTGGTAGAACAATTCTGGATATCTATTCTGTACACAAACTATTTACATAGCAAGGCGCTTAATTACTATAGCCCCCGCCTCACAGTAAGCTTGATTAACATTCTCATTGGAGACACTTCACATGGTGCTTCTAACCGACGACATTCGCATATGTCACGCCTATACATTATAAATTTCCATTATCTCAATATCATTGGGAGGCCGCACCACACTACATGACAACTACTTTATCTATATACAAAACTCCCATTCTGAGAAAACCCTATGAACATTTGACCACTCTTGTTCACCTAAAACAGTCGTGGATTTCCACCATAGTTATCGGATTATTCTCGACCGATCCAAAATTCTGATTATCCACTCACCTCTAAACATACGGAAGAAGAATAGTCGAGTTTCTTCCACACCAAAACCTTAATAAGCACCTCGTACGCGACAAACAGGTACGAGTGCTTCTACAGAGCACTCCTGAAATCACTGTACTAAGATTCCAAAATTTCCTTCACGTGGCTCCACTAATCTTTAATCACCGTGCGCCTATTTCCTGGCTAAGGGTGATACATCCTACTCGAAACGAAACCTTATCTCTGTTGGTTCCTAAAATCCCATATCAAAGGTGGGATTTACCAATCTCATCCCGATTCAGAAATTAATACTGTGCTGGACCATGTACTGGCGTGATCCTTCCTTTCAAAGGAAGTCCGGGGCACACTAGTTAATATTGTAGACTATCCCAAAGGAATATCAATCACTTCTTTCTTGGGTGACTTAATTCACATGTTCGGATGAACTCCTGATCTTGTTTTGAGGATGGTAACCCATCCAAGAACTTTACCGACCTCTTCCACTTTCGGGAATTGTCGATAAACACAAAATTCTCTGATTTATTCTCCTCTTCCAACCGAACCCTATCTATGGGCGGTGCATGTAGAGACTACTCATTACGTCCCGCTAAAAATAAATTTTATTTCCTTGAAATGTCTCACATTAAGTGGCACGTAATACTCCCCTTCCTTCCTTGGTGTATGCCAAAAGTTCCGACTCGTGCTCTTCTCCACGATGCGCACTTCTAGATCTTTTATACTATACTAACCTCATCACTCTTTGTATGCGTAAATCTCTCTCACACTTGACTAATAACAACTCCGCTCCGAGTGTTCTTCATAATAATTAAATTCTACTCTATTTAAGGAATACCCCTTCTTAAATAGCTTCCCACAGCCTTCCAATCGAATTAGGGTGTGCTATTTTAATTGCACACTTATGTATGAATTATCGCCCCTCATGTGACGTTTAATCCACTCTATCACTTCCACTTCGTTATGCTAGTCCCACAAACATATATTTCACACGTCTATTACCACATCCCCTCAACTCGGACGAATTTAATCATCAATTAACCAAGATGCCCACATTTTTTTTAACACCCCGACCGCCCTGGGAGAGCGAACGGCGCGCTACTCATCTGTAGAACTAACTAAATCCAACAAAATATAAGGAGTAAGGCATTCAAATTCCATGACAATAAAAGAGGAACAAAAATTCTCAAACTTCTTCAGATAAGTACAACAATTTTCCCAAATAGGTACAACAACCAAAATAAATCACTAACGCTCTATTCATCAAAATAAATACAAGTCATCTCTTTTGTATAATAAAAATTCTTTTCAGATAATCCATGCTAAAATCATCCCAAATCTTTATTTTCCTTGTGTTCTGAATGCAGTTACAACACTTGGGTACTCTCAATCACCCTAGAGGTCGAAATTTTAAATCCTCCTTATCCTCATTCCACCCCTTAACTCGTGGTGATAAAACAAAACATTCAATGATTTCTTACCACACAACTGGTTCCACTGGCCTTAAATTAAAATTCGACTTCCAACTTACAGATATAATTACTTGATCCCATTTCGACCGGGGTACCGAACTCATGGACTAATGACTAAACGTCTCCCTATTTCCAACCTTACGCTAAGTTTCATGCGTGGGATGTCTCTCAAAGCGAAATCCAAACAAGGAACTCCCCGATACACTACAGCCTAGCATTATCGGTTATCGAAATCCGTTAGGTCCTCCGTCCATAGTATGTACCCCTTTATTCTGTCTCTTGATCGAAAAGTTACATTTCCTCCCGTAATTACACTCAACAAAGAACATTTCACCAATTTCCCCATCGTTCAGCATTGGTTGGTGGTCATTGCATTCCATAAACCTCGAATACATACAATCAAATTTTTTGAAATCCCTTTTCCTAATAATAAAGGTATAACTCTCAACTCCCACATCTCTAGAGGATAGATATAATAATGCACTCTTCCTATCCCCAAGTCCTGAGTGCTAAACATAATACTGAGTTATATCTTTTCGCTCAACAGTAAACCCGCTACATACTGAATCATAATAATAAAGTCCATACATACATTGGTATCGAATATCTTGAGCCCACTATCCCCTCCTAAGTCTCTAGGATAGATAATATAAGTGCGAGTCCGACCTTCTTGCAGGTGAAGCCTCGCCAGAACAAAACATGCTGCGCTAATGCAACCACTCCGATAGCCTTGCAATAATTGCCCACTATCGTACTAACCATTTCTATAATGTTGTAACAAAGATAATATCATACTCGCATATCGCATCACTACAACGGAAAACCTCAATAAAGTACATAACACTGTTAATATATTCATTCATCCTCCGCAGATAGCACTTAAAGAAAAATCCCGCTACACTAGGGGAAAAATTCACATAATAATAACGTTTATAATTACATGTATTAAACTCGTCTCACTTGCTAATCTAGCAATGAACAAAATATAGTGACTCGCTCGTGTCCCATAAACACGCCTCATCTTCTGAGGATACAACTTATACTTCCACCTTGCCAATCGTCTTGACTGCACAAATGGTCTCCGGACATAACACGTCTGCCCAAACCAAAACAAAACTACTTTAATCGTTGTCCTTTACTAGGCACCGTATTCTTGTCCCTTTATTCACTTCGGAAAATATTATCGCGTGTGATTTCACTCTCCACAAAATACCTCAACATATAATCCACTTATCACCTATCCTACTAACCATGTTAGGATTGTCTTTCTCTCGGACTTTAATAGACCCGATTCCTGTTGGCTAACCTGGTTATTCCCTTAGCCTTTTTGGCCATAAATAACACGTCACTGTCTATAATAGTCCTTACTGAATTTAGCATCACTTGGTAAGAATTTAACTATCCGAATCATTTAAAATGGTCCCCTGATGTGTATCCACACCCCTTTGTGGTGCTACACCACCACCGTTATATTAAGTCTTATTCTCGACTAAATTCTTCGATTCTTTTAGCTTCCCACACAAAGGAGCATTATCTTCTTTATTGATAAAATACGACATTTTCAACCTCTAAATCGGTCGTCCATCAGAATTTTCTCTTTGAGTGTTATCAACTATTACTACGAGCCGATTTCCCACTTGGAGTCGTTTCCTCCACCTGTATCTATATCTTCCGATACAAAATTCGCTAACGGTTAAGATTCATATTCACATATGGACCTATGTCACGTCCTCCTGTGATGAGTTCAGGACAACGTTCACTTCTAATCCTGGACATCTGATGAAGAAACATACGGTCAACACTGTACCTAAGGTTCTCCTATAGACATAACATTCCACTTCTAAAGTTGGTGGTTGACTCCCATCATTATAACTTTGTTTCGACAACCAAGAAAATTTTCTCTAAATTTTCACTTTCAGTTAGCCACACTCCGTCCTACATTTAAACCTTTGGATACTCTACCTCATTTGGTAAACACACACAATTCCCGCATTTCTAGAATTCCCACTGACAGTTCCCTACACGTTTTGTAACATGTTAGGCGAGTTTACTCTCGCACCTCATTCGACTATAGCAGCATTTGAAAATCATGGTTGTGCCTTAGTTACCTTTTCAGTCTTGGCTTCTCGTGCCATAATGGAGGTGACCTCGACTACGGTCATCATCCTCGAATATACTTTACAACCTCAACTGAGCCCTGCCTTCTGATGTCCGCTTAACGGTCCTCTTCTGACATCCGTCATTGCTCGACACACGTACCCATCCGAACGAAATTTGAATTCACTAATGTATATATGTTATAGCAGGAGAACGAAATCTCATCAAAGAAATCGACAATCCTAAACATAGGGCTCTATATAAAAAAAGTAACGTTGAAAGCATAATAGGCCGCACAGATCCTAAAGGACAACTAGAACCTGATGCTCTGATACCACCTGTAACACCCCGCCTAATAAAATACCGGGCGATCAATCCTTTATTAAATTAAAAATCAAGGTGAATAGTTGGTTCATTCTTAGCATCATTGTCGCAAATTTAAATTTTCAAATTTAACACCCTAAATAATTAAGCTAAGTGTCAAAACCATTTAAACCTTATTTCCATTTTTATTGAATTCAATTATAAAACCTTTGACAATTAACAGTTTAAGAGACACACAATAATAGTAAGAATGTAAATGAACGTTCAAGAATTTAACAATCAAATAACAAATCTCAGCTTTAAAATACCAAAGGAAAACATACTGACAGTAATAAATCCTGAAGTAAAAATATTGAAAGTAAATGAATTACAATTTCTGACAAAATCCAACTGGATAAGGAAAAAGGGCAACACATGCCCCACTGGATAAAACTGAACTAGAAGTGGAGTCAACAATGGAGTCGTCTAAACAATGGCCTGCAACTCTCACAAAAGCTACAACACGTTCCATCCAAAGAATCCTAAGCATGACGCCCCTGTGGCTGGGCACCTGTAATACACATATATATATATATATACACACAAGAGAGAAGAGATAACAGTAAATGGGTCAGAGCCCGATTGTAAAACAGTTTTAAAATAGTTTGGCAAGTATTTAAAATGCTTACCGGCTAATGCAACAATTATATTAGTATGCGACACTCTCTTGAGAAATCTCATCTCTCATCTAGTGTGCACGTCTACTGTACTAATGATTCTCATATAACTCTCTAACTTATTCTCCATAAGTCTTATCGTGTGAAATTAAGGTTATGTTATTCACTTTTAGAAAATCTATCTCTTCAAGATTTCTTACATTAATTAGAATAATTCCGTACCGTTATAACGTTTCCGAATACTTATAGTGAAATTGAAAATTTATACATTGCTTAACTTCTTTCACGCACAGTAGGAAGTTCTCATATAGGTATACGTATATATATATTAATTACTCGTATAATATATATATACAAACAACACCCCACATAAAATCTATGGTGCTAGGCTTCCATATATAAGTACTGTAAGGACATTTTTGTCCATTAACAATTTATTATGTCACACGCCGTTACACCGTTGAAGAAATTCAAGATTCATACATTCATCAACGGATCCGAATATCAAAAAGAAGAAGAGGAATCAAGTCTGACAGACCGGACTGGTCCGCCTTCAATAAAAGAACCGATCCGGCTAACCGGACCGGTCCGCCTCAGACCCGGACCGATCCGACTGCTGAAGGCCAGTATACCCCGGACCGCAAGCAAACCGATGAAGCCTGAAGTAAAAGAACCGATCCTCCTCAACCGGACCGATCCGCCTGCAATAAAAGAATCGATCCGGTCAACCGGACCGATCTGCCACCAAGCCGGACCGGTCCGCCTGGGATAAACTTCGCTAGATCTGCTTGAGATTTTTTAGGCTCAAAGTTTTATTATTTAAGCCATCTTCGGGGAGTTGTTTTCTAAGACTTTTCAAGACGATTTTCAGAGTCCTAAATGACTCTAGGTTTTTAATTCACACAAATTGCCAATCCTCTGTGAATCTTTTTGGTAACCCAAGAACACAACCTTGTGTTTGTTCAAACCTTTGTGGAGAGATCTTTGCAACCGAGGATTGCGTGTCATTGCTGAGGGAGTCTCTACAAAGTTGTATGGCTGTGTGTCATTGAGGAGAGCTGCGGTTCTTCCTTCGTTGTTTGGGCTGCGAGTCCTTGGAGGGTGCTGCGTGTATTCTCTTGCTGAGTTCAAGACTGCGTGTCTTTGTGGGTTGGCTGCGTGTTAATCCATTGCAGATTTCTCAATTTAATTGTAAATTTCGGCTTGTATATTCATAGTGAAATAAAGGTTTTACCCGGAAGGTTTTTTTTCCTGATATCTGTGTCTCAGCATATTTTGTGTCACATGCTTTATTTATTTATGGGATTGACACACGCACCTTAGATGCATGATTAGGGGCTAAAATTAAATAAGTGTGCTATATTAGAAATTTGCGAAGTTAATCAATTATCACACAGTTTGTACTTCTCAAATTGGTATCAGAGCGGGTTACGCTAATTTATCGCGTGATCCTGATTTTTTGAGGATTTACTTTCTGATACAATTTGTCTACTCACGTTCTCAAATTGGTATCAGAGCGGGTTACGGTAATTTATCGCGTGATCCTTTTTTCCGCAAAATCGTGTGATATTGATTTTTTTTTGAAAAATCAGTTTTGTGAAAAATCGCAATTTTTTCAATGGAACGCCCGTTTAATGAGGAGCCTATTTTTGAAAATATTCACGACCGTGCGGAAAATTTAAAAAGTTTGAATTTGAAACTTTGCAAAAGAATTAAGGTTTTGGAAAAAGAAAATTCTCGTTTTAAATCCGCGATGGATCTTTTGCAAACGGTTCAAAATCAAAGAGATTTTTATCGTGAAAAACTTGTTTCCTTGGACCATGACTTTGTTTCTTTAAAATTGTCCAAGAAGGAGAGTGATGAGAGAGTCCTAGTTTTAGAGAACGAATTAGAGGACCTTAAAAATTCGATGGTTTGTGTTTGTGCCAAAGATGAAATAAATATTTTAATCAATGAGTTTGTGGCACGTGAAGAGACTCTTAGAGAAAAGTTTGCTTTAATTGAGGGGGAGAGGGATACCCTTTTAGAAATTGTTGAAAATTTGAAAAAAGCAATCCCTGTCTTGGAAAGAGTCTAATTCTTTGCTTGAGTAAAAAATTTTGAAGTTAGAAAATGATTTGACAGACTCAAGTAGGTTTGATAGTGATGGTAATGGCTCATCTTGTTCTCATTCTTCTAATGCTAAAGCCAAAACCATTATTTGTTTTAGAGGGTCAACCAATTTTCAGGATGTTAGAAAAGGTCAACCCATAGGTGCCGTTCCACCTGTTTACACATGTTCATATTGTGGTAGGAAGGGTCACCTTAGGCGTTTTTGTTTTGATCTTGGAAAAAGTCCTAGGAAGTTTATGTCTAGTGTTCCCGTGGTTTCCAAAGCCCCCACACGATGTTTCACATCTATTTGGGTTAGAAAATCACTTTTAGAGGCACTAGATCTTAGACAAGTTGATTCCCGGTTGCTTGCACATGATTCTTCACTTGCCATATCATATAGATGATTGTGTTTGCATGTTTGTCTTACACTAGTTGTGGTTTCATGATTTATACTTGTTTGCTAGTGTTATGACACATGTACTTTTTGTATATATTTTTTTGAAAATTTTTGAAAAATACAAAAAGATTTTTGTTTTTTTTGGTTGCACCGTTTATGGATGGACACTTTGGATGACCGAGTCACAACATTATTCCATTATTTTCAGGTGACTATTTGATAGTGTTTTGAGACAATAGATCAATTCATCCATGTGCTTTATAATATTTGGAGTCATTAAGTGTTACTTCCTACACGTTTGACTCATGTTTCCTTTATTGAACACATGCACGGACTTGTTTGATTATTGTGCTTGTCTTATCACATGTTGGTTGGGTGTTTTCACTTCAATCCTGTCCTTAAAACGAACCAAGCGCGATAAATTTTGATAAGGAAAATGTGCATATAAAAACCGTTTTGTGAGTTTGTGTGCTTTGTTTTAAAATGGGGAAGGGCTGCGAAAGGTTCTTTAGCCTTTGCGAATACTAAGCCACCGTTAAATTGGACCTAAAAAATGGAGGAATTTTATTATCCGGGGTCCAAGAGGTTAAAAGAGCCCGAAAAAAATTGAAAGGCAATAAAAAGATATTCATGCCAAAAAGGGGCCATTTAGATTTTTGCACCAATTCTCCAAAGTTCGAGAATTTAAATCACCTCCAAAAAAAAGAAGAAAATATATATGAGGGAGTTTGGTTGGAGAATTTAAAACGGGTTTGCACGTCCTTGAAATTCTTGAAAATGCGCTACATAGTTTTGGACGTTATTGGTGTGAAAATCATTTTGACTTTGATTTGTTTATTTGCATAAGACGATGTCATCTAAACTCAACAAACTTTTACTCCTAAGGATACCTTTGATGTTCATTCGTTAGGAGTACACGTATGCATCGTGCACATATGATTGATTGAGTTGATTTACCTATCGAATGTGTTCACACCCATTCATTCCATTTCCATGACTTGGTTGTTTGAGTCTAAATCCATGGTGTGATTTTTGTATCATATTTGTTCACATGGGTATCCTATCTTTGTATGAAAAATTTGAAAAATAAAAAATAGTTTGTGTATTTTTTTTTGTATACCGTGACACCCCGATTTTGCTTGTTTGATTCATTCTTCTTATTTGTCTATTTGGAGACATCATAAAAAGGGGGAGAAAGTTATCTTATTATGGGGGAGATTTGAAAGTTTGAGTTTGCTCATAAATTGGTATATATGTTTATCTCATTTCAAACTCGATATGTCACTTGGTATTTTGATTTTTCTCATGTGTGTAGGTACTACATGGATTATCATTGGATTGCACACCCTGATGAGAAAAGTGTTGAGATTCCTGAAAGAGTTGAGGAGCAAACGCTGTAGTCTTATTCAATTGTATCTTTCTAGTTTTGGGTTCATGGAAGGGTAGATTTGTATAGGCATTTTTAGTTGTTTGATAATTCGGATGTTTGTTTTTATGTATGTACCGGCATAGACATAGGGGGAGATTTGTAAGGACATTTTTGTCCATTAACAATTTATTATGTCACACGCCGTTACACCGTTGAAGAAATTCAAGATTCATACATTCATCAACGGATCCGAATATAAAAAATAATAAGAGGAATCAAGTCTGACAGACCGGACCGGTCCGCCTTCAATAAAAGAACCGATCCGGTCAACCGAACCGATACGCCCCCAAGTCGGACCGGTCCGCCTGGGATAAACTTCGCCAGATCTGCTCGAGATTTTTTAGGCTCAAAGTTTTATTATTTAAGCCATCTTCGGGGAGTTGTTTTCTAAGACTTTTCAAGACGATTTTCAGAGTCCTAAATACTCTAAGTCTTCATCTATTGAGCCCAAGACTCTAGGTTTTTGATTCACACAAATTTCCAATCCTTTGTGAATTTTTTTGGTAACCCAAGAACACAACCTTTTGTTTGTTCAAACCTTTATGGAGAGATCTTTGCAACCGAGGGTTGCGTGTCATTGCTGAGGGAGTCTCTACAAAGTTTTATGGCTGCTTGTCATTGAGGAGAGTTGCGGTTCTTCCTTCGTTGTTTGGGCTGCGAGTCCTTGGAGGGTGCTGCATGTATTTTCTTGCTGAGTTCAAGACTGCGTGTCTTTGTGGGTTGGCTGCGTGTTAATCCATTGCAGATTTCTCTATGTAATTGTAAGTTGCGGCTTGTATATTCATAGTGAAATAAAGGTTTTACCCGAAAGGGGTTTTTCCTGATATCTGTGTCTCAGCATATTTTGTGTCACATGCTTTATTTATTTATGGGATTGACACACGCACCTTAGATGCATGATTAGGGGCTGAAATTAAATAAGTGTGCTATATTAGAAATTTGCGAAGTTAATCAATTATCACACAGTTTGTACTTCTCAAGTACATATATACTAACCACTCATATAATATATATATACTAACGGCACCCCACATAAAAACTATGGTGCTGGCATACTCTGCTATCGAGTCCTCGTATCACACAAACTAAGGGAAATACTAGTTCGGAATCACTCCCGAACTGTATTATCACAAAGCACAAACAAATGGAGGCAAAGCATAGTTCCAAGTCACTAAGAGGATAGCACATACCCTCACATCTCTTAGGACCGTCTAACTATCAATCAAATAGCCTGTACCAAGGAATCCTATGTTCTAGGGTACGAGTCAATATCCCCCATAAAGGTACCATCGAGATAAGACCGTCCTGGCGCGGAAACCCCCGTGATAGCAAGTAGCCCGCGTATGATTTTTACACAGAAATAATATATGCACAATCACACAGTCATACATACATATATATATATATATATATATATATATATATATATATATATATATACATCCCCATTGTTGAAGTAGGTGCGCTCACGACCCATAATTATAATTATCCGTTATTACACAATTTACTCGATTATTTCGTACAACGGACTCGTTCATTTTATTCTCGTAATTAAGTTATTCTAAACTCACTTCTCGCCTCTCGAAGTATTATCTTTACCTAAGTACAATTTCAGTAGGCCCTCACTCACCTTCTAATACAACTTCCTAGACATTTCGATTATTTAATCGATGCACGTATGATTTCCTAAGTATGAATATCTCCCATTTACCCTTCCTTTCCCTTTCACATTAAAGTCCCACATAACGGGGTTTATCTTGACCCTACTGGTCCTTTTAGTGTTTCATCATGTTCTAGCAACTCTAATCAAAATTTACTACGCATAAAATCGGATTAAGCTAACCCGAGCAAAAATGCAGTTTTCCAGGAGGGGTCGATCGATCGATGAAATGGGGGTCGATCGATCAATCAATCGATCGATCGATGCTCTAGGCTCGCTCGATCGATCAAGCAGTTATGGCGGAACTGCAGAAAACCCAGCTACGAAAATCTTACCCCAAACTCATCCAAATCATCATGTTTCAGTCCCAAAATCCCAACCACTTATACTATAAGTATTGTATACTCATATAAACAATATCCTACGTAAAACATGTGAGTTTTCATCAATCTGTAACAAAATAAAAGGGTAAATCTATATAAATCTCAAGAACCCTAATAGCTTTCTTTAACTTAGTTTTTCCCATTCTTTCTCCAGATTTTCTATCATTAACACTATGGAAATTCGTGATTCAACCTCTACATGTGAATTGGATTTCCAGAATATGATCTTTACCTCTACAACATGAAATTTTTTGTCTCCAATTAATGTTTTCTTTCAAGAACACTAATTCTAATCAACCCTAGACTAATATAAAAGGATGCATTAACTTGATTAAAGCAAGATAGATACTTGCCTAAAATTCAAGGTTGTGATTTTTGGAAGAATTTGGTGAGGTTGAGATCCTCGTTGCGCGATCTACCATTTGGCAGTGACGGCGGTGCAACCGGAGGAGTTCTTGGCCTAGAACCCTTGGAAAACTTCTCCTCTTCCTCTCTAATGGCTGTCATTAGTTTTTGGTCATGCTAACCCTAGAAGACAACACTTACCATCTGATATAACCCTAGCAAATTCGTGGGTTTAATTACCCATAATTACGAAAATTCCAAAATGCCCTCCCGGGGTACTAATTAAGCCTAAAAATGCCCCGAGATCCAAACTAAACCCCCGGGTACATTATTTTGACTATCTCGACCCTTCCGAACACTTTGGCGCACTCGAAATGACCATATGGGCAACTTATAATTAATTCACTTTATATAATAATAATTTAGTCCTGACACAACACAGGCGCATCCCGACTTAATTTCCATAATTGTCATTTTATTCACACGTGAATATTTTTATAAAATAAATCTCATATATTACTATACTCATCCAGTAACATTCAATAATTTCCAATAACTACTTACTCTCGTCATGCTAGTAAATATTTAAAACAATTTTTCGGATTAAAATCAAATTAATTTCTCTCAATTAAATTTAATAAATCCCTAAATTTAAAAGAAATAAAAATATGGGGTATTAGAGCCGAGGTAAATTTTGAGGACCTAAGATGGGAGTGACCAAATTTTGAGGGTCGAGGTCAATTCTGAGGACCTTAAGTTGGAGCGACCAATTCTGCAGGTCGAGGTCAATTTTATGAATCTTAAGTGGGAGCGACCAATTCTCGGGTCGAGGTCAATTCTGAGAACCTTAAGTTTGGGTGACCAATTTTTAAGATCGAGGTTAATTCTGCGGACCTTAATTAGAGGCGACCAATTCTAAGGGTCGAGATCAATTCTGAGGACCTTGAGTGAGAGTAAAGAATTTTGAGGGTTGAGGTCAATTCTGTGGGTCGAGGTCAATTCTGTAGACTTTAAGTGGGAACGACCAATTCTTAAGTGGGAGTGACCAATTATGAGCGTCGAGGTCAATTTTGTACACCTTAAGAAGAAGAGACCAATTCTGCGGGTCAAGGTTAATTTTACGTACCTTAAGTTTATGGCAACCAATTTTAAGGGTCGAGGTCAATTCTGTGGACCTTACCAATTCTAAGGGTTGAAGTCAATTATGAGGACCATAAATGGGAGCGACCAATTTTGAAGGTCGAGGTCAATTGTGAGGGTCGAGGTGAATTCTATGGACCTTAAATAAAGGCGACCAATTCTGAGGGTCGATATCAATTCTGAGGACCTTAAGTGGGAGTGACTAATTATGAGGGTCGAGGTCAATTCTGCGAATCTTAAGTAGAGGCATCCAAGTCTGTGGTCGAGGTCAATTCTGCGGACCTTAAGTAGTAATGTGTTACTCTCCGAGGAGTCTTTGTTTTACCCTTTTTTGAGACTCTACTGGGGAAGAGACATCCGTGTGGGGATTATGTATTTTTGAGAAGATATAACTTTACTGGGGGAAGTGAAATTCTTAGTCTAGAAATTCTGCTCGGGAAACAATTGATGACTTGAAGTTTTAGGATTCCGTTAGGGAATGTATTTCTTAGAGACGTCGATGGGGAGAGATGCCTGGTTAGGGATTCTATCTCTGTTTGGGGAAATTGGTATTTTTTTGAGAAAAATTTTAATTCTAGAATTCCTGTTAGGGAAATAGGTAGGATATTATATAGCTTTGTTGGGGAGGCTCTGATTTCTATTAAGTTTAAGATTCTCAGGATTTCGCTGGGGATAGTAATGGGTGTGCTGTGTTTTTAGGGTTTAAGAAGGGGATAAAATGTGGTATTAGTCCCGTTGAGGACTTAGGGAACTTAAAAAATGATTTTCTTGGTGAATAATTGTTCCAATATTCATCGGGTAATTTTAGGAATTTTCGGGGAAATATCGAGATTTTCTAGTATTTTTTTGGGATTTTTTGTACCAAATTTCAAGGGGTTGCGAATCGACAGGTTTCAGAGATTGCCAAACAGTAGTGGCACAATCTTTTGAATAGCCTAGAGAAGGGGAATGGATAGTGCCGATTGGGGGGGTTTAGCAGCTGCTGGGGATTGATTGCGAGAGTCTTCAAATAGAGGTGGATCATAAGGTGATACTGGAGCCAGTTCAAGAGGCATCAGGAGATCTAGGGATATAGGTGACCTTTTACCCTCGAGGAATGGCTCCTCGGGATATGGGGGTGACGGGTCAGCATGCCTAGATGCGACAATTTATGGCACGTGAGTTTTGCTATGTATGGTACGTAGGAGAGAGGGTTGTGGGGCAGATGAGGAGACATCCAATTTTGGTTCTTTTCATTCTGTATTTTTTTGCAGGTTCATCGTTGACTATGGGTGGCGTTGGCATGCTTGATTTAATGTCTTTGTACCTGAAAAAAGACTCAAAAAAGGTAAAAAGCGATGTATATTTTATTTGATGATCTTGATTTAGGGGTTTATACCACATGCATTTTAATTTGATGTTGAGTTTTTTCTTTGAGAAAGAGCAGGAAAAGTGAGTTATTTTTGGAAATGAATATGTTTGAAGCTGGCCTCAAAGGCTTGGTTGAAAAAGAGCTTCCCTTTTGAAGAGATTTATTTTGAGAAAAAAATAGGAAAAATGAGTTTTTTTTTTAATTTTTTTCAATAGAGGTAGGCCTTGAAGGCTTGGTTGATATATGGATGAAGAGATAGAAAGTTAGGTTGTACAGTGGGCCTTATCGCCTTCATTGGATTGTGCTGAATTTATTATGTTGAAGAAACTGTGATAATCACCCAAAAGTGTTTGAATAAAACTCCAAATAGACGGTTTTTAATTGCTAATTTCTGGTAAAATCGGACTTGTGATAGTATTCTTTTGTTTTGTAGCTCAATAAGCGTTTGCGGATTTAAATTGCTAATTCAGGGAAAATGCGCGACAAATGTGGCATAATTCCGTAACCTGAACCTTGTCCCGTTCCAAAACCAAGCCTAAACTGTATACACCGAACCCTCTGTGTGTGTTGAGTTTGTACTTTTATTTTTTTTAGATTTTTATTTTATGTCGTTTTTATTTTAGATTTATTTAGAATTTTTAAGATTTATTTTTTATTTCTTTTTATTTAGTATAATATTATTTTATTAGTTTTTAATTTTTTTATTGGGATTAGTTTTTTTTAGGATTTCATTTATTTTTTTAGCTTCAATAGATTTTACATTTTTTTAGGGTTTTAAATTTTAGTTTTAATAGATTTTTATTTTTAGTGTCATTTCTTTCATTTATTTTTTATTTGTGTTTTTATTTATAGATTATGAAATTTTTTAGTAGATTTTAGTTTTATTAATTTTATTTTCGTTAGTTAGTTTTAATTTTTAGTTAGGTCCGATTAAACACACACACAAAACTCTTACACACTCTCCCTCACCCTCACCCAACTAACCATACACCTTTCACACGTAAACTACTCAACCCTCACACTATACTCTATACACCCTATTCCCCTACACCTTCACCACACACAAACACTACTAAACCCATCTTCTTCCCCCCCACACTCTCTCTACCCTCTCTTTCCACCATAACCAAACCACCTCTCATCGCCTTCCCCATTCACTACCTTAGACCATCTTACCCACTTCACCATTGCAAACCCGAGTTGAACCCCACAGCCCCCTCCGGCTAAACCCGAAATCGACGCTCAAACTCGGGTTTAACCCGAGTTCATCCCCGTCAACCCACGTCCAAACCCCACCTCAGACCCCCTCAATTCCATCCCCAAATCGCGCCCACTCCGGTGCCCGAAACCCGCGGCCTGAAATCGTGAAACCAACAACACCTAAAAGATCCCTAGCCCGAGACCGCCAGCGACCCAGCCACCTGTCCACCCCATAGCCATTCTCCCGCTGCCGGAACCTTCCAGCCACGAACCTCCTACCCGAGTTTTCCCAAACCAAATTCAATACCAACTTACCCGATTTCATCTCCTGCCAAATAAACCAAGGCCAAAGTTAACCATAAAACAAAACCCCACATGTGTTATAAACCCACTTAACCCCTTTTTAAAAAATAACCCTCACACCCCTCATCTCCATCATCATATTTTTATTACCTTCCATACCTCACCCAAACCACATGCACAACTTTGTCCTCTCATTTATACCCCTAGCTTCTTCCACTTATAAATTTAAGACTTGGTGCCATTAAAGAAGGATCTCAAATTTAGTTTTTAAAACTCTTGTGTGATAAACTTCTCTGCACTCCCCTATATAGAGTATTTGCATTGTTAGAAAATATCTCAATATAGAGGTGTGTAGTGAAATTTATCCCTAGGATGAATTCCACCCCACCCATCTATAATGAATTTTTGCATTTTTTGCAATTATTTCAAAATAGATTGATGTAGTTGAATTCATCCCTTATGGGAGGTAAATTGCAATCCATTCCTTTATATTGAGATTTTGCATTTTTAGCAATTATCTCAATATAATGTAAATAACTAGAATTTATTTCCTTGGATGAGTTTTAATGTACAATTCTATAATGTTAGGATTTGCATTTTTAGCAAATCACTTTTATTATTTAATTGTGCATTATGATTTCATCCATTATCCTTTTTTATTTTTATTTTGTAGTTTTTATTTTAGATTCAATAAATATATTAGTGAGTGATTGTAATTGAGATATTGTTTATGTAATTGAATATTCCATTCCAATTCAAGGCTTAAATAGATTTGATCTATTCCTCTCTTATTACTTTTATTTTAATCATCACATGCTTTCAATTGTTTATCTTATATTTTTGGATGATGATTATTGAGAGTTAATCTCCCATTCATGGGATGTATTTTGAAGCCCTCATGAGTCCAATTTAGTTACTTTACTTTTTAGTACAATTTTGTTTACCTCATTTTTATTAGCTTTTACATCTTAGTTAGTACTTTGAAAATCAATATATAGTTAGTTAATTAATAATACCTTGAAAAATCCATAAAAAATATAGAAAGCAAAAATAGAAAAAATCACAATAATATGCAAATGAATTATACATGTCTTCACATATTTTGTGTTTCATCCTTAGATTTGGATTGACTCCCTTACTTACCCTTTACATATTTTGAGTTTATTTGTAGGTTCAAGGGAATTTTGATGGAAAAAGGAATCGCACAACAACGATAAAAATACACATTAGAGATGCAATTTGATTTTTTTAATAGAGGTAGGCCTTGAAGGCTTGGTTGATATATGGATGAGGAGATAAAAAGTTGGATTGTAAAGTAGGGCTTATCGCCTTCATTGGATCCTGCTGAATTTATTATGTTGAAGAGACTGCACTAATGTTAGAGTTGTTGCCTTAGTCCTAACTTTGAGGCTCTTGCTAGTGATTGGGGACTTGATAGTGGACCCTTAATTAGTAGCTATTACAACATGGATGTCATATCATCACAATAATGCAGTAGTGATACTGAAAGAGACCCTAAGTGGTCTAGATTCTTGGTGGAATGGTCGTTCTGGTTTCCTGAGAGGTAGCCATGTCATGCTGTTCATGTGACTGTTTGAGAGATTTCGTTTGGCGGTTCCCCTAAATATCCCTTGGCAATTGTGTTTAATTTCTTCACCCGTCATTTTATCAGTTTTGGCCCAAACATCAAGAAATGAATAAACTGGTTATCGAAGCACGAGGCTCAATATTTGCACGGGTCGAAACCCTGATGGAGGGAGTTACAATTCATTCTGGAACTGGGGGAATACGAGTACATTCGATTAGTTGGAATTTAGTAGACCTCCTTATATTTTCCTTAGCGGATCATGCGTCAGGTTGGATGGGAGAAGATTGTGCCTTCCCGTATCTTGGACTTCTTCCATGTGGAGGATTTGACAAAAGGCATGCGCATGCGGCTGGGCTCTTTGTGGGAAAGTCATAGACCTTCAACCCGTCCATCCCAATTTTTATTAAGAGTGTGACATGTTTCTGTAGACTACATGAAATGGCTTTGGAGGAGGGTAATAGCTAAGATGCTGGCCGAGGAGACCGGGAAGAGATGGCTTGCCATGTTTGACACTATGGAGGGAGGCGTAGTGGGTTTCCTTAGGCTGGTCCGAGCTGACCATTCCATAGATATCCTTCATGACATTATCTAGGCAGAAGAAGTTTGGGGACCTCAAGATGTAGATGATGATGTGGATGGATCTTCGAGTAGCTGCGGGTAGGGTCTTTTTATAAAGCTGGTGATATTTATGAAGATTTTATATGACTGGGATGTATTTGGTTAGGTTTTTGGTAGGTGGGAATAAATTAGTAAGGTTATTTAGAAGTAATTTTGGTTTGTTTTGTTATTTGGACAGTCAAGGTTGGGAGGGGTAGTCATTTTGACTCCCTACGTTAATATTTCTTGTAATTGTGCCAAATTTTCCCATAATGGAATAAAAAAGGATTTTAATCATATTTTTTTTCCTCTTGATGAGTTTTACATTTGAATTATCTATACCAATTGCTAAGGTATATACAATCCTTTTGTTCGTGTCAATAATAAAATGAATTGTCGTTCTCGGAGGTACGAAAAAATAACATTTTGTGAAAAAGAAGGAGACCATGCTCATGTAGAGCGAATGAGCTGCCTACGTACCTGTGGGGTTTTGAAAAATTTTCTGAGAAAGTAAAAAGGAGTTGTAGAGGATCAGGCCTTACGTAGTTCTGAGTAGAGGGAAATGAAGATTTTTTTAGAATAGAAGGAAGATGAGAGGAATAGTAACATGCCGAGATTTCAGACTAGGGGTATAATTTCTTGAAACGGTCCAGGTTTACTGGTCGTGCCATATCTTCTCTGTCGACGTCAGTGAGCATAGAGGCGTCATCAGACAGGATCTTCTTCCATATGGATTCTATAATTTCTTTAAGGGCTAAATCCCCTTCTTGGACACCACGATCCTTGACTCTCTTATTAATTGATCGCACTATCCAGTAATCGTACCCCTATATGTGATATAGAGCCTTTAACCTCCTTTCTTCTAAGAGTGACAACTCGTCAAGATGACTCTGATGCCAGTGTTCCTCATTGATCTTACTCTCAAGCATGACTTATAGTGAAGGTATTTTTAGTTCAATGGATAGGACTATTTCCATACCGTATACCAGAGAGTAAGGAGTAGCCCGGGTAGATGATCGAACTGAAGTGAGGTAGCTCCAGAAGGCGTAAGGGATTCGATCAACCCAATCCTGATAACTTTCGATCATCTTCTTGATGATTATTTTGAGGTCCTTATTAGTGGCTTCAACTGCACCATTGGTTTATGGTCGACAGGGAGAAGATTCGTGTCCCTTAATCCCGTACTAGCCGACCAATTATGTGACTTTTGCCTCGAAATGTACCCGTTATCCGACACTAGCTCATGTGGAACCTCGTATCAATAAATGATGTTTTTTCGGATGAACTTTGTCACCTTCTTGGCATTTAATACCGTGTATGACTCAACTTTGACCCATTTGGTGAAGTAACCAATGGAAACTAGGACAGACTCGTGCCTATTGGAGGCTTTGGGTGTAACTTGCCCTATGATATCGATGCCCCATGTGGATAACGACCAGGGAGAGTCCATGTTGTATAATTGATGTGGAGGCAAGTGTTGGAGTTTGGAAAACTATTGGCATTTAAGGCATCTCCAAACATAGGCGGTGCAATCTTGAACTATGGTAGTCCAATAGTAACCCTGTCGGATAATCTTCTTGGCGAGCATATGGTTATTTATGTGGGGTCCGCACTCCCCGCTGTGGATATTCTACATCATCTCTTCAATGTCAGTCCCTGTGATGCAGTGTAAGTGGATTCCACCAAAGTTACTCTTAATAAATGCTTTATTGCTGACAATGTACTCGGCAACCAACTTGCGGAGGGTTGCTCGATCTTTCTTATTAGAATCTTGGGGGTACCTACTATGCTTGAGGGGGTGCCAAATGTTGTAGTACTAGCATTAGAATATATTAAGAACTTCTTTTGTGATAAGCTCGATGGGGGTAGAGATGGGTTGGTTTAGCTTGTTTTTAGACTAGGAAAGGGGCCATCATTATTTTTTCGGTCATGCCAGCCATGGAGGCTATGGTAGTAAAGGCATCTGCTAAGCTTTTCCTTGCTCGAGGAAAGTAGTGGAAGGCGATATCTTAAAACTAGGAGGCCAACTCATTTAGGTGAGCGTGGAAGGGTAAAATCTTTTTATCTTTGACTGGCCGATGATGAGGGTTGAATCCCGGTAGACATCTAGGTATTTGATTTTTTCTAAAGCGACTTTGAGGCCAACTGTGCATGCCTCGTATTTGGTTATGTTATTGGTGCAAGGAAAATCTAGCTTGATGGAGATGAGAATGTGAGAGTCATCGGGGGAGAATAGGAGTATCCCAATGCCATATCCTTTCTTATTGGTAGCGCCATCGAAGAACATTTTCTATCAGAGGTCTTCTTGGGAGGTGCAAAGGATATTTTTATCTGGAAATTCAGAGATCCAGACGTCGACTTCTTCCATAGGGTAGTTAACAAGGTAATCCGAGATGGCTCTCCCTTTCATGGATTTTTGTGTGACATACACAATATCGAATTCAGCTAGCAACGTTAACCATTAATCCATTCGGCTAGACAAGTCAGGTTTCTCGAGCAGGTATTTAATAGGATCCATTCGGGACATAAGTATGATGGAAAAAGAGAGCATGTAGTGCCGTAATTTTGGAGTAACCGAGACAAGGGTGACACGTGCTTTATCCAAGGTAGTGTAGTTGACTTCGTAATCGGCCAATTTATGAATGACATAATAGATGGCCCTCTCTTTGCGGGGCTCTTCAATGTATTAGTCTAGTAAATCCCCAGCTACGGCGTCTGTTATGATGAAGCATAGGATTAAGGACAGACCAGACTGCGGTGGCATAAGTATCGGAGGTCAGGTTAGATATTGCTTAATTCGATCAAAGGCTTCCTGACAGTCTTCGTTCCAGACTTTGGTGTAATATTTTTGGAGGAGTCTGAAGATAGGTTCACATATAGAAATCAACTAGCTGATGAACCAACTAATATTCTATAATTTTCCTTGGAATCCTCAGAATTATTTCTCTATTTGGGGTGGTGGAATTTCGAGTATTGCTTTTAGTTTGGAAGGATATGCTTCAATCCCCCTTTTACTAACCATGAATCCCCAAAGATTTCCTTTGGTAAATCCAAAAATACATTTTTGTGGGTTAACTCTCATTTGGTATCACCATAATCGTTCTAAAAACTTCCGAAGAGCGAAAACATAACCCTCCCGAGTCTTAAATTTGATGATCATATCATCTACATAGACCTTGAATTCTTTATGTATCATATCATACAAGATGGTTGTGGCAACCCTTTGGTAGCTAGCCCCTATATTTTTTAGACCAAATGGCATAACTATGTAACAGAAATTTCCCCAGGGAGTGATGAATGCGATTTTTTCTTGATGATCAAGGTGCATTTTGATCTGATTGTATCCTGCAAACCCATCAATGAATGACTTAAGATCATGATTAGCAGTATTATACACAATCATGTCGATATTGGGTAGTGGGTAATTGTCTTTTGGAGAAGCATAATCAACGCACATGCGAACCTTTCCTCTTGAAATCGAAACGATGTTCGCCAACCATGTGGGATATTCGATCACTCGAACGAAGCCCACATTTAAATATTTCACCACCTCTTTCTTAACCTTGAGTGACCATTGATGAGGAGCTTCAAAGATTATATTTGATCACTTTGTATTCCAGTAGATTCGTAATCTCGTGTTGGGTTATCTCGAAATCAATGGTGGGCATGTCGCAGTGGGACTATATGAAGACGTACACAAATTCTTTTTGTAATTCTTTGAGGTGCGCGTGCTCAGGCTTGTCAAGGGTGGACCCTATCCTAATCTCGCACAGTCGGGTACTAGAACTGTGATTAATAGCAATAGTTCCATCTTCATTAATTTTAGTGCGGTTTTGTTATTTGTTATTAACCTTATTTAGATCAGTTAAGAATTTTTCATTTGCAAAATCATCATCATCAAGAGTTTGAATAGAATCAAGACAATTAATATAAGGCACAACAAGATACTCAAAATCTTAGTTTATTTCATTCTTAAAACAAACAACATTAAGAACCTCATCGAATGAGGTCTCGCTTACATTATGATTTGAACAAGGAGGAATAACAGAAAAATGGGATAAACATCTGGATTGGGTTGCACTTTGATCAGGATGGATGGATCCGATGATGTGGTGCCTGAGTTAATAATGCAGAGTGTCACCCCCAATGTTTGCAAGTTGAACGAATACTCGGATTCACTTCTCTCGAAATCTCTAGTAACATCTATGGTCTTCTCAACGAGCAGTTGTACATAATACTGGGAACTTTTGACGGCCCAAGAGTAACTATCTTGGAAGAATATCTCCATTCCTGGTTTCATATTCTTGTCCTCATGATCATACCATGGCTCGAGAAATCAATAAAAGGGGAAATCTTCACCCTCTTTGACAAATCTTCCATTCAAGGAATCTCCTGAGATAGTCTAAGCACTTTCTAGCCTTCTCTTTAACTTAGGTTGGCGGAGCATTTTAAGTTCCTCTTATCATGGTTGATAACCCAAGCCATAAGGAGGAAGTGCCTTCTTCAACACTATGGGTTCTAATATTCCCTCCTGTCTTCGTCTCAGCCCCAATTCGGGCATAAAGTGCATGTTTTTGAACATCTATATCACGTTGACATTACCATATAGGTCGTGCTCTAGACAAACTCTATCTTTGAAATCGTCCCCTACTAGGAGTGAAAGTGGTTCGACTCAGAAGCCTCACAGAAGAATATCATTCGCCCATGTTGTATCTTTAGTACTGGGTTGGTGCTTACATTATCAGTGTTATCATCTTCATCCATAATGGTTATGACTTACCCATTGGCGAAGAACTTCAGTTTATAATGGAGAGAGGAAGACACTCCCTTGATGTTATGGAGCTATGGTCGTCCAAGCAATAGGTTAAAACAAGAAGGTATGTCAATGACTTGGAATCTAGTGACGGGATTTATAGGGCAATCCCATATTATAAGCTTTATGGATCCCATCACTTCTCGATGATTATTGTCATAATCATGCATCGCAGCAAAAGTTGGAGCAAGGTCTCTTACTTTCAATTCCAAGCAGTTGAGGGTTCTTAATATGTAATATTTAGTGCTAATCCGTTGTTGATAAGCGAAAGCGGAACTATCTTTCCCATGACCGAGATAGAGATATCTAAAGCATAGTTGTGATTTAGGCCAAACTTAAGGATTTCTTCTTCGGATAAAGAGAGCATTATAGTAGAGGTTAGAGATCCAACCAGATTCACTACTTCTTCTAGTGTAGTGGAAGGAGGAACTGCAGGTCCACTAAGAACTTTAATTAAGGCATTTTGGTGCAGTTGGGAAAACATAAAGAGTCCCTACAGAGTGATGTTGGCCTAATTTTTCTTCAACTGGTCGAGGATCTTTCTCTCTTGGAGGGTCATTTTTGGCATAGGTAGTTTCTCAACACTTTTTCCCTTATCTTCCATTGCTGATTGAGGGTTCAAAACCTGGTAATGCTTCCCAGATCTAGTCATATGGTTCAGAGAAGATGGGAAAAATAGAAACCCTGTTTCTTCATCTATCTTGGGCTGTTGGTCCACTTTGTTGATCTCTCCTAGCAGATCCTCAAATGATATCATTCCATATATACTGACTATCGGGCTAGTTTTTTCTAAGCTTTGCTGTTCATCTGAACTATCAAATTCGTCCCCTATCCGGTGGAAACTATGTCATCCTTCCATAAGAAGTTAATGCATTATACAACCTTAACTTCCTCTTCATATAAAACCTCCCACTCAACGGGGAGATGCAGAAGTGAATAGACCAAGTGCCCTTATAATTTCAAAGCATCAACATGTTGGGACATAGTGCAAATTTCACTAGTTTTTCGAAATAATTCTGCCATGATCTGAACGACATCATCTAAGAGGACTTCATATGAGAGAACTACCCATTTATCTGACTCGCGAGCCCACCTTCGGGCTTCCATGAATAGTCCCCTAAATTTTTGGTAGTCAATGGCCATTTTTGAGGGAAATTTCTACCCGAACTCTAGGGGTTTGTTCAATACCGATGGTAATTCCTCCGGAACGAGTACAATTGGTAATACATGCTCTTGTAAGAAGTGACAGGGCCTGATCTGAAAAATAGGTAGGATGTAGGAGAAAGCACGAGCAAAAATTTGAGTGGTTTAGGTGAATATACAGGTACAATGGGCCATTTACTAGGTATAATCTGGGTAGATGGGTCAAATTTCGTGTCTTTTTCAAGGAAGATAGCATTTACATGATTTGGGAGTGGATTGTGATTACTGTTTTTCTTAGGATTAACCGGCGGGGCGATGGTACCCTGGTCAATCAGACCTTGGATTATATTTTGGGGATGGAATCATTGATCAATTGTATGGCCTATAATTTAGTGAAAATTGCAATGGGCATCGGGTTTGAAATTTTGGGGAAGTGGGTTTGATAATGGACGAGGGTCCAATTGCTTGATAAGATTTCGACTCAAAAGGGCTTGGTAGATTTTAGAGAGGGGAGCATGAAGCTCGGTGTATTCTTTTCTGACTAGGTTAGGGCAGCTTTGTGGTGCCTATGAAGTGGCAGGCTGAGAGATGTTATTTATGGTCAAAACTGTGGCATCGGCAGGCTTGTCAAACTTTCTGGGAGTGAACTATTTGGATACTTTTTTTTACGCAACTGCTCTCTCAGTAAGACTTTATTCAATCTCCACTCCGACTTCCCAGAGGGCTCAAAAATAGGGGGTAATATTGTCCTCCCATCGTTGCTTAGATATGGGGTAAGAAGTTCTTTTTCACAATACTGACTTGTTCATCCTCGGAAGGCCAGTTGGTCCGTCTCTTTCTCTCTCTACCTTGCTACGAAATTACTGACATTTTCCTCGAGATTTTGCTTGAGAAGTTTTAAATCACGGCGTGTAACATCCAACTCCTTTTTATACTTGTACTGCGATATAAATTCACGGGAAACATCCTCCCAATTATGAATTTTGGATTCCTCGAGAGATAAAAACTAGTAAAGAGCGGGGCACGTGGAACGTGCTGATATTCTTTCGAAACACAAATAGGCTCAAGTGAGGACAAACCCATAGCGTGAGGGAAGAGGACTCCATGATCTTCGAGAATAGGAACCAATTTTGTTGTATCTCATGAACCTCGGTTTAAAGGCTGTCAATCTTGGCGGTAAGTTAGAATAGGACCATCATTAAATCGGGATGCACATTTAGTGCTTGCTTTACATTTTCCATGAAAATTGGGGGAAGATGATTTTAGACTTGGAGGAAGTTGCGGGAGAATTAACGAAGCTTCGGTGCGGTTGGATGGAAGATCGAATCCAATAAGGAGCCTGTCCAAGGGTCAGGTATGCGATCGAACTGAGAAGGAAAATGATCTGAACTTAATCTTGAAAGAGAGGAGGGAAAAACTTTTATTATTGAAAAAGGAGGAAAATGTTTTTGATATTTTGGAAAAGGAAGGACAAAATATTTTCGGCATTTTTTTATAAAAATGAGGCAAAATATTTTTCCTATTTTGAAAAGAGGGGAAAATATATTTTTGACACTTTGGTAAGGAAGGAGGGAAAAACGAGAGAAGTGTCTCAGCACGATTATTTTTATTATTGTGTTTTCACTTGTATTAGGTTTACTTAAATTCGAAAGAATTGCCGGACGGGACCCAAGCCTGGGAAAAATTGGGTTTGAAAAAGATATAAAACATGGTTTGAATTGTTTCCAGGCTCATGGATAGGGTCTCGTTTTGAAAAAGACAAAATCGTGCAAAAATTTGTGTGGCATGCCAACACGACATTTTGACGGAGTTTCGGGTAGTAAATGGAAATCTAAATATGAGTACCCTAGGTTTGACGCCAATATGAGGGTATGCAGTTATTGGGTTAGTGGAAAGGTTCCCCACATTGGCATTACTTCTACAATATACGTCCTTTTTTGAGGTCAATTGGTACGTTTGGACAAGCCATTTGATATACCTGAATATATGTGAATTGCCTCACTATATACTTCGCGGGGACAGTACATGTGAGAGTGAATTCAATATACTAAATGTACATGAATGTGTTCCATACTATGTACCTCTCATCATAACTTCGGTCAAGCGGTATGATGCGGGGGAAACCGTTCAGTATACATCGAAGGTACTTAGCCAACGAAAAGTGGGAGTCATATTTCTTAGGCTAATTGCGACCTACTGGACCAGAGCCCATCACAAAATGACCTCTAATTACAGGACAAAATTTGGTCAATAGCCATGATCTTTAGTGATGTAGTGTGCAAAATGCATGATTCTGGATTAGTATATTATGGAGATAGTATTTTATTTGGCATGGTGAGCATTATACTAATTGGGAATAATGTACAAGTATTATAAAAAGTAAATGTAGCATGGAGATTAAAGTAAGCATGGATATGTGAGAGTGAGTGATGTGTGGCTATCTATGAGTGAGTGTGTGGTAGTGAGCCTAATCATGGATCATCTACTAGTGACGTGTGAAAAGTGGAGGTGTGTGCTAGTGACACCTAAGCATGGATATTCTAAGTGATGTGTTAAATATGTGGGTATAAGTGATCCTACGTGTAAGTAGTGTGAAGTGTACATGGATAGTAGCTAGAAGTGTGTGAGTGAGGAGTGATATAAGCATAAGGTATATATATGCAAGAAATAATAGAGGAGAAAAAAGGGAACATACAGGTGGGTGCATACGCACATAAGATGAAAATTATAACACGTATGAAAACATAGTCTATCCCACTTAAGTCAATCCCCACCGGAGTCGCCACTGTGGCCATCCTTCCTTTTGTCTCTTTTCCCTCTCTCTCTCATCTCAAGGGGTTCCCAGGGCTTGCGCACGTGCACTCAGAGAGGGGGAGAAGGTCTCGTGCTCATTTTATAGGAGTGCTTCGACCGTTGTTGATGTGGGGTGATGTAAAGAGATTGATTCTCTAGCCTATTTCACACAAAATAGGTAAAAGAACGTGTCGTCGCCTCGAGTGAGCGGCATCAAAGACAAACCGATGCTTACGAAATCAATAGTTCAGAGGTTTGGGGGCTAAGTTACGGAATGGGAAGGTGTTAGGCACCCATCCCACCCTTTCGGTGTCTCATGGGCTTATGTTATTATTTTTCTTAATTTCTCTGTGAAGTGTGTGTGCATGTATATATAAATGGAGATCGGAATCACTCGACTCATATCATAGAGTAGATAGAGTGAGGTCATACAAATGAATGTTTACAAAATAACAATTGGAAAATATAATGTGCACACTTATCGAGATATTAATCATTATAATGAAATGATAATATGTGTTAGATAAGACGCAAATATGAATCACAAGTATGGTATATAGAATAATATATAGATAACATAAAAAGGATGAAAATGTGAAAATAGGAAAATTAGAAAATTGGAAAGTTGGACTCGAGTCTCGGGTTTTAGCTCGAAACGCTTATGTAGCCTATAAAGGCATCAAAGTCCACATAGCTCACATAAGGCACAAGGATGGGATTTATCCCATAAATTCAAATGGGAGTTTATTATATGTGTGTGTTTAGAAAATATATTTTAGTTTTGCAAAAATGTGGTGAATAATCCCAATGGAATTCATAGGCGTACCCCTTTTTTTCTTTATTTTTTTTCATAGAAAATAAAGTATATTTAATATAACTAATAAAGGATGAGATGTTAATGTGTATGAACTAAATTAAAAGCTAGATTAAGAATTTATGTAACTAATGCGAAAATAACGAAATTTAAAGAGAGAGAAGGATATTTGGACCTTCTTTGGAGAATTGAGGCTTGATCTTGATCGTTGATGAACTCCCTTGAATGTTGGGATGAATGATGGATGAGAGAAATGAGATTTTCTAAATTGGATATGAAAATGATAGGAATAAAAGATTGCAAGGAATTTCACATAAGGAAACTTTGCTGATTGGAAGAGAATGTTGTTGAGATCACTGATATTAATGGATGTGAAGTGTGTCTTGAGAGTGAGCTTAAGCCCTAGTTTTATAGATTAAGGGGACTGCCGATCCGCATACCCCTATCCCTACCAATCGGTAGGTGACCCTAGACATACTACCGATTGACAGGGAAATGGACCTGCCAATTGAGAGTCTCGAGCATAATTTTTCAAAAAAATAGTCTTGAAACGCAATTCATACATCCAAATTGCACATAGGGAATACTATTATAAATTTAATTTAAAGACCTTTAAGTATAATTTGGGCCTCTCCGGGGTTCATGAGTTGACTTTGGGTCAAACAGGGCTCGAAAGCGCCCGTCGATCCTTTGGACGAAAGATCATCGGACGAGAATGGATCGTTCATCCAAATTGTAAGTCACAATTATACATGGGGTGGATCGTTGGAAAGTTTATATGAGGTACTTAGATGTTCCAAAGAGCTTTGCTCGGTTCGGAGAGTTGAGTTTGGTGAAACGGGGCCTGGAAATGTTCAGTGACCTTTCGGAGTAAAACGAGCCATTCATCCGTACCATAAGGCTGATTCGTGCACGAGGTAGATCGTTAGAAAGGGTATTAAGTTAACTTTGAAGGTTCATTCATTATCGTTTAAGCTAAAGAGTTGACCTTGGTTAGACAGAGCCCGGTGGCCTCCAGATTAATTTTTTGGGGAAAAAGGATCGTTTGTCCGAACGGTTATGCCATTTCATGCATGGGGCATACCATTGGTAAGGGGTTTCAGTTCCCTTTAAAGATCCATTGAGTTTTTACACTGATGATGAAGTTGAATGAGGTTAAATTGACGTTGCCCATAAGTGGTTTGAGAGGATACCTCATAGATCCATTAAGAGCTTTAAGGTCCTCACTAAGGCCTTCATTGCTCTCTTCATAACTAGCAGCTCACACTAGAAGAGGATGGACTCCCTTCTCACAATGAGGCTGAATCTACGAGAGACTCTGCACAAGTGTGAAATTTTTTATTAGGAAGTGTTCAGTGGAGTGGAAGTCTGTTCAGATCAGGTTTTCGTGGTGTCTTTCAAAATTGATTTACCCATTAATTCCATACTACACTAGTCTTTTATAAAAATTAGGCTGACACCATTGTCGATCTCATGCAGCGTATTAAAAAGTACGTTAAGGTGGAGGACGTGGTCCAGACCAGCTAGGCATAAATTGGTTGCGCAAAAGTAAGCAAAGGGGGTGACAATGGGAACATTACCAAGAAGGGAATCATGAAGTAAAATGGTGTCAAGAATGGGGGCAAAAAGGATTCATTCAAAGATTTTCAAAGCATCATTATAGTTTTCGAGGAACCGATTTATAAGATTTTGGGGAAGATCAAGGAACAATAGTTCCTCAAGTGGCCAAAGAAGATGGAAAGGGATCTGATCAAGAGGAGCAACATGCTCTGGTGTGCATTATATAAAGAAAATGGGCACAAGACTGAGAACGGTAAGGTGCTAAAATCCCGCCTAGAGGAGTTGGTCCAGACAGGGCATTTGAATGAATACATAGATAAGGAATCCAACCAGGTTGCCGCTAGTGGTGATCGAAAACCAGATAACATCTCAGATGATGAGATAGGACATGAGTTTGTGGAAATACATGGGGAGTCCGACCTCAAGAAGATCCAAGGAAATATTTTTCGTATGGAGCTCAAGAAGGTTACAGCCGTGATGGAGGCCTTCCAAATAGATTTCGACAAAAGACAAGCTACAAGCACTAATAAAAAAATAATCTCGACTATAATAATCATATTGTCTTCATAAAGGAGGATTTAGTTGGGGTAAGAACCCCACATGACAATGCACTGGTAATCACTCTCATAATTATGAACTAGGATGTAAATAAGTTACTAGTGGACCAGGGGAGCTCTTCGGAGGTCATGTACCTGGAGCTATTCCACAAGATAAAGCTCAAGATATTATATTTGAGGGAAGCAAGCCTCCCTCTGGTTGACCTCACATGGAAGGCAACTATGCCATTAGGAAAGGTGGTTCTGCGACTAAGGGCAAGGAAAATTTCAATGATTATAGAGTTTTTGGTTATGGATATTGATTCACCCTATCATGACATTCACGTCTGGGGGTGGATTCATACCATGAAATCCGTCCCTTCTACTTACCACTAAAAGCTCAAATATATCACAGATCAGGCATAATGGAGATAAAGGCGATTAAGCCATTGTTAAAAAATGATACATTTTCACCATTAGACCCAAGTAAGAGAAGAAGAGAGAGAAGGATGTTCTTACAGAGACGACCCAGGATAGGAACACTCCTTCAAAATAACAATTATGGTACAATTGACAGGGGTGTAGGAGACTAGGATCCACCTCGCTGATAAGGTCATTAAAAACGTAGAGGAGGCCATTTTTTATGAAAGCCGATCGGAAAGGAAATTTTTGATCGGAATAACACCGACTGACCATGGGAAAATGAAGATGGTTGCCCTTCTAAAATGCAACTTATACATATACGGCTGGGAGCCATATGACATGTCATGGATTGATCCTATGATCGCCTGTCATCATCTCCATGTGGATCGAGCATTCAAACTGATTATATAAAAGACTCGTCTAACGACCCTTGAAAAGGCGAAGGTAGTAGAAAGGGAAGTAGGGAAACTTTTGGAGGCAAGGTCTATTAAAGAAGTTCAATTTCCAAAGTGTCTTTCCAACCCAGTCATAGCCCATAAAAGCAAAGGTAGTTGGAGAGTTTGTATAGACTTTATCGACCTCAGTAGAACTTATCCGGAAGATAATTTTCCCTTCCAAAGATGGATCAACTCGTTGATGCCACTACAACCTATGAACATATAAGTTTCCTAGATGCTTACTCGGGGTACCATCAAATTCCTCAGTTCGCCCCTGATCAAGCTAAAACCTCATTCATAACACAATTAGGACTTACTATTATAAAGTCATGTAGTTCAGCCATAAGAACATAGGATCCATGTACATTGATGACATCCTCATCAAGTGGAAGGATAAGGATAACCATCTAGAAGACTTGTACAACACTTTTGAAATCCTCGAGCACTATCGAATGAAGCTCATTATGAGCAAATAATCATTTGATATGCAGTTAGGAAAGTTTCTAGGTTGTCTGGTCACCAACAGGGGAATTCAGTCCAATCCAGATAAGTTAGAAGCTATCAATAATGTCCATCCTCAAAAGACAGTAAGCAAGATCTAAAAGTTTAGTGGAATGTTTACGGTGATCAATCGCTTCATTTTGAAGTTATTCAAGTGTCATCGATCATTATTTTAGCTGCTCAAGAAGGATACATGCCTTATCTAGAATAACGAGTGCTCAAGGACCTAAAAGAATTCAAATCTTACTTGAGAAAACCTCCATTACTGGTGAATCCATACCAAGGGGGCCCCTCTACGTCTACCTTGAAGTTTCAAGCCACGCAGTCAGCTTGGCCTTGGTCTGCCAAAAACAAGAAAAATAATTTCTTGTTTGCTATATAATAATTTCTTGTTTGGACATCGAGCAGCGTTACTTGCCATTGGAAAAACTAGCTTATGAAATGGTGATTACTTCTCGAAAGCTTAAGTATTACTTTTAAGTCCACTCCATTACTGTTATTACATCCTTTCCCCTTAAAGCTGTTCTTCGCAAAGCCAACCTCTCTGTATAGATATCAAAATAGTTGATAAAACTTGGGATGTTTGACATTTATTTTTAACCAAAGACAATAATAAAGGGAAATTTTTTGGTCGACTGTATTATGGAGTTCACAGGAGATGGTCTTATCGATCAAAAGCTAGATGATTAATCAAAGACACATGAGCTGGCTCAGGTCGAAAGATGGATGTTTTATGTTGATGGTGCCTCTAATTCGAAACGAGCAGGCATAAGAATTGTCCTCGTAACTCTAAAGGATGCATTGATCAAGTAGGGGATCAAATTGGGATTTAAATCATCCAATAATGAGGCCGTGTACGAAGCACCTATAACTTGCCTGTGCAAAGTCCATTTACTGGGGGAAAGTTGGGTCAAAGTTTATTGTAACTTAAAAAATGGTGTCCAATTATGTCAGTGGGTACTTTAATGCCAAGGATGATAGGATGGAAGAATACCTCATTGTGGTATGCGGTCTGATGATAAAATTCAAGGAAGTCCATGTTTAACAGTTCCCTCGGGGGCACAACAATCATGTTGACACTTTAACAGACCTAAGCTCTGCAGTAGACTCCGATCTCAGGAGAACAATCAATTTGGAATTCCTTGACAAGCCTAGTATTAACCAAATGATGAGACCCGAGCATGATCTTTTCATTGATAAGGGTCCCAGTTAGACGGATCAAATCATAGCATACTTGTTGAACTAAAGACTGCTAAATAATAAAGTATTGGTCCATCAAGTTAGAGTGAAAGTTGATCGTTACTACTTTGAACTTGAGGGAAAAATTTACAAGAGATCCTTCACAGGCCCGTACCTCTAGGGCGTACACCCAAAGGATGTCGACCAGGTTCTTTACGAACTTCACGATGGGATTTATAGGAGTCAAGGAAGAAGAAGGTCCCTAGAGGTTTCTGCAATAAAAGAAGGATGTTGGTGGCCGTAAATGCATAAAGACGCAAATGTTTATGTTTGTAAGTGAAAAAAGTGACAAAACTTCTCTCCCATGCTCCATCAGCCAGCCAGTGTCCTGAGACCATTGACCAATCCGTGGACATTTTAACAATGGGGTCTGGATATTGTACGACCATTACTTACCGCGCTAGGAAATCGTAATTACTTATTGGTCGGCACAAAGTATTTCACTAAGTGGATTGAGGAAGAGACACTGGTGATCAAAGATGCTGACATGATAAGGTTCATTTTTAGGAACATCATATACCAAGGGCCATTATAATAGATAACGACATATAATTTGAGAGTGGACCTTTTTAAGGTTTCTGCAATGAGAATGGATTCAATCACCCCTTTAGTTATGTGGCGTATCCACAAAACAATGGCCAGGAAGAGGCCTCCAATAAAACGACGCTCGATGGACTAAAGAAGAGGATAGAAAGGGAAAAAAACTCTTGCATCGACAATTCCCCTCATATCCTCTAGGCATACCGCACTACGCCAAGGAGACCTACAGGGGAGATACCCTTCGCGCTCACATACGATTGGAAATTATTATTCCACTTGAAGTTGGCCTCCCCACCATGATAAAAATGGTTGATAATTAAGGACTTAATGAGGATGCCCTTTACGCTAAACTTGACCTAGACGAATAATGAAGATAATAAGCCATGATCATGATTCCTCCTACTAGTAGTAGTTGAAGGCAAGCTAGGCCCTAATTGGGAGGGACCATTCAAAGTAATTAGAGACACTTTACAAAGATCATATCACTTATAAACAATGGAGGGCAGAGAGATACCAAGATCATGGAATGCGGCCAATCTCAAGAAGTTCTACTTTTAGTTTTATTTCGTGGCACTTAGTTTTTGCAAATTTTCATTTCAAAACTCATGTTTCTTGAAGTTTATTATTTTAGTTATGAATAAAGACCTTTTTCATTCGCTTAATCTCTTAGTTGTTCACTTAATGCACATTTCTTCCAAGTAACAGGCTCAAAATTGGCAATAATCTTCAAAAGTGATGATCAGGCTTTAACTTAGTTATAATGGAAACTATGCTTATTACAATTAAAATTAAATTCCTCATGTCCTTATTACAATCAACACATGCGGCCTCATGACTTTCCCAGGCAAGCTAAATCCCTATGGGGGATTTCGAGCAGTAAACCAACTCTGTTTGGTAAAAAAAAATCTTAAACGAGTGGAGTGCCCATAGACTAGGTGGATTTTTACCATTGTGTATTCTTGGACTAAAGGAGTGTGATGACATACCCTAAAAGGTAAGGAAGACAAATGTAACACACGATTGGCATAAAGGAATGAAAAACTACACAAAAGTTGGTGTTAACTTAACTTTTCAACAAATGACCGGTTACAAAAGATACCAATTGTAAAGTTATTACAGGCAGTACAAAAATTATCATAACGATTTATGGTCAACTTGCCAAAAACTTCTCGATTGGATTTCTTTAACGATTGGTATTCATCATTGCTATCATGACCTTACAAGTATCTCTCAATAAGTGGATGGGGAATGGCATCCAAGGGGACCCACATCTCATCTTGTCCGAAGGGAGGTAATCGGTATGATGGATAATCAACGTTGTACATATACCAGAGTTGAAAATTATTGAGTTCTTTGACAACTTTGAGGTCATTCAACCAACCATGCTTGTAGGCCATATCTTGAGCTTCTTGTAGCCTCACAAGGTCATCTTTCCATCCCTTATCATAATGTGTCAATAAGGTAGCTCAATGGCCCATTCTGAGAAGATATTAAAGCTTCTTTAGATCATGATTAAGTCCTATAACCCTGACATTACCCATCTGAAACTTTTCTTTAGACTCGGTGAGAATTTTTTCATATCATAATTTTCGAACAGATTTAAGGCACCGACCTCGCCCATAACTTTTGACTCGGTGAGTTAGGCTTACTTCTTATTTATCTCTTCCTACATAGAGGAGCTCACATCTTCCAAGTCTTTAAGGTTGTCTTTGAGCTTGTCAACTAAGGTTGACCGATCCTTATAAGCCTTGGTGCTTTTCTTGAAGGCTTTATAAACGTCCAGGAACGCTCGATGAACATGATCGCTCATGTCTTGCCTGAGCAAATTATCTAAATTGATAAAAGAAAATAGGGAATATCCTCGACAATAGGAGACAACTGTAGAACAAACACTAGAATCAAGAAAAGATTTAAAAAGTAACATTCAAAGCAAGTGCAAAAAGATTATGAAAAGAAATGATCTCTTCATTAATGTATTAACAGAATGGGCTGAGACCTTATAGTTCAACAGTACAAAAGGAGTACAAAGTAGAAGAAAAATCCCTAAAAATGGATGTTCTTATTCCTTCACCTTCTCCTCAGCCTCAGCTTCATTCCTCCTTGTCTTGATTGGTAGGGTTGCTGGTAAAGGCATCCTTATCGACCTGTGGGAGTGGGCTAGGGTGATGCTCGCTGAAGAGATATGACTCAGTTGGAACCGTAACCTTAACCAAGGCTTGATCCCAACCCTTCTTGAACATGAACTTTTGAATATAGTCCAGTTGGATCTTGGCATTAGGATAGGCCTCCGTCCATCCCTTGGAAAATCTAGCCTCCTTGGCTTCAGGGAAATCGAGACCTCAGTGGCAACTAATAATTCTCTATATTTAATTGAGTGTTCTAAACCTTCAATAAGTTTTTCTCGATCTTCAGTAAGGTTATGGCCTCTATGGTGGCCTTTTTCTCTGAGTCATAGTCCTCTTGGGCTTTGGCCATTGCCTTTTGAGATTTCTTAAGGTAATCGCTAAATTCTTCATTAATCTTGTTCTTATTTGAGAGACCATCCAGGTAAACTCTACCATGACCTACAAAACTAAGATACAAGGAAAAGTTAGATAAATTCGTAATAACACATGTGTAAGGTAAAATGAAAATGAATAAAGGTAAAAATTCTTACCATGGATAGAGTTTGGGAAGCACAAATAGTAAGATGGTCAGATCCATTAGTTGAAAGATGAATTTTGGGCGATAGACATGGCTTGGGAGGCTCTGAGGAGGGGGGAGGAACATCACCTCTCTTAGAAGAAGGATGAACCATAGGGTCCTTTCACTTTTCCTTTTCATTCTTCTCTTCTTTGATGACTAGACTTCGATCATCAGTTTTAGTGGCTTTAGGTTCAGACTTCTTATGGTACTTAGCTTTGGGGGAGAGTGGGACATTATCATCACCTTATATTAAAAGAACCCTCTTCCTTGGAGGAGCTATAAAATTCTCTTCATATGGTAGTATAGAAATGATGTCGAGGGACTTAAATGAGGATGAGACTTCCTCATTAGGAAATGTAAGCTTAGGGATGCCATCTACTGGGTGAGGAGTGAAGTTATCGATAGTGTTGGTGTATTCCAAGAGGAACGAGGCTGATCGTGGATGTTCACCTTCAGGAAGGTATTCTCTCACTCTTCAAGCCTTCAACATATCATCACCATTGATGTCATTGATGAAAGGCTCCTTGTTCTGCCTACGAGCTGCTAAAAGACAAAACAAGTGGCATTATTAGCAATAATAGAGTAAAATGATAAATAAAAAATAAGTAAGTGATAAGAAAGAAATATCCTATTTGTGTCTCCAGTTTGGGCACAGAAATCCAGTGTATTTTTCACCCTCAGTGAGCGGTGGATGTTGCCAATTTATGGCAATGAACCCCTGATCCAAATATCCCTTATTGGAATTAGGAAGGTTTATGACCAACACTCTATTGGTCATCCTCTCCTTCAAGTAAAGAAGGCAATCTGTGGTGTGAGACCAGGTGTAGTAATACCTGATCTTTGGAATACTAAGGTTGGTCCATGGAGCTCATTCCTCATATTAACCCCATTGATTATACATCATGTATTATGGGCACATAGAGCTAGGACCATCTAAAAGAACTCGTAAAATTATAAGAAAATGGGGTTTGGGGGAAAATTCAATCCCCACTGAAACACGAAAAGGGTATGAATCCCGTGCCCCCATCAATGGCCATGGCATTTCTGGGCATGGGGGCATAATCGATTATAACCCAAGAAGGAATATAATAAATTTCCCTAAAGTCATCTACGTTTTTTCTATGAAGAGTGTTTACCATTTTTTGAAAAATAAAACAACTGAAGAAAATTGAGATGGGAAAAAAGAAAGCTATGAAGATAAGGAGTGATAAAGATGAAAATAAAAACTTACAAGATGAATGAATGCAAATGGAAGGAACTCTGATGTATTTTTTTAGCAGAAGAGAGTGATAGAGAGCAAAGTGATGGTTTGGGAATGAGTATGGGAACAAACAAACCTTTGAGAAATGTGTAATCATAAGGAACTAAATTCGAAACACTTTTGGCGCTTCAATTCTCCTCGGGACAAGTGTACCCTTCTAGTTTAATCTTATTTTGCAAGATTAGTCATTGTTACAAATTCGTTAATGATGGATCAGACAAGTGGGTCTGTGATAAAAATAAAATCCCCTTGCCCAATAGTTTTGGTCAGGAATTTTAGGGGCAATTAGGGGGACCAAACCATAATTGGACCCAACTCAGGCTTGCCCGACCAAGCCTAACATCGCTTGAGGCACACTTGTCGAGTCTACTAATAAGAAGGATTAACAAAAACATTTAGCACGTGGATAATTATAAAGTAGCTAGCATTTGAATAGGCTCACATTGATTACCAAAATTTTTGGATGATATATTATGGGAATCACCACACCAGCAACCCAAGGGAGTACGTTGAACAATTAAACCATTGTACTTTTAAATAACTATAAATACAACCCACACCCCACTGCCAAGGGGGGTGTAATTTTTATACTTTGAGTGAAGCTATTAAAAATCCAATGACCTTTCCGTGGACATAGGTAATTTGTCAAACCACGTATATTTGTGTGTCGTGTCTGACATTTGCATGCCTTTTCTTTAATTTCTTTTTAGAATTCCTTAATTTTTGATTATTTGCACTCATAGACACTAACATCATATTTTCTATTATTCTCTTTCCTTTCACTTACTCTTTAGGATTACTCCTCTCCGTCTTACCCATGACACGAGTTGGATTATTCCATTTCCTCATTTATTTTCACATTGCACACATTGTGAACATGAGTCATATTTTGGAGAAAAAGTAGAATTTTATTACATCCCATGAGAGACTAAAATGGTGAAATGGGTTATTAACACCTTCACATTCTGTAACTTTATCCTCGGACCCTATACTCATTTGGTCTCGTATGCATCAATTTGTCTTTTGATGCCTTTATTTTGAGAATGACTACATTATTTTGCCTGTTTTGAGAAAAATAGGTTGGTGACTCCTTTCTCTACATTTTCCTCACCTTTGATGACGATCGATTTATATCCGTGACAGTCCGCGAAGATCGCGTGAGTGGCGTAAAAAGGACTCCTATCCTCGAATCCCCACAAATCGAGAAAGATTTCCTAATATTTCTCTCTCCCTTTGGGGACAGCCCATGCTAGTGGAATCCCCAGATGTCCACAATGGAGACTACACTGGGGACTTATTTATTAGAGGACTAGACTGTATTTCATATGAGTTTTATTTCCTTTTCTCTCATTTCTCTTTATTTCTCTACACACGTATATAGATCTTTAATTGTGAATTCTTCTTACTCTCATATTTACATGTTGCATACATGCCTTTTTCATATCATGATCTTTGTATCCTTCTCTCTACTGTGCTATTTTCTTATCACATGTATATACTATCTTCCCATCACATGCTTCAAATTTTACTCATTTGTATATAGTCACCATGTTCCACTCTAGTTACTCACACATTGCACTTGACCCACACCACTTGTAGATATCCATTCTTAGTCATACTAGCATACACTCTCACATTCTTCTCACTCGTATATATCCTCACACTCACTCATATGTTTCACACACCACTTGTAGATATCCATGCTCTTACACATTTCTCCCACTTATATATATCCATAAATTTTCTTCACTCACATATATTCACATGTCACCCTCACTTTGAACGTATTTCATATTCGTTTGTGTATATTCACATGTCTCACATATTGTATCTATCTCCATGCTTCGTATAATATCTATGATTCACGCACATACTTGCTAGTTTTACTCTCTATGTTTATCCCCTTTATCCCATGCTATTTGTGTATATTCTATGCTCCACCTCATTGGTTAGTAGTAGTATTCCTCTCACTTAGCATGCATAAGACTCTCCATAAAATGCTAATAAAGACTCATGCATTCTTTCACACTACGTCACTTGAGCGTTACAATATTAACCAAATTTTTATCCTATACCGGGGGTCACTTTATGATGGGTACCAGTCATGCGGGGTACAGTTAACCTAAGTGATATGATTCCCACCTTCCATTGGCCTAGTACCTTTAACGTATATCGAACGATTCCCACCACATCGTACCGCTTGACCTAACTTACAATGGGAGGTATATGGCAAGAACTCAATCAAGGATGTCAAGTATATTAAATTTTCTCTCACACGTACCTAGGTATATCATGATGCAATTCATATAAAATCAGGTATATCAAATGTCTTGTCCACACGTACCGATGAATGATTTCCGATATAGGCAAGAGGTATATCACGGATGTCATGCCAAAGGGACGAACATTTCCATGAAACCACCAATTCATCAACCTCATATAGGCGTCTGCCATAGGACTTTCCTACTTAGTCAACCAGTTCCAACGTGAAACTCTGCCAAAATTCTGGGTTGCTTTACCACCCGAATTTTTGCGTTATTTCACCCATTTTTAATTTAGAACCCCATCCACGAGTCTAGAAATAAGTCTAATCGTGTTCGTCCCTTTGGCATGACATCCGTGATATACCCTATATTTGACCCATACTCGAGTCATGTCTACAAATTCAATTGCACTCCAGGTGGAGCATAATACTAGTGGAACCTGATAATAATAACTATGTTGAGGATTTTCCTTTTTCCACTTTTCAAAAACTAGCAAAAATATTTTTATCCCTTGTTAAAAAAATAAAAAAACATATATACCAAAAATATTCCTCTTTACCTTAAAATAAATGCAAAAATCACTTTCTCCTCGCACGTGCGATCGTATAACCCAATCTTGGTCTGACTCCCTATTAGCTCAGGTTTCCATCAAGCCACCCAAAGCTCCACTTCTTCCTCTGTTGCTTATAAAGAATTATAACAATCCCTCTGAAGGTTATTCATGGAGAATATTGACAAGACTACAAATGCCATGCCTTATTTAAGGGTAATCCTTACTCAGCTCAGTGACAAGATCGATATTCACAGAAGTTTAGGAATTGCAACGACATCGAGTTTAGACTCCCGAGGCTCTCGAAATAGAATTCCTCTTTCCCCATGCTATGGGTCCACCGTCTATAGAATCAATGTGGGTTTCAAATGAGTATCAACATGTTCCGCATGCCCCACCTACAAATGGTTTGTCGCCAGCTCAACTGTCGATACTGAATCTTGCCCATCCAGGGGGTAATCAACCCGTGCCATTTGATCCAAAAGAAGAAGAGTTGAACAAGGTCTAAGAAAACCTTAAATTGTTCTTTAAAAGGTTTAATTTGGTTAAAATCTTAGGGAGCTATATGGAATACGCCGACAAGTCTCCCTATCAAAAAGCCCAAATATCATAGAAGTTCAAAATTTAGGACACCGAGAAGTTCAGAGGCAGTGAACCTCCAATTGTTCATGTAACACCTCGCGCAATATGAAAAGTGCTTCCACCAAACTAAGTCGGGAATCACTAAATAAGTGACCATTCTTATCATGTGACAGATACGAGACATAGAAAAATTTCTTCCACAAGATAATAATCAGATAAATCCAATAAATATAACCATTCATGCAATATCAAAATCCATAACCATGCTAATATCTAAAATAAATCCAACTCTAAATTAATGTAATCTCAAATAAAATGATTAAACTGTAAATATTTGAATAAAATCGTAACCAACTGTGGAACTGATTGACCCACCATATCCATAAATTAAGTCTTATAATAAGTGCGATGGAAAGGAAAATAAATCTAACTACTAAGAATCTAAAATAAACTCCAACTGCACCTTCAAAATATCTCCAATCACTCTTATACAGCTCCTCCATCCTTATAACTGAAAAGTTAGTCAACGCAATGGGTTAGGGCCCATTGCATGAATACGAGCTACTCTCCCCAATTAGGGTCCGTCAATCGATACAGTAACATTATACATAATAAACACCATAATAGAGTATTTAATTTAAATGAGATAATTATTAACATGTAAGTAAAATAAACTATTATCATCTAATCACGTAATTATGCCACCCCAAAACTTTAAGTCCAATTTATTTTATCACAATTCGATACTTATGACAAAGTCACCGTCTTTGTTTAAATCGATTAATTCAATTATTATTATTATAGTGTCACCTTCATAGCCAACCGATCCTTCTGTATGTACTAGACCTATTTGGGCCCGCTTAAAGTCTTAAACCACACACATTTCCCTTTCTATTGCCAACCGTACCAATTTCGTTAGCCTTAAACTTATTGACAAGGTTCCTCGCACGACACGACATAATAGCCAGTCGGCACGTATTCTGTTAGCCCTGCACTTATTGATGATGTCAACTCACACCCACGTCACAATAGCCA
Source organism: Sambucus nigra (assembly GCA_949130495.1). Lineage (NCBI taxonomy): Eukaryota > Viridiplantae > Streptophyta > Magnoliopsida > Dipsacales > Adoxaceae > Sambucus > Sambucus nigra. The sequence goes on from OX422223.1 coordinate 412,957,260, forward strand.
TCCAACCCGTATTCTATCAGTCCTTCACTTATTAACGATGCTTATTCAATTTCATACCCGTTTATTAAGGCATCAATTGCAAATTTCTAAATTTCTCATTATTTTGTATTAGCCCCACCCTATTATGGAGCCTAAATCCTTAAATCTACCCCTAGTCCCATACCTAGAGGTCTCCAAAACATAAGTTCGTCTTACCGTATCATATCAGATAGATATCTACCATTAATTTTCTTTAAGTCTCGTGCATAGACCATCGAATCAACGGAACGACACAAAAATCGGCCCCACCCCAGAATATCACATCCGTAAAAATCTACACTAACTAGTCCCATATCTAGAAAGTTTTAATCACGACTAAGGCATACCCACTAGTCCCATAACTAGCAAGTACTCACGACGTTAAGATGAGAGCCTAATTACCCAAGATCTCTTCGTTCTCGCAATGATAAATATAATTGAACAAATAATTCGCATACTACATGTTATCAACAATTTTGCAAATTTCTCAAGAGATTATAAATAAATATAATTTAATCCGTTCAATCTGTGATCATTTTTAAAACAACTTATTTTATGTAACTAATATAATTTCATCATCATGCAAGTTTATGGTGCGCACAACAATTTTTTTATTTTTATCTTAATTACAAAGTTTTTTCTGAATTCACGAATCCATTTAAATTTCATAAAGTTACTACAATTTTCTACATGTAGCCTACACCCATATCAGCACGAATCCAATCTTTACCCTAAGCACATAAGGGTTATGTGTCTTAATTAGTATTAAGATTTTTTTCATAAAAATAATCCCAATATAGATTTCACTTCCCTAATTAAGGTTGCTAATTTATTTTAAGGAAAACATGTAATTAAGGTTTTGTCGATATTTAAAATGCATAATAATAAAGAGAAAGAATAGTAGTATTCATGCCTGAGGAAAAGTCAGTTGAAAATTCTGATTAGATGGTTGCGTTCCTCTCAAAAAATAAATGAAGAATAATTCTTGAACAATCTTGAGAAAACACTGTTTGAGCCTTCAAAAATTGGGTGGAAACTTGATTTACTTTGGGGCTAAGGTTTGTAGATGAAAGGTGGTAAAGATGTGGAAGACTTTTGGTTAAAAGTTGGTGAAAAAGTGTTTACAAAAGTCTAACCCTGAGTTACTTTTATTTGAAAAAGGATTAAGATTTTTAATTAACTCAAACTCTAAATAAAAGCAACAACCGACCGACACTATACCAGGCGAATCGATCCGCCCCTCAGGCCGAATCGATTGGGACCTGAAGGGGTCCATAGTTCACCCTAAAAATATGTTTATTCCAATAAAAAGAATATTTCTCCCCCGATTTTAGTTCCGATTAAAATCCTATTTTCCATAAATAAAATCCAACATATTAACTTGCTAAAAATAATTAAATCCAAAAATTTTATTTTTCTGAATTCTCAATTAAATTGAATTATTATCGGTTTAAAATTATGGGGTGTTACATACTTCCCCACTAGCATAGTAATTTCGTCCTTGAAATTTGACAAAGTGTTAATGTGCAAAATAAAATAAGGCTCACATATGCCTACTCATAGATTGCCGCGATCAGGTGCCCATACACCCAATCCTACATGCACATACCCCAAGATTAGAATACAATATATATAACCTATATATATAAGTATCTACGAAAATAATAGATATCGTTCTACTCCGCTAGTTATGTCTTGTCTCCTTCCCTGCCTGAGGCTTCCGAGTCGGAAGTATAAAACACCTACCCACTGCAATTACTGCGGGTGCTGCTGGTCCTCCCCGTACACCTGGTTTAACTGGTGATGGAGAACCTTGGCCTTGAGTCCCTTTTCCATGCTGGCCCTCACTCTTAGGACACCTAGAATCTCGATACCCTATCTCTCCACAAACAAAACATGAACCCCTAAATAGTCCGGAATGCCTACCTGGGTTTTGTCCATCCTATTGTCCCTGCCCCCGAGGGGGCACTATTTTCTTATTGCTCCTAAGTTTCTCGTTATCTTTTCCACTGCTGGTCATTATGACCCTTTTTCTATCCTCCTTGACCATTTGAATCTTGTCTCTTCCTCAACTTCTTTTGGTAGTTCACTCTCTCCTGCCACAACAACAATGCGATGTTCACCACCTAGGTGTCAGTAGTGTACGTCGGAATTTCCAGCACTATCTTCTTGTTAGACCAAGATAAAACCATAATAAAACCCTCATTTTATTTGCCTCTATATTAACCTCGTCTAGTACAAACATCGACAGATTTGTGAATTCCTTCTCAAACCCAGCAACTGATTTTGAACCCTGCTCTAAGTCCAGAAACTCCCTCTTCTACACCCTTCTAATCGCATGCAGGAAATACTTGTCATTAAACTTTATCAAAAAATCTCCATAGTTCAGGCGATCTATATCCTCCGATGTTGTGACACTCTCCCACCACTGTAATGCATCTCCTGTCAGCTTGAACGTAGCCAACATCTGCTTCTCCACATTTGTGCAGTTCTTTACCCTCAAACACCTCTCCATATCTCTCCTCCATTTGTGGGAAAAAATTGGGTTAGATCCCCCCTGTGAAGGTGGGAGTATTTCCTTTATGGAAACTGGTTCTCACCCTGTCCCAAGTCAAAGAGGGTGTACCCCGCTGTTGCGCTTCTAAAGTCACTCATCTCTGTCTCCCTACCTCAATATCGGTCGTTATGGCCCCACGTACAATAGCCTCTAACTCCTTGGCATCTAAAGCAATCTTCCTCGACCTTTCATGAACTACAGAACAAGAAACTGAACCCTCTATCCTATCTCCAGCTCTCCTAGTGTTCCCCATCTAAAAAGATAGGAACAAGACAACATCAAACTCAGAATAACTAAGAGTACAAATTATCAAAAGTAATCAAAGATAAGTGATGTGGAAGGTAAAACAGACTCATGACCTACAAGATCTAAGACTATGCTCTGAAACCATCAATAACACCCCGTGCAATTTGAAAAGCTTAGTGGCTAGCAGCCCTCACCAAACTACGTCGGACTTTACTAAATAAGTAATCATTGTTAACATGTGACAGATATGGGACATATAAAATTTCTTACACAAGATAATAATCATATAAATCCAGTAAATATAACCATTCATGTAATATTAAAATCCATCACCATGCTAATCTCTTAAATAAATCCAACTCCGAATAAATGTAATCTCAAATAAAATGATTCAACTGTAAATATCAGAATAAAACTATAAACAACAATGGAACCTATTGGCCCACCAAATTCGTAAATAAAGTCTTAAAATAAGTGCGATGAAAAGAAAGATAAATCTGATTATTAAGCCTCTATAATAAACTCAAGCTGTACCTCTAAAACATCTCCAATCAATCATATGCAGTTACTCAAGTTCTATACTCGAAATGTTAGTCAACGCAACGGGTTATAGCCCACTACATGAATACAAGCTACTCTCCCCAATTAGGGTCCGTGAATTGACACAGTAGAATTATTCACAATAAACACCACAATAGAGTATTTTAATTTAAACGAGATAATTATTAACATGCGAATAAAATAAACTAATAGCATCTAATTGTGTAATTATTCCACCCCAAAAGTTTAAATCCAACTTATGTTATCACAATCTGATACTTATGCTAAAGTCACCATCTTTATTTAAATAGATTAATTCAATTATTATTATTGTAAGAGGGTACTTTAGATTATAGACAGATGGAGGTATAACCCCTTTGAAGTACGGTGATGATAAGATAATTGGCCAAAGCTTTGGGTTAATGATAGGACATACAAACACAAACCTCAATGAAGATAAGACTTAGTTTAAACTCACAAATCTCTCGTGTTTAACTCAGGAAATAGTAATGAACTTAGAAGTAATTTAGCTTAGAGGGAGAGAGAAGTAAGAATCCCAGATACACCTTGGTAGGCAGGTAAAAAACACACCAAACACCCTCAAGAAATCTCTCTCAAGTATTAAAAGCTTCGTAATAAATAACAATGGTGAGTGAGTAAACCCTCTGGTTCGCAATAACTCCCACTGATGTGTATTCTCTCTAGAAATAACTTCTTAAACTCTTAAAAAAGATCAACCCCTCCTCAGGGGTGATTGGGGTCCTCAAATAGACCCCCACACCATCCCCAAGGCAACTCAATCATTAAAGACTATGAAAGACATCTCTCATGCTTTATGTCATAACATTAAATACCTGATGCACTAGTTGCCTCCACGTCATAAAAATTAAATGCCAAGACATGCCTTTTGCTTAACCAATGTGTGTAAGGGGGTTGTTGTTGTAGAGGTGGCTCACCAACTGCCTGACAGCCCCAAATACCACGGTGGTTTACTCAAGTGCAGGTTTGACAATATTTAGCTGGCTAGTGAGATCACCTACAATAGATGTGACATTAAGTAGAGGGCTGCTTGTTTCACAGCCTTACGCCCGATGGAACTCCAAGCTGTTTCGCCCAAGGTTCCACGATCAGGGTCCTTCGGTGTTTTACCAGGTGTATCTAAGATGGTCAGGACAAGCCCCAACGATTCCTCACTTATCAATCCTCCAAACCAAGTCCCTCTAAAGTTTCCACGACGAGATCATTCGATGGAGCATGACAGCTCTCCCAGGCCCTGCCAAGCCTGGTCTCTCGCGAGTACCGTTTGACCTTACACTAAAACTCATTATTATTCTCGTTACATCATTACAACCGTTACAGCTTATCGTCAATATAAATAAAGATACAATATGACTAACACAACAAGCTAAAGTATGAGTTTCCACGCTAAGCTACTGTGCTGAGTTGCCATGCTAAGCTGCCTTGGCTTCTTAATTCCGAACACTGTTGCTAATGGGGGAATTATCCATAATCTCAGGATTACTTTCAAGCCCCCTCTACATTTTCCCCTTCGTTGAGAGATTTGTTGTTGGAATAAGAAATGTCTGCACGAAAACTTCTCAATCCGATGAATTATGGCCTCCTTTCCTTCGTTAGAACCGCAACGTTATAATCTCCAGGAAAAAGTAAAATTCTCACCGATGTTCCTGAGACGAAGCACCATGACTTATTGGGGCTTTGACGAAGGGACATAGCCACTTTTTCCTTATACTGAGCTTCAACCGTTCTATCTTTATTGTTTGAAATTCTCCCAAAAGGCCTACTAACCTCCTCAAATACTCATTTGGACTTTTGGCAAGTGAAATTCTCCCTTGTAATGCATCGCTATCTTCTAAAAAGCATAAATTCTCCCCGATGTAACTGAGTCACCATTTGAACAACATTTGAACTTGTGACGAGGGGACATCGTAGCTTTTTGAACCATTGGGGCATCTGTTTCGTTGGGCATTATTGTATAAGTCTGACAAAAATTCTGGCACCAAAATTCAAACTTGCTAGAGAAGGCAACTCCTTCTGTTCCCTAGGCGTCACTTCGTAAGTGAGGTGGCGCTGTCTTTTCAACTGTCAGAACACTTCCCGAAGTGCCATGTGTTAATTTGAAATGATTATAGGCGGCTTTGCACGTGTGATGGTGGGAAACTTAAAGGACATGTTTCAAAAACTTCAAACGTCTCTTTATACGTCAAAACCCTTCTCTTTTCTTTTATCTTCTTCAAGCTCCCCGCTTTCTTAGAGAGAGAAACTCTGTGCAAACTCCATTGTCTCCCAAGATTTTACCTAACTTCTTCCTTTTATCCTCCTTTATGCCACCTCCTGTGGTTGTGGACCTCCCTCTTCATTCCCAACTCTTCTTTTAGCGAGCTTTTTTCCTACTTCTGTTGTCTGCGATGGCTTCTTCAAGCAATACTACCACGCCTACCACCAGCGCGCCACCTGCCACCTCTGGCTCTACCGCCGCCTCAAGTGTTGTTGCTTTTATCACTGGGCGCCTATCTTTGGTGAAGACGATAAGTTTTTTGACGCATACAGAACTTACCATTTTTCGTCCAAGTTCGACCCTTTAATACTGGGTGATGAGGAGATAGATTCATCGAAGTGGGGCTACCTTCCCCGAGAGGGGAATCTACATTTTTGTTTAGACCGTGGTGACTTCCCCTATTCTCAAATTGACTTCGAGGCACCTGGGGGGTCGCCAGCTCATTTTCGTACTTGGCATACACATATGCAGAGTTCTCACACTGCGGCTCTTGCCAAAGTTGGGCTTCATTGCGCATTCTGGTTCGGGGAGTTCACCCTCTCGAAGCACAACGCGGCGTTACAAGTGTTAGTCTCCAGGTGGAACATCACAACCCACACCTTCTTCACTGCGTGGGGGGAGTTTATTGTTACGCTAGAGGATGTCTATGAACTCCTTGGGTTTGAACCCATGGGTGAGTTCACTTACCATGATGAGGCTCTGGACGCCGAAGAGGCTGCTGATCGAGCTGAGTTCGGATTTGCCACAGTTGCACTGGTTTACTCCCCTTATCAACTACTTTTTCAAAGCTCCCACTCCGAAGGACGCTAATACCGCAACGGGCCAAGGTAGAGGTACTTATTTGGAATTACTGGCCTACCTACTTGTGTTGCTCTCATGGTTCTTCCTAATCGGGAAGCCCAACGATCAACCGAGGAGGGACTTGATAAATATCTCTGTCCGTTTGGCCAGGGGGTTCAACCTTCCTCTAGCCGCCATCACCTTAGGGTCCCTCTATACCTGGATGGATCGGACCCATATCGACATGGAACGATCACTGGGCCGTTACAACTTGGCTAACTTTGCCAACACCATTATCCCGACGGGCTTCCTTTACACTCGCTTTCCTACTATTGCTGTGAAGTCAGTTTCTTTGCCCGTGAGTGAAGGTATGAAGCCCCCACGCCTTCTATGTTTCCACAAGAAGCAGAGTCGAAAGGAGATAATGGCGGTTTTTGATCGCTTATACTCCTTCGTGATGAGGCCATATAGTGAGCCTACCTTTTCCCATAGTTGAGAATTCTTTCATACTGAAGCCACAACGGTCAGGTTCAATCCCGTTATAGAAGATCCCTCGTAAGTCGTAGTGTTTCTTTTCACTTTGGGGTTTCTCCCGTCCTACACTGAATGGGGATACGCTTCAGAGCCTTATAACCCTGATAGGTGAAGCAGACAGTTCGGGTTCGATCAGGGGCCTCCTCGACCTGTGTTCCAGGATAACCACACAAAGGTCGCCTTTGCTGAAGCCTGCACTTTCTACACTGCGTCCGCAGTGCTTGGTGTGACATCTACCATTGATGGGCGTGTCACCCTTCCTAGTGTTACTAGAAAGGGAGACGTATCCATTTCTTTTGCCACTAAGTTCCATTTGGAGCAGTTGGCCATGATCCGTGAGTACATCCAGTCCCCCCTCAATATCCCCCAGTCCTTTACTTCTCTTCTTCTGAACTAGGTTTAAAGGGAACTCCGTTCTTGGGGTTAAGTTCCCTCTAAGCCAGACCCCCAAAGAGGCTCCCAGTGAACTTCCCCCGTACTGTCTCATGACCCCTATTGCCATGCCCAAACCCAAGGCCGCTGTGGCCCCCAAACCATCTGCCCCTACGATCGAAGCTGCCACGGGGGAAGGTCCTTCTCAGCCACCTGCTAAGAAAGCCAAGAAATCCAAGTCCAAGAAGTCCAAGGCCTAAGGTTAAACGCAAATTCCATTGGAAGAATTCCCTATTGCCTCCGTTCCCCCTCCCATATCTTCAAAAGTAGCTGAAGAGCTTAGGAGGTGGGTGCAAGATGAAGTCAGCAGAATACATGCTGAGTTCCAATGACGCGCTGTCGCCGTTCCTCCTCCAGGTGCGTTTCCCCCGATCATGGTGGATCCTAATAAGCCACCAGCAAAAAAAAGAAGAAGGTCGAGGTTCCTGAAAGTGGTGGGGTGACGAGCTCAAGGAAGAAAACACTGGGTACCAAGTCCCAGAAGAAGCAAACACGTGAGAAACCTGCATCACCCACTCCTTCTGCTGCTGCTGCTTCACCACCTTCACCATTGGTCATTCCCTCTTGTTCTCCCTCAGGATCTGAGGTATATGTGTTAGTTTTGTTCTCATTCCTCTTTTCTTAAGGTAGCGCCTTTACTTATTGCATGATAACTTTGGTGCAGGGAGTTGAAGAAGCGGGGGCCAGTCTTCCCAGTCCCCCAGTGAGCCGTTTCGGGGGGGGGGGGGGGGGGGGGGCTTTGCAGTGCCCCTCCATCCCCTACCGCCCTTCCACGTCCTCCCTTAATAGGCCTCACCTAATCTCATTGTTCATCCTCCCATCGGGCCAGATATGCCGCCACGGGTGCTGCTGAGATATCTGACCAACCCGAGGCAACTGCTCCAGCCTCCTCTGGGTTACCCTTGGGGCGAGAGGTTCCTCTGCCCCTTGTTGTGGTCGAAGAAAGTGTCTCTCAAGTAATTTTCTTATCAAGTCCCCCCTATTTTATTTGTTTATCCCCATGCTTTGTTTATCATTTCTAACATGTTGGTCTGCTTTAGGTGGAGGTGGCATCGCTGGTAGCTAACATTATCCTTCCTCCTGTACTGACACGGGCCCTTACTGCGGTTCCTCTTTTCGGTGCCATAACGGGGGTAAGTTAGATGCATTTTTGGCTCATATTCTTGTGTTTACTCCTTGTGTCTAACACTTGGCTTTACATTTGCAGCTTTCTCCAAATCTCTCTCCACCTTTTTCTTTGAGTGGCCTTTTCGGGGCATCTCTTGAAGGTCCAACATCTCCTTCCGATGATGAACCCATGTTGGCCTTAGTACCATATGCTGGCGAGGGGAGTGTGCCTATCGTTGAGGCTTCTGCATCCAAGGGCCCCGTTGAGGCTACTGTGGTATTGAGCCCGCCTCCCATGGTTTCTATTATTATGGCCCCCGTGGTGACTCCCAATCTCGCCCCTACTGCTGCTGAGGTACTTCTCTAATTTCTCTGTATTTCTTAGTTTCTCCAACTTCGACTGTGTTTGTGACTTAACACTGAAAACACCTGTTAAGTTTTTTTCCAGAAATTCCACCTATATTGGTGACTTTTCAATGAAAACACTTGTTAACATGTTTCATAAACTCCACCTATACCGGTGACTTAATCAATCAAAACACTTGTTAAGATTTTCGTAAACTCCACCTATAACGGTGACTTAACAACGAAAACACTTATTAAGATTTTTTCATAAGCTCCACCTATAACGGTGACTTAACAACGAAAACACTTGTTAAGGTTTTCCATAAACTCCACCTATAACGGTGACTTAACAACGAAAACACTTATTAAGATTTTTCCATAAACTCCACCTATAATGGTGACTTAACAACGAAAACACTTGTTAAGATTTTTCCATAAAATCCACCTATAACGGTGACTTAACAACGAAAACACTTGCTAAGATTTTTCATACACTCCACCTATAACGGTGACTTAACAACGAAAACACTTGATAAGATTTTCCCATAAACTCCACCTATAACGGTGACTTAACAACGAAAACAATTGTTAAGATTTTTCATAAACTCCACCTATAACGGTGACTTAACAACGAAAATACTTACTGAGATTTTTTCATAAACTCATTATTTCTCCAACCTGTTCTCAGGTTGCTCGGGAGGATTCTCCACCAGTTCCTTCGCCCATTGCCTCGCCACATTGTGAACCTGTCTCCTCCGAAGAATCTAGCCATAATGATCAAGGTTGCATGACAAGTGCTGCTGCGGAGAGCGAATCTGGGTGCGAGCTTCCTCTGCCCGACTTGGCTCCTCCCGCCTTCTGCCTGATGGTACTCCAATGTTCTCCCCAAATGCGTTCCAACCACCGTTTGGTCATCGAGCAACTTATGAGCTATCATCCCGAGACCTTCACGGTGGACTGCCTATGTTAGAACATCTCATTTATGAGCCATAGGCTTCAAGGCATGGCCACCGTTATTGCTGAAATTTCCAACACTCCAACTGCGAACGTGACCAGACCCCTCCTCAATTAATTCTTGGGCTATCTGAGGGAGTTAGGTCGTGATGGGTTCCATTTTGACTGGCTCATCGCACATTTGAAGACTTTGTAGAGCCAACGGTTGGACAACCAGAGGGAGCTCTTACGAAAACATGAGGAGGATCAGAGGCTGAGGAGGCTAAGTTGACCGATCTTACACCTGTTCTTGAAACCATTGACAAAGAGGTGGAGAACCTCGAAGAGGCTCTATGAGCGCCAAAGTCGAAATAAGAGAAACTCCTGATTGAGCGTATACAGGCGCATACAAGGTTAGAGGTTTCTATCAATGCCCAACGGTCCTGCCAAGAAGCTTCTTCGGGACTTCTTGGAGATTTTTTCTCTTCTCCGGATCTGTGGTTTCTCCTGGGCCAATGAGTTTTTGTATATGTATTTTCTTCTTCTTCTCATGTAATTCTTGGGCGATAGCTCCCAATTTTGTAATGCTCCAAAGTTCATGAATGGAAAAAGATACTTATTTTCTTATGCCATTTCTGTGTTACAACTGTTTATTTTGATTGTGAAGTTCTATAATTCTTTCATCTCTTCTTCAGATAGTAAAAAGAACTTATTCAAACATCATAATAAAAACAACGAGCTTGTGCATTCATAACAGCCAATTACATCAGTGGTCCAACAAAACTGCCTACACATGATAGACTTTTAATAAATTTTTATTGATCTTGAATGGTTTGTCTTCTTCCATCTTAGAGATTAAACAATGACCTGATTCATGAGCCTCTTTTATAATAAAGGGTCCTTCCCAATTTGCTACAAACTTGGGAAGAGGAAGCCCCTAATGTATTTCACTGCAGCTTTTAATACGAGGTCCCCCTCCACGAAATTTCTTAGTCTCACTAAATTATCATACGCCTCGGAGAGTTGCTTCGTATATATTTGAAAGTTTTGTATCGCATTATCTCTGTGTTCGTCCAATGCTTCCAACTGCACGTGTCTATTCTAGGGAAGCATGCTACTTCGCAAGGCATATCGAGTAGAGGGGACTTCTAACTCTACTGAGAGAATCATTTCGGCCCCATAAACAAGAGAAAAAGGTGTATACCCTGTGGGCTTCCTCTTAGTCTTCCGATAGACCCATAAAATGGTCAGTATCTTGTCATCCCACGGTCCTAGGAAGTCCTCCATTATTTTAGCTAAGATATTAACCAGAGTTTTGTTAGTCACTTCGGCCTGACCGTTTCCCTTGGGAATGCCACCGTCAAAGTGTGATAGATAATGGAGTATTTGTCTGTGAGCATCGTTACTTCTGAATTGACGAAAGGGGTTCCATTATCTGAAAGGATAACCTTTGGGATCCTGAAGCGATAGATAATGTATTCTCAGACGAAGTTGCTCACCACTCCTGCTATTGCCCTCCTTAGTGGTATCGCCTCGGCCCACTTTGTGAAACACTCCGTTGCAACTAGTATCCATATCTTCCCTCTCGAAGAAGGGTGTATTTCCCCTACTAGGTCGAACACCCAAGTGTGAAAAGGATAAGGTGTTACCAGGGAGTGTAAGTCCACTAACGGGACATGGATCATATTTTCATAAAGTTGGCAAGCCTTGCACTTTCAAACGAATTCAGCTGAATCTTTCTCCATCGTTGGCTAATAGTATCCCAAAGTCATCAACTAGTCATATAACTTAGCCCCTCCTATATAAGCTGGATCGCGTGCCTGTTTGAGGACCTCCGCTGCCTTCTCTCTTATAATACAATGTAAAGGCCTGTTGAAGTATCCCCTTTGATAAAGCTGCTCCTCTTGAACATAGAATCTCGGGGCCCTTCGCTGAAGTCATATCGTATTAATTTTCTCCATCGGGACAACTCCATCTTTAATGAAATCAATATAGGGATGTCTCCAGTCCGATTGAGCCTCCACGAAGTGACATTCAGCTGCTTTGAAGAATAACTGGCATTTTTCGCACTTCCTTTGTATCTCTGCCGCATCCTGTTTCATCTTAGGCCAAAAATACCCCTCTCTTTACATTCTTCGATAAAGGGGTATCTCAGTTGTTTTGTAATGTGCTTCGTGCATTTTCTTCAATCTTTGATCTGCCTTTTTTGGATCGATGCATCTTGACTGCCCTCCTCCTGCATTTCTGAAGTAAAGGTTTCCCTGGTTCGTAAAGTAATGGGCTAATTCTTTCAGCCCCATTACTCCTTCGTCGGATTCCAATTGTCTTTTGATCTCTCCCCTCTAGTTCACGTCCTCGTCTATCTGCAATATCGACTGTACTATCGAAGGAGCTGTTCTCCGTTAGATCACGACGATAGCTGCATCGCTCCTTATGGGCATCTTCTGGGCATTGGTGGCATAAGCGTCTGGATGACAGTTCATCATTCTGGGCTGCCTCCTGATCTTAGTTCGATGGAACTGGCAAAGAAGTCTCTGGATGATTATTCTGTATGGTGCCAGGCTCATGTGTTTCAATGCTCACTCTCCATTCACTTGCTGAACCACCAAGTTTGATTCTCCCTTGATGCAAAGTGAACGAATCCATCTTCGAAGAGCCTCTAGTAATCCAAACACCAATGCCTCATATTCTGCTTCAGTATTGGGACAAGGAAAATCTAACTTGTAGGAAAGGCAAATCTCCGCCATTCCTTTCTAAAGAATAACCCCTGCTCCTCCTTTCTTTTCTGTCGATGACCCATCGAACTGCATGGTCCATTCCTCGTCCATTGCGTCTGGATGGTTGGCTTGCAAATCATCTCCTAGAATGTCTTATTTGGGTGGCTCGAAGGTTCATGAGGTGAAGATAGCCAACAGATCAGCGTATGCCTGGCTTTTAATTGCACGAGGCACCACGCACTTCAAGTTATATTCCGATAGGATGAGGAACCACCTAGCGGCCCTACCAATCGATATCATTCTTGATAACAAATACTTAATAGGATCACATCCAATTACAATATGAATTGTAAAAGACAACATATAATGCCTAAGTTTTTGCGCTACAAAGACTAAGGTTAAACAATGCCTTTCTAAGCTATTGTATCTGACTTCTGGTCCATGGATGATCCTATTGAGGTAGTAGACTGGCCGTTCTTGTCTATCACTCTCTTGCTCCAACAAAGCTCCCACGGACCTCGTGGTTCAGCCTTTGGGGGAACCATGATCTATGGTGAAACAAACAGTTTCTTTAGCCCGTCGAGAGACTCCTGGTGAATTTTCTCCCACTTAAACTTTGGGCTCTTTCGCAACAGCTGCATCAATGGATGTGTTACTTCGACTAACCCAGACACAAATCCAGTGTGTGTCATTCAATGCTTCATTAACATTTTTCGGTTCCACTAGGGAGACGAAACATGCATAATTAGCATAATTTCTTAACTGGGATCTAGTACGATCTGGCTCATTAGGATTACCGACCACGTTGTCAATGGGATGATCTTTAGAGACCCAGCCAGGTACTTCTGGACTCTTAATAGGTAATGAGTCATCTATTTCTGGTGAATCAGTTTTGAAATCATTTTCAGATTCAACCACAATAGGTGATTCAGATATCTTATTTTCGACAATAATGTCGCTTACAATTACATTTATCGATTCCATAAGGGCCTTAGTACGCAGATTGTATATACGATAAGCACGACTGTTTGGGGAGTATCCTAAGAAGATGGCTTTATCACCATGAGTCTCGAATTTAGACAGATGTTCTCTATCTTTACAGACATAACACTGACTTCCGAAAGTTCTTAGATATTTTAGATTAGGCTTCTTACCGTACCACAACTCATAAGGGGTTTGTTTAGAGTTTTTCCTAAGGTAAACCCTATTAATGATATGACATGCAGTTCTAATAGATTCTACCCAGAAGTATTTAGGTAGAGATTTGGCATGCAACATGACACGTGCCATCTCTTGAAGAGTTCGGTTTTTCCTTTCAGCAATACCATTCTACTGAGGAGTCTTAGGGGCACTGAATTCGTGTTTATAACCGTTGTAGTCACAATATTCAACTATTCCTGTGTCTATGAACTCTCCCCCTCTACCGCTACGAATGCGATTGACTTGTGTGTCCTTCTCATTTTCAATTCTTAGTAAAATTTTCAAAAAATTCTGAAACGTGTCAGATTTTTGTTTCAAGAAGGCAACCCAAGTGAATCGTGTGAAATCATCAACCATGACAAGGATATAACTATGTCCACAAAGACTAACAGTTCTAGAGGGACCAATAAGGTCCATATGGATGAGATCTAGAGGTCTAGAGGTGAGAATGTCTTTAACCTTTTTATGCGAAGTCTTAACTATTTTTCCTTCCTGGCAATGACCACAGACAACACTTGAAATAGGTTTAATTTTAGGAATTCCTCTAACAATCTCTTGACTAGACAATCTACCAAGGATATCATAACTTAGGTGACCCATACGATTATGCCAGATTTCATTGTCATCCATTCTGACAATGTTACAGGTTTCAGAACCAGTCTTGACAGTATAACAATTGTCAGGTGTTCTAAATCCGGTAATAATGCATTTACCTTTATCATTTAGAATTTTACAATTGTCCTTTGAAAAGGTAACTGTATGGTCAGAGTCACAAAATTGTGATATACTTAGGAGGTTGGCTTTAAGGCCTTTAACTAAAAGTACATTTTCGAGAGTAGGTATTCCCTCTTCTTTTACGGTTCCTTTACCTATGATCTGGGATGAAATTCCGTCACCAAAAACTACTTTGCCTCCATAAAATTTGGTTTTGTTTAAAAGTTTTGTTTCATCTCCTGTCATATGTTTGGAACATCCTGAATCTAAGTACCAACCAGATGAAGTGTGTTCAGCTTTTAAGGCAGTGATAACAATGTTACACTTCATTTGGGGTAAAAGATCATCTTTTCTAACCCAAATAGCTCTAGTTTTAATTTTGCGCATGTTTTCCCTCATTTGATAAACTTTTCGAGAAACAGCTTTTTGTCAAAAAACATTTGGGGCAACAACCTGATTATTGTGAAAAATTTGAGCTTTTGGTTTAGGAAAGTTTCTGGGATCCTTTCTCTTAAATGAACTCTTAGTTTTGGTCTTTCTATTTCTGTAGTTAGAGTTCTTATCAGGTTGTATTGGAAGGACATAATGGTTACGATTTTTCCTAGAATAGTTAAAGTTCTTGTAGACAGAAGAGTTGTACACAGGGGTGTTTAGACGCCTAGCATAACAACCTTCAAAGGAATGACCATAAATGTCACAGTAGGAGCAATATTGATTGCTCGAGGGATGAACTTCCTTAGGAAAACTTCTAAAGATGGGTTTAACAGCATTCTGTTCAGAAGTCCTATTCCTAGGAGGTATGGTCTTATAGGTAGAATCAACCTTTCTGATCAAAGGACAAACGTATTTAGTCTTAAGTGCAGTGTCAGCCTTAGAATTACTAGACTCTCCAATGTCTTTCTGTTGTTGCTTTTGATCAAATTCCTCTTTAATAAAATGAAAGTCTGGACATGTTTCAATTGTTCTTTTGCCCCCAGACACAAATTTAATAGGTTCAAGATTTGTAGTTTGTGGTTTGTTCTTAGGGCAAAATCCAATACCGGTTCTATCATCAGAATTGGTCTTGGAGTCAACAACAAAGTCAGTAAAACAATTTGAATTGTTTTCAAGCTTAGAAATTTTTTTGAAAACAGTAGCTGTCTTTGTTTTTGCTTCCTCCAGTTCTAATAATGTTCCCTTGTATTTCATTTCCAGGGTTTCATTAGTTTTAGTCAACTCTTTTAATTTTTGATCAAAAGTTTCAATTTCAGATTGATGAGTCAGACACTGGTTAGTGTACTCTTCAGCATTCAACTTTACAATAAGACTTAGATCATCTAATTTCTTAGTCAGGTCTCTAACAGTCTTCTTCAGTCTAGTGCCCTTTTTAAGAGTTTTAGCATACAAAGTATGGATATCAGGGAGGTCATCTGTGTCTGAGTCGCTAAGTGAAGTGTGTGTAGTGACCCCTAACGATTCAGTTTTAGTACTCACGCACCCATTTACATCGTCGTTATCGAGATCATTTTGACTCACATACACGTAACTAGAACTAGCAACATTTTCATATAATAAAGCATCTAGGCCAGTCAAAGCAGTATTCACACAAGCAGGAGTAGGAGCATCATTATCACACACAGGCATATCATCATTGTAAATGATCTTAGCATAAAAGGACATGCAAGGGTCAAGTACATTTGATGACTCAAGTTCCTCTTCATCAGAGTCACTTGAATCATTCCAAGTTTTACAGACATTGGCTCTATTGTGTGTGTTGGCTTTATTCAGATTAACTCTACAATCGTGAGCAATGTGACCTAGTTTCCCACATCTGAAACATTCAATCTTTTTAAGGTCTCTAGTGGGTCTGGAGTTGTTGTCCTTAGGATGTTTGTCAAGACCTCTCTCATGAGGTTTGGGATTAGACAGAGTAGGATAATTAGGCTTGCCTTGTTTAGTTGCCTGTTTGTTTCTAAATTTAACAATTTTCTTAAATTGTTTAGACATTAAGGAAATCTGATTATCTAGTTTGTCTATATCACACTCCTCATCAGAGTCAGAGTTGATCAAATTAGTCTCAAGTTTAGATATCTTAGAGGCAAAACTCAAGTTAGAGTTGGGGTGCTTTCTTTATGAATGATTTAATTATTTCTTAAAGTCTAATTCCATTTCCACAGTCCCAAGTTTGCTACTGAGTAACTCAGGGGTAAGGTTTTGATCACTCATTTCCTCAATAGCATACCTCTTGCTGTCAAACTTTTGTGGTAATGATCTTAGGATTTTAGAAACAATCTGATTCCTATCATAAGTAATACCATTAGCATGCAACTTAGTGACTATATCAGTTAAGTTCATGTAAAAGTCATCAAAAGACTCAGAGTCAGACATAATCAAAGAGTTGTACTGCTGGGTAAGCATTTGAGTTTTAGCAGCTTTAACTCTCGAGTTTCCTTCATGGGCAGTGATTAATGTGTCCCAAGCTTCCTTAGAAGTGGCACAAGATGAGATTCTCTTGAACTCATACTCATTAATAGACATAAAAATGGCATTCTTGCCTTTATTGTTATTTCGAGAAATGGTTTTCTCTTCTTGGGTAAACTCACTTAAGATTTTCTTTACCCTCTCATCACTTCCTTCAGTGGCTGGTTTAGTAGGATAAGTGTATCCATTTTCAATAATGTCCCAGACATCATCTCCTAAATTCCCTTGGATGAAGGCAACCATTCTTACTTTACAGTAAGCAAAGTTGTTTCCATCAAAGAGTGGAGGTCTGGACAGATTACCAAACCTTTCATTCTTCTCGTCCATAGTTAGGTTTTTCAGAAAACGATTTCAGAAACACAAGATCTTTTTGAAATAAAAGTTAACAGGGCTCTGATACCAATTGAAAAATGTTGCTAATGCCGTTTAATACAAGATTAAACTGTATAAGCAACTCCGAGATGTTTGTTGAAGAAACCCTTTTCTTTTGAAAAATGAAAATTATAAACAGCAAGATGTGTTTACAAAAACTTATGTACGAGAGTAATCAAGACTTTGTAATCAGTTTTTAAAACTAAGACAGTTTCAAAAATTCAGCACACTATAGAATGGGATGAGTAGATGAAGATAATCAGCACACAGTTTTTAACGTGGTAAAACCTCTCCCAACAGAGGAAACATCCACAGTGACTTCTAAGTCACAAAAGCAAAAAATCCACTAATAACAAATAATAGTTACAAACAATACAACATACATGCACACAAATCAACCTATTCTAAGTTTAGGAATATACCCCACTTGGTGTCCTTCTAACTTCTCATAGATCTGATTGTTGATGATGTTCTTCCAGTTTGATAACTTCCTTTGCTTTAGCTTCCTTATGTCGACTCAATAATCTTTGATCTTATTCACAACACTTCCAGTGTAGTAGTGTGTTAAGTGTTTGTGAAGTGATTCCTATCAACATGCATGAACTCACACACACTTAGTTTTACAGACAGTCCTAGAAAATTACATATAAAGACTATATGCTGTGATTTTGTTTTCTTTCTTTCTTATAGAACTAAAAACCTTTTTGACCTTTAATATAACCCAGATTCCACGGATATCTCGCTTCTAAATCGGTCAAGATCTTAATCAATCTCGGTTTTAAAAATATTTTTGAGATTGAAAATCTCCAAGTGTGAATCCAACTAGGTCAAGGTTAAGTTTCGTAAGAATAGAAACCATAAAACATTTTCAAAACTAAATCAGTAAAGATTTTCTTAAATCAAGAAAGAATTATGCAGATCTAGTGAAATGTAACATGCAGAGTGTAGATCTATAGTTTCTATGAAAGAGAAATGCAGATCTTCACACGAATGTTTAAGTTGTAAACAAGATCATAGACAAAGAGGTTACAGCTTCAATATGAACAAACCACTCTCTCTCTCAAACACTCAAGGTTGTGTTTGGGGTGTTATAAAAACGAAGGTTTGATTCAGAGTTTGAAGTGTTTAGGGTTAGGGTTAGGGTTTGGCTAACACAGTTTCTTTTCTCTCTCTTCTCTCTTTTCTTTTCTCTCTTCTCTCTTCTCTCTATTTTTTTCTCTCAAAAATGACGAATGCCCAAAAGTCTTGAAAGGCTGAGAAGTGGAGGGTTATATAGGAGTGAGGGAAGATTATGGAACGACGAAGGAAATCAAGGGCTGAGATCAAGTCTTTCTAACTTTGACTTGATCCAAGGGTTATGAAATAGCGGTGGTTAAGATGATTGGGATTGGTTCATAGGGATAGCACCAGGATTGATTAAAAACACATGCAGACCATCGATAAGTTTTAATCCAACGATCAGCAATGCACCATCCAACCCTCTCACATAACAAACACAAACAGATACATCAGGCAAGTGACAAGTGTTGGCTTGTGAGTGGCTCACAAACGCGCATCAAACTTAATTACATGAAGCACCCTGAAGTCTCTAGCGCATTTACATTCTACCCAAACAAACATTCCAATGAAAACTTAAGTTTTCAAAATAGAAAATTAACCCCACAAATTTTATAAACACATTTTAATTAATGAAAACATTATTTTAAAATTGTTTAAAAATGTTTAAAAATTCCCAAAAATTATTAAAACAACATTTTAAGGGGAATTTAACACACACTCAATTTAAGCAATATATACACATGTATGCACTTCTAATTGTGTGTAGTGTGATTCAATTTATACCTTCTTGGATTATTGAAGAGGATTAGAGAGAATGATTCTGAGGTTCTTTGGATTCTAGGATAGACAACCAATTTTGTCACTATTTCCAAACTAGTTGAACACTTATACAGTATAGACTTAAACAAGTCAAAGGTATAAGGTGCTTCAGCTCTCACCATTACAATCGATACAACACCTTTCCTTCCTCGATAACGACCTTCTTGCATTGCCTACAGGTAGTGGCGACCACCCTCCTCTTCTTCTCTGAAAGTGGTGATCGCTTAAATAAGCTTTGATACCAATTTGTGAAAATGCGACCGTGTGATAATTGATTAAACTTATTCGCAAGTTTCCAATTCGATAAACTTATTTAATTAGAGTCTATTTTTAAACCAAATTAATCATGCCCCTAAACATGCATCTAAAAGTGTGTGTGTCAACCCATAAATAAATAAAGCTTGCGACACGAATATTCAGGAAAAATCCCCCAAAGGGGCAAAACCATTTATTTCACTATAATTTGTAAGAAAATGGCTTACACGAATTACAATGAAATAGGGTGACATACGAAATACTCGCAGGTGTCGGTTCCGATGTCTCGGCTGGAACTTTCCATTTCCACGAGGCTAGCAGTGAAGAAGAAGACGACTCCTCCACAAGTTTACGGCTGGAATTTTCCCTTTCCAGGAGGGTAGCAATGAAGAAGAAAAATGTCTTCTCCATAAGAGTGAACTTTATAAGGACTCCCTCCACAATAGCACATAGCTGTCGGTTGTAGAGCTCTTCCCACAAAGTATGAACAAAAGAAAAATATGTTCTTGGGTTCCACAAAACAATTCACATAAAAGTAATTGGGATTTTGTGAATTGAAAACAAAACATTTGAACCCTTAAAATTATTGGAGAAAAACTTTCCGCCAAAAGGTATTGAATTAAATCTGGGCAGATACACAAAAGTTTCAAAAGAATAAGACTCTTAAAAGTTGAAACCGTTCTCCACGTTTTTCTTGGCTGCCAGGACCCCTTTTTATACAAAATCTGAGTCGGTCAAAGGATAAGCATTACAGCAGTGTGTCAGTCAAAAAGTAGGGTCGTTCGAACGAGAACCCCATCTCGCTTGAACGAGATCATGTGTCGTTTGAATGACTACACGCAATATCCCAATGTCGTT
Organism: Sambucus nigra; assembly: GCA_949130495.1. Lineage (NCBI taxonomy): Eukaryota > Viridiplantae > Streptophyta > Magnoliopsida > Dipsacales > Adoxaceae > Sambucus > Sambucus nigra. The sequence goes on from OX422223.1 coordinate 412,977,502, forward strand.
CGAATGAGATTGAGATCTCGCTTGAACGACCTTGGCGTCGAAACCGAGGTACGTTTACTGCTGTAGCAGTTTTTTCACAAAGCTTTTCAAAACAAAACTTTCTCTTAATAAGAGTTATAAAACCTCTTTAAAAAAACATTTTTATATAAAAGCTTTTTAAAATCTTTTTAAAAATATCCCAACACTCTTAATATGAAATCTAAATAAAACTTTAAAACAATATCTTACCAAAGTTCATATTGTTGGGCTTGAATGTTTAAGACAACTTGTAATTCGGATTCGTCTTTTGTAGATGTAATCTTCTCAATTATTTGACGACTTGTAGAGGTATACGACATAATTAATTGTGATGGACTTATTAAAAATATGTCCTTACAAATATCCCCCGATGTCTATGCCGGTACATACATAAAAACATCTGAATTATCAAAAATCAAAATGCCTATACAAATCTACCCTCCCGTGAATCCCAAAATTGAAAAGGTAAAATTTGTAAGTTCTCAAATTTTTCTTCAACATCAAAACTCTCAAAGCTTTTCTCATCAGGGTGTGCAACATCATGATCTTCAATCTTCGTACCTACACACATGAGATAAAGCAAAAATTTTCGTGACGCATCGAGTTTGAAATGATATAGGAATAAAGCATTAATAATCAAATCTCCCCCATAATGCAAAAACCTCCCCCATAACATGATAATTCTTTCTCCCCCTTTTATAATGTTCCCAAATAGACAGATAAGAAGAAACAATCAAAACATGGAGTGTCACGATAAAATGCATAGCAAAACAGAATCAAGCTACGCACATGCAAAAGTGTATCTCAAAAATTTCACAAACTATTTTTTGATTTTTCAATTTTTCATACAAAAATAGGATACAAAAAAATCACGCCATGGATGTAAACGCAAATAACCAAGTAATGGATATGAAATGTATGGGTGTGAACACATTCGATAGGTAAATAAACTCAATAAATCATATGTGCATGATGCATACGTTTACCCCTAACGAATGAACATCAAAAGTATCCTTATGTGTAAAAATTTGTTGAATTTAAATAACATCGTCTTATACAAATCAACAAATCAAAGTCAAATGATTTCCACACCAATAACGTCAAAAACTATTTAGCACTTTTTCAAGATTTTCAAGGACGTGCAAACTCGTTTTAATTCTCCATCCAAGCTCCCTCATATATATTTTCTTTTTAGAGGTAATCTAAATTCTCAAACTTTGGAGAATTGGTGCAAAAACCTAAATGACCCATAATTTGGCATGAATTTATTTTTATTGCCTTTAAATTTTTGCGGGCTCTTTTAAACCTCTTTGGACCCCGGATAATAAAATTCCTCAATTTTTTAGATCCAATTTAATGGTGTCTTAGTATTCGCAAAGGAAAAATGAACCTTTCGCAACCCTTCCCCGTTTTCAAACAAAGCACAAACTCACAAAACGGTTCTTATATGCACAATTTCCTTATCAAAATTTATCGCGCTTGGTTCGTTTTAAAGGACAAGATTGAAATGAAAACACCCAACCAACATGTGATAAGACAAGCACAATAATCAAACAAATCCGTGCATGTGTGCAATAAAGGAAATCATGAGTCAAACATGTAGGAAGTAACACTAAATTACATCTCAATGATTCCAAACATTGTAAAGCACATGGATGAATTGACCTATTGTCTCAAAACACTATCAAATAGTCGGATGAAAATAATGGAATGAAATTGTGACTCGGTCATCCAAAGTGTCCATCCATAAATGGTGCAAACAAAAAATAAAAATCTTTTTGTATTTTTTCAAAAAAATTATCAAAAAATAAAAATTTGTACAAAAAGTACATGTCACAACGCTAGCAAACATAAATATCATGAAACAAAAACTAGCGTATGACAAACATGCAAACACAATTATCTATATGATATGGCAAGAGAAGAATCATGTTAAAGCAAATGAGAATTTTCTTTTTCCAAAAAATCAATTCTTTTAGCAAACGTCAAATTCAAATGATTTATATCATCAAAACTTTGTCTCGTGCCAACGGGTGGGGCATCAAATTAGATAAGTGCTCCATTGAAAAACTTACGATTTTAAACAAAATCAATTTTTTCAAACAAAATCAATATCACACAAGTTTGCGAAAAATAGGAATACGCAATAATTTAGCGTAACCCACTCTGATACCAATTTGAAAGTGGTGATCGCTTAAATAAGCTCTGATACCAATTTGTGAAAACGCGATTGTGTGATAATTGATTAAATTTATTCGCAAGTTTCCAATTCGGCACACTTATTTAATTAGAGTCTATTTTTAAAACAAATTAATCCAGCCCCTAAACATGCATCTAAAAGTGCATGTGTCAACCCATAAATAAATAAAGCATGTGACACAAATATTCAGGAAAAATCCCCCAAATGGGCAAAACCTTTTATTTCAGTATAATTTTTAAGAAAACGACTTACACGGATTACAATGAAATAGGGTGATATACGAAATATCCGCAGGTGTCGGTTCTGATGTCTCGGCTGGAACTTTCCCTTTCTAGGAGGGCAGCAGTGAAGATAAAGGCGGATCCTCCACAAGTTATGACTGGAATTTTCCCTTTCCAGGAGGGCAGCAATGAAGAAGAAAAACGGCTTCTGCACAAGAGTGAACTTTATAAGGACTCCCTCCATAATAGCATGCAACTGTCGGTTGTAGAGCTCTCCCCACAAAGTATGAACAAAAGAAAAATATGTCCTTGGGTTCCACAAAACAATTCACATAAAAGTAATTGGGATTTTGTGAATTAAAAACAAAACATTTGAACCCTTAAAATTGTTGTAGAAAAACTTTCTGCCAAAAGGTATTGAATTAAATATGGGCAGATACAAAAAAGTTTCAAAAGAATAAGACTCTTAAAAGTTGAAATCATTCTCCACGTTTTTCTAGGCTGCCAGGACCCCTTTTTATACAAAATCTGAGTCGGTCAAAGGATAAGCATTACAGCAGCGTGTAAGCCAAAAAGTAGGGTCGTTCGAACAAGAACCCCATCTCTCTTGAACGAGATCGCGTGTCATTTGAACGACTACGCACGACATCCCAATGTCATTTGAACGAGATTGAGATCTCGCTTGAACGACCTTGGCATCAAAATCGAGGTACATTTACTGCTGTAGCAATTTTTTCACAAAGCTTTTCAAAACAAATCTTTCTCTTAATAACAGTTATAAAACCTCTTTAAAAAAATATTTTTATATAAAAGCTTTTTAAAATCTTTTTAAAAATATCCCAACACTCTTAATATGAAATGTAAATAAAACTTTAAAATAATATCTTACCAAAGTTCATATTGTTGGACTTAAATGTTGAAGACAACTTGTAATTCGGATTTATCTTTTGTAAATGTAATCTTCTCAATTCTTTGACGACTTGTAGCGGTATACAACATAATTAATTGTGATGGACTTATTAAAAATATGTCCTTACATTCTCTATAGAGGCTTCGGCCACTCTTTCTCCTGAGAACTGGCTCAGCACGCTCTGCCGTTGAACCTCATGCTCCATTGGGTCCACTCTGGGCCTCATTCTGTCTTTAAGCTGCTTTGAGATTCCTTGGGGCCGTGGGACCACCAGATAGGGTTCTTCGGTAATTTCCCTTGTGCTTCTTGTAACCTCCTTCTACTGCTCGTTTAAAGGCCCCACCCTTTCTCTGATCGAGGGAACCCATGCCCCCTCCATTCTTTTCATGAAGACCCATACATCTTCCTCTAACTCTGTGTAAAATATTGCATCCACTAGGTGAGATTCCTCAACAACGAAGGCCCTCTTGGTAGCCCTAATAGTCACCTCTGTCCCCTTGACATTCTCTTTAGCACATTGGTGGTATGTAGAAGGAACTAGTCCTTGGTTGTGCATCCACACCCTCCCTATTAGAAGATGATAGGAAGTTTCACTCTCTATCACATGGAATTTGATATGGGAACTCAGATTTCCCATTACAATCCCAACATTAACATACCCAATGGATTTGGAAGATTGGTTATCATACCCCAAAATCACCAAGGGCATGGGGACCAACCTTTCTTCTGGAATATTGGCTGCGTGGAAGGAGTTGATTGGCATGATATTGATAGAGGCTCCCCCATCCATAAGAGTCCATGCAAAGCTAACTCCGTTGACACTGGCAGTCACATACAATGGCCTGTTATGAGGGAATCTTACAGTCCTATCTGCATCACGAAAAGTTACCTCTGACAGAAACCTCCTTACCAACCTGGCCATGGGTCCCTTCCATCTCAGTGAAGTGACTGCGTTCTTTCTCGCAATATCAAGTATTTCCTAGGTTATATCCAACCTACTCTCCTTCGGTACCGCTACTTGGTCGAAGAACCAGGTGAACTTCGGGGATTTAGAAACTGCACAGTATTCTAGAACTAGGTCTACCTCTTTAGATTCAACACCGTACACTTCCTCCACATCCTTGGCACTTGTTTCGTCATAAGCCAACACCGTGTTAGCCATTCCCCTCGTATAATCTTCCAGATCCCCTTCGTACTCTTATTGCCTCGTCGTTGACTCTTTTTCTCCTCTCTCAGCCTCTTCATCGTAGGCCACCACGAGATTGGCCCCATGTGTCGGCAAAGGATTGTTGTTGACATTCTATGGAGGGATTTGTAATGTCCTTGCCTTTACGTACTTGTCGATGATTCTTCTCAGTGTGAAATAGCTCTCGGTTCGATACTGGATCATCCGATGCACCTGGTAGTAATTTGGATCCGCCTTCGTTACCATATCGGGATCCCCGGCGGGAACGTCCTTTGGCCCATAGATCGTTCCCCCTTGGACCATCATGTTGTAACAGCTGACAGCTTCTTCCACTGTACAAGGTAATGCTGGTGGGTCCTCCCTATCTCTTTTGAACTTCCTCTTATTATCCTTCTTCGATGGTTTGCCCTTATCTCCCCCTTCAGTGTACCCTACCCGTGGGGCTTGAGACTTCCCCCCGCGAGTTGCATTGGCTGCCTAAACATCATGGGTACCACCACCGGATTGGGCCGTACCACCAAGGAGATGTTCCTCACTGCTTTTAAGAACGTGGAGAAGGTCCCCTCGCGCATCTCATTAATAAAATGGCAGATGTACTCAGGCAGTAGCCCCTCAGCGCAAATCTGTAATAACTTTGATTCTTTCGCCTCCTACCTCACGTCGAGGGATCTTTCCCTGAACCTTCGAACGTAGGCTACCACTTCTTCCCCAGGTCTTTACTTTTCCCTGTCCAGTTGGGTCAAAGTTAATTCATCCTCTGCCAGAAAGAACTTCTGGAAAAACAATACATGTATCTCTTCCCACTTAGAAACGTTGTTAGGAGTCAAATGGGAGTACCAGGTGTATGCCTTATCGATTAGGGATTTGGAAAACTCGCTCAACCTAAGTTTCTTGTTATTACAATGCGCTCCCAAATGTTCAATAAAGCGCTTAATGTGCTCCTTCGGTTCCCACCTTTCCCTGTATATTTTCAAAGATACGAGGAATATAGTCCTTTAGATGGGGCTCATCGTTATAATCCTGAGGATAAGGTGTTCAAAAGTCATCATAAATTGAATCCACCTCTCTAGCAGATTGCGAGGAAGCTTGCATAAACTTTAAAATCTCTTTCTGTATCTCTTTTCTCATTTGCTCCATGGGCGATGCCACTGGAGCAACCAGCAACGGGGCCACGGGCTGAGTGCCCGTTGCAACTGGAATGAACGTTACAGGTGGTGCCGTTGAAACTCCTGAGGTTCCCACTATTGGATTCACAACAGAGGGTATGCTTGCTGGGATTGTTCCCACAACACCTGCACTGGGTGGGGTCGTTGGAGCTACCCCTGGTGTAACGAAATCATTAGCCTCCAATCCTCCCATCATAGTCGAAGCTACTGGAGTTTGCAAAAACTTATAAAACTTTCTCATGAGGAGCGCGACCTGAGTGGGTCCCAACCCCGCACTCGTGGACGGTTGTGTCACCCCTGAAATGCCAGTCGTCGCCTGAACCGGAGTTACCTCTATTCTAGGAATCCCATCCCTTAGAGCCTCCAGTTCTCTCGCAGTCTGTTCTTCATTATGCTGGATGTCATCAAAGTTGAGCCTTCGAGTAGCATTATCTTGGGCCATACTCCTTACTTAGAATAATGCCTCCCCAATAGAGTTGCCAAATGTAAGAGGGTACTTTAGATTATAGATACTTGGAGGCATAACCCCTTTGAAGTACGGTGATGATAAGATAATTGGCCAAAGCTGTGGGTTAATGATAGGACATACAAACACAAACCTTAATGAAGATAAGACTTAGTTTAAACTCACAAATCTCTCGTGTATAACTCAGTGAATAGTAATGAACTTATAAGTAATTTAGCCTAGAGGGAGAGAGAAGTAAGCACCCTAGATACACCTTGGTAAGTAGGTAAAAAACACACCAAACACCCTCAATAAATCTCTGTCAAGTATTAAAAGCTTTGTAATAAATAACAATGGTGAGTGAGTAAATCCTCTGGTTTGCAATAACTCCCACTGATGCGTATTCTCTCTAGCAATAACTTCTTAAACTCTCAAAAAAATCAACCCCTCCTCAGGGGTGGTTGGGGTCCTTAAATACCCCCCCACACCATCCCCGACGCAACTCAGTCATTAAAGACTATGAAAGACATCCCTCATGCTTTATGTCACAACATTAAATGCCTGATGCACTAGTTTCCTCCATGTCATAAACATTAAATGCCAAGACATGCCTTTTGCCTAACCACTGTGTGTTAGGGGGGTTGTTATCGCAGATGTGGCTCACCAACTGCCTGACAGCCCCAAATACCACGATGGTTTACTCAAGTGAAGGTCTGACATTGTTTAACAGGCTAGTTACATCACCTACAGTAGATGTGACATTAAGTAGAGGGTTGTTTGGTTCATAGCCTTACACCCGATGGAACTCCATGCTGCTTCGCCCGAGGTTCCACGGTCAGGGTCCTTCGGTGTTTTACCAGGTGTATCTAAGATGGTCAAGACAAGCCCCAACGGTTCCTCACTTCTCAATCCTCCAAACTAAGTCCCTCTAAAGTTCCCACGACGAGGTCATTCGATAGAGCATGATAGCTCTCACAGGCCCTGCTAAGCCTGGTCTCTCGCGAGTACCGTTTGACCTCACACTAAAACTCAGTATTATTCTCGTTACATCATTACAACCATTATAGCTTACAATCAATATAAACAAAGATGCAATATGACTAACACAACAAGCTAAAGTATGAGTTGTCACGCTAACCTGCCACGCTGAGTTGCCACGCTAAGATGCCTCGGCTTCTTAATTCCGAACACTGTTGCTAATGGGGGAATTATCCATAATCTTAGGATTACCTTTAAGCCCCCTTTACAATTATTATAGTGGCACCTTCATAGCCAGGTGACCCTTCTGTATGTACTGCACTTATTTGGGACCGCCTAAAGTCTTACACCACACACATTCTGCTCGCTATATCCAACCGGACCAATTTCGTTAGCCCTGCACTTATTGACGAGGTTCCACACCCGACACATCATAATAGCCAGCCAACCTTGCACTTATTAATGATGCCAACACACACCCGCATCGAAATAGCTAGCCAACCCAAGTTCTATCTGTCTTTCACTTATTAACGACGCCTATTCACTTTAATATCCATTTATTAACTTAGGCATTAATTGTGAATTTCTCAATTTCACATTATTTTATATTATCCGGACTCTATTATTGAGCATAAATCCTTAAATCTACCCATAGTCCTATACCTAGATGTCTCCAAAACACAAGTACGTCACACCCTATCATATCGGATAAATCACTACCATTAATTTCCTTATTGTCTCGCGCCTAGATAATCAAATCAACAGAACGATACAAAAACCAACCCAACCCAAAATATCCCATCTGTAAAAATCTAGACTAACTAGTCTCATAGTTAGAAAGTGTTAATCATGACTAAGGCATACCCATGAGTCCCATACCTAGCAAGTACTCCAAACATTAAGATGGGAGCCTAACTACCCAAATTTCCGCCGTCCCCGCAATGATAAATATAATTGAACAAATAATTCGCATACTACATGTTATCAACAATTATACAAATATCTCATACGATTATAAATAGATCTAATTTAATTCGTTCAATCCATCATCATATTTAAAACAACTTATTTTGTGTAACTAATATAATTTCATCATCATGCAAGTTTATGGTGCACACAACAAAATTCCCTTTTTATCTTACTTACAAAGTTTTATGTGAATTCACGAATCCATTTAAATTTCATAAAATTATTACAATTTTCTACATGCAACCTACATTTATGTCAACACGAATCCAATCTCTGCCCTAAGCACACCAGGGTTATGAGTCTTAATTTGTATTAAATTTTTTTCGTAAAAATATTTCCAATATAGATTTCACTTTCCCTAATTAAGGTTGCTAATTTATTTTAAGAAAAACATATAATTAAGTTTTTGGCTATATTTAAAACGCATGATACTAAAGAGAAAGGATAGAAGTATTCATGCCTATGGAAATGTCGGTTGAAAATTCTAATTAGATGGTTGTGTTCCTCTTGAAAAATTAATAAAGATTCGCCCTTGAGCAATCTTGAGAAAACACCATTTGAGCCTTTAAAAATTGGATTGAATCTTGATCTAATTTAGGACTAGTATTTGTAAATGATAGGTGGTAAAGATGTGGAAGACTTCTGGTTTAAAAGTTGGTGAAAAAGTGCTTAGAAGAGTCTAACCCTGAGTTAATTTTATATGGAAAAAGGATTAAGAGTTTTAATTAACTCAAACTCTAATTAAAAGCAACAACTTGCCGACACTATACCAGGCGAATCGATTCGCCCCTAAGGCTGAATCAATTCGGACCTAAACAGGTCTACCGTTCGCCCCTAAAATATGTTTATTCAAATAAAAACCTGATCCATCCTCCAATTTTAATTCCGATTAAAATCATATTTTCCATAAATAAAATTCAACATATTAACTTGATAAAAATAATTAAATACCAAAATTTTATTTTTTCGAATTCTGAATTAAGTTAAGTTATTATCGATTTAAAATTACGGGGTGTCACAATGCACCTACACAATTACTATCATGACATAACTCTCCTCAAGGCGTCCGAAGAGATAATGGGTCAAACATTTCAACAAGATCTCGAGGAAGGTGTTCTCCGATGGTTTATATCCCTCGAAGAATCTAGAATTCATAGCCAGAAAGATGTTTCCCAAGAATTCATTTCTCATCAAAGTATAACGAAGAGCTGGAAGTTACTCATTGAGATTGGAACGGCTCACGACAAATCCAAGTGAATCAGTAAGTAATTTAATTAGAAGGTGGAGAGAGAAGGCCGCCACTTAAACAAACTGCCTATCAGAGTAAGAGCATGTTTTTATTATGAAGAAAAATTTCCTGTCCCATATCCGAACATCATTGGGAGGCCAGTACTATAACCATTTTTTAGCCCTCCGTGAGGCAGGGATAACAATCGAAGAAGGATTCATAAAGTTGAATCTGAGCTAAAAAGGTCGACTAGGAAGTTCACACCTCGAAAGTATGAGAAGACATCCAACACCTCAGTCTCAACCATCAATAACATCTCCTAACATGCTAATTTTTGGACACCTAAAAGTCATCCTAGTCTAATTAAAAAGGAGTATACCAAACTTCATGCCCCTTTATCAAATGTGTATCAATCCCTTCTGGCCTAAAACCTCATCAAACCTCTGGAACCCTGTCTAATGCCATATCCCCTTCCCCAAAATTTCAAGCATGCTGCCCATTGTGACTTTCATCAAATATTTGGGCACACCATTGATCAGTTATTCCAATTAAAGAATGTTATCTTAAGTCTTATAAATAGTGTAATTATTATAATTACACTATTTATAAGACTAGGGTGAATGCTATCCTCTCACACAAAAATCTAGTATTCAACACTTCCACCAAAATCAATCCCATTGAAATGCCCAATCCATCCACCATCTAGCCCAAACCCCTAAAGTCTATCCTTCTTTTCTCTTACACCCTGAGAATGATATTGACCAAGATTTATCTTTCCTCACTAGGGCCTTCATTACCATTTGTACTCGTTCAGAAGGGGGAGGCATGTAAATTCCCACAGTTTTAGATTAACTTTAAAATTTTGGACTGATTGCCCTCAGAGATGACCATCTACTGCGAAAAGATTAACATCTTGTTCATGGAAGCCTAAAAGTGGGTTCGATAATTCGATGAATGGTTTGTATCCACGGGAGAGTTTAGATGACATTATGCAAGTTATGTCTAATGTATTTGTTAAGAAGTAAGAAGTATGTATTATCTTCGAACTGCTCACGATTTCTAAACTCCAAGGGCGTCTTGTCCCCTTCTTCCAACACTTACCTACTGAATGGGATCACTAATATAATGAGGCCATAAACGTTATAGAGTGAATAGACTTTTCATGGAAATATGAAATCATTGGCACCAGATAGGGGGATGATTTTGACAGCTCGAATGATTAATCAAATGGTGAAGAAGACAACTTATACCTCTCTTTGTGTAGAATGATTTCTTTTGAGGAATTTTCTAGAAATAATTAACATGGTATCCATTACACCCAAGATAGATGTGGATACTGGTTTTCTATCTTCCCCGCCTCTTAAATCAAAAGACTCGACTCGAGCGACACTATAAAGATTCAATACCACCATAGGTAGTAATATAAAATATAAAAGGAATCGTTGAGGAACTCTCTATGTCGGAGAGTACCATGAAGAAAGTAGGGTATTTAACTAGTTCAAAAAGACTCAGGTCAATATCATTATATGGGGTTTTTTCATTTCATCCTAACTACACATAAATGCTTTAATAAAACTCATCACGGAGCCACAGTTCCTCTCACTACCACTCCTAAAGAATTCATACATATGGTCAGATCTTGGACATCTATAGTACTCCTATTCTTCTCTAAGGGGGAAATTCAAAGATCATTCCTGATCATAACTATGCCTTTAATATTTTTGTTGAAGTCACATGGAAGATAATTCTATTGTCACTTATATCTGCCTACTCAGAACCCTTAATTTTTTGGGGATAAAAATCATTGACCTTACTCCAACTTATTCCATTGTGCATGCCTATGACAATAATCGCCAAAATTTTATGGGCTCCATAAAACTCACACTAGGGGATGGCCCTATTTTCCCTCAAAAGTAATTCCAAGACATCGACATACCTGCCTACATCAACCTACTCCTTGGTCATTCATGGGTTGATAGTATCCGAGGTATATCTTTTTCCTTCTACTAGAATTTGAAGTTTCTTTCCAACGTCTAAGTCGTCACAATTCTCGGGGATGATGACAACTCAGATGGTATCAGCACAAGAAAACCATTACTAAACATTCAGCACGAGGTCAATAACATATTTTTTTCTCAGGCTTTAATATCGAACATATTCCCTTCTTTACTGGGGATAATCTTAAAGATCGGGTGTATTTAGAGCACAACCCTCATGGAAATGTCAACCTGATTCAAATATTCAAAACATGAAGTTTATACTTGGAATGGTATGGGTCAATGCCAACAAGGAATCATCGAGTCGATAATCCTGAAGCAAGCCCTTTCCCCTGCGACCTAGGCTACACTATCACTGGATGACCTCAAAGCACTCCGTCGACCATAATAGAAGATAATCTTAGAAGGTAAAAAGGAAATCTCAAGAAACTCCTTAAATGGGAGGTTTGTTATGAAGGGTGTAAACCTCCACTTTTGTGGATTCCTCGAACTATGGTAAGACCCCATAGAGAAAATGGTGAAACTAGGGCTGGAGATCTTCCTTGAAGATGAAGTCACTTGGGATGCAGATCAGAAGCATGAGGTAGATCCTCTAACCACTAAAGTTATGAGAAGAGATGATAATTTCAAGGGTAAAGACACCGATGAACCATTTGACCTATATACACGGGGGCTAGTTCTCTATACGATCCACCTAGGAGCCAAGCCATTGAACCCATCCATGAATATCACCATTACTAATGAACCACTCCACAACTGATATGTCGCTCCTGTTAAGATTGTCAAATTCAATATGAACACCGTTGTTCATCCCCTCCAAGAAACACCTGCACCTACTTCTTTTTCTTCTATTTTTGATGTAATTATAAATGAGGCCTCCTTTGATGAGGTCCTCACCATTGTATTCCTTAAAAATGTTTTCAGTGAAATGAATAATGATTTTGAGTATCTTAATGTGACTTAAATAAATTTCATTGATTCTAATCAAATGATTGATGAAGATTATTTAATAAATGAACAATTCTTAACTAATCTCAATAAGGTAAAAATTAAGCAACATGACCGTATTGATTCTAATGATGATGAAACTATTGATATCAACCTAGTTCTAGTAGCTGTCCATATAAGATTAGGATATCTTCCACCATCAATGAGCATGAGCGATAGCAATTAAAAGATATTCTGAAGGAGTTTATAGATGTCTTCGCATGTTCTGATAATGACAAGCTTGGTATTTACTTAAAAATAGCACGACACGAGATTCCTACCTTCCTAGAAAATAAACATGCCAAGAAGAAATTTAGAAAGCTCCAAAAAATGGTCTCTCAAAGTAAAAAACAAAGTGGTGAAACAATTGAACATAGGCTTCGTCCGCATGGTTGAATACCCTACATGGCTTGAAAATATCAAATTTTTGCCAAAATCAGGAGGATAAGTCCACATGTGCATTGACTATCGAGATTTGAATAAGGCATCCCTAAAAGATAATTATCCTTTTCCTAACATAGACATGATCATTAATAACACTGTTAGTCAGTTATTCCCTCAAGTCATTTATTGACGGTTTTGCTAGGTATAATAAGATTAAGATACACCCTAACCATCAGGAAAAGACTGCCGTCGTGAGGACCCTTTTGCTACATAGTCATTTCGTTAGGACTCAAGAACGTTAAGTCTACCTACCAAAGAGACGCTACAACTATTATGCATGATCTTATCCATAAAGAGGTTAAATTTTATGTCGAAGGTATGATTATAAGAGACTAAGGAGGATCACATTCCTACCCTGAGGAAATTCTTTGAGCAGCTAGGATGATACCATACGCGACTCGACCCACATAAATGTGTATTCGGTGTCAAAAGGGGAAAATTCATTAGATTCATGGTCAATAAAGAAAGGATTGAGGCAAATCCTACAAAATTGAAAGTAATACTCGAGATGCCACCGGATCGTATGAGGAAAAAAGTGAATTGATATTTGGTTAAGCTCCAATACATCAATCGGTTCATCAGTTAATTATCCTTTATCTACGAGCCCATTTTCAAGCTTCTCCGAAAGGATTGAACTAAATTCTTGAATGAGTAATGTCAAGAAGACTTTGATCAGATAAAAAAATACCTCACCCAAGACCCAGTGATCATAGTCCCACAACAAGGTCTTCCCCTCCTTCTATATCTCTTCGACATCGACACCATTATAGGGGCCATGCTAGCCAAGTACATCGAAGGATACCGCAAGTAAAGAGTTATCTAATGAGCTAGTCGAAAGCTAGCCGAGTATGAGGCGAAATACACTACATTGGAGAAGCTGGAGCACTACGTGATCACATTTCTTATCAAATTGGTGTCCATAATGGATCCAAAGAAAAACCTGTTAGAGGGTCCCACTCTATCTAGTCACATATCCCGCTTGTTGATGTTACTAGCCTTATTTGACATCACATATGTCACGCAGAAGGCTATGAAGGGAATAGACCTTTAAGATTACCTTTCCCATAATCCCATGGAAGGAATTGAGGTTTGGATTTTTGAATTCCCAAACTAAGACATCCTATGAACCTCTCACGAGGATCTCAGACGGTAGATGTTCTTCAATGGAGACACTAACAAGAAAACATACGATATTAGGATACTTATGATTGACCTCGAATATTCTCAAACTCCCATTGCTATTGAATTGGATTTTCCTTGCACCTACAACATGATGAAATATAAAGGATGTATCATAGTGTTCAAGATCACCCTTAAAACAAGAATCAAGTTCATTAATGTCTACTGAGATTCGACCATTATCATCGAGAAAATCCTCAAAAAATGGAAAATCAAATACAAGAAACTCCTACCCTTCCATGCTCACCTCGAACAACTTACTTCCCATTTTGAAAAAGCCACCTTTCACTACCTTCCTCGTTCAAGGAACAACCTGTCCGATGCAATAACAACCCTAGTCTCCATGGTCGATATGCTCGAGGGGATAATAATGTCCCCCTTTTTATTTCAGAAACTGATAGTACCCACTCATTGTTACCACATTAAGCTCGTTATAGGATCCGAATATTGGAGGATTATGGTATTAAGAGATTTGGTGCCTCCTCAAGCATTGTAGGTATCCTTAAAATTCTAACAAGAATGATAATGCAACCATTTACGGGTTGGTTTCTCAATACATCATTTGCGATAAGGCACTCTTCAATTTTTTTTTAATGGAAGCCAATTTCATTGCATAACAGGGCCTAAAGTCAAAGACATGGCGCAAAAGATCCACATTGGGGAATATGGATCCCACATGAACTGTCATACGCTTGCCAAAGAGTTCATCTATCAAGGATATTACTGGACCATCAGGGTTTAATACTACGCTACTTATGTCAGAAAGTGCCAACAGTTTGTTAACCTTTATCACTTGCCTCCTTAAGAGTTATATAACATGACCTCTCCTTAGACCTTCTCCACATGAGGCAAAGACATCATAAGTAAATTCACTCCCAAGTAATCAAACGGGTATGAATTCATCCTAGTCACCATTTATTACCTCATGAAATAGGTTAAAACCAAGTCATACACGGTATTGGAGGCGGTTTTACCTGTCGAACTTGAAATGCCTTCCTTAAGGTTATGGTCGAAAGTTAAGTCAGGGAAGAAAATTGGCAGTAAAGCTGTTACAACAAACTTGTGATCTTAGATGAAAGGATATTGAAAGCCCTATATCACATACACAAGTACTATTGTCGTATTACGTGATCATTCAATAAAAATGTCAAAGTCTGCGGTGTCTGAGAAGGATATATTTCCCTCAAGGAAAACATATAACCCATTTTGGATTAGAGAGGAAAGTTCAAGCCCAACTGGAGTGGCCCTTACATTATAAAGAAAATCCTTTTAGGTGGTGCTACTATACTCATAACCCTCGATAGAGAGGAGATGGCACATCCAATCAATTTTGACTGTCTTAATTTTTTTTACCCCTAGTCTGAACTCTCATCATGCTATGAATCTTTTCACCTTCCTACATCCTCTAAAAAATACCTTTTCAAATGAGAAACCCACAATTTTCAAACCATATAGAGGTATGTAGGCAGCCCATAAGACACTCTTGGGCATGGTCCTTTCTTTTCACAAAGTGATATTCTTTTGTCCCTTTGAGAACGGCAGTCTCCCTTATGATATAAATGAACAAAAAGATTATGTATGCCTTAGCATTCGATATAGATAGTTCAAACAAAAGAAATTCATCAAACGCACAACAAAATGAGTCGAAATCATCATTATCTTTTATTTAAAAAACAGAATATAACAGTTACATGAAACATCAATAATATAATGAAAAACAAACAAAACTCTTAAAAACTTCATAAACCAAACATCTCAGAACCTACACAACAAACCCACAAGTTACCAAAACCTGCCCCATATTCAAGACCTACTTTAAGTTTCCAGACAAACCCGCCTCATCACATTTCCAGTCTTCGGAGGACCCCAAGAATAAAATCCTGGTTATGCAATGGTATGCCTGAATTAGCTTGGATGAAATCACAACATCTTCCTCCAAAGTGCCAAACCTCACAAGACACCTTTGTACAGTCTCCTCTGCACAAATATTTTTAGGGAAAATTTCCAATTGAGTCTTACATATGTATTGGCTTATTCCGCTGGTCAAAACAAGTAGGTTATAGAAATGTAAAACAAGTGATACTAAAGCTATGAACCAACACAAACAAGATACTATACCGGATTCGACGTGTTTGAACGTACTTCACAATTCTTGAGATCGAACGGTATATAATTTTTATGATGAAAATTATCACTATTATAATTGGATATTTTTCTGAGGCTTTTCTCCATCTGAAAAAAGATTTAAAATAAACATTTTATTTTTAGGCCATTCTAATGAGAAACTGTTTCCTTCCAACGAGATGAAAATCTCATTTGAACGAGCGTCTCTTAAGATTCAATTCTTGTTCAAACACACCTCGAACAACATCTCAATGATACCCCACTATTTCCTGTTTTAAGCCTCATTGTAAGTTCATTAGAAGATTGTTCGAATGAAATCACTTTGAAGTTTGAACGACTTATACTCTCGTTTGAACGAGATGCATAAATTCGTTCAAACAACCATATTCTAATTCGAACGAGAAGCATAATTTTTTAGAAAATTCTTACGACCTGTTAAAATGGCTATTCTCTTAAAAATTAGGTTTTGCATCCATTCGAAACAACCTTTTGTAGCAGAACATTTTTAAGCCTCTATATTATACCTTTTTTCAACTACAAATATCCAAATACAAGAATGATATTCTTTATCATATTTCATGATCAAGACCATGAACTTTATCATGTATTCTTCTGTGTGGAGGATTCCACACAAGTGGATGATGGCAAAGGATATCATAAGAGTCTGAGACATTGAGTTGCTGTGAAAATAATGTTGGATTGCACAGTGCTATAGAGGAAGGTAAAAGAATTTCATCTGCATGGGATTGAGGAGTCAAGTATTGTAAGTCATATGAGTCTTTTGTAAAAACCTTCTCTAAAGTGAGTTTTGTCTAGGCTTGACCGTCCGAGGTTTTTCCCAGTTGGGGTTTCCTTGTACATTGTCATCTCATGTGATTGTGATTGTTATTTATTACCAAACTAATCATCCATGTGAATATAGTGATTACGTAAATCAGTATTAAAACTGCTAATAACTTGACTTGCATGCGTATGAAGGCTTAGACCGACTACTTGCTGTCTGGGTTACCAAGAGTTTATTACTTCTTTTATTTGGTATTAGGGTGGGTATATATAAGTTACTTAGGCAAATTTTTCTGGGAGATTTTTTATGGAGTCATTTAATAGGTTACATATGTTTGACGGATAAAACTACGCATATTGGAAGGCACGTATGAAAGTTGCGCTTATGTCTATAGATGAGAGAGTGTGGATGGTGGTAGTTAGTCCACCCAATACAATTGTAGAAGAACACACGGATCCTAAACCCATTGAGAGTTAAAGTGAGGATAAACATAAATTATATAACTATAATTCTCGTGGTCTTAACGCTTTATTCTTCCAAATAATGATGTTTGAACCATCTAAAGAGGCTTAAGACACACTCCTACTAACACATGAAGGAACAAATACTGTGAAAGCCTAAAAGATCCAAAATATAACTACCTAGTTCGAAACCATCCATATGAATGAGAATAAAACATTTAATGATTTCTATGCTCATTTATCTGACATTGTGAATTTTTCATTCAATTTGGGAGAAATATTTCCCCAAACTCGGTTGTAAAGAAAATTTGAAGGTCCTTATCTAAAAGGTTTAACCCGAAAGTCACTATTGTAAATTCTTTGGGTATCACCGACGCCTTAAAACTAAAAGAACATTTTGGTGACCTCAAAATCTATGAGCTCAACATGTTTCCTCAACTTCTAAAGAAGAAGGACAAGGGAATTGTCTTAAAAGCTAGCAAGGAGAAAAAGTTTGAGTCTAATGAGTTTGACCTTAATCCCAATGCATGGCCTTATTTTCTAAAAAAATTCTCAAGTTAAAGAAATAAAATTCAAAGTGTGATAAAAGGAAATTTGAGAAAAACAAATATAACAAGGCAGGATAATTTCAATGATCGTGAGTTTAAGAAAAACAAAAATGATAACTCTAAGAAAGATGATTCTGAGAGATGTTGTGAGTGTGATGGTCACGGTCATAGAGCATTTGAATGTTTTACCAAGATTAAGATACAAACATAAATAATATTGTTTACAATGTCACTCTAAGCGATAGTGATGTTGAGTCAGATGATTCGAGTGAGAGCTCTCCTCTTGGATGCAACCTTACTATATCCGCTACAAGTCACGCTTGTCAGTCAAGTGTGTCTCATTATAATCATGACAATAGTCAACATGAAGGTATTGGCTCTAGTTCTAATTCTTCCCAAGACAGTGAAAAGGCTATGGTTTCAGTTATAGAGATGGTGATGAAGGTGATATCTAAGATACCTATTCCGAGATTTCCACCGAGTTCACGAAAATTCAAAAGAAGAATAAAAGATTGACTATTAAGGGGTTAATGCTTGGCAATGAGTTGGTTGCCTTGAAGGAGATTGAGGTATTGGGAAGTTAACTCGAGGCGGATAAAATCTGTTTGTTAGAAGAGGATAGCATTGAGAGACTGCATCCATTGAGTAATAGCTCCGAGGGATGGTTCTTATACTTATATAGTGTGTGATATATAAGTATGGATATACTTGATTTTCATAGTATATTATATATATGGACTAAAATAAGGAAAGAAAGGAGAGTTAATTTCTGGTATCCAGGAGTATAAAATCCGGAATATAAAATGTAACATACGTATATAATAATGAGAATATTATATACGAGACGATAACACTAAAATGTGAATAGTGTAAATAACTACCGAAGGTTAAAAATTACGAATGGATAAATTATACATGAGAAAGTAAAAAGTAAGATAATGCGAGAACTTATCATATTTATATACGTGGGGCGTTAGATAGCATATGATGGTTTAGTTGCTGTGAGAGATTAGTTAGGTAGGGTAGCTTAACTAAGGTGTTTTAAAATACATGCGTTAGGTGTGCACTGTTAGATGAGAGGTGAGGGGTATCTCATGCGAGTGCGACATCAGTTTAAATATAGAGAGTGCCATATTTTAAATATTAAAGTAAATTAAGCACTTGCTAAAATGATTTTTAAAACCCGGGCTCTGACCCGTATTAATTTTTCTTTTTCTTTCCTTTTGTATGCTTTTTAGGTGTCCAGACACAGGGACACCTGGATGACTATTCTTTTGAGTCAGACGTGCTTTCGCAGCTGTGGATGCTGACATGAAATTTTTTTAGATGATTCTATCCTTGTGATCTAGATAGGAGCACTGTTGTAATAATCGGGCATGTTGCTCAACTGATGTCGTTTATTTTATTTGCAGCGATTTTATTTTATTCCTACTTGATTTGGATGTAATAAATATTTTACCGAGAGTTATCAGTTATTTATTTATTCATTTTTTGATTACATTCTTGCGTGAATGGTTTTAATCGTGCATTAATTATAAAAAGATTATAAAGTTTAAAATTTGATGCCAGGTCTAATAAGTTATTAGTAATTAAATGGTTTTCGACAGTGATGATGAGAATGAAACCATTTGAGATTCCTATTTAATTTGATATAGGACTGATCACCCGGTATTTTATTAGGCGGGGCGTCATAGGTGGTATCAGAGCATCAGGTTATAGAGTCCTTAGGAATCTGTGCCGATGTACTACGCTTTCAGCGTTGACTTCTATTTGATATTGAGACCTATGTTTAGGATTGTTGACTTCTATGGTGAGATTTCATTCTCCTGCTATAAAGTATATATATTAGTGAATCTTAGTTGCAATCGGGTGTGCTCCGTATACAGAACAATGACGGACGACCATTGAGGACAATTGGGAGATCTGCAGGAGGTGGGGCTCGTTTGAAGTTGTAAAATGTTTGGGGGATATGATCGTAATTGAGGTCACCCCTATTGTTTCTCGGGAAGATGGGGCTATAAGGACTGCAGGGTGAAACATATAATTTTCAAGTACCGTTATAGTAGAAAGTGGATCTAAACTAGACTTACTCAATGTGGTTAAGATGGGAAAGAATCAAAGGGGTCTTTGAAGAGGACCGCCAGTTGGAATGTTTGTTAATGCGGAGATTGTGTGTGTTAGCCATTGGATGTAAGATATCCAGAGTCTTTGGTATATAACAGAATGTACTATACCCGAAAGTGAAAATTGGGGTAAAATTTTTCTTAGCCCATGGGAGCAGAGTTTTAATGGTGGGAGTAGATCACCACATATGAAAAGTGAAATATTTTTCCAATGGAAGGATGTTAGGTATGATTTGACCTCAAGTTCCTTTATCTTTTGTTCATAAAGAGATATGGATGAAATTCTGAACTTATCATAGGAGGACTGGATGGAGACCTTTTCTAGTGAATTGTGTACCAGATGAGGCCGGTACAATGGAGAAAAGAATTTTTAAGTGGGTAATTGGCTCGCGAGAAGAGTTGCCATCACTTAAAGGAAATTCTTCTTTGATGGTCGATGCAGATGGCGACAATATCGTGTTTTGACAATGAGGATATAAATGCTTCTATGTGAAGGGAGCTAATAGAATCGAAAGATTTAGTCGGAGAGTAAGACTAGGTGAAATGATCTTAGTGAAGCACCATAAGGGGGAGACACATTAGGGGACCCATCAAAATTTTGCAGATAGAAGAATTCCTATTGAGTGAAGATGGATTCAGTTGAGTCTGGTAAAGCCAGTAGTGTGTTTCTTAGGACCAGAGAAACTAAGGGAACAACTAGGGTAGTCATCAAGGTTGAGGCTACTGGAGTCCAAAAGTAGGACAACCCAGATACGGCTAGCATGGGCGGAGATTAGTGGATTATTTGGAATGATATATCTTGTTTGGAGAGTAGAACCACATGAATTGATTTTGCCCAAAGTGAGTAAAGGGATAAGTGTATGGTGCTTAGTGGGGGTAATGATTAAGATAGTTTTTGGTTGAGTTTGGACAAGCGTGTTATGTCTAAGAACCATTTGAGCAGCCAAGGTGATTGGCAAGGTAGAAATATGAGTTTTATTCTCGGGCGAATGAGGTATGCTTTATGTGACACGAGCGAGTCACATAATTTTGTATAGCGCTAGATTCGCGTGTGAGACGGTTTTAGTGGCTATATCGATAACATTATTATGTGTATGTATTTCCTGTTGTTTAGTGATGTGTTATACGAGAATGATGTTATCTTGGATATGATTTATATTTTTAGGTATCACCTGTAGTGAGTAGACTTACAGCGCCATATTAATTGATTTAAACATATAATTAGACCTAGGTCCTAGACCGAAAAATCGCAACAACCGACAAAGATGCGTAGTAAGGTATCAGGAGGGTTCCTTGTTTAGATTTCTCTTTGCGAGACTTCCCACGCACGAAAGCAGCAAATGGAGGGAGCTAGGAGATGTTAGATCCTAGGACATTTTGGATTATTATTCTTAAGTATAATTAAATGGATAAATTTGTTAGGATTCAGTGTATGCCTTTGATGAGATAAGATTTATATTGTAAATGATAAGAATTGTAATTTACATTAGTACTTTACACATTTATTGTTATTTCCATTTTCCTTTAAATCTTGGGTTGATGGAATAGGGTTGAGCCTATATATATGTGTATATATGTTATGATAGATTGTGTAGTAGACTTTTGTGTGTATGTTGTCAGGTTATATTTGATCCCAGTGAGTAGGGACGTTTACTAATGTGATTTAGGGTATATTGGCTTTTATCGAGTAGAGAGACATAGCTTTGTAACATCTCATACTTTTTGGGTTGTTATTTTTATTTAATTAATTCAGTAATTAGTAATTCACCTGTGTCATGTATTTATGAGAATTAATTAATGGGAATATTTAAAAGTGAATATATTTAATAAAGTTAACGAGTGAGGAGTTAATTTTAGAAATATAATCCAGATGGCGATTTTAAGTACGCGGTTGAGTCCGGTAGGATCGAAATAGTCCAAAAGAAGTGGGTATATACATATATTGGGTATTGGGGTCCAATTACACATGTGTGAACTTAGTAAAGAGAGTTTGGACCATTTTAATTAGGGTCCATAGGCCCAGAATGTGAATAGTGTTTTAACCCTAAGATGTGTAAGGGGTTAGGATCATTAAAACATAATAGAAGACTAAAGGGAGAAAAGAAAGGGAGAGCCAAAGGAAAAGTGGATTTGGGGATCTTGAAGAGGCAATTGCAATTAAACTTCATCTTTCAAAGCCCTAAATCACGTTGGTTAAGGCAAGTGGTTTAAATTTTGAGTATTAAATTTTATCTGGCGATTCATATCAAAAGAGGTGTAATCCAATTGAATGCTAGGGTTATTTCTTACATAAATTGGGGTTTTTCCATCCATGGGAGTTATAAAATCTGTAGAGGTTTGGGATTGTTCAAATTTAGGTTGAATTGATGAAATGAGATGATTAATATTGATGGAATTGTAAGACTAGATTAATTGTTATATAAGAATGATTTTAGGATGAATCTGGGGACGATTTGGGCGTAGAAATCTGTGCAGATCGTGTGTTTTAAAATGGTAAGGGAGAACTGGTTTTTTGTAGTAATGAGGGGGAAGAAGAATATATAGGGTCGTTCAAACGAAATCCTCCACCGTTCGAATGGCAGGGTTTGTCGTTTGACCGAGATCTCATATTTTGCCAAATTTCAAACTCCCCTCATTCAGACCTATTGGGTAATTTTGAGTTATACAGTTTCTGCATTGGTGATTCTGTAATTTTTTATAAATTAGGGATTTTTGCAATAGGATTTTTCACTTGTTGGGTGTCCAAGACAACAAAGTCTACGAAAAATATAAAGTCACCCACTTTAATTAGGACGTCCCCAACTATGCCTCTCGGAATTTTCACAGAACGGTCGGCTAAGGACGAGGTAATCCTAGTCGGTTTCAACTCCCCTAAACCTAGTTTCTCGTACACGGTGTATGGCAAAAGGTTCACGCTTGCTCCTAAATCTAGAAGGGCTTTCTCAATAAGGTTCAGCCCTATCTCGATAGAGATCATAGAAGTACCGGGATACTTATACTTTATGGGAGTTCGATATGAAATTATCGAGCTTACTTGCTCGGAGAGAAAATCTTTCTTGGGTATGTTGGTACTTCTCTTGAAGGTACAAAGGTCCTTTAGAAATTTGGAGTAGGATGGGACTTATTGAATAGCATCACACAGTGGGATATTGATTAGTACTTGCTTGAATACTTCCAAGATTTTATCAACTTGAGCCTTTTTCTTTTGTGGCACCAAAAGCTGAGGAAATGGAGCTTTTGGGACATAGGTATCTATAGATGGCTCGGAAGGTAAGGGTGAAGAGGAAGTTGGATCCACGGGTGGATCTTCCTTATCCTTATTTTTCTCGGATTCACTCTCAGTAGGTGGTGAAATGTTTTTCTCTACTTCCTTGTCGGACCTAAGCGTGATGATGGCTTTCACATGCTCTTGGGAGTGTGAAGTGCTCGTGTAGGCATGTTACCTTTTGGATTGGGTTCGGGCTAACTCGGGAATGTTCCTTTATTCCTCTTACTCAATGCGTTCGCTAGTTGGCACATTTGAACCTCGAGTTTAGTAATGGTTTGAGTGTTTGCATGCATGCTTTGCTGGGTGGATTGGAGGACATTTTGAGTGATTTGCTGGAATTGAAGGGTACTTTGGGCAAGAAGGTTCATCGAATCCTCTAAAGATTGGATCTTTTGGGATAAGGGATTCGATGGTGCGGTGGCATTCTTTTGGAAACTCGGGGGTGGTTTATTGGAAGATTGACCTCCATTTCTTTGGTATTGACCCTTGGATCAGGAAAGATTGGGGTAGTCTCGCCACTCCGAATTGTACGCATTGGAATATGGGTCATACTTTGGCCTATTTGGATAGAGGGCATTGACTTGATCGGTGAGTGCCTTATGGGCCTAAAGGGCGGGGCAATTCTCGACTAAGTGGTCGAATGCATCGTAAAGTATACACATAAGGGGACCTACATATTGAATGACTGCAGGAGATGTTCTATTTCCCTTTTTTCTCATCTCTAAAGCTTCTAAACGTCGAGCCAATGTGGCCACTTTGGCATTTAAACCATAACTTTGTTCGACTTGGTGAGCGAAACCCTCAATGGACTTGGTGGACCTAGATTCTCTATTGGGTGCCCATTGCTGGGATTTTTTTGCAATGTCTTCTAGGAATACCCATGCGTCAACCTCACTTTTCTCAGTAAAATCACTGTTACATAACGACTCGAGCATAGTTCGAGTATTACAATAGAATCCCTCAAATAAAATTTGGAGTTGGCGTCCATCTCAATCCCATGGTGCAGACATTACAGTAGCAAGTCCTTGAATCTCTCCAAATACATCCATAAGGCTTATCCTTCCTTTTGGCTAAATGTGTTGATAGCATGACATATCGAAGCCATCTTTTGGATGGAAAAGAATTTTTGCAGGAAGGCGACACTTATTTGGTTCCAAGTGGTGATGGATTCGGGTGTTAACGAGTTAAACCAACTCTTGGCTTTGTCTTTTAATGAGAATGGGAACAATTTAAGTTTGACAATGTCCTCGATGAGTTGTTGATACTTAATGGTCCCACAAATCTCCTCGAATTCCCGAACATTATGGTAGGGATCCTCTTCGTCGGTACCTCCAAACACGGGTAATATTTGGACTGTTCCATGACGGAATAGGAAATTATTCGCAGTGTGATCGGGTAGACGTATGCACGAAGGTTGACTTGTCCTAGTCGGATAAAGGTAATATTTAAGGACACGTGGCGCTAACTCGTCTCCCATTTCGATGAAAATAGTAAGTTTACCTACGTAAGTATCGGGAATGTTAGATTCCACACTCGATAAACGACCGGTATGATCTCGAAATCAACTTCGCATACACTCAGCTCACTCGATTTGTTTTTTCTAGTTTTTTTTATGTGAAGAAAATTTAAAAAAAAATTGACTCAAACCATGTAATTCCTAGCTAACACACATCAAATTGAATTATCTAATTTAAGTGAGGGGAATTTCAACTTTAAAATCTAGTTTTCCCGAGATTAATCGACGATATAGGGGTCTCCAACTGAATCTCCCTAATTAGACAACTACTACTCTTTGAAAAGGGAGAATTTAAAAGACGACCAACTACGATTATCGCCTCAAATCCCGCTTTTTCCTCCAGGTATGTGGTCGGTACGAAGACACATTAAAAACCACAAATCCTAGACACGGTGAAACGGGATCGATTTGATAAGTTTGCGTTGGAGTAGCTTTTAGTTCTAGCCTCGTTAAGAGGTTTTCTATGAGCTATGTGATATCCTAAGGACAATGTCTACTTGATTTTAAATTAAATGTGATGGCTCGGGATATGAAAATGCTGGATTAATTCAAGATTTTCAGGCCAAGGAAGGGTGATGAAATCCCCACCTTATTTTTCACACGGGTTTTTCCCTTAAGTAAATTTCTGCAACGTGCTAAATTAAGTGCGAAATTAAATCATGTAGGAGCACACAAAAATATACCTCCGGCGTGGACTTTTTAAGGTCACTTATTTACACAGGGCCAAAGTTTAAGTTGGCGTCGATCGGAGGGAAACGCCGCCTACGTTTCAGTCCTCCCCAGAGTTCCTTCTGATCGTGGAAAGATTGCACAATTTTTTTCTTCACTTCGCGTACCGTTGCACACTTTTTTGAATATTTCTTCACCTTTTTTTTCGCCCCTTTTTTTTTAATGTGCTACTGAAAAAAAAAACACAAAATACACTACACCGAACGTAAAGTGCGATACAAAAATAATAATAAAGAAAAGAAAAAACAAATACAACACGCGCACTAGTGGTGTATT
Organism: Sambucus nigra; assembly: GCA_949130495.1. Taxonomy (NCBI): domain Eukaryota; kingdom Viridiplantae; phylum Streptophyta; class Magnoliopsida; order Dipsacales; family Adoxaceae; genus Sambucus; species Sambucus nigra. Next base: position 413,003,259 of record OX422223.1, read on the forward strand.
TACTACAAAACAAAAATAGCTAGGCACACTTAGGGATATTTTTTTTACAGACCACCTACTAAAAAAAATATTCTCGAAATTTCCAAAAAGAAAATAATATTTTTTTTCGAGTTTTTTTCAAATTTTATGTGTCTTTGTGATAAAGTAGTGCTAAAAGTACTATTTATTAAAAAAAAAACAACTTAAAGTTGATTTTTTTTAAACTAAAAAAAACATTAATATTCATGGTTGATTTTTTTTTTGGATTTTTTTAATGAAACTTTTACTAACAAAAATGCGAAAAGTAAAAAAAAAATATTTTGAAAGTCGCAACTTCTTTTAAAAATAATCGAACAAATTTCCGGCAACGGCACCAAAAACTTGTTGTCAATTTTATCAAATACCGCAAGTGCACGGGCTATTATAGAATAGCAAGTGTAAGTACGGGTCGAACCCACAATGATTTGTCAAGTTTTTCGTTCAAAATAGTTGTGATTGTCCAACTAGATTAGTTGGGTTTGGAGATGTGATGTAATTTTAAACTAAGCAACACAAACAAGAATTAGGAGCACGAGAGATATAATCAAGGGAGTGTGAGAACTAGGACGTTGGATCCATTTATCACATTTTAATTAACACTATGCGATAATTTAAATTCATCAATCCCGATTTTATAACTCAAATTAAACCGACTCTCGTCGTATTTATTTCGAAAGATAACATGGTTAAGTTCCCAATAAAATTTAACGTCTCTAAATTATGACGGCTAAAATTCCTATTCCCTTAAAAGTTCACTTTTAGATTTCAAAGTATAGTCTTTAAGCATGGACTATCAAAACAATCGAGTGCAAGCATAATCCATCAAAAAGTACTCACACTTAAAAATAGCAATATGATTTTTTCTTAAATAAAGTCGAAGGTTTAAAACACACTCTCGTGTCGTTTTAAGTGAATACCTAATTTTTAAGACCTTTAGCACATATCGGGAACAAAGAGGAATTTAAATCACACATAATATTAATCAAACATGATAAATTTCACCTAGTCCTAGTAAAGAAATTACGCTAGCATAATGAAAGACATCATAAAATTGCAATCATGAATATGAATTTTCATTATTAAAATAACTTACAAATGATGTGTCTTACAATTGATGTTGACAAAACTTCTCCCACAAAATAATTCATGGCCCTCAATAAAAATATACTCTCAAAATAAAACTACCAAAAATTGTTCTAAAGTGATTCTTTAAAATTCTACACACCAAATAATGAGCCAAAGGGTTTTATTTATAGGCTTAGGGTGAGGCATTAGGGTTTTGGTGGAACTCGTCAATTTACACCTCTTCAATTTCCCTCCACTCGAAAAGTCTTCTTTTTTTTCTTGCTGAACACGCATGCCAAATTTCGCCCACAACTTTTTTCAAATGACCGTAAAAATCAGCTTTTTCGCACCTTTTTCAAGTTGATCATCAATTTGCACCAAATTCCATCATTATCTGCAAAAATTCCACTAGGCAACTTTTTTCACAAATTAGCACAAGAATATTTTAAAATTATTGAAGCACCCATTTTTTACTTAGAATTACCATTTTAACTATGAATTCAATCATTCTTGCATTTTTCTCCCTTTTTAATAAAATGATCCTAAGAACTTGTTAAATAAAACAAAATGGGACTAACAAGGTATAAATTTGGGTATAAAATATACAAAATAATACACTCATCATGTATACGATACTCACTCGAGTTGGGATAATGGGAAATAGGGAGATATATGAGCCAAGACTAGTTACAGAGGGTTAGCTAGGTGGGTTGCTTATAGTTTTGGTAGGCGTGCACAATAGTTGAGGGGTGAGGTAAACTCAAGGGAGTGCGCGGCACTAATTTAAATATGGAGAGCATTTGCACATTTACTTCTGACATTTAAATTCACTTGCTAAATATTTTAAAATGTTTTGGGTTCTAACCCTTGCTATAAAATATTTTATGTATCCTACCACAGGGATGCCAGGCTTGTTATTCATTACAGAGACTCGCAGCTGTATCATGTGTGGATGTTGCAGAATTTGAATAGACGCGTCGATTTTTCTGTTCCTAGTGTAGGGATCTCTACCAGAATATCCTGAGCATATTCGCTCACAGTTTATTTCAGTTGCTTTTCAGATTGTATGAGAGTTATTACTCTTTTTCGTTTGGTTTGGTATTGGTATTAGCCGATAGTTTATTCGGCGAGACTTTCATTACTATTTATGTTGATTGGATTTTTATTAGACTTGTGGTATGATGAATTTACGCTGTTACGTTGGTTATTTGGATTTGTATTATGTTGTTGGTTTGGGATAAAATAAAAAGATAAAATTTTGGCACCATGTCTTTTGAATACTAGGTGGTTAGTAAGTTTTAAAAATCTTTTCGACAGTGATGCTAAGGATGATCTAGATGAGATTCTTGTTTAATTTGGTAGAGGACTCATCACCCGGTATTTTATTAGGTGGGGTGTCACAAGCTTGTGATTTATTTGTGCTAAGAAACTAGTGATAGTAAGAGAGCCGTGATATACATGGTCTTGTGTAACATATAGTGGACGAGTATCCTATTGTGTCAAGAGACAGGGGTTTGAGGGCATGTGTTATGGACCGATGCCTAACAGATTTCCATATTCCGACAATGCTAGGTAGTAGTGTATCGAGGGGTTTCTTGTTTGTATTTTGCTTTGCGAGACGTCCCACGCATAAAACTTAGCTCATCGTTGGAAGTGGGGAGATGTTTGGTCTTTAGTCCACTAGTCTGGTACTTCGGTTATTATACAAATATGTAGCTATAACTACAACTTGAAAGTTATATTTTGATTTAAGGCTAGTGGAGCCGGTAGTGCCATGAGAGAGCACTGCAATTGTTTCTTCTTTTCACCAAAAGTTGAAGGGTGGAACGACGTTAATGAGAATTAAAATTTTGATTTATGGGGTGATTGAGAATACCTAAGTATGATATCCACGCTGTGAATGCAAGGGAAGCATGATTATGTGTATTACGTGTGAAACGTATGTGATATTTACGTTAATATGCACAGATTATAGGGTGTATGGACTCCCTAGTTAGATGGTGTTAAAACTATTCGAGATAAGAGGACATGGGAATAAATGTGAGAAATGTATGCCTATGGGGCAGTTATAAATAAGCTTGAATTTCATAAGGGATTGAACGCAACGTGAAAATGAAGATAATTGAAGTATAGGTGTGCAATGAGATTTAGCACACCCAAAATGGGTTGAAAGGTTGTGAGAAGCCATTTATAAGGTATCTCTTGAGAAGTGGAAAGGACTAAATATTGTGAAATTTGGACCGGAGTCTAACTCAATTGAATGTTGGGAGTGACTTGCGCGTAAATATAATGGTGATGCTAATAAGGTATGAAGATCCCAGAAGTGCACGTTGTGGCGAAAAAGTGCAAGGGCCGAAACTCTTGTTATACCCTCGGGAAAAATGGAGTATAAGTACCAAATAATGTGAGATGTTATATGTGAAGGTTGGTGTTTGGTGAGACATAGTGAGATTGTCTATAGGTACACCACTTATAGATGGAAATAGGTTGGTTCGGGATGGACAACCAGAACTTCTGTATCAAGCTAAAAATTCCAGTGACGGAATGAGCGGACAGGTTGGTAAAGGAGGCATGCACCGGTTCGAGGTGCCGCCCAATATGGTTGTGAATCAGGATGAGATCCGTGAACCCCACCTCCAATAGGAATTTTTGGGAAGCAGTGGGGATGAAATTTTGTATTGGGAAACTCGTGTCATCTATGGCCTGATGATTATACATGAGGAGACTGATGACTAGTAAAGTGGTATGAATGCGATTCTAGAGTCACCGCGGTTAGCTTACTTCTACAACTGACATAACTTGTAATTGAAATAAAGCATGGTACGGTAATTAGGAGGGAAATTATCGACTGGTGGAGTTGTGTGTGATCTATCATACTTGTTTGATGTGGACAAGGTGCCTATTAAGGTTTTGGGTGGGAAAGCCTCGTCCTTCTCCATCTAGTTATTTAGAGGTGAGCGAGTAAATAGACTTTTGGATCGAAAGTGATTTATAGTCCATTGTTGAGAGGAAAATTAACCATAAAGTATTCTGGGGTGACTTTTGAGCATCGTACGAGTTACGTCGCCATGAATGGAGATTTAAAGGACTGACATGAATGATTTGGTGTCCTTGTGGTTTCTCTCATGATGGGAGATTTGTGTTGGGATTGGACACGGGAAGCTGTCACTTAGTGATGTGCATCTTTCCAATAATATTAAGGTACTAAAAGCCAGTGATTTATAGGCTCGTCTCATTTGGATGTTATTGGTACAACACAATGTGTGATGTGCCATTATTAAAGTCAGAGTTTATGACTGATGGAGTGTATCGATATGAAGATAATTGAACAAGCTTGTTGTAAGGCTGGGGTTATAGTGAGTAAGACTCTAGACAACTGGGTACCACTAGCGGGTATTGTGTCCATCCCTTCCGATCCTTGAGGTGGGAGAGACAAAGAAGAGGGAGGTGTCCCCTTCGTCTCAAGAGGATCTTGGTCCCGCGCATCCCTTTCGGGAGCGCTTCGGCCGACGTCGGTGATGAGGTGAAAATGTAGAGAGATGGAGTCTTCAGTCTATTTTACTCAAAACAGACAAAAGAAAAAGGGAGCCGTCATAAAGGACAGCATCCAAAGACATACTGATACATACGAAACAAAAATGATTCGAAAAGGGTTGGGAGGCTAAGTTACTAAATGGGAAGGTGTTAGGCACCCATTCCGCCCTTATGGTCTCTCACGGGTTATTGCTATTTTCCTTTATTTCCCCGTGATATGTGTGCATGTGTATATGTAGTGGAGATAGGAATCATCGACCTGTATCATGGAAGAGATAAAGCGAGTCATCCGTAGGAATGTTCCCAAAAGTAATATTTAGAAAATAGGATTTACGCTATTACCCTAGCATTGATCATTATAAGGGAATGATAACTCAGGCGGGATAATACGCCACTAAGAACAAATATATGTATATAGAGAGTCTAAGAGAGTTAAGTTCAAACAACATAGGAAACATAGAAAAAAAAGTAAAAAAAGGACTCGAGTCTCGAGTTTTACCCGGAGATGCCTACATAGCCTATAGAGGCATAAAAGTCCACGTAGTTCATCTGCAAAATGAGGGGTGGGTTTGTCCCATAAATCCAATACGGGACTTCTCTTATGTGCGTGTGTGTGTGTGTGTGTGTGTGTATGTGTGTAAAACGTGTTTTAGTCGTGAGAAAAGTGTGAGAATTCCCATTTGGACTTTATTAGCAAACCATATTTTTATTATTTCTTGGGTTTTATTTATATGAAAATAAGAGATGTGCAATAATACTAAATAAAAATTATATTGGGATATGTGAGATTAGAGAATAAAAGTGCTAAGTAATAAAACAAATTAATGCGAATTTAGGGGAATTTAAAGAGAGAGTTGAGAAATTTGAACCTTCTTGAAGATCTTGAGCTTGATCTTGGATGTTGGAGAGTAGCCCTTGGATCTTGAACCTTCTTGCAGTTGGGTGATGATGGAGGGTGATTGATTCACCAAGTTTTTTGAAAAGGATGATGAAAAGTGAAGGTTGGAAAGGGATTTGGATGTAGAAATCACGCTGACTTCGAGAGGGGTTTTCTGAGCTTGCTGAGAGTGATAGGCTTTCAGATCTTCTTCCTTTATAAAATGAGGTTAGGCCCTCCTTTTTATAGGTCCAGGGTACTACCGATCAACATAGGTCTGGTCCTTCCAATCGGTAGGTGTGTTTAGGCATACTACCGATAGACAGGATTTGGAACTTGCCGTTTGGAAGTCTCTTTCAGGTTCCTTCGAAAAATTGGTCGTAGAGCGCAAACCGTTGATCCAAAATGTGCATGGGGTAAACCTTTGGAAAGGTACTTTATATACCTTCAAAAGTATTTTGGACTACTCCCAGGTCCAGGAGTTGACTTTGGGTCAAATGTGGCTCGGAAGCGTTCGTTGGTCCTTTAGACGGGGAATTGTCGGACGCAAACGAATCATTCATTCGCATGGTAAGTCAGAATCATGTATGAGGTGGACCGTTGGAAAGGTTAGGTGATTTACTTCAACATTCCAAAGAGTTTGAATCAGTTCGGGAAGTCGACTTTGGTCAATCGGGTCCTAGAAGCGTTTAGTGACCTTTCGGAGTAAAACAGATTGTTCGTCCGTATCGTAAGTCAGAATCACGCACGGGGTGGACCGTTAGAAAGGGGTTTTAGTGCCCTTCAAAGATTCATTCAGTCTCGGTTGAGTTGAAGAGTTGAATTTGGTCGAACGGATCCTGGGAGCATCCGGTGACCTCCTAATTAAGTTTCGGGGGGAAACGGGTCATTCGTCCACATGGTAAGTCAAAATTACGCACGGGGCAGTCTGTTGGAAAGGGGTTTTAGTTCCCTTTGAAGACTCATTCAGTCTTATTCGAGTTGAAGATTTTGACTTTTGGTCAAACGGAGTCTAGGAGTGCCCGATGGCCTTTAGGTCAGTACCCGGGGGGTGACTTAGGTTTGCAATGGTGAAGGGAGGTGCTAGGGAACTAAGGAGAAGTTAGGTGGTATTAGAATGGGTTGTCTATAGAGCCCCTCGATGGGTGAGTTTGGAATAAACGATAGCCGTCGAATAGACACCACATGATTCCTTTGAAAGAGGATGACCAATTCAGAGGGTCGAGGTCGATTCTGATGTCCTAAGGAAGAGGTTAACCGGTTATGTGGGTCGAAGACAATTCCGAGGGCTTAAAGATGAGGGTGACCGATTCTGCAGGTTGAAGCCAATTCTGAGGGCTTGAAGATGAGGGTGATCGATTCTGCGGGTCGAAGCCAATTCTGAGGGCTTGAAGATGAGGGTGATCGATATTACGGGCTTAAATTGAGATGACCAATTTTGCGGGTCAAAGCCAATTATATGGGCTTAAGTTGAGATGACCAATTCTGCGGGCTTAAGTTAAGATGACCAATTATGCGGGCTTAAGTGTGATGTTCTCGGGGAACTCTATCGGGGAAATTGCCTTGTGGTTTTTATTCAAGCTGGGGGAAATCTTCTTGTCTTTAGAGACTTTATCGGGGAAACAACCAATTTGATGCTTGGGAAGTGATTAGGTGGTCCAGGGTTTGGATGTATTTCTCAGGGAAATTTAATACCTTTAGGGAATAGGAGCTGATCCTGAAGTTTTGGATATTTTGGGGGTCCTCTGCGGATGTTTCCGGGGAGAGATTCCGTTGGCTTTTGAGAGTTTTGCTGGGGAAATAGGGGTTCTGCTTGAGGAAGTGCAAAATTTTCTTTGTGAAAATGTTCTAAATCCCTTTTAGTAATTTTTAGAGGATTTTTTAGGCTTTTCTGGTATTTTCTTGGAATTTCTGAACGAAAAATTAAGGGGGGTGCTGGTCGGCATGGTGTGGAGGGTGCCATTCGGCAGTGGCACAGACTTTTGAGCTGCCTTGAGAAGGCAAAGGGTAAGTGCCGATCGGTAGGTGGGGGACGGGCTGTAGGTGAGGCAGATGGCCCGATTGTTTATTTTGTTGGTGCTAGGGGGATATCTGGTAGCGTCGAGCAACGACATTTTCCTCTTATGGTTTTTATCATATCAGAGGATGTTTTCGAACATCCCTCTCTATGATTGAGGGAGCCTGACTTTGGCGACCCTTTATTTTTCCTTGGATGCATTGAACCGGTTATTTCGAAAGTCTTTCATTAGAGTCATGTATCTACTTGAGGTATTCTTTAATTTGTGCATTTTCCTTTCATGCATTCGCATTTTCCATACGCGTCTCTCTTTTATTGTGTATTTTTGTCTTTGGAAGACGTGGTTCTATGAGGTGATTGGGTGTAACACCTAGCTGATCGATTTCAAGGACGAGACCGTTGGGGACTTTTGCTGGTTGTATCGGTGGTGGAAGGCCAATCGACAGTCGAGGAGGTCTTTCTCTCTTGAGGCGGTGCATCAGGTTATGAATGGACATACAAGTGATAGGGTAAGACTTTTTTTCTTCTTAAATCCTGGTCTTTATGTGCTCTGACTCTGTATTTGACTCATATTTGCTGGGGAATTTTTTTTTCCAGGTGACTTTTTATCCTTGGGGGACGACTGTTCAAGACACGGGTTGACTGGAGTGAATACGGAGATGAGGCATTTGCTGGCGCATGAGTTTGGCCATTCTTGGTATCCCGAGGAGAGGGTGGTCAGACAGATTGTTGAGGAGGAGGTGGTGGTTCCACCTACGAGGCCCCCTATGTATACGAGGAGGGAACGACTGCTGCCAGAGGATGCGAGGATCGTGATGATGATTGGTGAGTCCTACCTGCTGTACATCGATACGGCTATGCCGTATGATTATATGGACTTTATGACAAGCTGGCTGATGGCGCCCAGCATATATGATGCACTTCCCTTCCTTCATGCGGGTTCGAGTCGGCCAGTGGGGTCCTCCCATAGCGGTGGTAGTCCTTCGACATCTGCGACAGCGGTGACTTCGTAGGTTCCCTTTGTGCGGTTACATACTCCTTCATACAACATTCGGCGGGTTAATGGAGGGATGGTGCCAATGCTGCATTGTCCTCATGCGATGGACCCGGAGGAGTGGGGCTTGACAAAGGAGGTTCTTTGTCCTTTGGTATATCTTTCTGTTATTCTCTTAGTTTCTTTTTTTATTTCTTTTGATCTTTTCTGGTTGATACTGATTTTGCCTTTTCTTGCAGCAAGTTCGGGTGTCCACCACTTGGCTAAGGGATTTTAGGGACTGGATATCTTCGGTGACTGCCCATATTCGGGACGCGGTTCCTATTTCGTCTTGCTTTCTACCATCTATCTCGTTCGGGGAGGAGTCTGGTTAGGGTGGTGCGTCATCTCGTCGTGGGGGAAAGAGAGCGTGTCGCAGGGGTAAAAGCTCTTAGGAGAGAGAGGGGAAAGGGTAAGTGAGTGAGAGAGAGAGAGAAAGAATGTGGGTTCGGGTTGAGTCTCGTTGTTTTTGTTTTTATTTATTTTCCTGCAAAAATGATGTAACACAGAAACATATCTATGTAATGCAATGAGGGTTTTTGATTATCTTTTGTTAATGATGAATGAATGAATGCAAGCACATGCGCTTTTTACTTTGCTGCTGAGACCGTAAAAAGAAATATTTTTGGGATTTTGAAGGAAATATTTATCCACAATGAGGATTTATATAAAGATGAAAAGGGAATTTTTGACATTGTGTTGAGAATATCAATTTATTCTGAGTTTTCTGAATTTTGACAAAAGAGGAAAAAGGGAAATTCTTAAAAATAGAGGGTTACCGATCAAGAAGCACCTTATCCTACCTATCGGCAGGTCAGTCCAGTCCCATCAATTCAAAGCTTTGATTAGTACCCTCTTCAGCCTTTGGTGGCTTGTGGGGCAGAATTTCTTTCGATTTCGGCAGAGGCTATGTCTTTTCTGGGGGTTTTTAAGTATAAAAAGGGGTAAGGGTGGAGTGTTTTTATCGCACCTTCACATCCTGACTTTGTTATTCCGTGAGATGGCTCTACCTGGTAGCGTTGGGTTTGCCAACTACCTCGAGACTTTAGAGGCGATGTGCTCCTATAACATCGACTACGATTCTTAAAACATGCGTCGAGTTTCTTTATGGCGTAATCGACCCATAGAGTGGAATATGCTGATGGCGGCTGTTGAGTTTTGGTATCCCGAGGATCATGTATTTTGCTTCGGGTTGGATGAGATTTGTCCTTCCTACGAGGAATTTTCTGCCATGCTGGGGATAAATCCCAGCGTTGTTGTGGCTCTACCAGAGTTTTCCCGTTCTCCCAGGGATTTGTTGGCCAGGTTTCTTTGTATTTCGTCCTCGGCGACCAGATCACTGGTGGCTAGAGGTATGATCTCCCCTCTGGCGGTGATGCGGTCCGTGCATTTTCAGGAAGTTGGTGATGCTGGATATGTCGGAGCCGTTCGTCTGCGCTTGGTTTCAAAATTGTTGCTGGTGATCGGGGAGCTACTTGTGGACCCTCAACTTGTAGCTATTACTTCATGGATGTCCTACTGTCGCAATCCTGTGGCGGTGATACTGGAGGAGACTTTAAATGTCCTGGATGCTTGGCGAGATGGTCGTTCGGACTTTCTAAGGGGTAGCCCTGTGATGTTGTTCGTGTGGTTGTCTGAAAGATTTCGCCAGGTGACTCCTCGGGAATACCCTTTGTCGGCTATACCCAACTTCTTTTCTCACCATTTTATCAGGGTGGGTTTGAATATTGAGAGCTGCGAGAACTGGTTCGTGAAGCATGGGGCTCTAAATCTGTACTGGTCAGTGCTTTGGTGGGGGCAGTTGCTGCCTATTCTGGAACTGGGAGAATACTCGTATATCCGGCTGGTTGGTCTCCGACAGACCTCTTTTTATTTCCCTTGGTGACTTCTGGGCTAATTTGGCTGGGAGAAAATCGTGTCAGCTCGGACACTAGATTTCTTTCTGGTAGAAGATTTAATGGAGCGTCTGCGCATGCGACTTGGCTCTTTGTGGGAGAGTCGGCATCCGTCGATCCGTCCCTCTCAGTCTGCTGGGAGAGTTTGGCAGATCCCTGGGGATTATATAAATTGGTTGTGGATAAGAGTATTCAGCAAGATGTTGGAAGTGAAAACTGGACAAAGGTGGCTTACCTTATCTAATACCATGGAGGTAGGTGTGGTAGTTTTTTCGAGGCCGGTTCGAGCTTATTGGTCCATAGAGAGTCTGCGGTACTTTATTCAGGCAGGGTAAACTTGGGGGCCCGAGGATATAGATGATGGTGATGGAGCGGGATCCTATGGTAGCTATGGGTAGGGCTCTTGGAGAGTTTGTTTTTATAATGGGGAATAAGTTTGGGAATTTTATTTGGGTTTTTTGAAAGGTAGTGGGAAGGGAGTTATCCGTTCCTTTTCTTATGTAATTGCACTGTAACTTCTTATTAGTAAAATAAACATGTTTTTGATCATCCAGCTGTGCATTTGACGAATTTTGTATTTTGAGTTATCTATACCGATTCCTAAGGCATGCATAATCCTTTTGTTCAAGTATATGTTAGAATGAACTGTCGTTCTCAAAGATGAGAAAAGAATTGTTTTTTGTGAAAAAGAAAGGGTCGTGCTCATGTAAGATGTATGAGATGCCTACGTATCTCTGGGGATTTTTGAAAATTTTAAATTTTTCTAAAAATGGTTTTCGTTGAGGATCAGGCCCAAGTAGTTATGGGTAAAGGGGAATGAAGAGATTTTTTTTTCAGAATAGAAGGGAGATGAGAAGAGTCGTAGTGCGCCGTGATTTTGGACTAGGGGTAAAACATTTTGAGACGGTCCAGGTTGACCGGACAAATCATCTCTTCTCCATTTAGGTCGATGAGCATGGCGGCACCGCCGAACAAGATTTTCTTGACGATGTATGGGCAGCTCCAATTGGGCTTGAATTTCCCTCTAGGGTCCCAGATGGACTCTATTATTTCTTTGAGGGCTAAATCCCCCTCTCGGACACCGCGGTCCTTGACTCTCTTATTGAATGATCACGATATTCGGTGATGGTACCCTTATTATGATACAACGCTTTTAATTTCCTTTAATCTAGGAGGGTCAACTCATCAAGATGATTCTGGTACCAACCTTCTTCGCTGACCTTTCTCTCAAGCATGACTCGTAATGAGGGTATTTCCATCTCCACGGGTAGGACTTCTTCCATGCCGTAGACTAGAGAGTAAGGGGTAGCCCCAGTAGAGGTTCGGATTGAGGTTCGATAGCCCCAGACGGTGTATGGGATTCGATCGGCCCAATCTTGACAACTTTCGGTCATCTTGCTGATGATGGCTTTAAGGTTTTTGTTGGTGGCTTTGACTTCACCATTGGTCTGAGGACGGTAGAGAGAAGATTTATGTCTCTGAATCCCATACTCATTGCCAATTCTGTAACTTCTGCCTAGAAATGCAACCCGTTATCTGACACTAGCTCGTGCGGGACCCCATATCGGCAGATGATGTTTTTCTTAATAAACTTGGCCACTTTCTTGGCATTTAGGACTGAGTATGACTCAGCTCTGACCCATTTGGTGAATTAATCAATGGAAACCAGGATGAACTCATGCCCGTTGGAGGCCTTGGGTGTAACCTTACCTATGATGTCGATGCCCCTGGTGGGGAATGGTCAGGGAAAAGTCATATCGTATAATTCATGCGGAGGCAGGTGTTGAATGTTGGAGAACTGTTGGCATTTGAGGCATCTCCGGACGTAGGTGGTGCAATCCTGGATCATGGTGGTCCATTAGTAGCCTTGTCACATGATCTTCTTGGTAAGCATGTGACCGTTCATGTGGGGCCTGCATTCCCCACTATGGATTTTCTGCATTACCTCATCAATGTCAGCCCCTGCGATGCAGTGTAGATGGGTTCCATCGAAGTTTCTCTTAAACAGTGCTTTGTGACAGATGATGTACTGGGCGACCAGTCTTCGAAGTGTCGCCCGATCTTTCTTATTGGAACCCTCGGGATACATACTATGCTTGAGGAGGTGCCAGATATCATAACACCAGCAATTTTCTAGCTCGGGATATTATTTGGTGATGAGCTCAATGTGGTAGCAGTGGGTTGGTTTGTTTTGCTTTTGGACCAGGAAGGAGGCCATTGTTATTCCTTTGGGCATCTCGACCACGGAGGCTAAAGTAGCAAGGGCATCGACTAGGTTATTCTTTGCTCGAGGTAGGTAGTGGAAGGTGATGTCTTGGAATTAGGAGGATAGTTCTTCTAAGTGGGCATGGAAGGGTTGGAGTTTCTTGTCCTTGACTTTCCATTTTCTGAGTAGTTGACCAATGATGAGCGCAGAATCCCTATAGACATCTAGGCATTGGATACCTTTTTGGAGAGCAACTTTGAGGCCTATCGTTCATGCCTCATATTCAGTCATGTTATTGGTGCAGGGGAAATCCAATTTGATGGCGATGGGAGTGTGGGAATCATCTGGGGCGATCAGAAGTATCCCAATACCGTATCCCTTTTTGTTGGTTACACCATTAAAGAACATTTACCATCGAAGGTCATCTTGAGCAGCGCAGAGGATGTTTTCATCTGGGAATTCAGAGATCCATACATCCGCTTCTTCCATGGGGTGGTCAGCGAGGTAGTCAGAGATGGCTCTTCCTTTCATAGCTTTCTGTATGACATACATGTTGCGCTAAAGCAATACTATATCTAGTGACCAAGACGATAAAACTCACTCGGGAATTTTATCAAACACTTGGTGTGTGGAAAACACCCAAGACCTTGTTCCCAAAATGAACTAGTGTGTAAACTCCCAATCAATTCAACCAAGCATCAATGAATAGACAATAAGAACATGCAAGCAATCATCAAAGCAAAACAACAACGATATACCGTGGTTCACCTAAATTTGGGATACAACCAATAAGGAGGATTTCTTCTTTCTATAGATAAATGGAGGAACCCGAAGATTATACAAACACACAATTTATCTCTCTTAGAAAGTCACTCACAACCTCACAAGAACTCACCCCTCAAATGGGATCTCTATCTCTCTTTAACTTTGATAACTCTCAAAATAGCTCTCAAACTTGTTATCTCCCAAAACCTAGAAATAACACTTGTATTTATAGATTTGAGCCAAAATGAAAAATTTGTAAATAAACCAAAACTGAAAAATACACAACACAAAGTTGGAGGCCCCTGTCTTAATTTCAGTTCTTCCCCAAAGATCATAGGAGAGCCAAAACCAACAAACTCCACCTTGGCGATCCCGACGATCCAACCAATCTCTAGAATGCTGATATTGAACCCGCTTGAAGACCGTCCCACCATCTACCATGCTAATGTGATTCCCCCAGGCGATCCTCACGATCCAACCGAACTCAGAATATAAACATCAAATTTGCTCGAAGATCATCCCGACATATAACAAGCCCATACGCTCCACCCGACGTTATGTCACCCCAAACTTCAACCATGAAGTGAGATACCGCAAGTCTTCACTCCAAGACTCCAAACGACTCCACCCATCGAGGAACCAAGTTCTAAACTAAGAACTCCCCTGAATGCTTCCCATGTAACCATACGGTGAAGCTCGCTCCTCATGTAACCCGATGAGTACACCCCTACACAATACATATAGCATACACCTTCTTTACACGAAACATTCAAACACATCAACTACATCTTCCACCTTGAGAAATAACCACGGATGAGAGGTAAAATTCCTCACCTCCCACAATCTCTAAATCTCACCCTCGAAAGATGTACCAAATCTTTGCCACGAAGAACTCCCGTTTGCCAATGCTCGAAAACAATAACTCATCGGCCTTCCTTGAACTAGCTACACACACCTCGAATCCATCACAGTCCTACACCTCCTCGATTCGAATCGGCCAATGCATGTGTGAAACTAAATCGGGTCAACATCACCCGTTGGCCCTGGAGGGGGACTTCGATCCATCCCCTCCACTAGTAGGTATTCTACAATCACTACCATCTACTCTCGAAAATCTAGCACCCAATGTCTCCGCATTGTTCACAAACAAGACATGCCTCGAACGTTCGATCACTTGTGCAAACTGCTTCCCTGTCTTCCTCGAAGTTTGATTTATACGATACAACCCCTCTCTCTCCTCTCCCCTCGCTAGGACCATACAATCGTGTGTGACTTTCAAGACTCCACCCGCCACCGACACCCGACAGCCCTTGGAATCTAAACGGCTAATGGATATCAAATTATTTCGCAACTTTGGGACATAGGCCACACCACCCAAAGTGCGTTCCACCCCATCGAACATCTTGAGTTTCACCATCTCGACATCCTCAACAACAACCTTCTCTCTGTTATCCAAAGATATGGAACCTTTTCCATTTTTTCTGAAAGTCTCAAAATATTCCCTCTTGGAGAAAACGTGATCCGACGATCCCGAATCTAATATCCAATCATCTTGGGAAAGAGAGTTAACCTTGGAGATTGTGAGAAGTTCTCCAAGTTCATCTTCATAATTCTCACTCGCAACTGTTGCCCTCTCAGAATCCACCTTGCCCTTAACCTTGTCATTCCACAATGGATATTCTCGGATCATATGATCCCATTCTCGGAACTTGTTGCGTTTTGGCCCTTTACCACCAAAACCCCTCGATCTAGACCTACTACCATCATTAAATACCCGATTGCCGTTATTTTTCCCACCTCTGTCTCTCGCTATAAGAACTTCATTATGGGAATACCCGTCACCTCCACCTTCCTTCTTTCTCATTGTGACGTGAGATTGAATATTTTGCACAACCTCGTTGCACCGGAGCGTAAACTTTCTTACATGAGAGTGGTCACAAAATGCTCGTATGAATCGGGTAATGATGCAAGCAACAATAATGCTCGATCCTCATCAATGAATTGAATGTCCATGAGGTTCAAGTCATTTATCAAGGCAGTAAAAAAGTTGATATGCTTCATCATATCCTCACCCTCCTTCATCTCAAGCTTGAAGAGTTTCTTCTTGAGGAACAATTTATTTGATAATGACTTTTCCAAATAAATCTCTTCTAGCTTATCCCACATGCCTTTAGCCGTGATCTCCGTGTTGATGTAAAAAATTAAATCACTCTGATAATTAAATCACAGATAAATACATGAGAGAAAAGATTTTAAAGTGGTTCAGCCTTATTAGAACGGCCTACATCCACTGTTGTTTTATTGCTGAGTGTTTGTGAATTCTCGATTATAAGAAATTTCGTTTTGGATCCCAAAATTTGGATTCAGGATCAGGTCCCCCCACAATGAGGATTGTACAATGTATTTATAGCCCTGAGGCTGTAATGTGAAAGGGTAATACATTAAATGATATGCATATGAAAGGGTAATACATTTAATGCCCTCTTTGCGTGCGCGTCCAATATGATAAGCATTTAATGAATCAGTTGAACTGTTGGTTATCCAACTATTTTGTTCGAGATGCAGCTCGGATCGCCTGAGCTTCTTGGTGCTAATGAGTTCCTCGGAGAGGTCTTATTCCTCGGAGCATAAGAGTTCCTCGGAGCGTATGATCATCTCAGAAGTGCTTGTTGTTGCCATGTAGATAGCCACGTGTCTTCATATGGTTGATCCAAGTCAGCAGATTAAATTTGGTATCAACAGAAGCCCCCAATGTTTCATAGTTCGAAATTTGAGGAGTATGGAACATTCTTTCTCGGAATACGGTAGCTTTAAATAGTCTTCCTAATTGTTAGGAGCGTTTCCCTTGTATTTATTTTCTCCTTCCAAATTTGTAGAATCATGCTTTTTTGGTCTTTTCTGCGTGCTTCGATTCCCGCATTACTTTTCGTCTTTTTGGCCGCTGTTGCTCGCTTTGGTTCTCGCGCCACTTTTCATCTTTTTAGCCGTCGGTAATGTAATCATCCTTTTTGTAATCATTACTTCACCAGTTCCCAAGGTAAGGTATTTAAACTTCACAGACACTTCATTCGTCTTCTACCTTTTCAAATTTTCATCTTCGAGTTTTTCATGGTCTTCTACTCTCTCATGTATTCATCTCTTCCATCGGCTGTCGTCATCAGCTCTACTCTTTTCCTGTAAGATCTTCTTCTTTCTTCTTCATTTCTTTTAATCACCATGGTTTACTCTGTTGAATCTCTTGATAAATTTCGATCTGATTTTTCCATTCCCTCTTGGGTTGTCTTGGAAGAGCTTTCTGAGCCTTCTAATTATTTCAATTTGGCTGAGGGACATTGGTTCCCCAGTCTCTTTTTTGCTGAGTGTGGATTTTCTTTTCCACTAAATCCTCTGTGTTTGGAATTCTATCAGTACTTTGATGTTGTTCCTGCATGAATAGCCCCCAACACATGGAGAATAGTTAATGGGGTGTGTAAATTAAATCAAGTGCATGGAACTCGTATAGGAATTCCAGAAATCATGTACTGCTATAGATGGGCAGTTAATGATAATATCTATTATTTAAAAACTAGGTTTATAAATAGAGCCTTAGTAGTCAATCTCCCTAATGCCAACAGGGATTATTTTGAACATGGGGTTGTTGTAAAAAATTGGCAACACCCTCCTTTAACCGAAGATGAGGTTTACCAGGGTCCCAGATGTCCTCCTTATGGCAATGGGATAGGTTATCTTTATTTTATTTTATTTATTTTGAAATCATGTTTGTTTTATGTTTGATAAAATGTGTCACTGATAACAATGTTTGTTTATTTGCAGTTGATAGCAAGAGAAAGTGCCCAAAAGAAACAGATGTCAATATAAGGCATTTGGGACTTATCTGGGGTCTGCATCAAAGGGTTTCTGACGAGCACATGAGGTCGGCTTCGTATCTGCTCCAGTATAAGAGCTACACAACCTCCTTCACTGCTCGTCCAGTGATCATTGAAGCAGAGCCAGTACCAGCCTCTGCAAGTTCATCGCCTGAATCCCACATTCCTTTTAGCGAAAGGATGAAGAAGAGAAGGACTCCTGCTCTGTTTGAGAAAACTGCCTCCGGTTCTGGGGAGGTAAATAGGATTAAGATTGATGTCCCAAAGGAGGGCACAAAGAAGACTGGTGCAGCTCCTTCAACTGCTCCTGCTAAAGTCTCCGAGAAGGTTGCTGATAAGCCCGCAGTGGCTCCGAGCAGCTCTGCTGCTCCTGGGAAGGTGATTGTGATATCACCGACCAAGGATTCATCCTTGGTTGAATCTGTAATTATTTCTCCGAGGAGGCTGAAGAAAAGCTCCTCGGTCAATTTGGCTAATACCACTGCTCAGCCCCCAGCTGCTGGGACTGCAGTTCCCACTTTTGTCCCTCCGAGCTCTGCCATGAGCTCGGTGAAGTCCCAGACCATTCCCGAGGTCAAGGGTAATGAGGATAATCTTACTCGGGACATGGTTACTTCTTTGGCTGCTCGTCATCTTGCTTCAGTAAGTCTTATTTACTTTGAACTTTTCATATTTTCCTTTGTCATTTCTGTTTCTAACTTGCTTTCTTTTTCTGTTTATAGTTGATGAGCTGCTTTAACATAATCCTGAAAAAGGATGAAGCCATCAAAGCCTCATGCTCCTCGTCTAGTGTGGAGGGAGCTATGGAAGAGGCTATCAAATCTTTGGAAGACTCTCGCCAGCAGTATGCCATTGATAAGGCTATCTGGGAGAGAGAGCTTTCCTCCTCCGAGCAAGAAAAAGCTCGAGTTGTTGATGCCTTTAAGGAGTTGGAGAAGAAAAAGGCTGCCTTGGAGAAGGCAAATAAAGAGCTCGGAGAGAAGCTCAGGG
This sequence comes from Sambucus nigra, assembly GCA_949130495.1. Classification (NCBI taxonomy): domain Eukaryota; kingdom Viridiplantae; phylum Streptophyta; class Magnoliopsida; order Dipsacales; family Adoxaceae; genus Sambucus; species Sambucus nigra. The sequence continues at coordinate 413,021,525 of OX422223.1, forward strand.
CTGAAGGGGAGCTTGAGAATAAGCTCAAAGTTGCTGAGGAGAGGTTGGTCCAGTTCCAGGAAGTCACTCGGCAGAAAGAGGAAGCTGAACAAAAACTGAAAGCTGCTGATGATTTGCTGTCCGAGAAGCTTGCCTTTGAGAAGGCCAGAAGGAAAGCTGTTGTGAAGAAGTCCTTCAGCTCTGGCTGGGACAAGGGGTGGGATAAGGCGTGTGATGCCATGCCCTCTCAAGTGGACTATGGCAGTCTAAAGTATTTTAGGGACGGATGGGTTGCTGCCCTTCAGGAAATGAAGGTCGACGAGTCATCCGAGCTCTTCCAGAGACACATCCCTGGTCCCCCTCCTACTCCGGAAGAATTAGAAGAGGACGAATCTACCTCTGAGGAGTCTTCAATGGTAGTGGGAGAACATGCCCTAACCAATCAGCCTGCTGCCGAGCAAGTCGTTTCTTCTTCCGAGCAACAGCTGGTGCTTTTCCGAACAACCCAAAGTTCCCTCCGAGCAACCTGCTTCCTCCTCCCAACCTTCCGAGAAGGTTTTGGGAGATAAGGAAAATGTGTAATGTTGTTCGGGTTTACCTTTCTTTTTTTTCTTTCTTGTCAAATGTAACTCAGAATTTGTAACTCTAAATTTCATGATCTAATAAAACTTGAGTTCTTTCTTCCATACGGTTGTCTCTTTTCTATTTGTACTCTGTCTTGATCTTCTTTTTGATGATTGTCTTTTCTTTCTCTGCTAGTTTCTGGACAGGATGGATCTGCTATCTGCCAATGATACAAAGCTGATGCAGCAATGTAATGAATATTATAAGTCTGGTCACACAGACCTGAGTGCATCAGAAGTTTCCAACATCCTTGGTCATGATGCTTTAGAACAGGCAGTTGAAGCATATCAGTACTTGAAGTGTCTGCTTGATCGAGAGGTAGCCAATAATGTGGCCTACTATGAAATGATCGAGGATCTCCAGTGTACCCTCGAAGACCTTCAGAATCAGTACAAGGAATCAACTGCCCTGTTGCATGAGGGGTATGAGAAGAAGTATCAGCAGCTTTCTGCCGAGAAGGGCTACGAGAAGCTCTTTGCTGGGTACGATGTCAGGGATAGAACCCTAAGGGGTAAAGTTGAAGAATGTAGACAGATTGCCGAGTTGTTGGAGCGAGAAAATAATAATTTGCAGAAAGAACTAGCACAATTGAAGTCTGCAGCCTCTTCTTCAACAGCCCTAATCCCAGTGACTGACGGGGGATTTTCATTCTTAGAAGTTGAGAATGCCAAATTGAGGGAAGAGTTAGAGACTTTGAGGAGTTCTGGTACCTTGACATCTTCTCGTGGTCGAGCAAGAGCTCCTCGGGGACGAGCAAGAGCAGCTCGGGTGCTTGTCGAGGAACAAAGGACAGTGTCTGCCTTAGAGAACCAAGCCTTCCAACTAATGGCGAAGAACCAAGCTTTGTCTGATATGTCAAAGAAGATTAGGGACTTGGAAAAACATCTCTCTGCGCAGAAGTCAGTGTTGGATAATAATGAGCTTTTTATCAAGAGCCTCCACGAGAAGCTTGAAAGGCTAACATATCAATTCCACAAACAACCTAGGGAGTTCTGGATGACTGGATACAATGAAGCACTATTTCACTTGGACGACCGTATCCAGAATGCCAACAACGAGGGCTACAAGCAAGGCTAGCTGAATGCCTTAGGTTTGTTGAAGCTTGAACAAGGCCATTATCTGTGGGACTACCATGATCCTGGGTTGCTCGACTTGCCTATGCCACCATACAATTTGGAGATGGAATGGATCCCTTCACGGGCCATTCCTCGGAGCTTAATTTCAAAGTACCTCGATGACTACAATCTTCACTCTCAAATTGAGGTATCTCGTCCCGAGCATCTTTTAGATCGACCATCCGTGATGAATGTCAGGATGCTGAAGGATCTTAATTTTATCAATTCTCCTCAGTCTTTCAATGATCCTCCTGCTGGCGAGGAACCTGTGTCAAAAGCAGAGGGGAAGAGACCAGTAGAATAGGAATTTTTTGATGTAACAGTTAGTATATATATCAATGTAATTTTCATTTTATTATCAATGTAATTTATTTCAAATTTAATGAAAAACTTTCATTTTTGTTTGCAATTGTCTTGTAAATATCAAACACTTTACATTTATACATATCTATTAAAAAGATAATAATATTGTGTTGTTCATCGACCAACTTAGTAATAAAAAAGTTACAAGTATCAGTAATGTTGCTCGATCACTTAATAATAAAGTAATGAGTAAAAAATGTTTAAAATTTTTTCAACCAACCAAGGTTGTTAAATTGTGCTCTTCGACCAACTACAGTTAGTGGGTTCTTATCCCCGACCAGCCATACTTGGTAGATTTTGGAATATTTTCTCCTCGTTGACCAACTAAGTTGGTTCAGTTTGGAATATTTCGTTTCCTAGCCAAACAGGTTGGCATTTTTAGGAATATTTCTCCTCGTCGACCAACTATGTTGGTACAGTTTGGAATATTTTCTCCTCGTCGACCAACTAAGTTGGTACAGTTTGGAATATTTCGTTTCCTAGCCAAACAGGTTGGCATTTTTAGGAATATTTCTCCTCGTCGACCAACTATGTTGGTACAGTTTGGAATATTTTCTCCTCGTCGACCAACTATGTTGGTACAGTTTGGAATATTTCGTTTCTTAGCCAAACAGGTTGGCATTTTTAGGAATATTTCTCCTCGTCGACCAACTATGTTGGTACAGTTTGGAATATTTTATCCACGTCGACCAACTATGTTGGTACAGTTTGGAATATTTCGTTTCCTAGCCAAACAGGTTGGCATTTTTTGGAATATTTTCTCCTCGTCGACCAACTATGTTGGTACAGTTTGGAATATTTCGTTGAGTAGTCTACCAAGCTTTTCTGAGTAGTGCATAGCACTAGTATTCCCCAAAAATTTTTCAATAAACAGAGAAACTTGCAAAATATTTTCATTTTATTCATACTGATGGAAATTGCGTTACATATACATCACTGATAATATTTGCGCAGGTGCTCTGCATTCCAGACATTTTTAAACTCCTCGCCTTCTAAAGTTGCTATTCGATAAGTTCCTGGTCGAACAACTTCTGTAACTCGGTATGGTCCATGCCAGTTTGCCTCCAGTTTATCATGCTTTTGAATTACTTTCTTCAGCACATAGTCTCCTTCTTTTAGGTTGCACTTCTTCACCCTCTTGTTGTAGAACAAAGTTGTTCGCTGCTGGTAAGCCTCATTTCTAATGGTTGTTTCTTCTCTAACTTCATCGAGCATGTTTAAATCCAGTCTTCTCATTAAGTCGCTGACAGGGGAATTGAAATTCAGTACCCTGTGTGTTGGGAGGCCCAACTCGGCTGGTATGACAGCTTCACTTCCAAACGCCAGCATGTATGGTGATTCTCCAGTTGCTACTCGGGGAGTAGTTCGGTAAGCCTAAAGTACTGATTGTAGCTCATTGATCCAGTTTGCTTTCGCATCATCCAATCTTTTCTTCAAACCGTTCAGCAGCGTTCTGTTTGTCACCTCAGTTTGACCATTGCTTTGAGGATGACCTGGTGCTGAGTGGACCTTCAAAATATTTGACTGATGACAATAGGCGGCAAACTCCTCGTTATCAAATTGTGTCCCATGGTCTGTGATGAAGGCGTGAGGGAAACCATATCGGCAAATGATGTTCTTCCAAACAAATTGGTACACCTTCTCGTATTTCATATCAATGAGTGCCTCAGCTTCTACCCACTTAGTAAAATAATCCACTGCGATGACGATGTAATTGAACCTTCCTCGGGTCGTTGGAAGTGGTCCAACCAAATCAATTCCCCACATGGAAAATGGCCAAGGGGAAGTTATGGGTGTCAATAATGCTTGTGGAGTTCTTCGGATGGAGGAAAAGCGCTGGCACTTGTCACATTTCTTAGCATAGGCTATACAATCTGCCCTCATCGTCGGCTAGTAGTATCCCTGCGTCATCACCCTTTGTAAAAGTGTCCGACCTGCTACATGTGCTCCACAAGACCCTTCATGGATCTCTTCAATCAAATCTTTCACCTCAGTGGGATGTACACATCTCTGCAAACCTGCCATAATTCCTCGTCTATATAAAATAACATTAGTTAGTACATACTGAGCATCTTTAAACTTTAATTTCTTGGCTGCAAGCTTGTCAATTGGCAATTCTCCTTCCTCGATATATACCCTGATGGGATCCATCCAAGATGGTCCTAAATCAAGGGTGATAAAGTTCATCTTCATATCTTCATCTATACTCCGACCAGCTAACACTTCAATTGGAATTATTCATCGTAGCTCGGTGCGAGTAGCTGATGCTAGCTGAGCTAGGGTGTCTGCTCTCGCATTCTCCATTCTTGGTATTCTGACAAGCTGAATAGCGACAAATTCTGACAACAGCTCCTTTGCCTTTGCATGATATCTAATCATTAATTCTCCTCTAACTGCATATACTCCCATCATTTGGTTTACAATCAATTGAGAGTCACTAAAGATCACAACCTTCTGTGCCTCCATAATTTTTGCCAAATTAATCCCTGCAATCATGGCCTCATATTCAGCCTTATTATTGGAGCTTTGAATTGGAAACGCAAGGCGTATTCCATGTCGACCTCGTCCGGAGTGCTTAGAACTATCCCCGCGCCACATCCTGCAGTGCAAGATGAGCCATCTACATATAGTCTCCATATAGGTAACTCGTCTTCAAATTTTTGATCAGTCAGAGTTCCTCGATGAAATATTTGTTGCTTTCTTTCATCCTCTCCGGATTTTTCTCGCTCCTCGTCGATCATCTTTTCTTGCCCTTTTACTAACCGGAGTTAGTCTGAGCTCGAATTTAATGACCTTGTAACATCCACTTGCCCTTTTACCAACCGGAATTGGTTTGAGCCAGTGTTTGTTGATCCTGTAACATCCATAGTTTGATCAGCGAGCAACTCTTGTTCCTCGTCCGGAGTCCTCCCAACTATCTCTGCATCATATCCTGTAACATCCACACGCCCTTTTACCAATCGGCATTGGTCTGGGTTTGTGTTTGTTGATCCTGTAACATCCACAGGTTGATCAGTGAGTAACTTTTGCTCCTCGGGGGTATCAGGATAGGTGAACTCCGCTATGAAATTTGCTACAACCTGCCCTTTTAGTGATGATCTGGGTTAATAAATTATATCGTATTCTCCGAGCTCTATTGCCCAGTACATCAATCTCCCTGATTTCTCTGGCTTATGAAGGGCTTGTCTCAATGGCACATCGGTGTATACTACTATAGTATGAGCTTGTAAGTATGGCCTCATTCTCCTACTCTCCTCAATCAGCGCCAGTGCCAATTTCTCCAGCTTTGGATATCTGATCTCCACTCCTCGGAAGGCCTTACTTGTGTAGTAAATTGGCTTTTGTACTCCATTCTCCACTCTGATCAACGCCGAGCTAACTGCATTATCGGATACTGCAAGGTACAAATACAATTTCTCTCCCATCACCGGCCTGGACAACAGTGGGGGTGCTCCCAAGTATTTCTTCAAGTCTTGAAAAGCCCTCTCACATTCATCATTCCACTCAAAAGTCTTTCTGAGTGTCTTGAAGAATGGGAGACATCTATCAGTTGCTCATGACACAAATCTATTGAGTGCTGCTACTCGTCCAGTGAGACTCTGTACTTCCTTCTTCGTTGTTGGAGATCGCAACCCTAATAGAGCTTTGATCTTTTCAGGATTTGCTTCAATGCCTCATTGATTGACAATGTACCCGAGAAACATGCCTTCTCGTACTCCAAAGATGCACTTCGTCGAGTTTAGCTTCATTTGATATTTATCTAGTTGATCAAAAGTCTGGCTTAAGTCAACTAGATGATCGACAACTTTCTTGCTTTTTGTCAGCATATCGTCAACATAGACTTCCATGTTGTCACTGATTTGTTCATCAAAGACCTTGTTCGTCAGCCTCTGATATGTCGCACCTGCATTTTTCAAACCAAAAGGCATAACATTATAACAATAAGTTCCCCTATGGGTAATAAAAGAAGTACTTTCCCTGTCCTCAGGTTTCATTTTAATTTGATTGTAGCCAGAATAAGCATCCATGAAGCTCAGCAACTCGTGTCCCGAGGTAGCATCCACCAGTTGATCAATTCGGGGCAGTGGAAAGTGATCTTTTGGGCACGCTTTGTTGAGGTCGGTGAAGTCTACACACATCCTCCACTTGTTGTTTTTCTTCTTTACCATCACCACATTGGCTAACCAATCTGGATATTTAACATCTTCAATGAAACGAGCTTTCTGGAGCTTCTCGACTTCCTCCTGTATAACTTGATTCTTCTTGGGACTGAATACTCTTCTTCTCTGCTTCACAGGCTTTATCTCCTTATTCACATTGAGCTCGTGACATAAGAAGTTTGGGTCTATCCCAGGCATATCTTCATGACTCCATGCAAAAGTTTGTCTTCTGCTTCTATGGAAAGTTATCAATTCCTGTTTTAGTGAGGCTTCCAATGATGAGCCTATTTGAGTAGTTCGTTCAGGGTGTTCGTCGTCCAGAATGATATTTTCAGTAGCTTCCACCACTTGACCCTTCTCGAGTTGCGACTCATCTCGAGGATCCAAAGTTTTGATTTCTGCACCTTCATCCACTTTATAGGTAGTAGTCTTTTTCTTTGATTCTTCCAACTCATCTTGCTCGGCGGATGAATAATAGCACTCCCGAGCTACTTTCTGATCACCTTTCATAACTCCTACTCCAAAGTTTGTTGGAAATTTTAGGCATTGATGCACTGTAGATGGTACAACCTCGAACTTCTTCAATCCTACTCTTCCCATGATGATATTGTATGATGACTGGACATTATTATCAATCATGAAAAAGTGTATTTTTTCTGCTCGACAAGCAGGCCACGTACCAATGAATATATCCAACTTAATCGTCCCAAGTGGAAATACTTTCTCACCAGCAAAACCGATTAGGGGTCTGTGGTAAGGCTCCAATTGAGATAGCTTTAAATTTAAACTATCAAAACACGAGTAGAACATGATGTCTGCCGAGCTACCGTTATCGACCAGCACTCTTGAAATCATTACCTCCTTCATTCTCATTTTAATCACTAGCGGGTCGTCATGAGGACACAGAACTCCTGCAAGATCATTCTTTGAAAACCCAATGACCAATTTTTCTCTGTTCACCTTTCTCGGGCGATCTTCCTCAGCTAAATTAATTCGCTGAATGTACGAGCAAGCTTGAGCCTCTCCGAGGTAAGCTTTTCTTTCTGCAGTAAGGTCTCCTCCTCCTGCATCTCCTCCTGTAATAACATTATAATTAAATGACCCAAAGCATATTGAAAATACCTCTCGTCCTGGCTGCCTTGGTTTCTTGGGAAGATCGGGGTCATCGTCTGGATCATCTTTATGGTTTCTCTTCTTTTTCTCCTCTGCTCGATGAGGAGATCTAGACCTCTCTCTAGTTCGGTCGTTGTTTCTTCTTTCGCCTCCCCGATCAACATACTTTGCTAGCTTTCCTCGTCGGATGAGTGTTTCAATCTCGTTCTAAAGAGCTATGCAATTTTTGGTCATATAGCCATGATCCTTATGGAATTCGTAAGATTTCTCCCTATTCCTCGTGTCAGGGTCTGACTTCATTTTTTTTGGCCAGTTTAACTCCTCGCTGCTCTTAATTTCTTCCAGGACGTGGTTGATATTTGCCTTCAAAGACGTGTAATTATCAAATTTCTTCAAGACCTCCCATGACGACCTACTTTTGGAATGTTTGTCACCACCATTATTTTTATTCTCTTTCTTCTTAGCTTTATCACCTTCCATCTTGGTTTCTTTGGCGTCCATATTCTTCTTCGCAAACATAGCCTCCTCGGCATTCATATTCTTGGACGCTTTTCCCATCAGGTCCGACATGGTTCAAGGTGGATCTTTGGCCAAAGTGTAGTACAACTTGTTCGGCAGTAGTCCACTCATCAAAGCAGTAATAGCTATCTTTTCCTCGTAATCAATGACTTCGAGTTTCTCGTTATTAAAACGAGTTATATAATCTCTGATACTCTCGCCAGATTTTTGTCTAACACTTAACAAATGTGATACTCGCTTCACTGGCTTTGCGCCAAAGCAGAAATACCCAATGAATAACTTGGCCAGTTGAAGGAAAGTTGAAATTTTACCCCGAGGAAGATTATTATACCATATCTGAGCAGATCCGGTAAGAGTTCCCGAGAATGCCCTGCATCTCATCTCGCCTGGGACAGCATAGATGTCGGCAGCAGCTTGATATTGTTCTATATGAAGGACAGGGTCAGTTTTCCCATCATACTTGGGAGTCACAACAGGTGCTTTGAACTTTGATGGTGTTGGAAAATCAACAATATCCTGGACAAAAGGTGTTCCTCGAACAAAGGTTCGTTGTAGAGGGTTCTTCGCCTTAGCCATTTCCCCTAATCTATCCTCCAGCCTCTGAATAGATCCTTTACAAGCATCATTTCCTTCCTTGGGCCTATTGGTTCGAGCAACTGATCGCGTTGAAGTGGCTTTCTGGGATTTATCTCGACGAGCAGCTGGTCGGTCAATAGATCCATCTTGACGAGCAGCTGGTCGCGACAGGGCAGATCCTTCCCTTAAATCTGATGGTCGTCGAAAGCTCCTCGACGCTGCATTAAGAGGACTTTTGTTCCTCCTAGGGCCTAATCGGTCGAAAGGAGAGGCCCTACTTTAATCTTTCTAATGCGCTGGCCCTTTCTGGGGAGAGGGTGACACGTTGTTCAGTATCCGTGGCTCGCACAGACGAAGTTCGTCCAGGTTGATAAGAAAAATCTTCAGATTCCTCATTGCGATATGAATCATTACGCCTAGTACGCGAAGAAGGCACACGGGTATTTCTTTGGATGCTTCGTGGTCCGGAATGGGCTGATGCACCGCCATGAAGGGTTTGGATGAGTTGTTGCATTGTTTCTTGCATGTTGGTTTGGCCCTGAGCCAGACTTGCCATTATTCCAGTCAGATCTGGAATAATTGGTGGTGCAGATGGATTTGGAAGGGTTCTAGCGTTTCAATTACTGGATTCAGGAATATCATCCATTGGTAATGGATTGTTATTGGTGAGAAAACGATATTACCAGTCGTTCCCACAGACGGCGCCAATCTGTTGATGTAAAAAATTAGATCACTCTAATAATTCAATCACAGATAAATACATGAGACAAAAGATTTTAAAGTGGTTCAGCCTTATAAGAATGGCCTACATCCACTGTTGTTTTATTGCTGACTGTTTGTGAATTCTCGATTACAAGAAATTTCATTTTGGATCCCAAAATTTGGATTCAGGATCAGGTCCCCCCACAATGAGGATTGTACAATGTATTTATAGCCCTGAGGCTGTAATGTGAAAGGGTAATACATTAAATGATATGCATATGAAAGGGTAATACATTTAATTCCCTCTTTGCGTGCGCGTCCAATATGATAAGCATTTAATGAATCAGTTGAACTGTTGGTTATCCAGCAATTTTGTTCGAGATGCAGCTCGGACTGCCTGAGTAGCTCGGACTGCCTGAGCTTCTTGGTGCTAATGAGTTCCTCGGTGCTAATGAGTTCCTCGGAGAGGTCTTGTTCCTCGGAGCATAAGAGTTCCTCGGAGCGTATGATCATCTCGAAAGTGCTTGTTATTGCCATGCAGATAGCCACGTGTCTTCATATGGTTGATCCAAGTCAGCAGATTAAATTTGGTATCAACAACGCTATCACGTTATTCAATACATCATTCGTGATAAGCATCTCAATACATCAAACCGCTCTTTGATCAATGTCAATCCACTCGGCATCGGTCATGCCTACCAGTCATCCCTTCACCCCCAACAATGCTAATTGCAACCTCTATTGGACAAGAACGCCTCGCATTCGTCTTTGCCATAACCCAAAATTGATTTTTCATCAAAAGCCTTCATATCCGTGTTCATTGAGCCACTCGATACATAACTCGGATCCCATCTCTTAGAGCCTCCCCTCGTAGAGGTTGATTCTCGAGTACTCTCCACATTTTTTGTCATTCGGAACAAAAACAAAAGCTATGCCAAAATTGCCAAAATTTATTCAACCTCGAACCAAAATACCGGGCAAACAATGCAACCAAAGCTCTGATACCACTTGTTGCACAAAAGCAAGATTGTCTCTAGCCACTGAGACGATAAAACTCACTCGAGAATTTTATCAAACACTTGGTGTGCGGAAAACACCCAAGACCTTGTTCCCAAAATGAACTAGTATGCAAACTCCCAATCAATTCAACCAAGCATCAATGAAGAGACAATAAGAACATACAAGCAATCATCAAAGCAAAAAAACAACGATATACCGTGGTTCACCCAAATTTGGGCTACATCCACCAAGGAGGATTTCTTCTTTCTATAGATAAATGGAGGAACCCAAAGGTTACACACACACACACACACACACACACACAATTTATCTCTCTTAGAAAGTCACTCACAACCTCACAGGAACTCACCCCTTAAATGGGAGCCCTATCTCTCTTTAACTTTGATAACTCACAAAATAGTTCTCAAACTTGTCCTCTCCCAAAACCTAGAAATAACACTTGTATTTATAGATTTGAGCCAAAATGCCAAATTTGTAAATAAACCAAAACTGAAAAATACACAACACAAAGTTGGAGGCCCCTGACTCAATTTCAGTTCTGCCCCAAAGATCATAGGAGAGCCAAAACCAATAATACACGATATCAAACTCGACTAAGAGCATCAACCATCGAGCCATTCGGCTAGATAAGGCAGGTTTCTCAAGCAGGTACTTGATGGGGTCCATTCGGGATGCAAGCTTAATGGGGAAGGCGAGCATGTGATGTCGTAACTTTTGGGTGACCCTAACAAGCACGACGCATGCTTTTTCGAAAGCAGTGTAGTTGATTTCGTACCTGGCCAGTTTTCGACTGCCGTAATAGATGGCTCTTTCTTTATGGGAGTCTTTAAGGTGTTGGGCTAGTGAAGCCCCAGCTACAGTGTGAGTTATGGTTAGGTATAGAAGAAAAGGGAGACCTGGTTGTGGTGGCATGAGTATCGGAGGTTGAGTCAGGTATTATTTGATTCGATCAAAAGCTTCTTGGCAGGCCTCGTTCCAATCTTTGGTTGAATCCTTTCGGAGGAGTTTAAAAATCAGTTCACAGATGGAGGTTAGCTGTCTGATGAATGGGATGATGTATTACAATTTCCCAAGGAAACTGCAGACTTCTTTCTCCGTTCGGTGAGGTGGCATCTCAAGTACTTTTAACTTGGTAGGATCTACTTCTATCCCATTTTTTTCTGACCATGAATCCAAAGATTTTTCCCTTTGTAATGCTGAAGACTCATTTTTGTGGATTGAGTCTCATCTAATATCGTCGCAGTCGTTCGAAGAACTTTCGAAGAGTGGGAACATGACCATCTCTAGTTTTGGACTTGATAATCATATCATCCACATAGACCTTGAGCTCTTATTGAATTTGATCTTACAGAATGGTAGTGGCAGCCGTCTGGTAGGTAGCCCCAGCATTCTTGAGACCAAATGGCATAACAGTAGAGCAAAAGGTTCCCCATGGGGTGATGAATGCAGTTTTTTCTTGATGATCTGGGTGCGTTTTGATTTGGTTCTACCCAACAAACCCGTCGTTGAATGACTTGAGAGCATGACTATCTGTATTGTCCACGATCATGTCGATATTGGGTAGCGGATAGTCATCCTTCGGAGAGGTTTTGTTTATGTCTCGATAGTCTACGCACATTCAAACTTTTCATCCCGATTTCAGCACAGGCACTATATTGGCTAGCCATGTGGGATATTCGGTCACACGAATGAAGCCCACATTAAACTATTTGACCACCTCTTCTTTGACTTTGAGCGACCATTCAGTGCGGAGCTTTCTCATCTTTTATTTAACTGGCTTGTAATCTGGAAGAGTGGGGATCTCATGCTGAACAATTTCAGGATCAATTCCGGGCATATCATCGTAGGACCATGCGAATACATCCATGAATTACTTCAATAATTCTTCGAGTTGTGCACGCTCATGCTCGTCGAGGGAAGCCCCTATCCTAATCTCGCGCAATTGGCTACCAGAATCGAGGTTGATAATAACAGTCTCTTCTTCATTAACTTGAATGCGGTTACATTGTTTGTTATTAACCTTATTTAGATTAGTTAACAATTGTTCATTTGCAAAATCATCATCATCAAAAGTTTGATTATAATCTAAACAATTAATGTAACGCACAGGAAGATACTCAAAATCTATGTTTATTTCATTAATAGGAAAAACAACATTGAGAACCTCATCAAAGGAGTTCTCGATTACATTTGAGCATGGATAGACAACAGAAGAAGAAATGGGGTAAACATTGGGGTTATGAGGGATTTCAATAAGTAGAACGGTCGCAGCATGCCAGTTGAGGAGAGGTGTATCAGCATCTTTAATCAGGTGGGGTGGAAACAGTGATGCAGATGTAGTGCGTGAATGAACCATGCAGAGTGTCAACCCCAGTGTTTGTAAGTTGAAGGAATCGTCGGAGTCACTTCCCTCGGAATCTTCAGTATCCCTGATGAGCAGTTGTACATGGTGTTGGGAACTTTCGGCCCATGGGTATCTGTCCTAGAAAAAATTCTCCATTTCGAGTTTCATCTTCTTGTCCGTATGCTCATACCATGGTTCCGAAAAGCCACAAAAAGGGAAGTATTCACCCTCTTTGATGAATTTTCCATTCAAGGAGTCACCTGGGATAGTCTGGATGTAGTCTAGTCTTCTTTTTGGTCGAGACTGGAGGATCATTTTGAGCTCTTATTCTAATGGTTGATACCCTAAACCACAAGGAGAGAAATTTTTCTTCAGTTCAATGGGCTCAAGTATCCATTGCTGTCTTTGCCCTAGCCCTAGCACAGGCATGAAGTGCAAGTTTCTGAACATCTGAATCACATTGACGTTTCCATGAGGGTCGTATTCCGGACAAACCCTTTCTTTAAAATCATCCCCTATCTAGAGTATAAGTGGCTCAACTCGAAATCCTGATAGGAGCATATCATTTGACCCGTGTTGTATCTCAAGGATTGAACTGCTGGTACTTGCACCCTAGGTATTATCGTCATCACCCAAAATGGTGACGACGCGTCCGTCGGTGAAGAACTTCAATTTCTGATGGAGTGAGGAAGACACACCCTTAATATTGTGGAGCCAAGGTCGTCCGAGTAACATGTTGAAACAAGCTGGGATGTAAATAACTTGGAATTCAATGACATTGTTTATATCCCTATTACAAGTTTTATGGATCCCTTCACTTATCAATGAGTATTATCGTAGGCGCATACGGCAACAAAAGTTGGAACGAGGTCACTTTCTTTCAGGCCTAAGCATTTGAAGGTTATTAATGGGCAGATATTCAAGGCGGATTCGTTGTCAATGAGAGAGAGTGGTAGGATCTTCCCCATAACTTCAACAGAGATGTTAAGTGCATGATTGTGGTTTGGCCCAATTCTGGGGATTTCTTCTTCGAAAAAGGATGGCATTCGGGTAAAGTTTAAGGATCCGACTAAATTTATCGCTTCTTCCGGTGTGGTAGAAGGAGGAACTGTGGATCCAGTGAGCAACTTGATAAAAGTATTTTTGTGCAGCTGGGAAGACATAATAATCCCCCATAGAGTGATGTTGACTTGAGTTTTCTTCAGTTGATCGAGGATCTTACTTTCCTCGAGGGTTATTTATGGCATAGAAAGGTTTTCAACGCCCTTCCCTTTGTCATTCTTAGCATCACTGTCGTAAAATAACTTTTCCAATTTAAACACCCTAGTTAATTAAGCTAAGTGTCAAAACCATTTTTAATCATTACTTTCCAAATTTTATTTTTAAAATTAAAGATTTAATTATTTATAACAATTCAATATTAAAGAACCACACCACAATAACCCTGGAACATATAATCCAAATAATTTAAACATTCAACAACTAAATCCCAACATTAAAACTTAAAGTAAAACATCCAGACAATAATAAATCCCAAAGTGACAATACTAGAAATAACTAAATCACAATGTCCAAATAAACAACTGAATAATGGAAAGGGAAACACATGCCCCACCAAATGAGTATGCTTGGAGTGGAGTCAAATAAATGAATTCGTCTAAGCAAGTGGCCTGCAACTCCCACCTAAGCTGCAGCGCGTTCCTTCCAAAGGATCCTATACAAGACGCCCCTGTAGCTGGGCAACTGTAATATATACATATATATACAAGAGAGAAAGAGAAATAGAAACGGGTCAGAGCCCGATAGTGTAGATGATTTAAAATTCGTTTGGCAAGTATTTAAAATGTTTACAGGCCAATGCAACAACATATTAGTGCGACACTCTCTTGAGAAATTTTCACCTCTCTTCTAATGTGCACGCCTATCATACTAACCTTCCCAATGGATTATCTTATCTTATCTCGCACTAAACTTCCCAATGGTTTAACTTATCTTAGGTTACTCGTAAGGTTTAAAACTTGAACAATATAATTGTTTAAAGGGATAATTTGATTTAGTAACAAAACTCTCATTTTAACTTTATTTATTAATAAAGTTTCCCAGTGTTCCATTATACTTTTTCAAAACAAGCATTTCCAAATTTAAATTCAAAATTCATTTCTTACTTACCATAGCACAGTAAGCAGTTTCAAATTTCAGAATTTCATATATATATATATATATTAAATACTCGTATAATATATATATTCTAACAGCACCCCACATAAAAATTATGGTGCGTGCATACTCTGCTATCCAATCCCCGTATCTCTCGTACTAAGGGAAATACAAGTTTGAAATCACTCTCGAACTATTTTAACACATACACAAACAATATTGAGGTGAAGCCTAGATTCCAAGTCTCTAAGAGGATAGCACATGCCCCCACGTCTCTTAGGACCGTCTGAACTATCGATTCGATAGCCTGTATCAAGGATATCTATCTTCTAGGGTACAAGTAAATATCCCCCATAAAGGTACCATCGAGATAAGACTGTCCCAGCGCGGTAACCTCAGGGATAGCAAGTAGCGCGGGCACGATTTTTACACATAGATAGTATATGCATAAACACAGCAATATAACTATACTAATATTACCATATCAACTTAGGTACATCTCAAATCCCATAAATACGACATTTATCCTCATATCTCATTATTTAGTTCTCACGTATAACCGTTCATTTCTTACTTTGATTTGAGGGATCATTTCAACTTATTACGTAACACTCATAGACTTTATCCTCCCAAGTGTAGGATTCAGTAGGTAATCATCTAATTTTCGACGTAACCATCTTACGCGTCTCTCCCCTTAATACATAATTTTATTATCCCTTATACATAAATATCGCAAAAATACAACTCTTGTCTTACATTAAAGGTCCCAAAATCATTCACATGTCCTACTGGTATTCTTTATCTCCCAAAACATTTTAATAAGGGTGTGCAAGAATTATTTCTCATTAAATTGAATTCAACTAATTTAAAAAGGGGAAATATGAGCCTGCTTGAAGGGGTCAATCGATCGAGGTCTGGGGCTCGAGCGATCGAACCTTTGATCGATCGAAGCTCTTGGCTCGATCGATCGATCAAGCAGGTATGGCGAATTCTGCAGTTACCAGTTACGGGTTTTCTCACATAACTCCATCCAAATCCAAACTTTTCATTCCCAATCGTCCAGAAATTTGTACTACTAGTAGTATAAATCCATTCCATACATCTTTTACGTAAAGCATGCAAATTTCCATTAATAATCATGGATTAACAGGCTAAAATTCATGTAAATCTCAAGAACCCTAGAATTCTTTTTAACATGGTTCTAATCAGTGCTTTCTAGAATTTTCTTCTTCTAAAACATCAAAATTTCATGGTTTAATCCTCTACATGTTAAGGGGTTTCCAGATTAACATTCAAAACATTACTACATGCGATTTCCTATCTCAAATTTGGGTTTTCTTCCATAAAACTCATCCTAATCATCCCTAGACTAACATAAGTGATGCATTAACAAAAATAAGAAAGATAAACACTTTCCTGGGATATTCGATGTTCTAGTTTGATGAAGAATTTGGAGTGGTTACGATCCCCGTCGCGCGATCTACGTGTTGGTGGTGGTGGCAGTGCAACCGGGTGAATCGTTGGCCTTGGATTGCTTGGAAAAGCCTCTCCTTCCCTCTCCTATGGCCGTCACTTGTCTTTGGTTGTTTTAACCCTAGAATACAACCTTAGACATCTGATATATCCCTTGAATTTTCGTGGGTTTAATTACCCAAAAATGTAAAATGTCCAAAATGCCCTCCCGGGGTACTAATTAAGCCTAAAAACGCCCCGAGACCCAAATTAAACCCCCGGGTACACTTTTCTAACTATCTCGACCCTTCCGGACACTTTGGCGCACTCAAAACGACCATACGAGGGACTTATAATATATTCACTTTTACTCATCAATATTTAGTCCCGACTCGACACAGGCGCGTCCCGACTCAAATTTCCAAAATTGTCATTTTATTCACTCGTGACATTTAATATAACCAATATTATATATTACTTTGCTCATTAGTAATATTTAACAAATTTCCCATAATTACTAACTCTCATCACGTTAATAATTATAACATAATTAATTTTCGGATTTATATTAAATAATTAATTCACATTAAATTTAATAAATCCCCAAATTAATATAGCATAAAAATACGGGGTATTACATCTTCCATAATTGGATTAGATCTATTCCAAGTCCCATGTATTTGGGGCAGGTGCTTTATTATAATTGGAAAAGGAAGAATGTATACTAACTATAAGGGGGGGTGATTGTTTATTTGTTCATGTTCAAGGAGGAGATTTCAGAATCTTTATTTATTCATGAATGTATATTTTGTAATTTATTTTACTCTCAATTACTATGATTTATGTTTGACACCATAATCTAAGAGGACTTTTGAATTTTTCTATTTTGCAGATGTCGTTTGAAGATGTTAGAGATACAAAATGGTTGTTTAAATGATCTTATTCTAAACTTACCATCCAAGTGGAAAATTTTAGTGGCCTTAACCATAGGGGGTGGCTCTAAATTTTCAAGGGTTGTGAGCCGGGGAGGGTAACGCACATACATTGAATGTAAGCTTCAACCTCCCTTAACTGATCAGAATTTTATAGATAATTGCATATTAGATGCCAAGTTTTTCTTCAGCACCGGGTGTACTGATTTCAATCATCCAAGTTGTTAGATTAACCATAAAAAATATGAGTAATTCAGTACCAATTTTTTAATGCATTTGTTTGGTAATGTCCGTGATACCAGTGCTACAATTGGTATTTTCTGAGTTTGTATATATTAGAATGCTTCAGTACGATCAATAATTTTTTAATTGACAAGGTGAGAATGAGTATAATATTATAAATTTAGGTGATTTTTTTCAATGAATTGAATTGATGTTACAGTCGTAACGTATTTTTAGTTCTCTGTAATACAGTTCAAAATGAATCGGATGGAAGAGTCTCTGGCAAAAATAATGACTTTGATAACGAGGTAGGGAGGCTACTCCATGATAGTGTTATAATAGGTTCTTCCACTGGTAATGGCATGGGCTATGAACAATGAAGAAAGTGATGATGGTAGTGATCATGTTTTCCTCTGGTTTTACATATTTAGACTTGGGTTTTCGTTATGATTCTTGGGGTCTTATGATATATTTTATTCTATGCTTTTTATTGTCAGGTTTGTGAGTGCTTATCATGTTCGTGGTTGTATTTGCTATTATTTTTATAACGTTCCCTCATTTAGTCTCTTGAGCCCCTCAATTAAACCCTTAAGAACCCTCCACGTTGTCGGTACAAACCCTCCCGCAGTATCATTCTTTCACGTCCATGTTGCCTCAGGTAATATATCCCCTCTCTCTTTGCATTCACTTGATCTAAATGTGTCTGCTTTGAAGTGCATGTTTCATAGCGGTTAACTAACTGTAATATAAATTGTATATTACAAATAATGTCTTACACCATGTACTCAATTGAAGAGAATCTTGATCCAACGTTCTATTTTCCTCGGTGCCATCCAATTAACAAGTTGTTTTCCTACAGCGACTGCCATCCAATTAACAGGTTGTTATCCAATTAACCAATTAATTTGCTATTATATAAATTTTAACGATGCCCTGAAGTCGGGTATTTACTCCATGTGTTTAGTATGGAATATTTACACCAAGATACAATATTTACTCTATGTGTTTAGTATGATATTAGTTCAGCTTTAGCTGAGAGATGATAACGTCTGTCACTACCTCTCTATCAGCAACAGTCCCTACTCCACAACAATAAATGTTTGGTTCCATGCAATGACTCTTCTCACAATTTTTATCTGAATTAAATGTTTGGTGCCATGTAGATTATTGTACCATTTCGTCGAGATGCAGATATGTCGGAGGCAGCTGTAGATGATCAAGATCTAGCAGTTGAAAAGTAGAAAAAATGATTACCGGAGTTCGTTGTTATTAAACGTGCTGCAGATGTTCATATAGATGCTTAATCTAATCAGTCTATTTGGAGTGCCTATGTTTACTTTTTATATCTCTGGCTGATGTGGTTTTATGGTTTTATTTTTATATTTCATTAGTCAATATTTCTGAGCTCATATAATTTTTCTATCTATATATTACCCGTGTGTATATAGATGCCATTTTCCTACTTTTCATACACATTGGCTGAAATATATTATCATCAATTATATTTTCAGATTATGACAGGATGAGCAGATTATCATGGAGTGTCCCAAGGGCTGACTTCCCATCTGAATTACTGGACATATCAAGATAGATGGTAAGTGTCCGTCTAATCATGTCTTCATTGGGTAGAATCATCTATGTTCTTGACCTTCGTCGCTTTCTATTGCAATGCTTGAGTACTAATCTTTGTTGTTGGGACTTGGGTACTGTTTTATGAACTTCAATTCAGTCGTTGGCTTATTTAGTGGATACCATGGATGTAGTATTTCTCAATTACTAAAAGTTCTCTTATTTTCACTTAATGTTACTACCCACATAATACTAAAATACTAAAAGTGGTTTGACTGATGAGTTAGTATGTATTCCTCTTCTAACCTTTTTATACTTTAGACGTATTTAATTTTTATCATGATGTTTTCTTATTAGGTTACATGTCTCATTCTTCCCTTGGAATAGGTCCCATGAGAACTGATCCGGGAATAAGGCCATTACTCAGACCATTGCACACTTGCATCCCCCTCCCCCGCCTCCTCCCGCCCCTGGTAAAATCCCCCCATTCTCCACTCACACACACGCACACACAAACACACACACACACAACTCTCCCTCATCTTCTCCCGCTCCACCGCCCCCTGCCCCGTCTCCTCCCCCCTTCCCCACTCACACATTCACACACAAACACATAAACACACACACAACTCTCCCTCATCTTCTCCCCCTCCCCCTCCTCCGCCCCCTGCCCCGCACCCTCCCCCTTCCCCACTCACACATGCACATCATATATGCTACCCCCTCCCCCCCCTTCCCCTCCCCTGGTAAAATCCCGTCCCCACTCACACACACACACACAACTCTCCCTCATCTTCTCCCCTTCCACCGCCCCCTACCCAGTCCCCTACCCCCTTCCCCACTCACACACGTACACAAACACACACACACAGCTCTCCCTCATCTTCTCCCCCTCCGTCGCCCCCTGCCCCTCCCCCTTCCCCACTCACACACGGAGAGCATATATGTGAATGTCTAGTGTTTTCTTGAGTTTTCAATAAAGGACCATGTTGTGCTTTATGTATATTTTGTTGAGATTATTGACTTGATTCATTTTAGAAAGATTAATCTCAAATCAAAAACCAATTCTGGACTTTATTAATTTTAAAGTTCCTTGATGTAATGGTTTAGTCCATTACTTTGTTATGTCACTATATCGTCCACGCCACGCTTAATCTCGCATAATAAAAGAACTCTGGATTTTATGGACACCTGCCAAATCTATGCCACTCTCCAGAATTGGTTTAAGCTTTCTAAAATCAAACCTTAAAAAGGAACACATGTTTCTTAATCTATTTCTCCATATTTGTATATATCATTATATGCCACTCTCCAGTTTAATGACAACTGGAGCGTGACCATGAACTCATTATGTTGTCATACCTAATCTTAACTATTATACCTGATTAATTATGTTTATTGTTTATCAAATCGTATAGAAAATCGAGAGGGATGGAGTGATAATGTTGAGAGGTGGGAAGATAGTAGTAGTAGTATCACCTAATCCAGAAGCAGGTGAGTGACAAAGACTTAAAAAGAATTGCAATTTCCAAAAACATGCTCTTCGATGCTCCCGCAAAGGCCTGCTCAGTTTCTCTCACCCCATCCAAGATGGTGGTCAAACAACACGGCACAGACATTTTGAGGAAGTCCCGCGGAAAGAATAAATTCATATTCTCCTTTCCCGGCCTTCTAGCTCCCATCTCCGAATTTGGGATTTTTTTTAATTGTTGGATTTGTTGTTACCCCTTAAATAGGGTGGATAGTCTAATAAACAAAGGAGATTATGCCCATTTTTTTAAAAAATTGACACTTTTTTTTTAGACAAAGTGAATTTGATTGATGAATATTGTATATTTTATTTTATATGTGAATTTGTTTGATGAATTTAGACAATTTGGATGTTGGACTATTTTTTATTTGTTAAGCAGGGTGAATAGTTCCATAAACAAAAGAGACTGTGCCCGATTTTTTAAAAATTTGACACTTTATTTTTTTGAGACACAATGTGAATTCGATGGATGAATATTGTATATTTCGTATTATACGTGAATTTGTTTGATGAATTTAGACTATTTGAATGTTATTCGACTATTTGTTGTTTGTTAAGCATGGTGAATAGTCCTATAAATAAAGGATATTATGACCAATTGTTTTAAAATTACACTTCAAAATTTTTGCGTTTCGCTATTACGCACTTTGAAAAATTATCGCCGATTCGCGAGTACGTACTTTGGAAAATTTCGTCGTGCCTTCAGGCACGAGCATACGCTAGTATATATATATATATATATATATATATATATATATATATACACGGGTATAGAGACAGTATATAGATGATGTGATTTTAAATATATCTGTATGTGAATGATATATCTATGTGAAGCATACCCCTCTAGTGCTATTATGGGAAGTTGCGCGATGTGGTTGAGGACCTAGCTTGAGGAGCAGGAGCGTATAGTCCCGAGGTCATATCGCCCAGTATTAACCGTGTGTGAGGTTCAGAGGTAAGATGTCTTGGGTATGATTCGTCTTATTTCCAGTGAGAAACTATGGCCGCTTCCCCAACGTTGAGATTTGATTTATACCAAGTCGGTGTGAGAGTCCGATCGCTAGTACCCAGGATAATATGTGCGTAATTCCCTAGAAGATGATAGCATTGAGAGACTGCATCCATTGAGTTATAGCCCTGAGGGATGGTTGTTATACTTATATAGTATGTGATATATAAGTATGGATATATTTTATGTGTATATATATATGGACTAAAACAAGGAAAGAAATGTGAGTTAATTTCTAGTATCTGGGAGTATAAAATCCATAATATAAAATGTAACATATGTATATAATGATGAGAGTATTATATATATAACGATAGCACTAAAATGTGAATAGTGTAAATAACTAGTGAAAGTTAATAATTGCGAATGGATAAATTATACGCGAGAAAGTAAAAAGTAAGCTAATGCGAGAACTTAGCATATTTATATACACGGGGCATTAGATAGCGTATGATGATTTAGTTGCTGTGAGAGATTAGTTAGGAAGGGTAGCTTAACTAGGGTGTTTTAAAATACATGCGTTAGGTGTGCACTGTTAAATGAGAGGTGAGGGGTATCTCATGTGAGTGCGACACCAGTTTAAATATAGAGAGTGCCATATTTTAAATATTAAAGTAAATTAAGCACTTACTAAAATGATTTTTAAAACCCGGGCTCTTACCCGCATTAATTTTTCTTTTTGTTTACCTTTGTATGCTTTTTAGGTGTCCAGACACAGGGATGCCTGGATGACTATTCTTTCGAATTAGACATGCTTCCGCAGCTGTGGATCTTGGCAGGAAATTATTTTAGAGGCTTCTTTTCTTGTGATCTAGATAGGAGGTAATGTTGTAATAATCGAGCATGTTTCCCAATTGATGTCATTTATTTTATTTACAGGGATTTTATTTTACACCTACTCGATTTGGATGTAATAAATTTTTTACCGAGAGTTATCAGTTATTTAATTATTCATTTGTTGATTATATTCTCGCGTGAATGGTTTTAATTGTGCATTAAGTTTAAAAATATTTGAAAGTTTAAAATTTGACGTCAGGCCTAATAGGTTATTAGTAATTAAATGGTTTTCGGCAGTGATGCTAAGAATGAAGCCATTTGAGATTCCTATTTAATTTGATATAGGATTGATCACCAGCTATTTTATTAGGCGGGGTGTTACAGCAAATTTTTTCAGCCCGGAGCATTCAAGAACTAATAATTGTATCCCCTCACCCATTACATCCAACAAACTCTGGGTCAACTCAGTGGGAAACAGTAGGAGCACCACTTCTTCCAGTCACCAGATAGGGGAACCATATTTTATGTGGCCTTATATCCTATCCCTCCAAAATTAATGAGCTAATGAGATAGAGAATTCGGGGAAGATGACCTCATCATTTTGAAATTATGAACTTATCACCAAATTTTGTATGGAGAGGAAGAAAGAGTGAAGTCCCACATCGCTCAAAGGCTGGCCACTCAGAAGGAATAATTGAGGGCTAAGCTTATACCAATAGCATATGCCCAACACACGATCCTTCCAAGGGAGAGATGGAAGCTCCTCGACAAAGATGAGTGGGTCATGATCGCCCAGATAATATTCCACTACATGTAAGTCGAACAACGAGCGATGGCCACCCAAGCCAATCCTCCTGGTTCTCAGGTTCAAATCCTAGGCTAAACCCCAGTAAATGAAACACTTCTTCATGAAAAACAGGGTCTACTCTAAGTCCTTTAGTCTTTGAGTTTGACCCAATATACCACGCCCACCCACCCAAGCAGGGCATCATGGATTGATTCGACAACCTCTTGATTACAATGGGTAACATCTTCCCAGAGTACGAAGATGAGTATGTCCTCAACCACGAAATATGGGAAAGGATGACACAACGGTACTACTGCTCGGGGAAAGGACTCAAACTCCATGAAAAAGTATCCACATCCATTGAAGCTCCTAATATCCGATATTACAAGTTTAGGATCGAGCATATAGATACAACAGAAGAGCTTGATCGACTTAAGAAACATGATAACTAGACTTGCCTCATGAAAATATGAGGCTACACTACAGACAGTTTACATCCAAGTCTTTTATATAAAGAGCCACCCCTCCAGTTCTTCAATAGCCAAGGGGACTCAGACATCCTAACATCGATATATACCAATGCATACAACCTACTATATGGGGAGTCTTACCCTTGGAAACACAGAACGCCATATTTAGGCCCATATAGATCGATCCTACTCCTCCTAAAGTCAGCCCGCCTATTAAACATATCATTGATTCCTACAATGAGCTCTACCTTCTTGTTCTTTAACTAGATTTGACCTCTTCATACTTTAGGTATCACCCCGGACTCACCACAACACCGATGTAGGATAAATCCATGGAACACTTACTTAGGTGTCGAGTACATTATGGTTATAGTTGTATTCCAAGACGAGATAACCGCTGAGGCCATTCCCCATAGAAAGGAAACCCCTCTAAGAGGTACTCATACACAACCAAAATGGAACTGGTCAACCATTCTCCTCATGAATATACGCGAGGAAAGTTCAGCAGCCTGTAGTATATTATGTGATAACCACCCAAAAGTGTCTATTTTATACCCCGAATAGAAGCATTTTAGTAGCTCATTTTAATTAAAAATGGCCTTATGTTCGTATTTGTTTATTTTTCAGGTCAATAAACAATTGCGGTACAAATAATGCTAAATCAGTATAATTGCGACACAATAGCGGTCAAAAGCATGCATCGAAGAAATCAAAGAGATTACGAAGTTAGAAGTCACATTGAGCTTACCCGATGAGTTCTGATGTCTCAAACCCTATCCCCATACCAAACCTCAGCCTACACCGGGCCCAAACCATACCCCGAGCCTCATGTGTGTTTAGTTTGTATTTTTATTATTTTTATTTTGAGTCGTTTTATTTTTAGGATTTATTTTAGATTTATTTAGAATTTTCTAGGATGTATTTTCTATTCTTATATTTTTTTATTCTAATTTTAATTTTTATTAGTTTTTAATCTTTATTTTCTTTTATTATTTTTCTTAGGATTATTTTTTAGGAGTTTATTTTATTTTTCTTTAGTTTTTAGTTTTAATTTATTTAGTTAGGATTTTTAGTTTTTTTAGTTTTTATAGAGTTTTATTTTTTATTTTTATTTTTATTTTTGAGTCTCTTAGTAATAGATTAGAATTTTAATTTTAGATTTTAATTTTTTATTTTAGTCTAGTTTTATTTTTTAGGTAGTGTTATTTTATTTAAGGGTCCAAATTAAGCACATACAACACACTTACTTACACGCAACTACCCTACACCTAACATACACACAAACACTCACCCTCACTATAACTTATCCTACACACACTCACACACCCACCTATCCTCACCCTCACCCTTTTTCCATACACCACACAACCAATCAACCACACCTTCATCTTCCCCACCTAAACCCACTCTCTCTCTCTCTCCTCTTTCCCCCATTTTCAACCCAACACCAATAACCTTTCTCCCTTAGAAACCCATTACCTCCATACCCATTAACAGGTCCGAATTCAACCACAACCAGCAAACCCATTTCGCTTAAAACCTGCTCGAACCCTACTACTCGTGTTCTACCCCCACCTCCCCATCCACCTTGCTGGCCGATTCAATCCACTGACCAATCGTCGCTCCTAGCCTCCTAAACTTGTCAGAAAATAACCTCTGGCCATTAACCTAAAACCATGACCAGCCCAGGCCTGAACACCCGCACAAAAAAACCTAACACGACTCCAACCCCAAACTCGGTGATTCCCATCCATAAACCGTCGGCGCTGACGACCCCAAATCCATAACCCATTTCGTTAGCCATACCCGCAGTAGCCCGGACTTAGACCCTTACAACCCGTAATAATTAATTATTGTTCCATGTTTATGACTGTTATTAATTATTTCATTATGCTTGGATAAACACCCTATTCAAGGGATGAGATGCACTACGTAGGATATTAATTTAATTACTTGGTTTCATTAATTTTATATTTCTAGGTAAATTAATTTTTACTTGTCACCAATTAATTTATGTAAGGAGAGTTAGTAAATTAATTGTACAAATTAATGTTTGAATTTAGGAATCAAACTAGAGA
This sequence comes from Sambucus nigra, assembly GCA_949130495.1. Classification (NCBI taxonomy): domain Eukaryota; kingdom Viridiplantae; phylum Streptophyta; class Magnoliopsida; order Dipsacales; family Adoxaceae; genus Sambucus; species Sambucus nigra. The sequence goes on from OX422223.1 coordinate 413,047,027, forward strand.
TAGGTTTTTCCGAAATTTGAATATTGATTATGTGTTGAAATTTGGGAATTCATACTGTTTTTATTAAATTGATCATAGTGGGTAATTTTGTTGAAAATAGTATAGTTCTTAACTTTTCATCGTGTGACATTTTTAAATTAGTTTTCTGAAAAAGATATTATTAAATTTATAATTGTAACGAAAGTTAGATTATCGATTTAATATTATCTCAAAATATTTCAAATTAATAAATTGAGAAATTAAAATAATTGATAATGCGGTGTAATACCATCTCTTGACATTCTCACATTTTTCAGACTCTATTGCACATTGTTTTTCTTTATTTAGTCATTTCATAATTTTTAGCATTTATTAGTTAATTTTTCCTTGAAGTTGTTTTAAATAAATAAAAAAATAAAAAATTGAGTTGCAAGTTTTCGCAATAATTGTTTCACCTTGGAAGTTGGATTGATACTCATACTTACCGCAATACGAGTTATTTTAAACAAGTTTTATAGGTATTCAAGGGATTTTAAAATTGGCTTTTGAAGACAACGACCATATAAAAAAGCTTCTTATCATTATGTTTGCACTAGTCTAGACCAGATTTATCCAAGAAGTCTTGCCATAGGTGAAAGAATGTGAAGAATACCATTACTACTACGGAGACATCTTTTGTAAGGACGCTATCATAATGAAAGAGATGGACCTAGAATAACCCCAAACCTTCGCCAATAAGGAAGAGAATTATGAGATCACTTCCAAAAATTACATTTGGTCAGGATCATCCATGCGTGCAAAATCTTCGCCTAATGCACCTGGCTCGACAAATGAACAATTCCTAACAACAGTGGCTGAAATCTCAAGCCCCGCCTAAATATCAGACGTAGACAAACAATGTGTAAATGACTCCATGTCTCAAACCCACATCAAAACTCATAACAAGGATCCCAAAAGCCCAAAACTAACCCCTGCCTTAGATTGGATCATAATAATGCCCCCAAGCCAAAACTGCCTGGCACTAGCACCACATCCTTGGATGATCTTCTGTGCTGGTTAGAGAAGGATGGAAATGAAGCCCAGGTAGAACCCGTACTCTCCTCAGACAACTCACTAGATCCGGATGACACTTCACTTCTTTGAATTCGATTAGTATGGATAAAAATTCCCCTATAAATTTTATAATAGCACCTCCTCGAGAAAATAACAAGATCTGGGAGAAACTCCGCTAGACATGAGCTAAAATCACCATATGGGAGTTGTTAGCTACATCTCGAGGGCACTGATCCTCCACCCCTATATTTTCCCAGGATTATGTGCCTACGAACCTAATTCTAGATGTGATGTTAGCTGCCATCGGATCCAATACCATGCAACAACACATTAACTTGTCTAATGAGGACCTCCCATGCAGGTCCACAATGATCTATTGGCACTGCACATCACCACTAAGACTTGTGGATATATTTCTCCCCTACTAAGAATAAACAATAGGCCCACTATTATTGTGTTCCCCTTCGTACTACCACATGTCTAGTATACACCACCTCTGAATTTACATTATCTTCTTCGATCATTAAGACCTAAGATAACACTCATCGAGAATTCCTAAAGGCAATCATCCTCACTTTCATAATAGGTTATCTCAAGCGTATTATGGAGTTTTAAGTACTCGACATTCCATTTAACTTCAACCTCTTACTTCGTAGAGTCTGAATACACCCATGGGGGTATTACCTTCATTACTGCATAAAAAATAATGGTTCTCATTCGATATGGAGGTCATCACAGTCCAAGGGGATGATTAGGCTACAGTTTCCAGAACTAGTGCCAGTTCCCTCATGCATCCCTCCACAACAGTAGCGACATCCACATCAATGGATTTTATGTCATCCCATTTTCCCCAATGGTAGAAAAGGAATCGATTATTCATAGTGTAGCCCCCCGAATTATCAAAAAATAGAATACATGCCAGTGTTTTGCCTTAGAAGAAACAAATAAGGAATCCTCAAAGCAATGCCATGAAACATTAGGAAAGGTTCGATCTTGTTTATATTCCTTAATAAAACTCCATTCATCGGTACCAAAGACCCCCATCAAGGTAGAAATAGTAATTTCCATCTCCAAGGAGAGGGATATTCCTATCATAGACTCCCTGAACCATGGTGGGATGGACGAAATAAATCCTTGCATCCAGAGATGGCGATATTATATTAATAAGTACTATACATAGACTACAAGAAGACCCCTAAGGTTATAAGAACAAACTCAATGTCTCATTGGTCACACTACAAAAAAAAGTTGCTTTTAAGACCCTATTTTTTGAGACAGACAAAATATAGTCTTTAAAACATACTTTTTTATACGGATATAATTAGCCGTCTCAAAAACTATTATTTTTTGGGACTGCTAATTATATCCGTCTAAAAAAGGTCATTTTTTGATACGGTTAATTATACCCGTCTCAAAAAAGGTCACTTTTTGATACGATTAATTATATCCGTCTTATAAAGTAAAGCAAATGAGACGGTAAATACTTACTGTATCAAAAGATAAACCAAATAAGACGGTTAAAAAATTGATTCCCAGCACTAATTGTTTTCATCTCCCGCTCTAACACTTTAACCTAACTTCCCACCTCAAAAAAAACAAAAAACAAAAAACCCAAATCGTCTCCAACCAAATAGGACAAACCCAAACCGCCCCTCCCCTCCCCCCCCCCCCCCCCCCCCCGCCCACTGCTGTTTCATCTCCAGCCCACAGCGGCGCTCTCCCCCTCCCCCCACCACAGCTGCATTCCCCCACCACAGTTGCGTTCTCTCCCTCCCCCAGTTGCGTTATCTCTCCCGTTATTTTCTTTTCATGGTAAGTTTTCATCTTTACTTTTTTTTTAGGAAAACAACATAGAAATTATTGTTATTAATTTATTTATTATTTTTCTTCTTCAAAATATGTTACTGTAAATAGTCTGTTCCACAATGGTAACAATGGGTGATAAAAAATTATTCTTTAGACATAATTAATGATTCCATATACATAAAACTATAAATAAAGAACCATATGTATAATACTTATATAAGATGTAAATAAAGAGTGGATGCTTATTTGTTGATTTTAATGTTTTTTGTAGCTTTCAATGTGACCTAATAAGAAGATCTATAATAGGCTATTTATTTTGTTTGATGTTATATAGCATTATGGTTCATGTTGGCTCAATGATTCTATAATAATTTTTTATTTAATTTTTAAAGAAATTCTTAAATGCATGAACCAATTATTCAAAGATCCTAAAATTATTCTTCTCCCAAACCATTAATGTTTTTTTTTTTTATGTATTTGAGGTTTGTAGAACGATTGATTAGATTTTTGATGTAAAGTTATGATTGGTAGATCTTTTTTTATGTATTTCTAAGAATGAATTTAAATGATATTGGGTCTTATTACTACAAAGCTAAAGGCAAGGATAAAAATGATTTAGGGATCGTTTGGTTCGAGGTTTAGAAAAGGGATGAGAATTCTTGATTCCAGGAATTCTAAGTTCCTGGAATCTTGAATTCCTTTCCATTGTTTGGTTCGAACGGGAATTCTTTTTTTTTTCGGCATCTAAATTATTTTCCCATTTTAGGAATAAATATCATTTAATTAAAATACCCTTTTACTTGATTTGAGTGTGTGCGCGCGAGTGTGTGGTGAGTGTGTGTGTGTGTGTGAGTGTGTGTGTGTATGTGTATATGTGTGTGTGAGAGAGTATATGTGTGTGTGTGAGAGAGAGAGAGATAGTGTGAGAGAAAGAGAGTGTGTCTGAGAGAGAGAGAGAGAGCGTGTGTATATGTGAGAGAGCATGTGTGTGTGATAGAGAAAGAGATTATGTGTGTGTGTTGTGAGAGAGATAGAGAGAGAGAGAGTGTGTATGTGTATGAGAGAGAGAGAGAGAGAGAGAGAGTGTATATGTGTGTGTGTGTGTGTGTGTGTGTGTGAAAGAGAGAGAGAGAGTGTGTGTGTGTGTGTGTGTGTAAGAGAGAGATAATGTATGTGTGAGTTTATATGAGGTGGTATTTTTGTCTCACCACAAAAGTAAACTAGAATTCCCGTGAATATAGAATTCCCCCATTTTAGAGGGGAAATGAGAATTCCAATTTTGTGGGAATTATAAATTCCAGTAATTCTAAGTTCCTCCCAAATTTCCAACCAAACATTGTAATTCTACATGAGGGGAATTCTAAATTTCAGGAATCCTAAATTCCTTTTCCAAACCTCGAACCAAATGAGTCATTAAAGTTCTACAACTACTTTGAGAGCAGGTATAGAAATGAAGTTAACATGTTAAAGAAGTAGTATGAGTCTCACTCCTTCTTTAATTACATATCTTTTCTCAGAAAAAGTTTGTGACAATGAAGGCGTACGAGAAAGAAAAGAGGAAGAGAATAGAAGAGAATATAGCAAAATTGAAGGAATTGGGAATACATGAATTATATTCGGCAATTCAAAACAAAGATAAAAATAAAAAAAGTGGTTCAAAGAGTAAAAAAAAAATCATTGGTGATGATGACGAGTTTGTGCCACGTGAAGAAGAAAATTAGCATACGGATTCAAACGAGGATGAAAATGGGTATGTGCCTTGTGAGTTTTTTAATGTGTAAATGTTTAGTGATGTAGATGTTAATTAGTTGATTGTGTGAATTTTTGTTTGATACTTTCCATTATCATGCGTGCATTAATACTTCAATATTTCAAATTTGAATTGCTCAGTTTAGTTAGCCATAATAATACTTAAATTGATGTGATGAATTATGTTCTTATTTTATAGTTTGTTCTCCTTTTATGTGCTAATCTTTTTAGGAATTCATGTTTTCCATTATTAATCTTTTTAGCTTTTCATCATCTTGCAAAAACATTATTAATCTCTTTATCTTTATATTATGAAATATAAATTTACTGACATTTTTTTTTAGATTCATAGATGGGAACCATGGATAAGAGTTGGATTGATTTTCGCAATCGGTGTTCAAAGGAATACATTAATGGGATTGAAGGGTTTCTTAACTATGCATATGCTAATAAAAACATTGAGACAACGAAAATCTATTGCCCCTGTAAGAGATGTGCAAATCGAGTGTACCACGCCCGAAAAACTGTGAGAGATCACCTTGAGATGCATGGTTTCGACAAGACATATAAGGTTTGGATTTTTAATGGACAAACTTTTGGTGTTGTAAGCAGCAATATAAATACTCCGCGGGATGATATGTTAGTTGATGATATACCTATACCTGTTGAACTGAGTGCTCGAGATAGCATGGTTACAATGTTTCAAGAGGGAATAGGTATTTCCCACGCGCATGATAATATGCGTGAGGAGGAATATAACACCGAAGATGTCTTTGAATCCGACGAAGATGTTCCAGAGTACTATACTCTTATGAAAAAGGCTCAATGCGACTTCTATGAAAATTGTCCACCTGGGATTACCGAATTGTCATTCGTTGTTGAACTCTTGCAAATGAAGCAACTTCATAGTTGGACAAATTGTTCTCTCACGGATTTATTGAAATTTTTGGGGAGGATGTTTCCGCATGCTAGAATTCTCAAGTCTTACTACCAAGCCAACAAGCTAAAAAAAGACTTGGGATTCAAGTACGGGACATGGGATGCATGCCCAAATAACTATATGTTGTTTCGTAATGAAATCGAGGGTCTTGAAAAGTGTGGCATATGCGGATCTTCTCGATATAAAGATGAGGACTCAAGTATTGATGGTGTCCATGGTCCGAAGGTAGCCGTGAAGAAAATGGGATACTTCCCTTTGAAACCTAGATTGCATAAATTATTTTGGTCATCCTATTCAGCTCCTTTAATGAAATGGCATGCTGAAGAAAGGATCGACGATGGTGTAATGAGACATCCCGCTGACTCTCCTGCTTGGAAAACTTTTAATGAGAAAAATCCTTCTTTTGCCAGGGAGATTTGCAATGTTAGACTTGGGTTAGCTGCTGATGGATTTAATCCGTTTGGTCATATGAGCATTAAGCACAGCACATGGCCAGTTATCCTCATTATTTACAACTTACCTCCGTGGTTGTGCATGAAGCAACCTAACTTGATTTTGTCTATTCTTATAGATGGACCAAAAGGACCCGGAGATAAGATTGATGTATTTTTACAGCCATTGATTAATGAGCTTATTGAGCTATGGGTTGATGGTGTACGCACTTACGATGCTTCAAGTACGGAGTTCTTTCAGTTGCATGCATCGTTGTTGTGGACCATTAACGATTACCAAACTGATCAATCATTAGCATTGAATTTCATTCAATCTAGAAGCACATCTATGACAGGTTTTATTAATTCTACAAAGTCTTTATGTTCATCAGCTATATTTTCTTCCATTAAAGATATACATATTGAGACTTCAATGTCTCAATTTTATAAAAAACATTTCATGAGTTTTTAAATACTGAGACTTCTAGGATAGTTGAAATTCAACACCTTAAATAAATAGGCACCCTTGAGTGCAGCCCCTTTTTTTTTACTAAAGTGTGCGCAATTTAGTTATTACTTTCTTGTCTTCGATACAACTGTTCGTTTTACACAGAGATGGATGAAATCAAGATCTTTATGACTCAAATTAATAAGTGTTTATCAGTAATGGGTTTAAGTTTCTCCTCTTATTCTTGGAAATGATTTTGAAATGAACATAATCATTTTAATGTAATGATCGATCATTTTATATTTTGTTTCATGTTTGATTAGTTTTATAACCGATGTTGAAATGTGATATATAACTGAAATGTAACTTCTTGCTATGATAAATGCAAATATACAGATCCATGACATTGAGGCGTCGTCGTCGTCGTCGGTTGACTATGTCCTACCTCATAGGCGAGGAAAGACTACTCGAGAAGCAACCACTCACAACTCTAGTGAGAAATGATTTAGAGATGACATCTCAAATTACTTTCGTGCAACACAACATAAGGGACCATGGAAATAGAGAGATGCAACCACAACTTTCCCCAAATATTGAATTAACATACCATAATACACACCGCAACTCAAGAGCTCAAGTTTCTTTATTTCAAACACCTACAAGTCAACTTTCCCCAAATATTGAGAAGATTGATAATTCAGTTGGGAATGCCAATCCTCCATCTTCTTTAGATCGTGAGGATCTCACAGGTATGCTGTGTTACACAGTGTTTGTATATCTCCATTTGTATTACTATTATGTTTATATTCATATTGAACAAGATGTATAAACATTATTTATCAACTTTTTTTCCAGGTACAATGGCTACCCTTTCTAGTAAAAAAAGGGTTAGAAAGGGGGCAAGGCCTTGGCTCGAATGGAATGATAACAAAAAGAAGATATTGGAATGGAATGAACTTTGTCAACCAGTTTGTAAACTTGAAAGTAAATTGATGTCACATTTAGGTTATTACGCAAGGTGTGGAAATTTATTTCCATTGGCAATGTTGGATTGGAGCGAGGCGGACGAGGAAGCACTTGATAATATTTGGAAGGAAGTGAAGGTAACTTATTAGTTTGATTTATTTATTTGTTCTGTTGTAGATTAGCTTGTCAAGTTTTAACTAATTTATTCTTTTTGTTCTTAGAATAACACAAATGCACCGGAAGGTTTTAAACAAATCTGCTTTGCAAGGATGGGACTTGCGTGGAAGCAATGGAAGCATCGAGTGAAGGCGAATCACTATAAAAAGTTTCAAACAGATGAAGAGCGGTTGAGTTATACGCCTGAACGAGTCGAAAAAAATCAGTGGCCTGAATTGGTGAAATATTGGGGTCTAAAGAAGATTAAGGTATAAATATCACATTTATTAAGAATTTTATACATACATTCTTCTTCACTAGTATCATAATTTTTATTTTTATTTATTCAAATATTTAGGATATTGCCGATCAAAACACTAAGAACCGTGAAGTTGAATGTGCTTACTCAAGGACAGGAAGAAAGCCACATGCTAAAATAGCCAAGGAGGTTGGAATTTTTATTATTATAAATATTTCTGATTTCAATATAAGAGTATTAATATACATACATTGTTTTTTTCAGAGGATAGAACAGGGGGAGCCCGTCGACAATATTAGCATGTGAAAAGCCGCTCGAGCTTCAAATAATAAACCGTTAAGTGTTGAAGATGGATCATTTGATAGAGCGGTATGTATATATATTAAATCGTAAGAGATGACTGAAAGATTTATTTAATATTTGTTATAAATTGTGTTCTTGAAAATTATTTTAAGTTCATTAATAATAATATTAATTCAATTGGTAGAAAATGCTTGAAAGACGACTAAATGAGCTACCAGAAGAGCAACAAAATGACCCAGAAGTGCGGAACAAGATTTTTACTGATGTAGTAGGATATGGAGGGCATGGGTATGCTTTACTAAAGGGAGCATGTATTAGGCCAACGTCGACAAAAGCATGTTCATCTCAGTTATTATTGGAAGAAATTAACCAGTTAAAGAAAGAAGCTGAAGATAGAGAGACTCGACATCTACAAGAGCTTGAAGAGTTAGAGATTCGCAACCAACAATCTTTATTACAGATGAAGAATGATATGCGAAGTGAAATGCAAAGTGAAATGCAAAGTTTGTTCCAAAGTTTTACCCTTCAGCAAGCTTCCACTACCTTGACGATTCAGTCCAACTAGGTAATACAATATAATTCATACATATAATTACTTATATATATATATAATGGAAAATTCTCTTGTTTAAAGTTAAATTTTCAATGGCGGTGGGGAAAATTTGTTATGGTGGTGGTTAAAATTTTATGCTGTTGGTGTATATCATTCTTAGAATCAATTTTGATGTTTAAAACAGGTTGGCTACCTGTGGTTTTCATGAATAAACAATGGAGACTCTGCCGAATTTTAAAAAAAATAATAATAGTTGGATATTTATATTGTTAATGATGAAAATATACTATATTGATTCATTTTGCACATTGTATTGTTGACGAGGGGTATTAATTCTGACATAATCGAAAATATATTTTTTTGTGCAGGTGACAATTTTTGTAGAACATGCAAATGTTAATTAGTTGTTTTGGAGGCCGTACGCTTCAGTGTTGCGGAATTAGTTTGATAAAAGCATTTCGTGTTTGGAGTATTAATAAATTAATGTATTTTTGTTGTCAAGTCAAATATTTTAACTTAGTGTTATAATTCTTGTTTTGATGAATATTTGGAGATGGTTGTAAGAACTCTATTTATTATTGAATGAAAATGATTCGTTCTGTTGGTTGAAAATCATCTTATGTATTACATTTTATGATTATTCGTTGTTTGTGTTGTTTCAAATGTAATTAAATTCTATATTAAACTTTAGCGGTAGATTTTACTCTCCACAAAATATTGGTGAAAAAATTTTAAGACCCCTTCACCTATTTTGGGATGGATAAAACTGTCCCAAAAATATATTAAAGACGGCTATGTTGCCGTCTCAAAAAGGTTTTTTAAAATAGTAATCTTTTGAGATAGATTAATTTCCGTTTCAAAAACAATCTTTTGTGACACCTCTTGTGCCGTCTCAAAAGGGTCATATAAAATGAGGACCTTTTGAGACGGATTTATTCCTGTTTCAAAAAACTCTTTTGAGACGGCTATGGCATCACAAAAAGTATTTATAACCCCCTATCAAAAAGACCCCCCTAGCCGTCCCAAATAGCGTCACAAAAAGTATTTGAGACGGATAAATGATCTTATAGGACTGTTAGGCCACCGTCTCAAAAGCTTTTTTTTTTGTAGTGAAAGATTTTTTAGAGGAAATCAGAGTGGGGACTGCCTGTGCTATTTTTTGATGAAGTTGCCATGATATCCAAACTAGGAACCTTAGAGTTAAATCCTACATAACGCTTACACAACTGGTACAAACCCTTGGTCACCCAAGGTATTAATACTAAAGAGGGATGACTAATCAAAATACCTGAACACAATATCTACCCTGAGTACCAGACTCAATATCCCGACCCATTAAAATAGTTGTGCCTCAATAAGTATCCTACCAACCTCCTTAGGACTATCAATGGGAAAAAGAAAGGCACAAGCTCTTGTTGCAAGATCTCTCCATGTAACTCCCCTACAATAACCCCGTGGTTGGCCCAATAAAATATCTTATTACAAAATCTAATGGGGAAACAATCAAACTTAAGGAACACCGTCAGCCCCAGCCTATAGTCTGTTCCAAAGTATTGGAGCCATCGAATACCACTCCAGTGGTTTCTCGAAAGAATTAGACCCACCTCATAACTAACATCAGGGGAACTATAATACTCAATAAATGGACTTCTATCAAATGCATTCTGACTCAAGTCAACTAGAATCCCTTTAAGTATATCATGTTAATGGAAGAGTCCCCTTTATCCATTCTCCTAATGTATCCCTCAATTTAGAGAGTTATTCGGCCATTCGGTTCCAAAGTTGTTTATGGGATTTATTTCAGTTATTCAGAGTTGGATCTTTATTCATATTTTATTTAATCATCATTGGAGATTGGATTTATTTAGAGTTTAGCATGTGATGAATCTTTTAGCGTTCAGTTGTTATTATCTTTTGGGATTGATTCAATTTTTATCTTATGGACTAATTTATTTATGTCTCATATCTGTCTCATGCTAAGAATGGTATTTATTTAGATCATGCCCGGCGTAGTTCGACGGCGGTGGCTGGCCACCCCGTCTGTCGAATTTCGCAGGGTGTGACAACCTGATTCACAGTCTTTTTCTAAAGTATCATCAGACATGCCACTCCTATATAATAGATAACAAAGAAGAAATTATAAATTCTAAAGTGTAAAAAGTCATTAGCCACTTAGCAAAATAAAGGTAAACCATTTTTTTTCCTAAATGAAATAGGAAAGATAAAGCAGACTAAGAAAGGTCAGATTTACAGGGATGTCTACTTGTAGGATCCTTCAACCAAAATTAGTATCCGAAGATAAGTAACAATAATTAAGAAGATTAATCGATCTTAGAAATTACTCAATTTCTTTATCATTTAAAAGCTGAAAAATAAAGGTTCCAGTTGGGTATTCAAAAATAGATAATATGTGACATCAACAAGAAAATATTCTCACCAAAGACAAGTCCTCAACCCAATGATACTCTTAGAAGAGAATTTAGGAGCCATCCTTAAAAGATGAAACTAGGATAAACGGGATTTCCAAGGGTTGGTGTCAGTGATGTTAATTCAAGAGTTAACATCCCATCCATTCTACTGAAGGCTATATATACTCCAAATCACTCCATACCAGAGAAGATATTGCTCTAGGGAATACCACCACCCATATCACCGTAAGGGACATGTTTTGAGTTACAAAATTCCTGAATGAAAACCACCCCTCAGCTCGAGGTCTAGACTTAGGCCCCAACGAACCAAATGGTGTCTTCTAATATTTCAGACGGTGGACCATAGGAAATACCTCAACATTTTTTCAGTCCTATCAACCACATTATTTGGGATCTTGACTAGAGAAATGTAGTAAAGAGGTATAATAGAGATAAAGGCTTTACAAGGGAACATATTAAAGAGGAATACTGGAGAGATGAGATGTAACCAAACTTATTTGACTTCCCAAAGGAAATGTATATCTTCCACTCATATAATGTCTTAGATACTTTATACTATAGGAACCCAGACCAAACCATCGATCAGGTTCCATCCCAAATGAACACTTAGGTAAATCATTGAGCATCCCCTGGAGAAGACACTCGGCTAGTAAGGATATATAAGAGAGAACCTACAACTTAATACAAATCCTTTCCAAGTTACTTTTTTCCATATTGATTTTTAATCTCCTAAAAAAATGTAATAAACCGGGAATTTTTAAAAATGCTCCTTGCTTTCTGCTAGGAAAAACAGATATAGTATATTTTTTTATACCAAAAAACAACTATCATATCAATGAAAAAGGGAACATGATCATGGGTCATCTTAATATTTCCATCAATGAAATGCAAAAGGAATAGAAAGAAACATAAAAAAATGCACGAAACATAAAGGGATATGAGTGTATAATAATAAGATATGTAGCAAATGCATGAAGATTGAACATCTTTAGGATCGTTAATCATTTTCAAACCAAGATTGGCTATCCTATGTGGCCCGACTCAACTCATTTACACCCTTGGATGAAATGATTTCTTCATATCATTGGATTCTAGTTATGGATATATGTTGGATCGTTTTACTGAACAGTCTTTAATTATATTGGATGTGCTCGAGTGTTTGTGCAGGCTCTAGGAAACAAGTGTATTTGGGTAAGAAACTGACGCATTTGCTTGATTATTTGCAAAGTATACCAACAGATGGAGTTATTTGATCAATATTTACTTCATTATTTTTGGTGGATTTGACACGGCTCATGCTACATCTAGGTGATATTATTTTAGTAAGAAAATTGTTTTTTAGTTAGTATATGAGACTTTTGCCTACTTATGTCATCATCATGTTACGAAATTTATGACCGCGCTGCAATTGAGTTCTGAGGACTTGATGCTAATATAAATTTTACTATAAGTGATTATGATGAAGATATGAAAGAGGTAGAGCAATGTTGATCAATAGTAACTGGAAGCTTTATTTTAAATAATTTGCATATTTATCTTCTTTCAACTGATCTACAGATGAAGAACTTGACAAAAGAACAATTTGTCCACTCATTTCGTCGCCAGACCATTGGACTTTCTAGGGGTAGCTCAAAATATAGAGGAGTAACACTGCACAAATGTGGTCGATGGGAGGCTGTAATTGGCCAATTCCTCAAGAAGAAGTGAGAAACCCTTACACTATTACTTTTTATATGTAACTTCTATGAATAGAACTTTCTTTGTTGCGTTATAAACTTTGATGTGCTTCATGAGTTTGTGTATTCTGGTAACCAAGGCATTTATGTCATATTTCTGATTCTAGTACGAGATTACACTATGTCGTTTATAGTCTCTCCATGTTCTTGTTAAATTTTTTTTGTTGATCTAGGCTCTTTTGGTCTCTGCCTAATGTGAAAGCAAGACATTATTTACTTTGCAGGTGTACATGGGTATTTTGGGAATAATTCTCCCATGCCTCCTTTAGGGGCATAAAGTGGTGACAATTTATATCTCATAGAGTTAGTAACTAGTCAAATTTTGTAGTCCAAGGTTAAAATTTCCCTCCACGGATTGCTGCAACAAACTGATGATATTCAGACGAAGAGTTCCTTGCTGGAATCAGCGGCATCTGAAAGAAGACACCTCGTCAATGTCTTTTGTAGGAGAAGATTTTTACGAGTGATGAGCCGGATTGAAAGTCAACAAATGGAGTTGATAAACATGACTAGAGGAGATGAGAGGGTATCCAAATGAGGCTTTTGTATTCTTTATTTATTTTTGGTTACACTACAAATTTCTCTATTGATCCACTACACCTGAAATGTTTTTTGGATGGTGGAACAAACATTTTAGTAGTATAACACAAAATTTATGCTATGATTTGTGATCGTAAAGAACTTGTTTTATTAGCATCATGGAATATTGAATGTCATTTTATTGGTGATTGATTTTTATTAATTTTTCCATTTTATTCATTGTTGTGATTAATAAAACATATATTATTATTTTTTTGAAATATTCATCAATATTAGTAACCGACTTGTACCGTTACTAATTCTTGATATATGTTAGGATTTGAATAAATTTGTAACACTTTAGTAACGGTAGGGATGTGTTATCATAACACATAATTTAGTAACGGTAAAAAAATGTTAGTGATTTACTTCCCCACGCCTTTTTTCTAACTGTAATTTAATGTTAGTAATTTTTGTAAACACAACAATAGTGTTACTAATTGACTGTTTTGGTGTAGTGACTCATCACATATATATACATCTTATGCAATGGTTCTTACATGAACACCAATTCCGATAGATAAAGATGGAAACGATATTATTAGAGGGATAACGCCCCATTTAGCACATGCAAAGAACACCAACACTCAATGGAGACCGTGAAAAATGTGTGCTGAAAAAGGTGATGATAAGAGACTAACATATCGGCGTGATCACATATAAACATGGCGATTAAGCACTATGGGGGCATAACCAAATCTACCACACCATGTTAGGACACGGGAACAATGAAGTGAAAGGTTGCTTTAAAGAGAGTACTCATGTCACACAAAATCATAAAAATTAATGGAAAATATTTTTGATTTTATAGAAATATAACAAAAGACAAAACCGTTTTAGAATTTTTATAAAACAAAACAAAAGACAAAATATTTTTGGAATTTTCATATAAAAGTATATACAAATATGTACAATCTAGTTTAAGGAGATAAGGAATAACAATAAACGCACACCATAAACTAGACCAAAACCCGAACTCAATCGATAGAAAGAACACCAATAAATTTCCTAAGATTTTCAAACCTAAGGGTATCTAGAGGTTTAGTGAAGATGTCGAATAATTGAAGTTCGGTGATCACAAAGCTTAATGAAACGACTTTCTCTTTAGCAATATCATGTATGAATTTCTCACGTATTCTAATATGCTTCATGCGAGAGTGTTGGATAGGATTACGGATATGTGAATTGCACCCGTATTATCACAAGAAATAGTCATTGTTCCTTGAAAGATCCCATAATCTTTCAAAATTTATATCATCCACAAGACTTGCGTGCAACAACTCCGAGCGGCTATATACTCGGCTTCCACCGTGGATGGGGAAATGAAGTTTTGCTTCTTATTTAAGAAGGAGACAAGAGAACTTCCAACGAAGAAACACCCACCCGAGGTTCTCCTACAACCATCAATATCCCCAGCCCAATCATCATCCGAATAAGAAGAAATAATTTCCAACGATATCAAAGGAGTACCAAATACCATAGGAAAAGTGCCACTCATGTAGTTACGTTTAAGAGCGAGCAAGTAGGACACTTTGGGGGATGCTTGATAATGAGCACACACACCAACGCTGAAGGAAATGTCGGGATGACTAGTGGTAAGGTATAAAAGATTACCTATCATGATCCCAAAAAGTTTTGATCAACATCCTTTCTCGAATCATCTTTGCTAAGATTAGTCGTGGAACTCATCAGTGTACATGTGTGCTTAGATCTATCTAAACTAAACTTTTTCACCAAATCTCTTTTATATTTAGCTTGAGATATGAAAATTCCATCCTCTAATTGATGAACCTGACGACCTAAAATGAAGTTAAGCTCACCTAGTGTTGATGTAAAAAATTAGATTGCTTCTAATTATTTAATCACAGATAAATATAAAGGAGACAAAGAATTTTAAAGTGGTTCAGCCTTATAAGAATGGCCTATGTCCACTGTTTTCTGTTATTGCCAAGTGTTTTGGATTTCTCGATATGTAATTCTATCCAGAAAATCCGGTCCCCCTGAATGAAGGTGATACAATGTATTTATAGCGCTTAGGCTGTACATGTGAAAGGGTAAACAATTAATGCCCTTTAAGAGTATACGTCTGTATGATAAGTATTCAATGAATAGTTGAACTGTTGATTATCTGGCAATCAATGTTGTGGTCGAGATGCAGCTCGAACCGCCTTAGTTGCTCGTCGTTCAGGAGTTCCTCGGAGTACACTTGCTGCTCGGAGTGAGTATGACTTGGTCGGGGAAATAAACTTCCTCGTTGCTATTGTGCCACCTAGATCGACACGTGTCTTCTTATTATTTGTCTATATCAGCATACTAATTTTGGTATCAACAGAAGCCCCCAATGTTTCATATTTCGAACTTTGAGGAATATGGAACATTCTTTCTCGGTATATGGCAATATTAAATGACCTTCCTGGTTTTTAGGAGCATTTTCTCCGTATTCGAATGTCCTTCCAAATTTGCAGAATCCGCTTTTTGAATTTTTATAAGGGCTTCGATCTTCGCGCACTTTTTGTCCTTTTAGCCACCGGTAGCGTAATAGTTTCTTTTTGTAATCATTTCTTTCGTCGTTTCCCAAGGCAAAGTATTTAAGCTTCATAGGCAATCCCATCATCTTCTACCTTTTCTAATTTTGGCTTTCGAGTTTTCCATAGTCTTTCCCTCTCTTGTGCTTTCATCCTTTTCTTCGTTCGTTGTCAACAGATCTCCTTTTTTTCCTGTAAGATCTTCTTCCTTCTTCTTCATTTTTTTATTCGCCATGGTTTATGTTATTGAATCTCTTGAGAAATTCCGTTCTGATTTTTCTATTCCATATTGGGTAACTCTGGAGGATCTTTCTGAGCCTTCAAATTATTTTCATTTGGCTGGGGCACATTGGTTCCCCAGCCTCTTTATTGCTGAATGTGGATTTTCTTTCCCACCAAACCCTTTGTGCTTAGAGTTTTGTCATTATTTCGATGTTGTTCTTGCAAAAATATCCCCCAACACATGGAGAATAGTTAATGGGGTGTATAGGTTAAATCAAACTCACGGAACCCGTATAGGAATTCCTGAGATTATGTATTGTTATAGATGGGCTGTTCTAGATAATGTTTTTTATTTAAAAACTAGATTTTTAAATAGGGCTTTAGTAATCAACCTCCCTGATGCCAATAGGGATTATTTTGAACATGGGGTAGTTATCAAAAACTGGCAACATGCCCCTTTGATTGGAGATGAAGTATATCAAGGTCCCAGATGCCCTCCATATGGCAATGGGATAGGTTATTTTCATTTTATTTTATTTCTGAAATTATGATTTCATTATGTTTGATAAAATGTGTGACTGATATTTCACTATGTATTTGTTTGCAGTTGACAGCAAAATAAAGACTCCAAAAGAATCAGAAGTAAATATTAAGCATTTGAAACTTATCTGTAGTTTGCATCAGAAAGTTGCATACGAACATATTAGGTCTGCTTCATACTTGTTGCAGTACAGGAGCTATACATCATCCTTCACTGCTCGTCCTGTGATCAGCACTAGTGATCCAGTGTCAGTTCCTGAGGACTCTTCCCCAGAATCTCACATTCCTCTGAGTCAGAAAATGGGCAAAAGAAGAGTTCCTACTATTTTTGAAGAGGCTACCTATGCGGGAGAGGGTAAAAGAAGCAAGACTGACGTCCCAAAGGGGACAAAGAAAGTAGATGTTGCCCCTTCTGTTGCTCCTCAGAAGGCTGCCGAGAAGCCCCCAGTGGCTCCGAGCAAGAAAGATTTTCCTAAGGAAGTGATCACAATCTCCTCAACCAAGAGTTCTTCCTTGGTTGAATCTGCTGCAGTACCACCGAAGAAATCCTCCTCGGTCAATTTGGCTGAAACCATCCCCCAGCTCCAAGTTAGTGGAGCTGGTGTTCCAACTATTATTCCCCCGAGCTCTGCTATGAGCTCGGTGAAGACTTGGACCATTCCTGAAGTCCAAGGAATTGAGGAGAATATGTCTAGGGATATGCTTACAGCCCTGGCTACTCGTCACATTGCTTCAGTAAGTTTCTCTTATTCTGAATTTTCTTTCTTTCCATCAATACATGTATTTCTTTGCTGACTTATCGTTATCTCCTTTTTTTCAGCTGGTGAGTTGCTTTAACACCATTGTGAAGAAGGATGAAGCGATCAAGGCTTCTAGATCCTCATCCGGAGTGGAGGATGCTTTATTGGGATTGACCAAATCTTTGAGGGATTCTCGTCAAAAGTATGACGAGGATAGGGCTGATTGGGAGAAGAAGTTGGCTGCAGTTGAGGCAGAGAAGGTGCAGCTCGTTGAAGTTTCCAAGGGTTTGGAGAATAAAGTGAAAGATTTGGAGAGAGAGAACAAGAAGTATGTCGAGAAGCTCAAAAACTTTGGGAAGCTTGAAAATAAGTTTAAATTGGCTGAGGAAGAGCTAACCCTTCTGCGAGAAGTAAATCGCCAGAAGGAGGAGGTGGAAGTTAAACTGAAAGCCATCGAGGATCTTTTATCTGAGAAGCTCTCCTCGGAGAAAATAAAAAGAAAGATGGCAGTAAAGAAGTCCTTCAACACTGGCTGGGACAAAGGATGGAACAAGGGGGTAGCAGCCATGATGTCCCAAGTGCAATATGGGAGTCTTAAATACTTCCGAGATAATTGGTTTGCTGCATTACAAGAATTGAAGGTTGACGAGGACTCTGAGCTGTTTCAACAGCATCTTCCTGGTCCCCCTCCTAAAATTGAAGATGAGGAAGAAGACGAAGCTGCATCCGAGGAGTCTTCAACGGCAGTGGGTGATCAAGTCCTTGCCTCACAACCTATTCAGATAGTCACCGAGGAGCCTTCGTCTTTGCCTGCTCCACCTGAACAAATTCCAGCTCCTGCAATCCAAATTATTGTTCCCACCGAGCAACCAAGCTCCTCGTCCCAGCCTCCCGAGAAAGTCTTGGGAGACAAGGAAAAGGTGTGAAGTTTGTTCGGTATTTGTTTTATTTTCTTTTATCACTTGTACTCTGTACTCTGAACACTGTACTCCTTTCTATGATGTAATAAAAAATTACCTTTTCTGTCTCTCTATGTTATTGATGTTCTGTCTGCTTTTTTATTAAATCTTGCCTTCTCTTCTTTACTAGTTTATGGCTAGAATGGAATTGCTGTCTGCCCATGACACAACTCTGCTTCGACAATGTAATGATTATTTTAAGGCTGGCCACACTGACATGGACAATTCCCAGATTGTAGAGATTCTTGGTCGAGATGCTTCAGACCAAGCAGTGGAGGTATATCAATACTTGAAATGTCTTCTTGATCGTGCTGTAGCCAACAATGTGGCTTATTACGAAATGATTGAAGACTTGTAAGGTACTCTCGATGAACTTCAACAGCAGTATAAAGAGTCTTCAGCTCTTTTGCACGAAGGGTATGAGAAGAAAATCAAACAACTTAGTGCTGAAAAAGGCTACGACAAGATGCTTGCTGGCTATGAAGTGAGAGAGAGAACATTGAAAGCAGATGTCGAAGGGCACAGGCAAATCGCTGAGCTATTGGAACAAGAAAACAACAATCTGCAAAAAGAACTAGCTCAGTTGAGGTCTGCTGCTTCATCTTCCACTGCCTTGGTACCGGTCACCGATGAAGGATTCTCATTTTTAGAAGTGGAAAATGCCAAGTTGCGAGAAGAGTTAAAGGTTTTGAGAAGAGCTGGGCCTTCTACTGCTATTCGGGGACGAGGAAGAGGTTCTCGTGGACGAGGAAGAGTTTCTCAGAATGTTGACGAGGAACAAAGTACTCAACCTGCTCAGGGATGACCAAGAGTTCTTCATCCTACTATTGAAGAAGCTCGTACTCAATTAGCGTTGGAAAACCAAGCATTCCAATTGATGGCAAAAAATCAAGCCTTGTCTGAACTATCCAAGAAAGTCCAAACTTTGGAGGATCAACTTCCTGCGACGAAGTCTGCTTTGGATCATAAGGATATTTTTGCCAGAAACCTTCATGAACAGTTAGAGAGACTAATTTTCCAATTCCATAAACAACCTCGTGAATTCTGGATGGCAGGCTACAATGAGGCCCTTTTTCACTTGAATGATCGTATTGAAAATGCTAATAATGAAGGCTACAAACAAGGATGGTTGAATGCCCTGGGTGTATTGAAACTAGATCAAGGTTATTATTTATGGGATTACCATGCTCCTGGGCTACTCGATCTACCAATTTCTCCCTTCAAGCTTGACATGAGCTGGATCCTTGCTCGGGCCATTCCTCATTGTTTGATCTCCAAGTATCTTGGTGACTATGCCCTTCATTCACAGGCAGAATTATCTCATCCTGAGCATTTACTGGATACACCTTCAATAATGAACGTTAGAATGTTTCGAGATCTTAACTTCATTAATTCTCCCCTTTGCCTGGAAGATCCTCCTGCTGGCGAGGAGCCTATTTCAAAAGCAGAAGGGAAAAAACTAGTAGAATAGGAAATTCTGATGTAATAATTAGTACATAATTTAATATCAATGTAATAAATTTGCGTAATTCATTTTGAATTCAATGAAAGAGTTTGATTTTTGTTCGCAAATTTGTATTTCTATTGTCTTGTATTTGTCAAACACTTTATATTTGTGCTTGCATAACAATATCGTGTGGTTCATCGACCAAAAAAGTTACAAGTATCAGTAATGTTGCTCGATCACTTAATAATGAGTATAAAAATGTTTAAAATTCTTCCAACCAACCAAGGTTGTTAAATTGTGCTCGTCGACCAATTATAGTTAGTGGGTTTTTATCCCGACCAGCTATACTTGGTACTATTTGAAATATTTTCTCCTCGTCGACCAACTACAGTTAGTGGATTTTTATCCCCGACCAACCATACTTGGTTCAGTTTGGAATATTTTGTTCTTCGAGGAACTTTTGTATTTTCTATAATAATCTTACCTCCCGGCCAACATAAGTTGGCATTTGAGAGCATATCTTGTTTCCTAACCAACCGAGATTGGCATTTTTAGGAGTATTTTGCTTCCTAGCCAAACACGTTGGCATTTTTAGGAATGTTGTTCTCTCCCTTCAACCGGAGTCGGTCTGAGTTCAAACTATCATGTCCACTTGCCCTTTTACCAAAATTGGTCTGAGCCAGTGTCAGCCTCCTAACCAAAGGAGTATGGTTTCCTAACCAACCGGAGTTGGTATTTTTAGGAATGTCGTGTTCTCGCCCTTTTACCAACTGGAATTGGTCTGAGTTCGAACTATCATGTCCACTCGCCCTTTTACCAACCGGAGTTGGTCTGAGCTAGTGTACGCCTCCTAACCAAAGGAGTATGGTTTGTTCTCGCCCTTTTACCAACCAGAGTTGGTCTGAGCTTGAACTATCGTGTTCTCGCCCTTTTACCAACCGGAGTTGGTCTGAGCTTGAACTATCGTGTTGTTTTTACTGCCGAGTAGCGTAGTGTTACACACTAGTATTCCCTGAAAAAATTTCTATAAAAAGATAGAAGATGGAGAAATATCATCGTTTTATTCATATTGATGGAACTGCTTTACATTTTACATCACTGATAATACTTGCGTAGGTGTTCAGCATTCCATGCATTCTTAAATTCCTCTCCTTCTAGAGTTACTATTCGGTAAGTTCCTGGTCGAACAACTTCTGTAACTCGGTAAGGTCCATGCCAGTTTGCTTCCAACTTATTGTGCTTCTGAATGACCTTCTTTAGCACGTAATCTCCTTCTTTTAAGTCGCATTTTTTCACCCTCTTGTTGTAGAACAGGGTTGTTCGTTGTTGGTAAGCAGCATTCCTAATGGCTGCCTCTTCTCTAACCTCCTCGAGCATGTCCAAATCTAATCTCCTCATTAAGTCGCTGACTGGGGAATTGAAATTCAGCACTCTGTGTGTTGGAAGACCCAGCTCGGCAGGTATTACGGCCTCACTTCCAAACGCCAGCATATATGGTGATTCTCCAGTTGCTGCTCGGGGAGTTATTCGGTAAGCCCACAATACTGACTGTAGCTCATTAATCCAATTAGCTTTAGCCTCACTTAGCCTCTTCTTCAAACCATTTAGTAATGTTCTGTTCGTCACTTCAGTCTGTCCATTGCTTTGAGGATGGCTTGGTACTGAATGAACCTTCAAAATGTTTGACTGATGACAATAGGCGGCAAACTCCTCGTTATCAAATTGTGTTCCATAGTCTGTGATGAAGGCATAAGGAAGACCATATCGGCAGATGATGTTCTTCCAAACGAATTGGTACACCTTCTCGTATGTCATATCAATCAGAGGCTCAGCTTCTACCAACTTAGTAAAATAATCCACTGCGGTAACGAGGTACTTGAATCTTCCTCGGGTCATTGGCAGTGGTCCAACCAAATCAATTCCCCTCATAGAAAATGGCCAAGGGGAAGTTATGGGTGTCAACAATGCTTGTGGAGTTCGTCTGATGGAGGAAAAACGTTGACATTTATCACATCTCTTAGCATAGGCTATACAATCATCCCTCATCGTTGGCCAGTAGTATCCCTGCGTCATCACCCTTTGCAAAAGTGTCTGACCAGCTACATGGGCTCCACAGGACCCTTCATGAATCTCTTCAATCAATTTTTTCACCTCGGAGGGATGTACACATCTTTGCAAAACTGCCATAATTCCTCGTCTATACAAAACACAATTAGTTAGTACATACCGAGAAACTTTAAACTTCAATTTCTTGGCAACGAGCTTATCCTCCGGTAATTCTCCCTCCTCAATATATGCCCTGATGGGATCCATCCAAGATGGTCCTAAATCAAGGGTAATAATATTCATCGTCAGGTCTTCATCTATGCTCCGACTTTCTAATACTTCAATTGGTATCGTTCTTCGCAACTCGGTATGAGTAGGTGATGCTAGTCGGGCCAGCGCGTCTGCTCGTGCATTCTCCATTCTTGGTATTCTGATCAACTGAATGGCATCAAATTCTGCCAACAACTCCATCACCTTTGCATGATACTTGACCATTAATTCTCCTTTAACTTCATATGTTCCCATCATCTGATTCACAATTAATTGAGAATCACTGAATACCATCACTTGTTGTGCTTCCATAATCTTTGCTAAATTAAGACCTGCTATCATGGCCTCATACTCAGCCTCATTATTGGAAGCTTTGAATTGGAATCGCAGGGCGTATTCCATGTCAATCTCGTCTAGGGTGTTCAAAACAATCCCTGCTCCACAACCTGTTGTGCAAGATGACCCATCTACATATAATCTCCATGTAGGTAACTCGTCTTCAAATTTCTTATCTGATAAAGTTCCTCGGTGAAATATTTGTTGTTTCCTTTCATCCTCCCCTGATATTTCTCGCTCTTCGTCGACCATCTCTTCTCGCCCTTTTACCAACCGGAGTTGGTTTAAGCTTGTGTTTGTTGATCCTGTAACATCCACAGGTTGATCATCGAGCAACTTTTGTTCCTCGGGGGTATCAGGATAAGTAAACTCTGCTATAAAATCTGCTACAGCTTGCCCTTTTAATGATGATCTGGGTTCATACACAATATCATATTCACGGAGCTCTATTGCCCAGTACATCAGTCTCCCTGATTTTTCTGGCTTATGAAGGGCTTGTCTCAATGGCATGTCGGTATACACGACGATGGTATGGGCCTGGAAATATGGCCTCATTCTTCTACTTGCCTCAATTAATGCCAATGCCAATTTTTCCATCTTTGGGTACCTGATCTCTGCACCTCGAAAAGCCTTACTTGTGTAATAAATTGGCTTCTGGACTCCATTCTCCATTCTGATCAATGCCGAGCTGACTGCATTCTCTGATACTTCCAGGTACAAGTACAACTTTTCTCCCATTACTGGCCTGGACAACAGTGGAGGTGCTCCCAAATATTTCTTCAAGTCTTGAAAGGCTTTTTCACATTCATCATTCCACTCGAAAGTTTTTCGAAGTGTTTTGAAGAATGGGAGGCATCTATCAGTTGCTCGGGATACAAATCTGTTGAGCGCTGCAACTCGTCCTGTAAGACTCTGCACCTATTTCTTCGTCGTTGGAGATCGCAACCCTAAAAGAGCTTTGATCTTTTCTGGATTCGCCTCAATGCCTCGCTGGTTGACAATGTACCCGAGGAACATTCCTTCTTGTACTCCAAATGTGCACTTCGTCGGGTTGAGCTTCATTTGGTATTTATCCAGTTGATCAAAGGTCTGACATAAGTCAACTAGATGATTAGCAGCTTTCTTGCTCTTTGTCAGCATATCATCGACATAGACTTCCATATTGCAACTGATTTATTTGGTAAAAACCTTGTTCATCAGCCGCTGGTATGTCGCTCCTGCATTTTTCAAACCAAAAGGCATAACATTATAACAATAAGTTCCCCTAGGGGTAATAAAAGAAGTACTTTCCCTGTCTTCAGGTTTCATTTTGATCTGGTTGTAGCCAGAGTAAGCATCCATGAAGCTGAGCAGCTCGTGTCCCGAGGTAGCATCCACTAGTTGATCAATTCTGGGCAATGGAAAGTGATCCTTTGGGCATGCCTTGTTGAGATCGGTGAAATCAACACACATTCTCCATTTATTATTTTTCTTCTTTACCATCACCACATTTGCTAACCAGTCTGGATATTTCACATCTTCAATGAATTGGGCTTTCTGGAGCTTCTCGACCTCCTCTTGTATAGCTTGATTCTTCTTGGGACTAAATACTCTTACAGGCTTGATCTCCTTATTCACATTGAGCTTATGACATAAGAAGTTTGGATCTATTCCTGGCATGTCTTCATGACTCCATGCAAAAGTTTTCTTTCTATTTCTCAAGAAAGTTATCAACTCCTATTTTATTGAAGCATCCAACGACGAACCTATCTGAGTTGTTCGTTCAGGGTGTTCATCATCCAGAATAACATTTTCTGTAGATTCCACAACCTGTCCTTTTACAAGTTGGGATTCATCTCTGGGATCCAGTGTTTCAATTTCTGTACCTTCATCCACCTAGTAGGTAGTAGTCTTTTTCCTTGACTCTTCAAGCTCCTCTTGCTCGACAGATGAATAATAGCATTCCCGAGCTACTTTTTGATCACCTTTCACAACTCCTACTCCAAAATTTGTTGGGAATTTTAAACACTGATGTACTGTAGATGGAACTGCTTCGAACTTCTTCAAACCAACTCTTCCCATGATGATGTTGTAAGCTGATTGCACATTCTTATCCATCACAAAGAAGCGTATTCTTTCTGTTCGACAAGCAGGCCAAGTTCCAATGAATATATCCAACTTGATCGTCCCAACTGGAAAAACTTTCTCGCCAGCAAAACCCAGGAGAGGTCTATGATAAGGTTCCAATTGAGATAATTTTAAATTTAAACTGTCAAAGAATGAGTAGAACATTATGTCTGCCGAACTACCATTATCTACTAGAACCCTTGAAATCACTATTTCTTTCATCCTCATTTTAATCACCAAAGGATCGTCGTGAGGGTAAAGAACACCTGCAAGGTCATTTTTTGAAAAACCAATGACCAGCTTCTCTTTGTTTATCTTTCTCGGGCGATCCTCTTCAGCCAAATTTATCCGTTGAATGTATGATCAAGCCTGAGCCTCACCGGGGTAAGCTTTTCTTTCTGCAGTAAGATCTCCTCCTCCTGCATCTCCGCCTGTAATAACATTACAATCAAATGTTCCAAAACGTATTGAAAATACCTCGCGTTCTGGTTGGTTTGGCCTTTTGGGAAGATCGGGGTCATCCTCTGTATCATCTTCATGATCCCTTTTCCTATTTTCTTCTGCCCGACGAGGAGATCTAGACCCCTCTCTTGCTCGGTTTTCATTTCCTCTTTCATTTCTACGATCAATATACTTTGACAACTTTCCTCGTCTAATGAGCGTTTCAATCTCATTCTGAAGGGCTATGCAATTTTTAGTCATATGACCATGATCCTTATGAAACTCGCAATATTTATCTCTATTTCTTTTGTCAGGGTCCGACCTCAGTTTCTTTGGCCACCTTACTTCCTCGTTATTCTTGATTTCTTCCAAGACATGATTAATACCCATTTTCAAAGGAGTATAATTATCGAATTTTTTCAGGACTTCCCATGACGACTTATTATTCTTGGAATGCTTGTCACCGCCATTGCCCTTATGCTCTTTCTTCTTACATTTGTCGATTTCCACCTTGGTTTATTTATCCATATTCTTCTTCGCAGCCATAGCCTCCTCGGCATTCATGATTTTGACCGTTTTTTCCATCAACTCTGACATAGTTGTAGGTGGATCTTTGGCCAAAGTGTAATACAACTTGTTAGGCAACAACCCACTCATCAAGGCGGTGATTGCTATCTTTTCTTCATAATCTATAACTTCCAGCTTCTCGTTATTGAAACGAGTTATGTAATCTCTAGTACTCTCACCAGATTTTTGTCTAACACTTAACAAGTGTGCTACTCGTTTTACTGGCTTTGCTCCAAAATAGAAATTGCCAATGAACAACTCGGCCAACTGAAAGAAAGTTGAAATCTTACCCCGAGGAAGATTGTTGTACCATATATGGGCAGATCCAGTAAGAGTTCCTGAGCATGCTCTGCATCTCATCTCGTCGGGGACAGCATAGATGTCGGCAGCAGCTTGATATTGCTCTATGTGAAGAACAGGATCTGTCTTTCCATCATATTTGGGGGTCACCACAGGTGCTTTAAATTTCGACGGTGTAGGAAAATCCACAATGGCCTATACAAAAGGTGTCCCTTGAACAAAAGTTCATTGTAGGGGGTTCTTCGCCTTAGCCATTTCTCCCAATCTATCCTCCAACCGCTGAATGGAACCTTTCCACGCATCATTTCCTTCCTCGGGCCTATTAGTTCGAATAATTGATTGATCTGACGTAGTCTCCTGAGATCTATCTTCACGAGCAACTGGTCGTGATTGTGTTGATCCTTCTCTTAGATCTGATGGTTGTCGAAAACTCCTCGACATGGTTTTAGGTGGACTCCTATTCCTCCTAGGGCCTAATCGACTGAAAGGAGAGACCCTGCTCAGTCTTTCCAAGGCACTGGTCCTCTCTGGAGAGAGACTAATACGTTGCTCAGTATCTGTGGCCCGTATTGATGAAGTTCGCCCAGGTTGATAAGAGAAATCATCAGATTCCTCATTACGATACGCATCTGTACGCCTGGATCGTGAAGAAAGTAAATAGGTTTGCCTATGACCACTTCGCTGTCCCGAATGTGCAGGTGCACCGCCATGAAGGGTTTGTATGAGTTGCCGCATTGTTTTTTGCATGGCTGTTTGTCCTTGAGCCAGAATCGTCATGATTCCTGCCAAATCTGGAGGTGCAGAGGGATTTGAAAGATTTCCAGCATTTCCAGCGTTTCGATTGCTGGATTCCGGATTATCTGCCATTGATGATGAATGATTTTTGGTGAAAAATGATAACAACAGCCGTTTCCCACAGACGGTGCCAATCTGTTGATGTAAAAAATTAGATTGCTTCTAATTATTTAATCAAAGATAAATATAAAGGAGACAAAGAATTTTAAAGTGGTTCAGCCTTATAAGAATGGCCTACGTCCACTATTTTCTGTTATTGCCAAGTGTTTTGGATTTCTCGATATGTAATTCTATCCAGAAAATCCGGTCCCCCTGAATGAGGGTGATACAATGTATTTATAGCCCTTAGGCTGTACATGTGAAAGGGTAAACAATTAATGCCCTTTAAGAGTATACGTCTGTATGATAAGTATTCAATGAATAGTTGAACTGTTGATTATCTGGCAATCAATGATGTGGTTGAGATGCAGCTCGGACCGCCTTAGTTGCTCGTCGTTCAGGAGTTCCTCGGAGTGTTGGAGTTCCTCGGAGTACACTTGCTGCTCGGAGTGAGTATGACTTGATCGGGGAAATAAACTTCCTCGTTGCTATTGTGCCACGTAGATCGACACGTGTCTTCTTATTATTCATCTATATCAGCATACTAATTTTGGTATCAACACCTAGCATACTCATCTCGAACTCACTAGTCATCTCCTTCGCAAAATGATGAGTATGTCCATCACAAGTGGAACCAACACATACTTGAGCGACCAAAATATCCCCTTTCTCTTGACGGACAAATAATGTCATATCAACTCCCCCTCTCTTGAAACCACAATCTAGAAGATAGGATGTAAGCCACTCATACCAAGCTTGAGGAGCTTATTTCAATCCATACAGGGCTTTCTTAAGATAAAAGATATGATCAGGGAATTTTAGGTCTTCAAACCCTTACAGTTGTTCCAAAAAGACGTACTCCTTTAGAATTCCATTAATAAAGGCACTCTTAATATCCATTTGATACAACTTAAATATTAGATGACATGCTATGGTTAGTAAAAGCCGGACAAACTCTAGTGTAGCAATAGGAGCAAATATGTCCTTCAAACCTCAATTTGAGTGTAACCTTGAGTAACCAACCTAGCTTTGTTCTGAACAATGATACCATGCTCATCTATACTATACTTATAAAAATATTTGGTACCAATAACATTGGTATAACTATCTTGGAAGATGAACTCCCAGACATCATTATTTTTTAATTGAAGCAACTCTTCTTGCATAGCATTAATCCAATGTTCTTCCTTGAGTACTTTTTTAATGTTGTTAGGCTCGATTTGGAAAGTACAGAAAAAATGGCTAACTTCATTATCCAATAGAGCATGAGTCTTGACACCTTGGTTTAGATCTCCATAAATGTTCATTGGATCATGAATCTTTCGAGCCCAAGATGGTGGATCCTCAAGTGGGGTCTACCAAATCGTTATGAGAAATTATAGGATCATCACTAAGGAGTGCATCATTCTCATAAGCAAGATCATCATTGATAAATGTTGGAGGCTAATCATCTTTAATAGTGACATTTATCGATCCATGATCTTAGAGATTTTAAGGTTGTAAACCTTATAATCCCAACTATGTAATGAATAACCTAAAAATATTCCCTCATCACTCCTAGAGTAAAACTTTCCTAATTTCTCTATATCCCAAAGAATGTAGCAAGGACTCACAAAAGATCGAAAATAAATACGTTAGGCTTTTTCCCAGTTCGCAAGTCGTATTCACCATCTCAACCCAAAAAGAATCTAGGCACATTTCGACCAAGAATCATAGATTTTTCCATTTCTTAAATGATCCTATTATTTTTCTTAACAATGATGTTCTGTTGATGTGTGCATAGCATTGACAATTCATGTTTGATGTCCAAACCATCACAAAACTCTCCAACTCTAACATCAATGAATTCGGTGCCATTATCACTTCTAATTCGATTAACAGTGATATTATGTTGATTTTTTAAGAAATGCCTCTTTATTGTAAGTGACTCAAAAAAATCCAATCTTTCCTTAAGGAATCCCATAATAGAATACCTCAAAAAATTGTCGACCATCACTAGGATATACCATTTACCACTTAGACTATCCCTTCATATTGGACCCATAAGATCTATATGTATCAATTATAATACATGATAGGTAGTGTGCACTCTTAATTTTCTTTCCATGTTGTCATGCACCACAAACTAAAGATGTTGCTTTTCCTAGAGATGGTAAGCCTTGGACTGGGCCTTTCCTCACAAAGTTATTGAGATTCCTATAGTTCCCATCACCTAGTCTTTGGTGCCAAATATCAACAATGAGGGCCCTAGTACTATTGCAGACAAATATGGATTTAGGAATTATATTGTAACAGTTATCGAATGTCCTCAACCCTTACAATAAAATCTTATCAAAATCAGTGTAGACACAACACTCCGATTAGTTAAATTTAACTGTAAGGTTTTTCATCACACAATTGGATAATGATTATCAAGTTTTCTTTAAACCCATAAACATAAAGCACGTTGTCTAGCTTAGGGAATCCAAATATCTTAATATTTTCCCTTCCCAACACGCTAGACCGACTCCTATCACCAAAAGTGACTTTACCTTCCTCGTGATCCTCAAGTTTGGTAAAAATTTACGTTTTCATGTATTGAGAAACCACTATCAAAATTCCATTGGGAGGTATTTTCATATTTTATATCAACATGAACAATAAGAGCTTTAGGGCATTCTATTTCACAACCTAAGTAGGAGTTTAACATGGGGGCGTTGTCTTCCTTTAGCTCTTTATGTTGTTATTCCTAGCTTTCGGGTTGAGGTTCTATGAGGAGTAGACAATCTTTTCAACTCTTCTATTAACCCTTTCATGGTATGAACAAGATATTCAACCGTCACTAGCAATTTAGACAATGGGCTATAGTGGGGTGCAGGAGTACGAGAATGATAATCCCTCTTAAGCTTGTAGAAAAAATCTCTGAGATGTCCCATTCTTTTGTAATAGGGACAAACATAGTATTAAATGGATTTCATCTTCTTCATTTTCTTAGTAGGGTAACCTTTTGGTGGACTAGGTTTAGGAGTGTTTGTTACAAAAACAAACTTGGAAATGGGCTCAGATTTTAACTTGGAAGATTCACCGTCCTCATATCCTATGACCTTCCTCTGTTGATAGCCTTTCTCCTTATACTTAAGGACAGTTTCGAGAAACAACCTCCCCTTTCTCTCATTATTGTCCTCAACAGTGACTTTAACCTCATGAGAATCTTCAAGATCTTTCTTGAGAATGATAATATAGGATTCAAGATTCTCACGAACTTCTAAAGAATCAGGAAGCTCATCATAGGGTCTTGTGACATTGGACATCATGTCATCTCTCTCTTTTTCCACTAAACTAAGCTTCTCAAACAAAGAAACTTTATCCACCTCGAGTTAACTCACCAATACCTCAATATCTTTCAAGGAAACTAGATCTTTTCCAATCATTAACACCTTGATAGTCAATTTTTTATTCCTCTTTTGAACTTTCATGGACTCGTTGTAGAGCTTGAAATAGGCAGTTTGGAGATCACTTTCATCATCATCTCCATCACTGAAACCATCAACTTTTTTAACATCTTTGGAAGAAATAGAACTAGATTCAATCCCATCATGAAGAATATTTTCATCATTAGATTGAGACATAATGAAAATACTGGCATGACTAGCAGCGAATGTAGTGACGTTGCATCTAGGGGAGAGCTATTACCTGAATCATCTTACTCGACATCATTATCGTTTGAAGTGTCATTGTAAACAAATTTGTTTTCTCCCTGCCTCTTACACTCAGTGGGGCATTTAAATTCTCTAATACCATGTCCATCACACTTATAACATCTCTTATAATCATCTTTCTAAGAGTTATCATTATTATTTTTTCTTAAACTCACGATCATTGAAATTCTTTCCTACTTTTTTATATTTGTTTTTCACAAATTTTAGTTAATTTAACTTTAAATTTTGTTCCTTTGAATTGAGATTTTTTTAAATAATAAGTCCATGTCATTTGGATCTAGGTCAGACTCATCAGACTCATATGTCTCCTCCTTCCTAGCTTTTAGGGAAAAGTTCTTGTCCTTCTTATTTGGGAGTTGAGGAAGCATGTCGATCTCGTAGGTTTGAAGGTCATCAACAAGCTCTTCTAATTTCATATGCTTTGTGTTTCCCAAAGAATTTAAGACAATGACTTTAAGGTTAAACCTTTCAAGTAAGGGCCCCAAGATTTTCTTCACAACTCGAGTTTCGAGAATTCTTTCTCCCAAATTGAATGAAGAATTCACGATGCATGATAAATAAGCATAAAATTCATCAAACTTTTCATTCTCTTTCATACGGATGGTTTTAAATTAGCTAGTTAGATTTTGGAGGTTGGAGGCTTTCACGACATTTGTTCCTTTATTCGCAAGTAAGAGTGTGTCCCAAGCCTCCTTAGATGTTTCATACATCATTATTCGGTGGAACTCCTCTGGTGAGACATCACTGAACAAAGTATTAAGATCACAAGAATTATAGTTATACAATTTATGTTCATCCCCTCTCCAACTCTCAACCAGTTTAGGAAGGATGCGTTATCCTATAATTTTTGTGGATGGAGTCCACCTATAACTATCGCCATTCACAGTCTCATCAATCGACTCAAACGAAACTCCTATACGGTCCTTCCAATACGCGTAATTCGATCCATAAAATATAGGTAACCTATTTATTGACTCTATAGAAAATCTACCTAAAAAAAGATGCCTAAATAACTTATAGGCACCCGATCTGATACCAATTGGAAGTTCGATTTTTCTATTAATGGAACAATTAACCCAATGTATACTAGAAAGTCAAATAAACTGTCTAAGCATTTTTAAATCTTCTTTTCAAATTATTACCAATTTTAATCTTAATTAACCTAATTACTAATTTGACATGCAAGATAAGTCTGGTAATAAACAATAAGCACAATCACATGAGAGAGGACATATACGAGGAAATCCAACTAGAAAAAACCTTTGATGTCTAGGCCAAATCAAAATTCACTATAGATAGGGTTTTGCAAAAGACACAAAATGACTTAAAACACTTAACTCCTCAAGCCTATGCAAATGATTGTCTTCACACCTTTTTTCTAATGCACTGCGTAATCCAACATCAGCTTCACAACATCTCCATGCCTCGAACTCCTTCGATAACCTCAACCATCACCCACTTGTGTGTAATCCACCACACTAAAATATGAAAGATGAAAATTTCTAGGGTTTAATCTTAGAAGACAATCAAGATAAATGATCTTGTATTTGGATATTAGGTTTGGAAAAGAGTTTCAAGATTTGGAGGCTCAAAAATATTTTTGCAAAATGAGGGTACTTTCAAATGGATAGTTAATGTATTTTTTAGAGAATAGCCATTTTGAATAGGTCAAAATTATTTTCTAAAAATTCATGCCATTTTTCTGAACGAGAATGGGGTCATTCGAGTGAATTTGTGTATCTCCTTAGAACGAAGGAAAAAGTAATTCATACGATAATGGCTTTTTGTTCGAACACCTTTCCAACGAGTTGTGTCCGTTTAGACAGAGGAACCCTAGTTTGAAGGTGGTTTCAAATATGATATAACGAGAATAGCTTCTTATTAGAATGAGAAATCATCTGTTAGAATGATAGAATATAATTAAAAATCTTTTGTAAATGACAAATTGCCTCAATGTGCATTGTTTTGACATTTCGGATGAATATATTTCATTGTCGTATGTTTGGTGGAGAAGCACAAGAATGAGTCATATTATTATTAGTGTTGAAAAATTTAATAGCTTGATAGTTAGTTAATTTATGTTGTATTATTATTTCTCAATTTATGGATTAGTTAGTGGCTTAATAATTAGTTACTTCATGTTGAACAATTCGATGGATTAATTTATATTTAAAGAAATATATGTAGGTTTAATAACACATACAAGTTTTTTTGGGGAGGCAAAAAATTAAAATTTATTTTTTAATTAAATTTAACAATGGTTGTGATTCTGAGCCATGACCAAAATGGATGACAATTTAAATTAAATTAATATATGGTCACGGTCTAAAATCGTGACAACACATTAATTTAATTTAAATGGTCACTCATTTTGGTCACGGCTCAGAACCATGACCATTATGGTCAAAACTAGGAACATGATTTAGGAACATGATCAACATCAAAATGCCACCATTGATAATCACGACTGGACATAGTGATCATCAAAACAACACGGGAAGTAGTCACAAGTAGGGTCACGGTTCTGAGCCATTACCACATGCTCACGATCCTTATCCGTGACCAAGTCATAATCTTAGTGTCACTCAAAGAACTATGACCCCATATTATAGTCATGACTTTGGACCATGACCCCCTAGATGGTTGCCTTTAAAATGGTCATAGACTAAAACAAACAAACACACACACACACACACACACACACACACACACACACACACACACACACACACACACACACATATATATATATATATATATATATATATATATATATATATATATATATATATATATATATATATATATAGAGAGAGAGAGAGAGAGAGAGAGAGAGAGAGTCCGACTCTCGTGCGAACCTAGTTTGCGGACTAGCTACCATCCAGAAATCAACTAGGGACCATCTCGTCTTTTATATACTATTGTCTTTGTTCTAAAGTTTTAGGAATATAAACCTCTACCCCAATAACTTCTTGCATATTTAAGCTTTTCTAATTAATCTGGGAGTCTAATAGAAGTTTCAGATCTGATACTTCTCCGACTTCGTCCATCACTATCGTACTAAAATTCGGGATAGCGAGGATTATCGATATAAATTTTTTCTTCAGGGAGTTTGGAAATTACAAGTGGTTTTGAAGGAAAATATTCTAGTCTTAAATACCTTATGTAGTATTGAGGTTTTATCAGTCTAGTTTCTTTATATATCTGATTAACAATATCAATTATATCACTTTCTACAGAGTAGTCTAAATCATTATCACCATAGGATGACAAAAAATCTACGACATGTTCTAAGGGCAGCTGTCTCTACATTTTTAAGAATAGGACAAGCTCCTCTTGATTTGATTAAAATAGTTCTCATTTCAGCTAACCATTTGTGTCTAATATATTTTAATACATCTATACTATCTTCAAGTATTCTAGTGTATTCTTGATATTTTTCTGGACTTTAAAGTTCTTCTGCGAACTCTGCAGTTCTTAACTTTTGTTTAAAGAGATCATGGATCTCTATTCTAATTATTTCTATTCTAGGTACTTCACATACTAACCACTGAATAATCTGGTTTATATATTTGAAAGTACCACCTGCATTTGTTAAAGCAGATTCTATTAGTTCTTTATCTTTAGGATCTGTAAGAGTGCACTATTGGATTTCTCTTGTTAAGTCTGGATTTATTTTGTTAACAAATGAAAAAAAGTCTATAGTGATTTGTAGGCTCATACGAGTATTTAGGATTTTAACAGTATAATTTAAAATAGCTAGGGGTTTGGTTTGAGTTTATACCTTCCTTACAGTCTGCAATATCTTTATCTTATTTTCTTCGTCTCTTCAACTTCGTTACTATTCTTCTCCGGTCTGGGTCTCCTGCAACTCTCTCTTTATATATCATACCTCAATCCACTAGTTTGGCATTGGACATGTTTCCTGCCTGTACGCCACCATGCCTAACGCCCACCTGGCTAACAGCTCTTGGAAAATTGTCACTTGACGGCGGTTCAATAGTATAACAACTATGTGCTACACCAGAGGTTCCACACATTAGTCCTCTATGAATAGAAAGTTGGAGATATTTGGAGAATAATAACAACTTAACATAAGATATTTCTGGAAAAAAAAAATACTTTTATTTCATAGCATAAGTAAATACAACTCTAACCATTCCCATAACTATATGGGGTTTTCTCACTCATATACATATTACTCTCTCTAAGCTTACTCACTCTTTCTAATTTCTGATACTCGATCCCCCCTTTCTTAATGATTGACGCTCACTTTTATAATTACAAGGGGACTACAAATGACTACTAACCGACTACCAAAAGTAATCCATGGAAAGATACAATTTATTAAATTCTTTAAAGCAACTTTGTCTTTTATAATTAATCTTATCTTATGGGTATATAGGCTTTTAATGTCTTATGATAATTGTAGAAATATTTTTCTTTTTCAAAAAGCATACGGTCTTATATCTCCTCTGTCTTTGTCTTCAGGCAATAATTTTGAATGATTCCTTTCTTTTTAGAAAGCCAGTCTAACAGTTTAAATAATTTAGTCTTCAATCTTCAATAATTCTTCATCCAAAGAGGGGCCCTTCTTTGTCTCATCCATGTCTTCTTCTACCTTGTCTTTATCTGGTAAGTCATTATTGTTAAAGAATTCATCAATGAGGCCTACCACTCTAAGGCTAGCTGGCAAAGCTATCTCTGTTATTTCCTTAGATTCGTTCTTGAGCCCTCCATTGAATGGCTCATCAACTTGAATAATGAGGTCTTCTTTATGGTATGAAGTGTACCAGCTATCTTCACCTGTTAATAACTCCATTATTTCTATTATTTCCATGGCTTGGGAAATTTGGAGTTTAGACTTATTAATGATTAGGTCTTTAGTTTCGTCATCAAATAAAATCTCCACGTCTTCAAATGAATAATTGGTGAATCTAATGAGTCTAAACCCTTCAACTCTCATTCCTCTACAGGAAGTTGGAGCAATCTGGTCAATCCTCGCGAATAGGGGAAGAAAGTCTTTTAGCTTCTTAGTATACTCATGGACTATTTTTCCAATAGCAATAGAGTCTTTTATAGTTTGAATTTAGACGAGTCCAATAAACCTGTAGTCTGCTAAAGTTATCTGGGCTATATATGATTTTCCAAAATGATAAATTTTTGGAATAACTTTGTAAAAACCTCTAATCATTGAAGTGTCTTCACTAATATTAGATAATAACATATTAAAATGTTTAATAACGCTATTACTATCTTTTTAGCAGTCTTTTGAAAATGCAAGATTAATATGACCAAATGATATAACAATCTTAGTCTTAAAAGTATTTTTCTGATAACATAATTCATCAGTTGGTCTAATTTTGGAGGATTCTCCAAGAGTCTGGGCATAAGTATGAGTCTGCAGTCTAGGAGCAGTAGTACCACTAAGTTAGGTTACTACAAGTCTTAGAAGTGTCATGAATCTGGAAATAGTAACCAAATTCTGCTTGAATTCTACCCAACGTCTAATTTTGACATTCCACCAAAGGCAGTCTATAAGATTATTTTCATCATCCCAAAATGCTCGTTTATATTTAATCAAGTCTGGGTATCTTTGATCTGGTCTATAGTGAGGAAAATACATTTTCCCAATAAGTCTATTATGGGCAATAATTTCATTTTTAGATTTCCCAGGAGGAAATAGAATGTCATCAAAACTTTCTAAAATTTGTCTTTATTGAGAGTCTTGAATATAAATCTAAGTCTGTCTTTTCGTTTTACCAGCATTTGATTTTACGCGTCTAAGATAGTCTGCAATATCTTCTTTGTTTAGTCTACTTGTTCCAGAGGAACTCATGATGTCTAGGTCTTCTATTTGTAACACAAAACAAGAGATAACATTAGTGTTAGCAAACATAGGTTCTCTAGATATTATGTATGGAATGATATTTTTACGTCCCTTAATATGTATAATAGAGAAGTCATAACCATTAAGCAATTAATTCAATTTAATAAGTCTATTAGTCCTTAATTTGGATAAGCCTAAATCTCTTAATTTTACTGTATAAGAAGAGTCAGTATAAACAATAAAATGTTTAGGTCTTAGAAAAAAATATATTTTTCTATTGCCCTTATTATAGCTAAAACTTCTTTTTTATGGGAAGTCTACCTTGATCAGTAAAGGTTCTAGAACTATATCTACAAAGTTTCTTCTTTTTCGTGCAATGATCCATGGCAAAGTATACTGCTCACCATTGTTTATCAGAGGCATCTATTTCTACTATAAATTGGTCTTCTGCATTAGGCAGTTCATGTAAATGGATATTCTTGACTGCTTCTTTGATTAGTCTTATGACTTCAAAATCATCTTTAGTCCATTTAAAAGGATTAGTCGTGTCTATACCTTTTAATTTGGAATTTAGGCTTTGCTTCTTTGAACCAAGGTCTTTAATAAAATCTGCAGCACAATTTAGCAATCCTAAAAATTATTATAATTGTTTTATATCATTGAGTTGGTCTGGAAACTCAAGAATCTTTTTAGTTATGTGTTTTGCTAAAGATATTTTTCCTTTATTAATATTCATTCCCACAAAGTCTATCTCAGTCTAAAATAATTGCATTTTCTTTTCAGAAATAACGAATCCATGTTTATCTAATTCTAAAATAATCTTCGTAAGATCATCTACATATTCTATTTCATTCTTGCTTGCTACAAGAATATCATCTATGTAAACAAGAAAAAACTATGAATAAGGTTTAAAAATATTGTCCATACATCTTTGGAATATTTGAGGGGCATTCAAATATCCTAATGGCATTACTAACCATTCATATTTCCCTTGGGGCACACTAAAAGCCATCCAAGTAATACTGTCTGGGTGCATCATAATTTTTCAGAAACCTGATTTGCATTCAAACTTACTGAATATCATTTTGTCTTCAATCACACTTATTAAATTATTCTTATCTGGTATCTTATAAGAATCAAATTCATAATTCTTATTAAGGTGTCTATAGTCTATGACCATGCGTCTTTTTCCTCTCTTTCGTTCAGACTCATTTTTAACATTGAAAGTAAGGCTATTTTGTCTACTTTTACTTTCTCTAATAATGCCTAGCTTAAACATTTCATCTATATCTTTTTTGAATTCTTCTCTATCTTCTTGTGAATATCCTTTCTTATAGGATCCACCATTAATAGTGACATCTGGGTTAATAGGGATAATTTCACAATATCTTTGATCTTTATCCCACTTAGCAATGGGATTTTCTCCTAAAGTATGTTATGCTAATTGCCTAATTTTTTCTTTTTCTACTTCTATATCCATCTTCTTCTGTTTAGATATAGATTGAACCTTTAATAAGGTTTGTTGAGCTTGTTCTAAAATATTTTGTTGTATAAGCGCTATCTGCTTATAACACTTTTGGTCTGGACAATTGCATTCTTTTTGTAAAGGTTTAGTTATTTCTAGGTCTTCTTATTGGGTTGTAGGTCTAGGTCCACCATGCTCAGCTGAAGAGCTCTGATATTTTATTGGTCAATAATTGGGTTTGACCTATGTAAGGTTAAAGGAAGTCTTGTGTTCTATTAGAGGGACTTTAATATTAAATTCTCTTTATCATTAATTAATATCTTATCATTATACTGAGTATAAGGGTGATATTTACTAATAAAGTTTTGTTCTAAAAAATTATTTCCTGTAAAAATAGGATAGGATCTATTATCCAAAACCGATGATTAACAATTTTGTTAGTCTGATTTCCTAATTTAAAATAAATAGGTATAGTCTGAAAATACAAGGTAAATGGTTCTCCATTATCTACCTTACCATGGATTTCTTGATTAGTGTCTAGAAAATAATCTTTAGGAAAGGCATTAGCCGTACAAATATTTTGTGAGCATCATGTGTCTATAAAGGCTGAAAGTCTTTTAGGATAATCTTTATGTTGTATGAATAATTCTTTAAAACAAGCATGTGTTTTAATAGATATTTCTAAAATATTCTTTTCTAGAATAGATATTCCTTTTTGAGGTTTATCTATAAATTCTAATGGTGTTAGGTCTTCTGAACTACTATCAGAGCGGTTATCTTCTAAGTTATAGGAAATTCCATTTCCTTTTATATCTTCATTTTCTTGTAATCTTTTGGTTATATTTCTATCAATTTCTTGATAATATATTTTAATATCTTGATCTATTTGAGCATCATACTGGGTAGTAAAAATTTCTCTAAATGTAGTTCTCTAACAATTTTCATGGTAGTGTAATTGACAAGTAACACAAACTATAAATAATTTTGTTTGTATAGCCTCAAAGCATTATACACATCTAAAGTCTTTCTTGCTACATTTCATTTCAAATGTGCAATAATGTTCTTCATCATAGTAACATCTAGGGATATATGTTAGTAACTCAGGAGTACTAACTGTCCATCATTTTTTTAAGAGAGATCTCAATATACATTTATACCAAGCTTCTTCAAAGTCTATATATTTATCATCTTTATCATCCTGATTAATTTACATTATATATAAATCTAGAGTATCTTGGGAGTCTTTATACTATCATTGTCACTACTATAATCTTCTGAATCACTGTTTGGGTATGCACTATAGATACTAGTATTATCGTCACTTTCTATGTCTGATATTTCTATAGCATATAAATATTTAATTCTTCTTGATCAGCAAAGTCTAGTATTGTATTAATAATCTCAATACTTTCTTTATCTTTTTTGTTAGGACAGTCTTTACTAAAGTGTCCTTCTTTGCCATAAGTCCAACATTCTTTGGTAGCAGTCTTAGATTGAGCTACTTCTTTTTTCTTTCTATAATTGGGAACCTTCTTATGCTTACTGGCGTTGTTCTTAAAATATCGTCTTTAGTTAAGTATATTTTTCTTATCTCTAGAGTTCCTTTCTCTAAAGGTAGTAGATGGTCTAAATCTATATTTCTTTGGAAAACCTAAAGGTCTAGCCTTAAACTTATTTTGTTTCCAATCTAGCTTCTTTTTGAATTTCTTAGATTCACTACCACATTCCCATTGGATTGGAGCAATATCTCTTTCATCTTTAATTAGAGGAATCTGTTTGAAAGTCTCTTCTATTAACTTTTCTTGAGTTATATCTCGTCTTTTAGATATGATATAGTCTTTGGAAAAATTGATTCTTTTACCAAGGGAGTTATTCTTAACTCCAGCTACTCCTGTCCAATTCCTATATTCATTAATTAGGATTTGTCCTATGGATGGTATCTTTCTAAAATATTTATCATTTAAGGTCTCTCCAAATTCTTTAATTTGTTAATATAGTTGTTCATAATTATTTCTATATTCATTGATCTTATCCAATTTGAAAATACTAAGAAGAGCTAACTTAGTTTTTGCTAAGTCTTGTTCATTGATTTTAGCTAAATGTCCAGCTCCAATGAATTATCAAGTAAATAATTGGATATATTTTTCAATCAATCTTTCTTCTAGGTTTTCTTTCATTTTCTCAATCTTAGCTAGGGATTCTTCATCTGTAGCTTTTCTTTAACTATCTAAATAATCCTTTGCAATACCTCTAATGGATTGCTCAGTGTATTGTTTACATGAACTTACATCCCATTGTTCATTAGATGAAAAACACATATTTGTTTGATTATGTCATTCATCTAAGGATTTCTTCCCATCTTGGACATTGTCTTCATTAAGGTATATCCCAACTGGATTTATGGCTTGACTAGCCATGGTTTTAATAGGAGTAAAACTCTTGTCACTAGTTGGAAAGTCTCTTATATAATCAGGTTTGGTCTTTACTAAATTATTTGAATAAATGGGAATATTTATTCCTATTGGTTTACTAAAAACTCTAGGAGCATCATTTAGCCTACTACTAGTTCCTATCTCATGTTTATTAGGACCTACTTGTGTAGTTAGCATTAATCTTTCCTCTCCTTCTTCCATTAGCCTTAGGTTTCTAAGAAGTTCTTTCGTATTCTTAGATTCTTTTAATTTTAATATATGGTCTTGGGCTATCGGGTTGAATCTATCTCTATCTTGGATCCTAATAGAATGACTTCTATTAAAATGTTCTTTAAATGTCTTCATGTCCAATTCTGAGGAATTATGTCCAAAGTTTTGGATTCTAGCTTTTTCTCTAAGTCTTTTTATCGAAAAACTTCTAGGTCTAATTATTGAAGCTTGTCTTAGTAAACTAGAACTAGACTTACTACTACATTCTCCTTCTGAAGGATCATTGATTATGGCTTCTCCCATATTCCTAAATCTAACTTCTTCAGTCTGGATATTCTTATTGCTAATCTTAGGAGGACCAAACTGGATAGTAACATTTTTAGTGACATCATCTTGATTTATAAACAAAGGTTTATTCTGTATAGTCTTAGTTTCTTGAAATTCTGGCAATTTCCAGAGAGTATTAGCTTTTTATTTCATAGGTCCAGTATTCCTAATATTGTAAATATGATTATAGTCTAAATTATTGGTTCTAACTAATATTTCTTCATTAAGTCTACCGCTAGGAATTCCCGATTGCATTCCTTCATAGGGGAATTGGGAAAATTTCACATAGCTTTGGAATTCTATATTTATATTATCACTTGGGATAATAGAGTCTTCATAGCCATTAGAATATAAGATTAACTTAAAATGTTTGACTGTGTCTACGGTTAATGTAAATGCCTAAATGACATTAAAGTGTCTAATGTTGTCTGGTATTTCTAATTGGGCTATCCCAATAAGGCTTTTCTCAAAATATTTCCATCTTTTATCTATTAAATAAAATAATATGTTGATATTACTTTGAGGTCTATGTAATCCTTGGATTCTTGCTTGAAAGAGTTTGAAGGTTAGGAACTAGAACTTTCTATCAGTTCCCCTTGCTTTTAGCCATTCTGAGTCAAAAACTTGAAGATCAATGTAGGACTTATCTAACACATGATTTCTACAGTTATAAGTCATGTTATAATTACTAGTCTTAGGAGTGGCTCCTTCTTTAAACATGTTTATGTATCTAACTGCTAGAAGTTTTCCATTATGTATGGAATCTTCAATAATTTTCCAGTCAACTGCACCCCATTCTTTCCATTGGAAAGTATTGGTGAATATTCTCTCATTCCACCATGTTATAACATTGAAGGATGAATCTTTGGGTCTTTAGAGCATAAAATTACTATGTCCAATATTTGGGATAGGGCTAATTATTTAACTAGTCTTACCTAATCCATCATTTATGATTCTTCTAGTTATGGTATTTCCTTCCTTAGTTTCTATATAAGGAGATTCTCTAAATTTACAGGTGGTTATTTATTTTTGTTCAAGTCTTATTTCAATTCTTTCTAAAGAGTTTGAATAATCTTTTTGTCTCCTTATCTGGCTAAGAATTTCTTTTTTAAAAGTCTTATTCTCATTTCTTGCATTATTGTTAATATCTTCATTATGTTTAGCAAGAGTATTAACAAGAGAATTAGCAACCTTATTACTATAGTATTTTACCTCATCGTCTTCTTCTTGTTGTTGCACAGATTCTTGTGCCATTCTAGCTTCTATAGTTTCTACAGTTTTTTCTATTTTATCTAAACGTGTTGAAATAAATTGAGAGCCTAATTCTGCTTGGGAAGGTTTATTATAAATGACCTTAATTTCCTGTATGATTTCTTCATATTTTTCTTTTTCTTGTGCCATATTTAGTCTAAGTTCATTAACAATATTATTCATTTTGTATAGGTTATGGCTTTCCATATTATTAACATAATTAGTTAAATTCTATTCGAATTTGACAAAGTCTGTATAGAAGGTGGTTAATCCTTCTGTCTTAACCTTTAAACCTACTTGTAAGTCTATAACAAAGCTACTATTATAGTTTTGAGTAGCTGATATTGATGTCGAGATTAAATCCAATCTCTCAAGTATAAGTCTTGATGCTTTAGCAACATTAGTAATCTCGTTTTCATTTATCTTATAATAAAATCTATCATCATTTATCTTTTCTAGAATTCTTTGCTAAAAATATGCTAGGCTCTGAATTTAGAGGTTTCTAGGTATCTCATTCCAGACTCATCTAACTATTTCCATTAGGTAGATAATTTTTTAAACTAAAAATAAGTTTAGCTTATTCTTTGGTGAGTTTAATTAAATAAACTTTCTTGATTTTTTTGTCAAAGTTTTAATTTCTAAAATGTCTTTGTTAAGGTCTTCTATATGATTAGTCTTAATATTTATTTCTTGTAGTACTTGTACCATGTCTATTGGGATTTGACTATCTATTTCTTATATTTTTTTAGAGATATTTTTTATCATTGTTTCTAGGGTTTGAGTGTCTTTAATTAATTGTCTTAAAATAAGGAGTATACACTTATTTTGGTCTATTATATTATTAATAGCACTGGCAGTAACTTGTCTACTATCTGTGTGTTTGGTTGGGATGTGTTCAGTGTGTGAACAACCATCTATGTGTGAGCTTAAGTAACCTTTTGGGTCTAAATCAGTTATGGGTATGGGTTGGTAATCTGGATTGGTTCCAAAAATATGTTTGTAAATGCGAGGGATAAATCCCAAGGGAATTAAAGTTGTTTCACTATAGGTCAAAAAGGTGGCTTTGATACCAAAATTGGGAATGGTTGGAATGTGACCGGTTTCTTTTTCTAAGGTTTTAAAGCTATGATACTTTAAAATGTTTCTTTAAAGGTTTTGGGGTGTAAAATAGAATTTTACTAAAGGTATTAGTTTTTGTCTTATTATGGGCCTCATTTAAGGACCTCATGTGAGCCTCGTCCTATATATATATATATAT
This sequence comes from Sambucus nigra, assembly GCA_949130495.1. NCBI lineage: Eukaryota > Viridiplantae > Streptophyta > Magnoliopsida > Dipsacales > Adoxaceae > Sambucus > Sambucus nigra. The sequence goes on from OX422223.1 coordinate 413,090,278, forward strand.
ATATATATATATAATTGTGGGTTTTTTATAAAAACAAAATATATTATACTAGTAGGCTTTATCTAAACGTCCTAGTGTACTATAAAAATAAGGATGGCAAAACGATCATGAATTTACACCATAAAATTAAGGGTTAACTACACTTTCCCGTAAACTTGGCCCCGTTTTTCACCTTATCACCCGAACTTTTATTTTTGACATTTAATACCTCGAATTTCCTAAATGACTACGAATACCCCCTACTGTTAACACCATTTATTTTTGAGTAGAAAAGTGGATCATGTACCATGCACGTGAGGGTATTTTTGTCCCAAATAATATAAATTTTAAAAAATAAAATTATAGAAAAAATCATTTAAAACTATTTAAAAAATTGAAAATTATAATAATGTAAAATAAAATTGAAAACTATAGAAAATATTTTAAAAATCTGGAAATCATGAAAATAAATATAAAAAATAAAAAATCAGTAAAATCTTATTTCTTAGAGAATCCACAATGGTGGATGCTCTGATCAGTTAACTTTCCAAATTCAAAAGGCTCACTTACCTTTCGTTGATTAAAGTTTTCAAAGTGGTGATAACTAAATGGTAAAGGCCAAACTATTGACACAGTTCCTACGAATTATATTAGTTCGTAGGAAAATCTTACGAACTAATTTAGTATATAAGAACCTATATATACATTAAAAAATAATTATTTGTAGTTGTTACGAACTTCATTTGTCCGTATTAATTCCTACGAACAAATGAAGTTCGTAGGAATCGTTGTCGGACTTATTTTGTTCGTAGGAATTCCAACGAACTACTAAAGTTCATAGAAAGGTTTTACTGAATTTGCATTCGTTCAGTAAATCTTGCAATCCTCAACCTTTTCCTCTAAAAATTTTGTACGTTAACATCCACCAGTATGGACTGCTGAGTTTGTAAGTTTAGCAATTGGATAGTCCTTTTGCTCTACCACTACGAATGCTCTTAACGAAAACACTTCAAATTTTATGGAACAAAACTTAGTAATCTGAAAATAATCGGGAAAACAATTAAAAAGTATGAAAAATATTGAAAAAATAACTAATAAATCTGGAAATGATAGAAAAAAATTTAAAATTGTAGTAAAACTTTCAAAATATATATTTAAAAATTAAAAAATCAGTATATTTAAAAACTTAATGCATATGAAAAATCTTAAAAATGGAAATGACAAAAATTCAAAGTATTGTAGAAACATAATTAGAAAGAAATCTGGAAACATACTAAATACATATTAAAAATTAAAAAAATAGGAAATACTAAAAAAAATATAGAATGGACAAAAAGTGTAGTTAAAACAACAAATCTCCAAACAAAAAGCCTATATTTAAAAAAAAAGGATTTTTGGCCTGAAAACAATTACATCCCAGCAAAAAAAAGGTTTTTGGCCCAAACCCCGAAAAAAAAACTACCCAAAAAAAAAATTGAAAGAATTTTTTTCATCAAAAAACTAATATTTTGGAAAAAAAAATAAAACAAAAATTAAAAGATATTTTGAGCAAAAAAAATAAACTTCAATACCCATTTCTTTTCCTTCCACAATACCCATTTAAAAAAGCCCTATCTTCAATATCCATTTCTTCTTATTAAACCCAACAAAATAAAAAATCTAAGAAATATATACTTAGATTCAATACCAATTTTGTATATGTGCATGTAGATCTATGTGTGTATGAGTTTGTAGAGAAACGATATAAAAAGAGAAGGGTGAGGGGTGGTAGACGGGACTCTCGTGAGTGGAGGGAGATAGGGGCAACCATGGCTACCATAAGAGAGAGAGAGAGAGAGAGAGAGAGAGAGAGAGAGAGAGCAATTTCTAGTTTTTTTAAGATATGAGATTAATATACCAAAATACCCATTTAAAAAGTTACATGCCATGTATGTCCACTTTTCTGTCCCAAAATTAATGATGTTAATGGTAATGGGTTACTTGCAGTGGTTTAGGAAGTTTAGAGGGGTTAATGCCGAAATAAAAGTTTGAGTGATAAAGTGAAAAATGGGTAAAGTCTAAGGGATATCTGTAATTAACCCAAAAAATAAAAGCATGTTCACATGCATTTGTCGAGATTCAGTTACACTTGAATTTCTTAATAAAAAAATCTTATTATTAATACAAATAATATTAAGACTCTGTTTTGTTTGAGAGTTTGATTAGAGAAAAGAAAATGGCTTAGAAAATTAAAAAAAAAATGTAATTTCCCTCATGTTTGTAATACCCCGTATTTTTGTGATATTTATTTATGGGATTAATTAAATTAAATGCGTATTAATTGGAAATTAATCCGGATTAAAATACTAGCGAGATGCGAGTTGGTATATGAATATAATGTGCATATATGATTATACATGAATATTGAAGTATGAAATTTGTCGTGAGATTAAAATACGGCAATTTGGAAATTTTGTTGAGACGCGTGTGATAGTCGCGTCAGGTTTATATTATGATAATTAAAAAGTGAATTTTAGTTCTATTAACCGTATGGTCGTTTTGAGTTCGCCAACGCGTCCGGAAGGGTCGAAATAGTCAGAAAACACTAGCCGGGGGTTAAGTTTGGGTCCCGGAGCATTATTGGGCCATACCGGTAACTTATAAGGGCAGTTTGGTAATTTTAGAATTTTGGGATTTTTGATTAACGAATTTTAGGAGTTTTAATTGGAAAACTAAAACACCCACTAACCCATTACCAGCCATTATCTGATTAGAGGGCTACGGGGGTTACTAGAATTAGCCCCAAAAGTTCTTAAGACCAAAAACCCTAGCCTCCATTGCTACCATTAGAGAAGAAAGCTTGTAGAGGGAGAGATAGAAGGATTCTGCAGAGAGAGAGAGAACCATTCATCAAATTCGTCATCAAATCAGAGATTCCAATAAGGCAAGTGGTTTAATTCTAATTAATTTCAGAGAATGCTTCTTCCATGTGTAGGAATTGATAAAAATCTTATTGTTCTTGGGAGTTTGATAAAAAACCATTAATTTGGAATTAGAAACTTGTATTGTGATGAGGATATGCATGTAGAACTATATGTAGGGGAATAATCTGATGTTAATACGTTTTGAATGAAACAAAAAACGGATTTATTTAGACTCTTTGATGATTTATAAATTTTAGGGTTCATGTTCTTGAAATTTGGGGATAAATGTATGGATTTGATATTTGGATGATGTTTATAATGAATTAATCCCCACAAAAACGTTAGTAGGTGACCTATGTATGTTTAGGGACGATTATGAACCTTGAACAATTGTTGAACTAATGTTTAGAAGAGATTAGAAGTGAAGAAAAGAAGGAAAAAAAGAAATAAGGATTTCTGGGCTCGAATCTGGCCACTCGTTAGAAGACCTGCCCAGGTCGTTCGAACGAGCTCGTTCGAACGAGCTTCTAACGAGTTGACAGTTTGGGTTCTAATGAGAGGGATGTTCGTTCGAAGACTTTCGTTCGAACGAGATCTCATTAGAAGGCCCAGTTCGTTCGAACAAACTCTCGTTCGAACAGCCTCATTCGAACGAGACTTCGAACGAGTTGACAGTTTAGGCTTTTTAGCCTGTTTTGATCCCGAGTGTCCCATAACCTTGTGTATATGTAGAGATAACCTTCCCTTAATGATTAATTGTTACATTTGGGATGTTTGTGATATATTGAGGAGTCAAACCTAGAAGTGTAGTTTGAACCTAAGGGAAATTATGAAGTAGGACGTGAGTGTCTATTACGTTGTGAGAACTATTGATGGCCTAATTTATTATAGTAACCGAGAACATATAAATTGTGTAGTATTATATGTCGGAACGAAAATGAGAAGTGTACCACCAATCTATTATGGTGATTACTAAGATGTGTGAATACTTAGTATATGTATTGATTTTATGTGTATGACATACCTACCATACTTGCTATCACGGGAGGTTTACGTTCTCTTATGGCCTTCTAATCCTTGTGTTGCCCGGATTTAGATTGGTTACCTCGATGAACATAGGTCAGAGAAGGACTTATTGGGATGTTAATAAGTCTGCTGATCGTGGGAGCGCAGGTATGTGCGTGACCCATGTGATGTGACTGTGTTCGCCTCCATTATTTGTGATGTTGTTATCTGAGAACGATTCCTGAGAGATTCGGAATACGTGATCCTTATGTACGTGATGTACCGGGATGGATAGCAGAGTATGTGTGCACCGCAGCTTAGTCTCGGGGTGCTTGTATTGTATATATATGATGTGAATAATATACACTTAATTAATGGGAACTTTCATGATTGGTATTGTGAATAATATTATGGTAATGATTTGAGAAAACAAAACGGGTTAACTGATAGTGAATGGTATTTCTAATTGAGAATCTGAGAGTAAGTAAAGTCCTCTATTTAATTGATAACGTTAGAATGTAATATGGGAATCGAGTAGTAAGGGGTAGAACTTATTACAGTTTGGATAGATATGGATGTCTTATAGATGGGTACGGTACGTTAGGAGTGCACATGTAGTCGAGAGGTGAGAATTCCATGTGAGTGCATGTCCTAACATGTATTTTGCATTTAATGTTTTAATGTTATTAAAACACTTGTTGTTTTTAAAATGATTTCCACTTTCGGGCTCTGACCCATTTGCTTTCAAATCTATTTTTGTAAAAACCATTTTAGGTGCCCAGCCACAAGGACACCATGCTTAGGATTCTCATTCAGGTGACGAGCTGTAGCTGTTTGTGGAAGTTACGAGACTTTGCTTGTAGACGCTTCATCTATCTTGACTCGATATTCTTCAGTTATCAGTTGTAGGGCATGTCGCCCATTTCTTTTAGAGACATTTCATTTATTTAAGTTATTCAGACTTCTGGCATGTAATTATTCAGGATTCAGACTTATCGTACTATTTTTCAGTTGTGGGATTGTTGTGAGGAGTTTTCCTCCAGATTTATATTTATGTTGTTGGTTATTCATTACTTCATTATAGTGAATGGTTGTTATTCTTTCATTATTCTTTTACTGCATGTTAATCAGACTTAACTTAAAATTTGGCACTTACTTTTAAATACTAGGTGGTTAGTAATTATTAAAATGTTTTTGATAGTGATGCTATTAACTGAACCAACTTGGCATTTTGAATTAATTTAATAAAGGAGTAGCTACCCGGTATTTAATTAGTCGGGGTGTCACAGGTGGTTTCAGAGCATCAGGTTCTAGTGTCCTTTAGGATATGAACGGCTTATTATGTTTCCGCTGAGCTTTCTTTGATGTAGAGCCCTATATTTTAGGACTGTTGTATTCTTTTGTATATGATACGTTCTTCAGCTATTTTAAGTTTATAACTGTGAACTTATAAACTTCATTCTTATTTCAGATGCCTCCACAACGTGCACAAAGGATTCCCAGGGATGCAACGCCAGAACCACAGCCCGCACCAGTTCAGGGCACGATGAATGCCGCCGAGGTTGCAGCCATTGTGGCCCAGGCAGTAAATGTCGCACTAGCTGTAGTTCAGCAGGCACCACCTCAGGCGCCGATAGCCGCGCCAGTTCAGGCTCTTGCATTCCCGTCTTCTTGGGAACGTGTACGTGATGCTTTTCAGAAAGCACACCCTCCGGAGTTCGCAGGTAGCTCCGATGTAGTAGTTTCGAGTCAGTGGAGGAAGGACATACAGCGACACCTGAGGATGTATGAGTGCACAGATGTCCAGAAGCAGATACTAGCTACCTTTAAGCTAGTGGGATCTGGACTGCAGTGGTGGGAGTCTATTACCACCGTAGAGGAGAGGGATACTCTCACTATTCAGGAGTTTTGGGTGCGGTTTGACCGCAAGTACTTTTCGTCGGCTGTTCACATAGAGATGAGGAGGAAGTTGATGAGCCTCAAGCAGGAGGGTAAGACTGTGGCCGAGTATGAGGCCGAATTCACTGATCTTCTGAACATTGTTCCGGATGAGATACCGACGGAGGAGAAGAAGATACAAAAATTTACTGAAGGATTGACATGGAGGATTCGTCAGCACTTGTTAGGGAACCTATCGTTAGCCACTTATTCTGATGTGGTTAACGCTGCATTGCTCCATTGCCAGGATCACCGCTTTCACATGACTGAGGGCAAGCGATCGGGAGAGTCTAGCCATCAGGGCAGGACTGGAGGAAATGGTGCCAGTGGGGCACAATATGTTCAGGGGCAGAGGCAGGGTGATCAGGTTACCCAGCAGGGGGATCACAAGAGGTTCAGGTCAGGAAATTTTAGGCACGGAGAGGGAGGTTTTCGGCAGGGCCATCAGGGTTCGAATGGTCAATAGCAGTTTCAGCAGGGCCAGTGGAGGAACGGTAATGGTCACCAGGGCCGGGGGCAGCAGGGACAGAGAGGGGGAAACTTTTCGGGGAAGTGTTTTATTTGTGGCAAGACTGGCTATAAACGCCAGGACTGTCCTGATAGGGGCAGGGCCCCGCAGCAGCAGCAGGGTGCTCGACATGAGCCACAGAGGCCACTTTTTCCACCAACCCTCCCAGCTCCAGCCCAGGTGCCAGCTCTTCCAGCCATTCCAGCAGTTCTTGTGCAGCAGGGACAGTTACAGTATGGACGTGTTTATAACGTCCACCAGGCAGCAGCTCCGCAGGCACCACCCGCGATTGAGGGTATGTTTCCTATCTATGGTACTATGGGTCGGGTTTTGTTTGATACGGGGGCAACACATTGCTTTATAGCTACACATTTTGCGAAAGCCTTAGGGTTGTTAGCCACAGCAGAGAGCACAGTGACATGTGTAGACTCACCATTGGGGAGTGGGTCACTTATTTTCTTTATATGCCGGGGAGTAGGGGTAGAGATTGGTAGTTTGGTATTACCTACAGATATGTTAGTATTAGAGATGACCGAGTATGATGCCATTATTGGTATGGATTGACTTGTTGCGTACCGAGCCATGATTGACTGTTTCAGTAGGAGTATTATCTTTGCCATTCCCGGGCAGGAGATGTTTTTGGTGGCGATGCCTCGTTCCGAGGGAGGATCGTCCACTCATTTGTACTATATAGAGGAGGAGACCTCTAAGGAGGTGGTGATACCACTTGATTCGATTCCGGTTGTTAGAGAGTTTGTCGATGTATTTCAGGATATACCTGGACTACCCCCCAGTCGAGAGATAGACTTTGTCATAGACTTATTGCCAGATACGAGACCTATAGCACGCGCACCGTACCGTATGGCTCCGGCAGAGATGCGAGAGCTACGAGATCAAATTGAGCAGTTGTTGGGTCAGGGGTTTATACGGAGGAGTACTTCGCTGTGGGGTGCCCCTATGTTGTTCGTGAAGAAGAGACATGGTTCACTGAGATTGTGTGTGGACTACCGAGAGTTGAATAAGGTCACGATACGGAATAAGTATCCGTTGCCTCGAATCGATGACTTATTCGACCAGTTAAGAGGAGTTTCTTTCTTCTCAAAGATTGATTTGAGATCGGGATACCATCAGTTGCGTATCAGGGAAGAGGATGTCTCGAAGAGTGCGTTCTTATCGAGATATGGATCTTACGAGTTTCGGGTTATGCCTTTTGGTTTGACCAACGCTCCATCAGTGTTTATGGACTTGATGAATAGAGTGTTCAGGGATTTCCTAGATCAGTTTGTCATTGTCTTCATCGATGATATTCTGGTTTACTCCCAGACAGAGGAGGAGCACGCCGAGCATTTGAGGCAAGTTTTGCAGACACTACTTCAGAACGAATTGTATGCAAAATATGAGAAATGCGGGTTTTGGCTGAAGGAGGTCCAGTTTTTGGGACATATTATTTCCGACCGGGGAATATCTGTTGATCCGGGGAAGGTATCCACGGTGAGGGAGTGGGGATATCCCACGACACCAACAGAGATTCGTAGTTTCTTGGGCCTAGCAGGATACTACAGGAGGTTCATTCGGGGATTCTAGAAGATAGCAGGTCCTTTGACACATCTGGCTCGTAAGGGTGTGCCATTCATCTGGAGTGATGCCTGTCAGTTGGCATTCGATGAATTGAAGGATAAGTTGACCTCAGCACCTGTGTTAGCATTACCGAGACCGGGAGTTGAGTATTTAGTTTACACCGATGCGTCCTTGCAAGGACTTGGACGTGTATTGCAGCAGGAGAGTCAGGCCATTGCTTATGCATCCCGTAAGCTAAAGCCTCACGAGAAGAATTACCCCACTCATGACTTGGAGTTGGCGGCAGTTGTATTTGCCCTTCGTATTTGGAGACATTACCTTTTGGGGGAAAAGTTTCGATTGTTCACAGACCACAAGTCCCTAGAGTACCTATTCACGCAGAAGGAGTTGAATATGCGGCAACGGAGGTGGCTTGAGTTCGTGAAGGATTATCAGTTCGATATCCAATACCACCCGGGAAAGGCTAACGTGGTAGCAGACGCGTTGAGCCGTAGGCTAGTAGATGAAGTGGCAGGGGTGTAGAAGGCAAAGTGGAAGGAGTGGGGACACCAGGATGCAGTGGCCCGATCTTTCATGTCAGTAATGACTGTTACACCACAGATTGTCGCGAGAGTGGTAAAGGCACAAGCAGATGACTCGTTCTGTCAGGAGCTGATAGTTCGATTACTAGCAGAGGGAGCTGACTCCTATACCGTTAGCTCAGATGGGGGATTACGCTTCAATGGGAGATTGGTAGTTCCGAAAGGGGAGGAATTGCGGCACGAGGTGACGGTCGAGTCGCACGGCTCACGGTTCGCGGTACATCCCGATGGGGACAAAATGTACCAAGACATGAGATGTCAGTATTGGTGGAGCGGGATGAAGAGAGATATTGCCGAGTTTGTTTCTAAATGCACCACTTGTCAGTTAGTAAAAGTGGATCATCAGAGACTGGCAGGACCGCTACAGCCGTTGGAGGTCCCGATGTGGATGTGGGAGAGCATATCCATGGACTTTATCACGGGATTGCCTACGTCACAGAGAGGTCACGACTCCATTTGGGTAATTATGGACAGGTTGACCAAAGTCACTCATTTTCTACCCGTAAGGACAGACTACACTGCGGGACAGTATGCCCAGCTCTTTATTGCAGAGATAGTGAGACTTCACGGTGTGCCCCTAAATATCGTGTCTGACCGAGACAAGATATTTGTTTCACGGTTTTGGGAGAGTTTTCAGGAGGCCATGGGCATAGAATTGTGGTTGAGCACGGCGTACCACTCGCAGACCGACGGGAAAACGGAGCGTACAAACCAAATGTTGGAGGACATGCTACGTATGAGTATCATTGATTTTGGGGGTGGATGGGAGCAGTATCTTCCACTGGTAGAGTTTGCTTACAACAACTCCTACCAGTTCACCATTGGCATGGCTCCATTTGAGGCGTTGTACGGTAGACCTTGTCGTTCCCCAGCATGTTGGTTGGAAGTGGGGGCTAACAAACTACTAGGGCCGGAAGTGATTCAGGATACTTCGACAAGGATAGAATTGATTCGGAGCCGCATTCGGGTAGCTCAGGACAGGAAGAAGAGCTATCCTGATTCTTCAGAGAGTTCCAAGTGGGGGACCAGGTTTTTCTCAGAGCATCTCCTATGAAGGGGATTATGCGTTTCGGGAAGAAAGGGAAGTTGGCACCGAGATATGTGGGACCATTTCCTATTATTGAGCGGATTGGACCGGTTGCGTATAGGCTTGGGTTACCGGAGCAGTTGCATCGGATTCACGATGTGTTTCATATTTCCTCGCTAAGGAAATATCTTAGAGACGATTTGGCTCATTCTCACATTGCTTTGGAGGACATCGATCTCCAGCCTGATAGCTCCTATGAGGAGGGGCCGATTGCTATTTTGGATCGAAGTGAGCGGAAACTGCGGTCAAAGATAGTCCCGTTAGTGCGTGTTCAGTGGCGACATCATAATGTTGAGGAGTCCACATGGGAGCGCGAGGATGAGATGCGCGAACTTTATCCAGAGTTGTTCTTACCAGGTACTTTCTAGTTCCGAATTTCAGGATGAAATTCAGTTATTAGGGGGGAAGTATGTAATACCCCGTATTTTTGTGATATTTATTTATGGGATTAATTAAATTAAATGCGTATTAATTAAAAATTAATCCGGATTAAAATACTAGCGAGATGCGAGTTGGTATTTGAATATAATGTGCATATATAATTATACATGAATATTGAAGTATGAAATTTGTCGTGAGATTGAAATACGACAATTTGGAAATTTTGTTGAGACGCGTGTGACAGTCGCGTCAGGTTTATATTATGATAATTAAAAAGTAAATTTTAGTTCTATTAACCGTATGGTCGTTTTGAATGCGCCAACGCGTCCGGAAGGGTCGAAATAGTCAGAAAACACTAGCCGGGGGTTAAGTTTGGGTCCTGGGGCATTATTGGGCCATACCGGTAACTTATAAGGGCAGTTTGGTAATTTTAGAATTTTGGGATTTTTGATTAACGAATTTTAGGAGTTTTAATTGGAAAATTAAAACACCCACTAACACATTACCATCCATTATCTGATTAGAGGGCTACGGGGGTTATTAGAATTAGCCCCAAAAGTTCTTAAGATCAAAAACCCTAGCCTCCATTGCTACCATTAGAGAAGAAAGCTTGTAGAGGTTGAGATAGAAGGATTCTGCAGAGAGAGAGAGAACCATTCATCAAATTCGTCATCAAATCAGAGATTTCAATAAGGCAAGTGGTTTAATTCTAATTAATTACAGAGAATGCTTCTTCCATGTGTAGGAATTGATAAAAATCATATTGTTCTTGGGAGTTTGATAAAAACCCATTAATTTGGAATTAGAAACTTGTATTGTGATGAGGATTTGCATGTAGAACTATATGTAGGGGAATAATCTGATGTTAATACGTTTTGGATGAAACAAAAAACGGATTTATTTAGACTCTTTGATGATTTATAAATTTTAGGGTTCATGTTCTTGAAATTTGGGGATAAATGTATGGATTTGATATTTGGATGATGTTTATATTGAATTAATCCCCACAAAAAAGTTAGTAGGTGACCTATGTATGTTTAGGGACGATTAGGAACCTTGAACAATTGTTGAACTAATGTTTAGAAGAGATTAGAAGTGAAGAAAAGAAGGAAAAAATGAAATAAGGATTTCTGGGCTCGAATCTGGCCACTCGTTAGAAGACCTGCCCAGGTCATTCGAACGACGAGTTGACAGTTTGTGTTCTAACGAGAGGGATGTTCATTCGAAGACTTTCGTTCGAATGAGATCTCGTTAGAAGGCCCAGTTCGTTCGAACGAACTCTCGTTCGAACAGCCTCGTTCGAACGAGACTTCGAACGAGTTGACAGTTTAGGCTTTTTAGCCTGTTTTGATCCCGAGTGTCCCATAACCTTATGTATATGTAGAGATAACCTTCCCTTGATGATTAATTGTTACATTTGGGATGTTTGGGATATATTGAGGAGTCAAACCTAGAAGTGTAGTTTGAACCTAAGGGAAAATATGAAGTAGGACGTGAGTGTCTATTACGTTGTGAGAACTATTGACGGCCTAATTTATTATAGTAACCGAGAACATATAAATTGTGTAGTATTATATGTCGGAACGAAAATGAGAAGTGTACCACCAATCTATTATGGTGATTACTAAGATGTGTGAATACTTAGTATATGTATTGATTTTATGTGTATGACATACCTACCATACTTGCTATCACGGGAGGTTTACGTTCGCTTAGGGCCTTCTAATCCTTGTGTTGCCCGGATTTAGATTGGTTACCTCGATGAACATAGGTCAGAGAAGGACTTATTGGGATGTTAATAAGTCTGTTGATCGTGGGAGCGCAGGTATGTGCGTGACCCATGTGATGTGACTGTGTTCGCCTCCATTATTTGTGATGTTGTTATCTGAGAACGATTCCTGAGAGATTCGGAATACGTGATCCTTATGTACGTGATGTACCGGGATGGATAGCAGAGTATGTGTGCACCGCAGCTTAGTCTCGGGGTGCTTGTATTGTATATTTATGATGTGAATAATATACACTTAATTAATGGGAACTTTCATGATTGGTATTGTGAATAATATTATGGTAATGATTTGAGAAAACAAAACGGGTTAACTGATAGTGAATGGTATTCCTAATTGAGAATCTGAGAGTAAGTAAAGTCCTCTATTTAATTGATAATGTTAGAATGTAATATGGGAATCGAGTAGTAAGGGGTAGAACTTATTACAGTTTGGTTAGATATGGATGTCTTATAGATGAGTACGGTACGTTAGGAGTGCACATGTAGTCGAGAGGTGAGAATTCCATGTGAGTGCACGTCCTAACATGTATTTTGCATTTAATGTTTTAATGTTATTAAAACACTTGCTGTTTTTAAAATGATTTCCACTTTCGGGCTCTGACCCATTTGCTTTCAAATTTATTTTTGTAAAAACCATTTTAGGTGCCCAGCCACAAGGACACCATGCTTAGGATTCTCATTCAGGTGACGAGCTGTAGGTGTTTGTGGAAGTTACGGGACTTTACTTGTAGACGCTTCATCTATCTTGACTCGATATTCTTCAGTTATCAGTTGTAGGTCATGTCGCCCATTTCTTTTAGAGACATTTCAGTTATTCAGACTTCTGGCATGTAATTATTCAGGATTCAGACTTGTCGTATTATTTTTCAGTTGTGGGATTGTTGTGAGGAGTTTTCCTCCGGATTTATATTTATGTTGTTGGTTTTCATTACTTTATTATAGTGAATGGTTGTTATTCTTTCATTATTCTTCTAGTGCATGCTAATCAGACTTAACTTAAAATTTGGCACTTACTTTTAAATACTAGGTGGTTAGTAATTATTAAAATATTTTCGAGAGTGATGCTATTAACCGAACCAACTTGGCATTTTGAATTAATTTAATAAAGGAGTAGCTACCCGGTATTTAATTAGTCGGGGTGTCACAATGTTATGGCTCACCCATGAATAAAATTTATGCCTAAAAGATTATCAAACAGTGGAACTAATTATATGAAATAAATGTCGATCGATTAACATGTAAATTTTAAAATTTCTATGTATAGTTACGCTTTGCCTAGTAAGTATAAAAATGGGTTATATTGATAAAACCCCAACTTGATAATATAATATTTATTTAATCCCAATTTTTGTAAATAATTAGACATCGCACAAATTTCATGCAACTTGACACCCATTTCATGTAAAACTATATATGTTCATTGAAATTTTCCTCCTATGCAAATTAACCTTTTGTCATGAAATTGGTGTGGTGTCTAATTATTTGTAAAAAAGGGGTTAAGTCATATTTTCCATAATAACACCCCGGATTTTGTCAAAATGACCTTAAAAAATCTATGTCCAGACGACAAGAGTGTTGTGATGGAATGCTTAACCAATTTTTATATATAATTTTTAAATCAACTTTTTCTTAAGAAAAATTGATTCCAATTAATTAAACGATCAAGTAAATATTAACTACACAAATTAATCCAAAATTAAACGTTGCACAAATTTAAACGAGTTGTGATTATACCGATTTTATCTTAAATCTAAGCATGCATCTAGGTTAGTATTGAAAGATAAAATAAAACAAACACAATGCCAAATGTACGAGAAAACCCCACATGGAAAAAGTCTCGACGACCCAGCAACAGAAAGTTCACTAAGCAGGAAATTACAAAAGGACATGAAAGAAGACTTACACAAGAGACTCGATGCCTTTGCAAGCCTTGAAGCTTTTCCTCCATTCGACCTCTTTTCACTGACACGTAGGAGTCCACTCGCGAAGCTGTAACAACATGTGAGTTAACTAACGCCTCAGAATCCACCGATAAGACTAAGAAACCGTCAAGTACATGGAGTCCATTGTATGTAAACCAACGAGTACGGAATCCTCCGTAAGAAAAAAATCTCAACAATGTATAGAGAATAAAGTATGGCGCCAAAAATACGATCTCAAAACATATATATCAAGAATATTGGATCATAAACTAATTAGGTGCAAACAAGGGTTTGTTTTTGGAAAAATTAATCATGAATGATTAACAAAACATTAACGACTTTTTCGAGGAGTTTTTGCTCTCAAAAGGATTGAAAAAGTAATCTTTGAAACTACTGCTTTGCACTACTTAAAATGGATAGAATACATTAATAATGGGAGTGGTGGGGAGAGTGGAAAAAAATTGTTGCTTTTTGAAAAATGCGCCGAGTTGTTGGAACGCTTGGCACCTCGTTCGAACGACATACCCTTTTTCGTTTGAACAGGGATCTAACGAGAATTCAAACAAGATTCCAAAGAGGTCTATATTTTTAAAAACTTTCCTCGTTAGAAGGTCGTTCGAACGAGGGTACTAATCTAATTGGGATGGTCTTCGAACGAGTTATCTAACGAGATTCCAAAAAGAAGAAAAAAATGGTTTGTTAGAAGCTTGGCATATCTTGTTCGAACGAGGAACCCGTTCTCGTTAGAATGAGGTACCTATTCTCGTTAAAACAACTTATACGATGAGAAAAAGGGAAATTTTGACTCATTTGAAGTTTTGTTTGATTCGGGGGCTAACGACACCCAAAATGACATACAAAAATATCTAAAAACATTTTATAATTAGATTAAAAATATATCAACACCCAATAATAAATATTCAAATCTCAACATAAACTATGCATTCATACCTGAGAGATCTTTAGAACGCTGATGATGAAATATGGAACGAAACATGGTATGATGATGTGTTTCTTTATCCCATCCCCTATGCCTTCAACAAACATGTCATAAGCTTGAAAGTTCACTAACTCATGTCCTAACCTATTACTGAATTTTTTTTGTTTGGAATTAAGCCCATACATGCAAATTGACTCAATTGTAAATTTGTCCTTACAAATCTCCCCCTTTGGCTATTCCGAGACAAGACAAAAAAAGCTTATGGGTCATCAATCATATCTAAAAGACTCAATCCCAACCCTAAAAGGAAAAAGTATAACTACTGACTCAGAGTCTGAAAAGTTTTACTCTTGTAAACTTTGTCACATCGTCGCAAACCTTCACACTTAAACACACCTACAAATGCGGAGAGAATATAACAACATAAATTCGCATAAGAATAAACTACCCCCTTTGTCTAACAACATCTACCTAAGAAAGGACGTCTATCGCTAAGAAAAAAATCTCCCCCAACTGAAAAGAGTTAGATACCATTTCTCTCCCTTTTTCTTCAAGAATAGACATAGATTAAAGTGCATAAAACAACTAGTTTCTCCCTAGTTAATCAAATTATCCACCCAAATGAAATAAGGGATAAGCATAAATGAAAAATAAGAATATCATGCAATGTTGTTTAATGATACAAGTAACAACTAACTTGGAATCCCAAGTACAACTAATCCAAACAAAGAACAACAAACACTAACTTTGATGCAATAATTGAAGGATACCAAATAGAATGTAATAAGATAAGCATAGGATACCAATGTAAAACATGCAACAAGATAGATAGAAATATGAACGAATATCATATCAAAATGAAATATAGGTTTAAAACTATAGCACATATGGACTAGATGCAATCGCAAAAACTCAAAACAAACGATACCAAATATATATATATATATAACACATATATAGGTATAAACACTACACTAGATACTAAACACAATAAGCCTGCCAAACTCGTATGGCATAAATGTGTCTAAATAAATATTTAGTAAACGGAGTGAAGGGGTGTGAACTAGATACAAAATAATAACGACCTAATCACTTATACATGTTAAATGAGGTTCATTTGATTGTAAAACTTTATCAAACTTAGATTTAGCGTAGAGTGATAAGATAAAGTGAACTCAAAGAACAAACAAGCTCAATGCAGAAAAGCTTAGAATTTTGATGATTCCACAAATCAATAGAGTCATAACATGTTAAGCACAAATAGGATTCATTATGCAATCTCATTGATCTTCAACTTTAACACCCTCAAATCTAAACATATATCATTTTTAACTCAAATATCTTGAAGATACCAATTTTGATGATCAATGTAAAACACATGACCTTGGTAATTAATTCTTTTCTTTTACCTATTAATGTTGTAGGCTCTTGCCAATGGTGGATTTTCTGCAAAGGAGATTTGCTCCTTTCAGATCCCTTTTCCCATCTACACTCATATTTTTCAATAAAAATCAAACTCAAGGGCAATGGTACTTACATGTATAAATCCCCCATAGTCTAATTATATGTAGATGAAAAAATTAATATGATAACATTTCACTTAGCTCAAACATAACATGTGTAGTTAAAGTTCAAAAGATCTCATGCATGTGTGTGAGGAGGCATATACAAAGAGAAATGATTAAGAAAATCAAAGTCAAACTACTCCATGCAAGCATGATTAAGAAAAACTTAAGCATTGAAATTTATAAACTAATGTTATAGACACATGGGTACATGGATTGATATTGGATTCAAACACAAGGATATGACACACAAAATGTGTAAAACTAAACTAAACATAAAGAAAAAATATTTTTGAGTTTTGAAAATTTTTAAAACCAATTTTAAAATAAAGATTACTCAAAAGACAAACAAAATATTTTTTTATTTTTCCATAAGATTCAATAAATGAAAAATATAAATACAAACGACAAACACCATAGCATAAATAGCATGAAGTATAAAAGCTAGTGTATGAAAAGCATGCAAGCAATCATCCATAAGGTATAGCATGTTAATTATCATGTGCAAGCATTTGAGAATCAAGAAGTATATCATGTAAAACCTCTAAATCGGATTTTCTAACCCACATAGGTGAAATGTATGTTTCTGGGATTTGGAAATCTTTATTACTCTATATTTAGACTTCCTAGTATCTTTTGTAAGATTAAAAAAAATGCCTAAGGTAACCCTTCCTATGATAATGTGTGCATGTAAAAACATGTGAAATGTTACCTAAAAATTAACCTCTTTTAACATTCCTAGCAATTGTTGACTCGCTTAAAAGTAAGGATTTCTCTTTATAAGTGGAAGAATTTTTAATATCAAAACCAATACCACACTTGTCATCTTTGATTTGAACGGTGCCTAATATATTATACAACTTTTTAGACCTAGACTCCAAATTAAATTTGACACAACTCGAGTCTATCAATCTCTCTTCAAGGTCCACTATCCTATACTCAAGTAAATGCCTAAACTCCTCAAACTTAAGAAGCTCTTTTCTTATAGCCTCTATTAAACCTCAAAGACTATCTTTCTCACCCTCAACATACTCTAGATTCCCTAGAAAATTACTCTCACGTGCCACAAGATCTTCAATTAAAATACTCTCATCATTTCTTATGGCATGTTCTTTCACTCTAGCTTCTAACTTCAAGTTTTTCTTTTTTTGATTTCAACAATTCTGCAAACAACTCATAGAAGGTAACTTGGAGTTCACTCTCCTCCTCTTCTTCAATATCACTTTCTTCGCCACTCTCTCTCTCTCTCTACTATCACTTGTTATTTGCAAACGATTGCCTTGGAAGTTTCATGTGCAGAACTATCTTCATGAAAAGATCTTGCATAAAAAATATATGACTAGCCATGAACATGGTGAAGTTTCTCTCAATGGGCAAATCGGGACCCTCTTCCAATTCACTATCACTAAGGGTGACATTGTATGCAATAAATTTTATGCCCTCCTTCCTCATTTTAGTAGAACACTCTACTGCCCTATGGAGGTATCCTTCACAACCAAAGTATCTTTTTATTTTTCTTTCTTAAAGTTATCATCATGCTTTTTAGGAATGTGATTGACCTTGTTATGCTATTTTTCTCAAAATTCTCACATCTTTTGATAATTTTTGAAACTAGAGAAATGTTCTAAATTTCTTAGCAAACATGGACGTCTCATCAGAATTAATGTCAGACTCATCTTTCGAGGCTCATGTTTTCACCATTTGACCTTTTAAAGCAATGCCCTTATCCTTATCCTTCTCAATTTCAGAGGAAAACATGTCAAGCTCATGAGCTCATAAGTCACCTACAAGCTCTTTAAGTTTAGTAGAATATAAAGTACCTAAAGAATTCCAAATCATCAATTTTGGATCAAATCTTTCAGGCAACAACCTTAATATTTTCTTGATTACACGGCTTTAGGGTATTTTCTCTCCAATATTAAAAGACGAGTCAGACAGTTTAGCATAAAACTCATAAAATGTCCCCTTTCTAACATCTTAATGGTTTCAAACTGATTGATGAGGTTTTGGAGTATGGAAGCCCTAATAGAACTTGTACCTTTATGGGTGAGTTTGAACATGTCCCAAGCCTTTTTAGACGTTTCACATGTCATAATATGTTGGAACTCCTCCAATGCGACTCCACTGAAAAGAACATTTAAGCCATTCGAATTGTAATTTGATAACCTATGATCATCCTCACACCATATTTCTATAGGTTTTGGAACATGAACTTCACCGACTAAGGTTGTGGGAGGGGACCAACCCTTAAATACCGCTTGTTATACCCGCTCATCTAATTAATTAAGAATTGAACTCATATGCGCTTACCAGTATGTGTAGTTAGAACCATTAAAAATCAAAACATCTAAAAGGATATATTTTCCATATTCAATCCTAAAATAATCTAACACAATAAGTTTTTGCTCCCACTATGATACCAATATAAGGAATTGGTATCCAAACAAAAACTTTGGGCAAAAATGAGGATCTCGTAATAAATTAGTGTAACCCGCTCTCATACCAATGTGAGGAAATAAGACTTTTCTGATAGGATGGTTCTAGATATTACACAAACCAATTTTTATATATAACTTTTTAATATAAAACTTTTTCTTAAACAAAATTAATTTTAATTAATTAAACAACCAATAATATTGAACTACACAAATTAACCCAAAGTTAAATGTTACACCAATTTGAATGAGTTGTAATTAAATAGATTTTATCTCAAACCTAAGTATGCATTTGGGTGAGTATTAAAATATAAAATTAAACAATCACAATGCTCGATGTGCGAGTAAATCCCAAATGGTAAAAACCTCCGACGGCCCAACCACATAAACTCCACTAAGTAAGGAATTACAAAAGGTCACTAAAGAAGACTTACAGAATAGAATCAATGCCCTCGCAATCCTTGATACTCTTCGTTCCTTCTGGCTCTATTAAGTGACATGCAGGAGTCCACCCGCAAAGATGCAACAACGTGTGAGTCCACACATGCCTCATAATTCATCGATAAGGCTCAGCAACTGTCACGCACTCAGAGTCTACCATATGTAAACTAACATGCACGAAATCCTATGTAAGAAGCAAATCTTAATAAGGTGTAGAGAATAAACTATGGTGCCAAAAAAAGATCTCAAAACATATATATGAAGAATCTTAGATCGTGAACTAATGGGGTGTAGCAAGGGTTTGTGTTTGGAAAAATTAATCATAAATGATTAATGAAACAATAAGGACATTTTAGAAGAGTTTTTAATCTAAAAATGATGGAAAAATTCATCTTAGAAATTATTTCTCCGCACTGCCTAAAATGGATGGAAAACATAGATAGTGGGAGTGATGGGAAGAGTAGGAAAAAACTGTTGTTATTTTTTAAAAGTGTCGGATTGTTCGAACGAATTGGTACCTCTTTTGAATGATATAACCTTATTTGTTCGAATAGGTATTTGACAAGAATTCAAATGACATTTCAAAGAGGCGAAGTTTTTCAAAAAATTTCCTCATTAGAAGGTCGTTTGAATGAGGATACCAATCTCGTTAGAATGGCCTTTGAATGAGTCATCTAATGAGAATCTAGAAAGAAGTAAAAAATGGTTCATTAAAAGTTTGATAGATCTCATTCGAAAGATGTACCTGTTCTTGTTCGAATGAGGCACCTGTTCTCGTTAAAATGACTTATCTGATGAGAATATAGCAAGGGAAAATTTTTACTCGTTTGAATTTCCGTTTGATCCATGGTTTAATGACACCCAAAATAACTTATGAAAAACATCTAAAAACATTTTATAATTAAAAAAATATTAACATCCAATAATAAAATATTCAAGGCTCAACATAAAATATGCATTCACACTTGAGAGCTGTAATACCCCATATTTTGTTGAATTTTATTTTAATTATGGAATTTGGATTAATTGATTTAAAGGGAGAAATTTTAATTTATAATTAATTCAGATTTAATTGTAATAATTACTAGCGTCACGAGAGTTAGTATTTATCAAAAATAATTACGTGGAATATTACTTAGAGAGTAAAGTAATATATGAATATGAGAATATTATTTTGGCCAGGAGTGAAACATACGACAATTACAATACACTTAGTTGGGACGCACGTGTGAGTCATGTCAGTATTACTTTATTGAACTCAAAAGGATAATTCATTTTTAAGTAACTCGTATGGCCATTTTGAGGGCACCAGTGTGTTCGAAAGGGCTGTAATAGTCAAAAAACACTACTCGGGTGTTTCATTTGAATTCCGGGGAATTTTAGCCCAAAATGTCACCCCGGAGCGGTATTTTGGTCTTTTTCAAATCATTGGGAATTATAATGGAAGAAAATTAGGAATTAAATAAAGGTTGTACGTGGGTTAAAATAAATTATTAGTTTCCAACTTATGTGAGAGAGAAGAAGATAACCAAAAAGGGAGAAGAACACATAAGTGATTTGGGCCAAAGATTCAAGTTCGTCCACCGAAAATCACACCAAGGCGTAGATCGCAAAGAGAGGAGCACCTACATATTAATTTCGTTCAATAACTCAGAGAATCATGAAAAGGCAACTGTTTATCTTGCTAAAATTCTGAGCATATATTATTCATGTTAACCTAGTTTATGAGATAACCATTGATGCTATGAATTTGAGACTGAATCGCCATGAAATTGTAAAATTTGAAGATAGGTTTGCATGTAGACAAATAACCCTATTGTAGGAATTATAAATCTGAAAATTCTATGTTATAATCACGAAATAATTGGGGGTTTTGAATGATTGTTCATGGTGGGTTAATTTTAAGGGACTTTTGGGGATTTGAGGTATTACTTAAAATTCCCTATGGTTATGTAAAGATTTGTCATTTAAATTATGTTAGAAAGTACCATATTATGATTAGGAAGGGTTTAGATTCATTGATTGGGAGTTGGGATGAATTTTAGACAAATTTGGATGAGTAAAGGATTGGAAAAACGATGTTTGGAAGAACAGGGGCAGTCTCAGAATTCTCGTTCGAAGACCTGCCCAGGTCGTTCGAACGGGACTTCTAACGAGATTTTTGAGTTCATTCGAAGTGAGAAGTTCATTCGAACAACCTAGTTCAAACGAGAATCTTGAACTTCTAACGAGATTTCAGTACACTTATTTTCGGCCCGAATAAGTTAGAACCTTTCTAGGTTGGTCCAAGTAAGAAATTAACCTACACTATCATCGAATGACTTAAACTTCTAGTTAGTAATGAGTTAAGAGAGAGACTATTCGTTGGGATATAGAGGGGTAATCGAGCCTTAGAGAAAAGGTATATGTTAGCGATATAAGTCAAAGTGTGGTAATAATATAAATAGTAGTGAAGATGATACTATCTATAAACTCAAGGAATGGGGTTGCGAGAATACCTATTGTACATATATTAAGTTGTGTGTATGCTTGCTGAATAAACTATTATGTGTTTAACATACCTACACTCCATCGAACGGAGGTTGTGCGTTCTGGACAATCATGCCTTGAGGAGCCATCGGGTGGGATATTGATTGGTATCACTAGGGCATATAACCTAGGTACGGTCTATTTGTGAGAATGATAGTGATGACGTTCGTATGCGTGCATAGGTATGTGCGTAGCCCATCGGCTTCGGACTATGTTCGCCTCCAATATATGTGTTTTGTTTTGATGGTTCACGAGAGACTGAACTTTTAGTCCTTTATGCAAATGAGTGATGCAACAGGACATGATTGAAGAGTATGCAGGCATAGCAGTTGTGTCTCGGGGTGCAATATTGTATGATACATATAATCAATCCCACTTTAGCATAAATAGACATTTTCAGTTTAATACAATTCAGTGTTCGCCACTTAATTCATTTAGGATTTCATTATAAATTTTACCTACTAAATTCACACAGTAGATATCAACACAATTATATACATATATTCACTCTATCTCATATATATATATATATATATATATATATATATATATATATATATATATGAGATAGAGTGAATATATGTATATAATTGTGTTGATATCTACTGTGTGAATTTAGTAGGTAAAATTTATAATGAAATCCTAAATGAATTAAGTGGCGAACACTGAATTGTATTAAACTGAAAATGTCTATTTATGCTAAAGTGGGATTGATTATATGTATCATACATTGCGAGGGAAATAATTGGGGACGGTATCGGACTATGATGGGTTACTAGATATGAAGAAATAGTACTATGGGAATATAATGAGTAGGATTTGAATATTCGCTAGGGGTGCACACTAGATGAGAGGTGAGCATTCCTAAGTGAGTTCGATAATTTAACATGATAAATATATGTGCTAATAAATCATCTTATGCACTTGCTGATTTTTAAACTGTTTTCAACTCAGGCTCTGATCCGTTTTCTGCAAAATCTCTTTTCTTATCAAACCATTTTTAGGTGCCCAGCCACAGGGACACCAAGCATGGGATATTCACTCATTTGATGAGTTGTAGCTGCTGTGGAAGTTACAGGGCATTGGTAGTAGACACCTCCATGACCCTCGTTGACTTCCTTTGATCTATTTCATTAGTTAGGGAATGTTGCCCTCTTCTATTCAGTTATTCTGATATTTTGAACTTATTTATTTACCCTTCAATTGTTGGATTTATTTAGTTGGACTATTGTATTTGACTTTAGACTGGAAGTGTTTACTCCAGCCCCTTTAATTATGTCAGTATTTCATTTCTTATGTGATTGGATTAAATGGTGAATGTTTAGTTATTTTTATAAATGGTTTTATAATTAATTGAAAAGATAAAATTTTGACATCGACCTTTTTAAATATTAGGTGGTTAGTTTTAATAATATAATTTTTGACGGTGATGAATAATCTGAACCAACTGGATATTCTGATTTAATTAATAAAGGATTGATCACCCGATATTTAATTAGGCAGGGTGTCACAAGAGCTCCTTTTAATGATAATGAAATATGGCATAATGATGTGTTTTCTTTAGACTGGCCACTACGTCTTCAACAATCAGGTCATAGGATTAAAAGGTCAATAACTAAAGTCCTAACCTATGAGATTTTTTTTTGCCCAGAATCAAACCAATGTATACATATTGAATCAATTGAAAATATGTCCTTACATATGTATAATTGCACATTCTTTATGTGAATAAGTATAAATACTGTGTGTGGGGAAATGTTTGGTCTCACCTAGATAATGTTGACCCCAACTTTTACAGATGAGACAAGAATAAGCTAACACCAAATATGCAATTGCTTGCGTACTAAAAATTCTTGACTCTCAAGAATAACTCTCTAGCACCCAAAAACGTTTTTTAATAATAAAAATACCCTCAATAAAGATAAGATCCATCTCGCTAAATCGCATCATATTCTTGTGTTCCTTTATTATCATTCTAACACTTATCACTTATTTATCATGTCTTATAATGCTCAATTGTATTTGGATTTATACTCATATGATTGAAAGAGTGAAAAGAGATAAGTGGACCATATAATGTCGATTAGACCATCTCCAAAGTAAGTATAAATGGCAAAAAAATAGTTTTCTATGAAAAGTATTAGATACTGAAATGACATTACACCAAAAACTAAAAATGGTCATAGTAAATTGGCCACAATTTTAGACCATTACCAAGGGGTCACGGTCCAAACTCATGACCCATAACTATTTACCATAATCAAATAAGTGACTAGGGTTTAAGGTGGCCTCATTTGGGGCCTAGCCACAGTCAGGAGTCATAACCATAGGGGTCATAGTCTAAACCTGTGAAGCCTCTGCGACTTAGTATGATGCTAAGTTTCCATCTTGTTTAGTCACACTAGTGGTCTCGGATAAAAACCGTGACCCACCCGTGACAATATTTAGTGAATAGGACTGCGGGTCATAGTCCGGTGCCATGACCAAGGGATCACAGTCCAAAACCTTGACTCCCCATAACTTATTATAGCCCTAAAATTCTCTTCAGTTTGGTCATAAAGATGGTCACGTCAGCAACCGTGACCCACTATCAATATACACTAGTCACGATTTAGAACCGTGACCCCATAAATCCATTTTAAAATGGTCACTGTCTAGAACCCTGACCATGTCACCGGTTTCAAATTGGTCATGTATTTTGTCACGGTTCAAAATAGTGACCACGTTTAATTCATTAATGAGTCACATATTAGGTCACAATTTTCAATCCTAACCCTATTTTGTGTATAAAAAAATCAATCCCTCGATTTAATTTCACCCTCTATTCGAAAATCATCTCTCTCTCTCTCCGAACATCGGTGACTATTTATCTCTCCAACCTCCACTTTCAATACATCTTCAACGTCCCTTTTCAATACATCTCCAACCCCTTATTTGTTGTGTATGTGTGTGTGTTTATTATGTGTGTTTCATTTTGTATGTGTGTATATGGTATTGTGTGTGTGTGAGAGAGAGATAGGGTTTCAGTGTGTGTGTGTGTGTGTGTGTGTGTGTGTGTGTGTGTGTGTGTGTGTGAGAGAGAGAGAGAGAGAGAGAGAGAGAAAGAGATTGAATTGGGTTGTGTGTTTCACTATGTGTGTGTGATTTAGTGGGAGGTATTTGTTACAGTGTGTGCATTTCAGTGTGTGCGCTCAACTACATTTATTGTGCAACATTAAGAAACAAACCCTACTTTATTGTGGGACATTTAGATACAAACCATACATTTATTATGTGACATCCTTATATTTTTTCTAGAGATGACTTATCTAAGGATCTTTAAGAAGAATTTAGATACAAGACTTTGGAATTTAATAAATTTGGAAGTCCGATGCAACCTTGTAGGATATATATAATTCTGAATTTCATGAAATTTTATACTGAAAAAATCGCAAACCATTTTGAGATCCTTAAAAGTCCGATTGTTTCTAATTTATGTTGCTCTAAATATTCACGATTAAAAATGCAATGTTTTTCCCACAAGACATCAGGTAATAATTTATTTTTGTTTATCATTCAAACGGTGTTGTAAATAGTGATATGAAGCATCTACTATAGTAATACATCTGTGTTTATTTTTGTATATTAAATTTGACTTTTTGTTTCTTATATTAATGCTAATAATGTTGATATATAAATTGTTAATAATGTTGATATATAAAAATAGGTTAGTAACATTTAGCGGGATAAACTTGTATTGGACATTAATCAAGTATATGATTTAGAAGGAGAGCGGGATATACTTGTGTTTGATTATTGGGTTAATTGTCGTCGTGGCTTGCGTTAAATGATCTTGGTGTGATACAGATGATGGATACTTAAAATGTTCACTTTATTAATTATTTATAATATACCTTCAACTAACTATTTGTCTTAATGACTAAAAGTTTGGAATATAGTCATTTGATTTAGTTGTTGTTGTTATGTTCACCCCTTTCTTAAATGGTTGCTGTTTAGGTGAACATAAATTAGTTGAAGGGCTTGCACTATTGGTAGACAAATAGTAATTCTAGATTTAATTAAATTAAAATGAACTTAAATTGTTGTGTTTGATTGATCGGATGAAAAACTATAATTTGTTTCGGATTAATTAAATCCATGACTTTTTGTCTCTTCACCCTTAAAACTCATATTCACATTCTTCTATATATATTTTCTCAGGAAAAATGACTCGTGGTAGTAATTATTCGAAACAAGAGTACGAGAGGGTGCAATTTCACTGCACTAAAACATATTTCATTACTGTGCACCATATAAAGGGAACTTTGATTTACAAGAATGGTAATAGAAATGTTGAACAATTTAATTACTTTACAAATCGGGGAGTTGATCGCTCACAAGATGATCTGTTCGATCATATTCTGTTTTCATTGCCAGAATACTGGGATGAGGCAGTAGAGAATACATTTCTCATGTATAATCCCGACAGGGCCCCTGACATTGGTGACAGAGTTAGAAAATGCAGAAAAAATATTTATCCTTTGTGGATAAAATTTTATAAAGAGAGAATTCACCCAAATTGTGATGTCTCACGACACATGCGTATTAAAAATGATCTTGCAAATCAGTTAAAGAGAAAGGATTCTGGTTTAATGTCATGGATCTTTATATGTCAATCATAGACACGCTTTCGCCTACTTGGTCGCGTGCAAAATTTCATGGATTTTAAAAACTAATACTGATTGGATGAAAACAACATGTTTTAAAAGATATCGAAAAGGTATGTATATATATATATATATATATATATATATATATATATATATATATATATATATATATATATATAGAGAGAGAGAGAGAGAGAGAGAGAGAGAGAGAATCGTAAATCGTATCTTCTTACATACGTATATAATTTTTTTAATTGTAGGAAATGTCTAAGAGAAATAATAATAATCAACAAAATAAGGAACACTACCAAATGGGCTCTCTCCTACACTCCAAGATCAATTCTCGACTCCTCTAGGATATCAATACTCTACTCCACTAGAGATTCATTTTTCTCCATCTTCGAGTCTTCAAACGTTAGAAACTTCTAATAATTCGATAACCCAACTTTTGATATCAAGGGATCCTAAACTAACCCTAAAAAGAACATTGGTTTCTCCATTAACGGAGATAATCCAACTGGTGATAAAGGCGATGTTCATATTTTTGAAAGTCGTTGTTTGTATCTAGGAAAGATGATTGTGGGCTTTGAGGGATGCAGACAACTGGAAGAAGGTTGATCCTGCCTTAAAGGATGATAATTGGGAGCAACTTAATAAGACATTATCATTCTCAATCGATTTGAAGCCAAAGGTTCTTTCCAAGGTAGATGATGCTTTAAAAACCTACCAAAAGATCCTTCAAAATAATTTTTTCCCCAAAGACGCAACAAGTTATGATATTTTATGGTTGAGGCTAGGGAGGGAAAACTGAATAAGAGGCTAAGAAATAAGCTGAAAAGATAAAAAAAAAGGTTGATACCAACAGACTTATAGAAAAATATTATGATGATATTAAGGGTGAATGGGAAGAACGGACCAAGGGGACTCTAGAATAAAGTAACGATTCTAATTGGGTCAACTTGTACTAGCATGCTCGATGGGAAAAAGGGGCTAATAAATTCCCAAACAAACTGGTGCCGACTTTGATGAGTTTGAATTTAGTTGTCATACATATACACATTATAATATTGTCATTTTTAAAATATTAGTCCTAAATATAATCGTATGTTAAAGTAAATAATAAAGGCATGTCCAGTAGTTAGTCTGAGTGCAGCCGCAATGACATTCAATAAGATTCCCTAACCAAGGTGCTTGGGAGGGACCATAAGGGGAGGAAAAGAAATGTGGGATCACATATGCCAAGTACCATATTACAACACAATGCATCTTTATTAGACTAGATCTCTAGAGTAAGGGATGAGGTCGCGAGTGGGTTGGAAGATGGTGCCATGACAAAAGGAGAGGTGTTAGATCTTCGAATGGACATGGCACTCCTGACAAATGAAATCCAAGGGTTGGTCAAACTTTTAAGTTAACAAAAAGGTTACCCCCACCCCCCAGATGCCTCAAACACTCCCTGTATCTTCCCCTTGTGACATTTCCCTCCCAAATTCCTCCTCCTGGAACATTCCCCTCGCAAATGCCTACAAAGTTTCGTGCATCATCGTCATCCACAAACATAGATTTTGACGAGGCATATTATATACGGAAGTTGAACAATACCAAGATTATTGGAACATGCACTCTCATTTCCATGATGGTCAGAACACATGTCCACAATCAGCCTTTGGCAATGGGTGAAGCATAAATTTTAATCGATAAAATATACTCTAGTTGTGGAGATAAGCCAGTGTATGTTGACCACAGCGAAGGGCCATTGTCCTCAGATTATGAAAATTATTTTATGACTTGACGAGTTGATTTGTTGGTCAACCCTACAGATTGAAAATTTGAAAAAACGTGACTGTGTGATAATTGATTAAATTCGCAAATTTCTAAATTGGCACACTTAATTAATTAGAGTCTATTTTTAAACAAACTAAATTCAGCCCCAACACATGCATCTAAACATCATAAATAATTCAACCCATGCATGAAAAATAAAGACGATCGATTCAGGAAAAAAAACCTTTCGGGTAAAACCTTTTATAAATATTTTGAAGAATTCACAAGACCTTTGACTTACATACAACCTGATAATCACCCACAAGTGTGTAATCCATGGTGCCTTCAGTAAATCTTCAAAGATACGAGAGATAGCGAAATACCCTCCAGGCGTCGGTTCGTCATCTTCGGCTCGTCCACACGCAAAATGACTACGCTCGATATCCACCGATCAAATATGGAGATGCCTTCTCCATAAAGGTTAAACGAAAGAAAAGTTATGTTCTTGAAACACCAAACCAATTCACTAAAGCAAATGGGAGTTTTGTGAATCGAAAACAAAAAGGGAAGTAAACCCTAAAAGGAAGAAGCCTAAAGAATTATGCTTTCGCAGTTTTTCTGTTATGTAAAACGCTGGGACTTATTAATGAAAATGAAACCAGAGAATGAGATTTTATAGAAAATCGTACCGCCTCGAAAACAGAGCTCGTTCGAACGAGATCAACATGTCGCTCGAACGAAGGACAACTGTCATTCGAATGAGATCGTGTGACATGCCATCTCGTGTGAACGACATGCTATGTCACTCGAACGACTGTGGCAAAAAAAATATTATTTTAATGTCTGCTTCAACACTTAGAAAAAATACTCATTCTCAAATTTTGATGAAAAAGTCCGCTCCAACACTTAATAAATAATTTGTAAAAATATCTCAAAAGCTCTAAGTGAAAAGTTAAGGTATTAAAAACATATCCTTACCAAAGTAAACTTCGCGGAGTCTTGAATGATGAAGAACTTGAGTAATTCGGATCCGTCTTTGATGTATATGTCTCTTGAATGCTCTTCGACAGTGTAGCGGTATACGACATAATAAATTGATAACGGACCTATGAAAATATGTCCTTACAAATCTCCCCTTATGTCTATGCCAGTACATACATAAAAAATCTGAATTATCAAATAACCAAAATGCCTATACAAATCTACCCTCCCATGAATAAATTTGCAAGACCTCAAAACTGTTCTTCAAACATCTTAGGCAATTCTCAAAGCTTTTCTCATCAGGGTGTACAACATCATGATCTTAAATCTTTGTACCTACACACATTAGATAAAGAAAAATACCTTCGTGATGCATCGAGTTTGACTTGATATAAAAATAAAGCATTAATAACCAAGTCTCCCCCATAATGAAAAAACTCCCCCATAACACGTGACTGTGTGATAATTTATTAAATTCGCAAATTTTTAAATTGGCACACTTATTTAATTAGAGTCTATTTTCAAAACAAACTTAATTCAGCCCCTACACATGCATCTAAACATCATAAATAATTCAACCCATGCATGAAAAATAAAGACGACCGATTCAGGAAAAAACCCCTTTCGGGTAAAACCTTTTATAAACACTTTGAAGAATTCACAAGACCTTTGACTTACATACAACCTGATAATCGCCCATAAGTGTGTAATGCACGGTGCCTTCAGCAAATCTTCAAAGATACTAGAGACATCGAAATACCCTCCAGGCATCGGTTTGTCGTCTTCATCTCGTCCACACGCAGAATGACTACGCTCAGTATCCACCGATCAAATATGGATATCCCTTTCTCCATAAAGGTTGAACAAAAGCAAAGTTGTGTTCTTGAAACACCAAAAAAAATCACTAAAGCAAATGGGAGTTTTGTGAAATGAAAACAAAAAGGTAATTACCAAAAGGAAGAAGCCTAAAGAATTATGCTTTCGCAGTTTTTCTGTTCTGTAAAACATTGGGACTTCTTAATGAAAACGAAACCAGAGAATGAGATTTTATAGAAAATCGTGCCGCCTCGAAAATAGAGCTCGTTCGAACGAGATCAGCATGTCGCTCGAACGAAGGATAGCTGTCGTTCGAACCAGATCGCGCGATATGCCATCTCGTACGAACGACATGCTATGTCGCTTGAACGACTGTGGCAAAAAATATTATTTTAATGTCTGCTTCAACACATAGAAAAAATACTCATTCTCAAATTTTGACGAAAAACTCCGCTCCAACACTTAAAAAATATTTTGTACAAGTATCCCAAAAGCTCTAAGTGAAAAGTTAAGGTATTAAAAACATAACCTTACCAAAGTAAACTTCGCGGAGTCTTGAATGATGAAGAACTTGGGTAATTCGGATCCGTCTTTGATGTAGATGTCTCTTGAATGCTCTTCGACGGTGTAGCGGTATATGACATAATAAATTGATAACGGACCTATGAAAATATTTCCATACAAATCTCCCCCTATGTCTATGCCGGTACATACATAAAAAATCCTAATTATCAAAAAACCAAAATGCCTATACAAATCTACCCTCCCATGAATAAATTTGCAAGACCTCAAAATTGTTCTTCAAACATCTTCGTCAATTCTCAAAGCTTTTCTCATCAAGGTTTGTAACGTCATGATCTTCAATCTTTGTACCTACACACATGAGATAAAGTAAAATACCTTCGTGACGCATCGAGTTTGACATGATATAAAAATAAAGCATTAATAATCAAGTCTCCCCCATACTGCAAAAACTCCCCCATAACACGTGAGTGTGTGATAATTGATTAAATTAGCAAATTTCTAAATTGACACACTTATTTAATTAGAGTCTATTTTTAAACAAACTTAATTCAACCCCTACACATGCATCTAAACATCATAAATAATTCAACCTATGCATGAAAAATAGAGACAACCTATTCAGAAAAAAACCCTTTTGGGTAACACCTTTTATAAATACTTTGAAGAATTCACAAAACCTTTGACTTACATACAACATGATAATCGCCCACAAGTGTGTAATGCACGGTGCCTTCAACAAATCTTCAAAGATATGAGAGACAGCGAAATACCCTCCAGGCGTCGGTTCTTCGTCTTTGGCTCATCCACACGCAGAATGACTACGCTCGGTATCCACCGATCAAATATGGAGATCCCTTCTCCACAAAGGTTGAACAAAAGCAAAGTTGTGTTCTTGAAACACCTAAACAATTCACTAAAGCAAATGGGAGTTTTGTGAATCGAAAATAAAAAGGGAATTAAACCCCAAAAGGAATAGGCCTAAAGAAT